>PYHX02000495.1:74833602-75463602 GCA_004302925.2 Cochliomyia hominivorax | reverse complement strand
TAATATAATATAATATAATATAATATAATATAATATAATATATATAATATAATATAATATAATATAATATAATATAATATATATATATAATATAATATAAATAATATAATATAATATAATATATAATATAATATAATATTCTTTAATTATAATATTCTATTTCACATAGGTCCCTTTTCAAATATCACTCTTAAGAAAAGATCACACATATACAATGATATTGTACTAATAATTATAAATAGAAGCAAAAATCGAGGTGCAAAATTATACCAGAGTCGGTTCATAATTTCTTATAGCTCCCATATAACCCGTCCAGAAGAAAATTATTTTTAAAACTCATAGATTTAGGATAGACGTTAGTGTTAAATTATACGAGGGTAGTTCATTAATTTTTCGTAACTACCATTTTTAAGCAACGATATGGCGTAAGGTATTAGAGAGTCGGGCTTGACGACTATATATCCTACTTGTTTTTTAATTTGGCAGATTTCCTATAAAATTCTAAAAATATTGAGGAATAACAATTTAAATATATGAACCCTTTAAAAAGTTATATCAATCTTAATTTATAACTTAAAAAGTCAAGTTTTTTTTTGTAATTTTTTTCCAAAAAAGTGCAAAATTTATTCCCTAGTTTTTTTAATCCAAACTCTATAACTTTTTTCATTTTATATGAATTAATTTGGATTAAAGATCTGCCCACAAGACCCAACAGAAGTTGGTCAAATTATAAAAAAGTAAATTCTATTGTTAAATTCTCTTCAATCGCTTAGCTGGAATCATCTTTAAATTATAAAATATAGTTACATATGTTACACTGAACCAAATGTCGTAGGTAATATTAACGAAAAATTTTCGTAGAATTTTAATTCTTCTAATATTCTAATTAACATAATTTTTCTTCAAATTGAAGAATTTTCTCTCAAATATACTAAACAAATTTAATCAAAAATATATTTTTTTAGAAAACGATGTGAAATTGAAGAAAATTTCGTTAAAAATTAACGAAAAATATGTTATATCAACAGTTTTTAGTAAAAACGACAGTAACGCATCGTAAGTAAAATAACACAAATTTATTCATTTCTACATATTAAAATGAAGTTATTTGGAATAAAATTTTTGTTAATTTAAATATTTCTTTCGTCAAATAATTTTGTATATTTTCTATGTATATCGACTACTTCTCCCCCTGATCCTATTCATCTTACATTTCGTCCAGTAAAACAGTTCCTTGAAAAGCCATTGGGACTAAATTTGAAAATTCTCCTTGTTACAATTTTAAAGATATTTGAAGATCAATATTTGCTTTGTATGGGGGGCACTCCTTCCCTTGGTGCTTAATATTTTATATATCAATTTATTACAAACACTTGACGATATTTTTTCTCAATTTAACTAGAATTTCAAAAAAGTTAACTTAAGTTGAATAATATTTATCAATATAAAGAATTTATTGTTGTCAATTTGAATAATGTATTGTTCAAATTGTATAATATTTATTCAAATTAACCTCATTTTTATTAACGAATTCAAATTGTCATATTGACAATTTTCCGTCAATTTGAATAAATGTTTCGTAAAAAAAAATCCAACTTCTGAAAATCACTTCTATATAGTTTTATTAATGTAAGAAATACATTGATTTAAATAAGCGACATCAACTGTCGCTTGTCTTATCAGTGAAACATAAAATTTATTCAGCGTATGTATACTTTTGTGACTCTGTGTATTCTATGTATGTTTTTTTCTACATCATAAACAAATAATCTATTTGAATTTATGTGCATGAATGAGTTCGTAAGTATTTATGAGTTTGTAATTTTGTTATTTTTGTATTTAAGTTGTTTTTTTCGAAACATCATCTACTAAATTCGGGTGTGGTGTTACCATTCCACAACTTTTGTTTTAACTGATAATCAGAATATAAAGAAATATATATAGATTAATAGGAAAATGTTAAAAATAATTTAGTTACTCGTTACATAATACAAAATAGTTGATAAATATTTTACAAAATTGAACCTTGAAATTTAAGAGTTTTATAAGCTTTAAACTAAAAGGGCTTTAAATTAAACCATGTCAAATTATGGATATTCGTCAAATGAGTTACGTGTCTTAAAAAATTTAGATTAATAACTGTGCTGAATGTCAATACAATTGATCTACATTTAAGACTTTTGTAAGCCCTAAACCGTTTTCCTAGAATGATCCTTATATGGACCAATATTGAGTCAAATAATGGATCAGTTCATTATTTCTCATAGATGTAATATAAACCCCTTCTAAATATCACTTTAAAGGTCATAAATCTCACATAAGACTTGGTGTTGTAGTAATAACAGGCTAAATTAAGGTAAATATAAGCAAAAATTGATGTGCGAAATTATACGAGGGTGGGCTCATAATTTCTCGTAGCTCACATATAACCCTCCAGAACATAGATGTTAGTGTCACAATACTGTACGGCACCCTTAAGAATAAATCAGAAAATCAAATAATACGAGGGCAGTTCGTTAAGTTTTCGTAATTACCATTTTGATGCAACTATGGGTAGGGTATTAGATAGTCGAACTTGACCGACTTAATTGTTGACTTTATTTTTTATATCAAAATAAATATATACAACAAATTTCACAAAATTATAGTAAAAATTGCGATCTTTATTACAACTGAATTAGGTGCCAATAACTTTTCTATTAATCAGTTTTTGATGATTTTTTTTGCGATAATAAAAAATAACTCGTATCTTTTGTTTTTGATTATATCCGATCTAAATCCAATTGCTTTTTGTTGAAAATTTTTTCTTTGGAATTTGTGTCAGATAATGGTCTATAAATTTTTTCCTATGGGAACCGAAATAGCTGGATTTTAATAGGAAACTGTTTAGAATAACAACAAACAATGTTTCCAATAGACGGACATGGCAAAATCGACTTAGTTGTTGATTTGATACTTTGATCATTTAGATGATCATTTAAAAAATATGGATACCAAATTCATAGAAAAATTAAAAACCTAAAACACAAATTACGGATCCAAACACCGAAGAGCAATAAAAGAGGGAGAATTTCTCAAAATTGAAACAGAATAATTTAAATGATTTCAAAACAGGAGAAAAATGAACCTGGCAATAAGTGTTCCTATTCCTATTCCCTTGCCCTACCGAATTTTATATAGGGTAAAAAAAAATTTAGCAAAATCGGTTCAGTAGTTTGGTTGCCTATAATTCTTAAACAAATAAATAAACAAACAGACACAGATTCATTGTTATACATTTAGATGTGTGTGATATAATATCATCAAACCTGTAATGGACCCAACGTGTTCTATAGTCTGATTGATTAAAAGTACAATTTTTTTTTTAAGTTTTCCCCGAATTGATATTTTTGGTATTTGATATGAAATATGGGGTTGCTTTAATAGTTCTCCAAACAGAATTATTTATACATATTTTATTTAAGGTCAAATATTAAAAAAATCACAAAAATAAACCGAACATATTTTTATACCGTCACCACCAAAAGTGTTGAAGCGGTTATATTAACTTTGTCATTCCGTGTGTAACGCTAAGAATGAATTACATCAGACCCCATTTTGCATGAAATCAAAATCTTAGTCAATTTAACTATGACTGTCTATCTTCCTCTTCGAAAGATTATCAAGCTTAGAATATTTGTCCGAATTCAATGAAACTCGGCCACATTATTTGTATATACATGAGCATACATACAACGTCGCTTCCTGGAATATGGTTTTTACCTTATAAATTAATTTCGTAATCTTTCTTGAATATATATGTTATACATTTTATTAATATTGGTCCATATTTTGCTTTAGCTCCCATATAACACCTCTTCCCGGAAAACGGGTTAGAGCTTATAAAACACTTAAATAACGATTAATTTCATTGAAATTCTGCAGTAAGATTTTTTTTAATATCGCTAATATATAATATTAATTTGAACAATCTCGGTCCATATTTTGCTTTAGCTCCCATATTACACGCCTTCCCGGAAAACTTTTCTAACTTCTAGATAAACCTAAATTCTATTCATATTCGACACAAATATTTTTCTAACTGTCTTGAATATATGTTGTTAATTTGATCAATATCGGTTCTAAGTAACACCGATTTCGGAAAACGGGTTTGAGCTTATAAAACCCTTAAATAAAGATTGAAATTTGGCACAATGATTTTTGCTAACTATGCTTAATATATAATATTAATTTAAACAATATCGGTCCATATTTTGTTGTAGGTCCCATATAACGCAACTTCTTGAAGGCAGTTCTGTCCCGATAAAACTCTTAAATAAAACCAAATTCTTTTGAAATTAAGAAGAATTACTTTTCTAACTGTATTTAATATACATTTTAAATTTGGTCAATCTTGGCCAATTGCTATAGCTCCAATGAGGCTTCTATGTAGGGCTACTTACCGGAAAATATTTTTGACCTTATAAAACTAATAAATAGTAACCAATCTTGTTTAATTATTTTTGTAACTGTCTTGAGTATATATTATTTATCTGACCTATATCAGTACATATTAACGCTCCTTCCTGGAAAACGGCTTTGTCCTTATAGAACTTTATATGTGTTTGATACAAATTTTTATATTTAAAATCTTCATGCTTATTTTCTGTCTGACTTTCTTATTTCTCTACAGCTGCCATTTAAGTCTTGTACTCGGAACATATATCACTTTTAAACGTGAAACAATTTTATTAAAATTCGGCACAATTTTTGCTTTAAAAGACTTTAATACAAGTTACTAATTTAATGAATATCGGGCCATGTTTTGTATATTTCCATTTAAAGCTCCTTCACACAAAATGGCTAAAATTCGATCCATTTGTAAAACTGTCTTGAATCATTGGGCCACATTTGGTTATTATTCCTTTATCATCTCACTTTCAGGCATAAACAACAAGACAACCAGATCTGGTCTTCAATATAGTGATGGTGGGTATTTTAAGGGTGGAAGTCCACCCTTCAACTCCTGGCTACACTGATAAGTCTTTTGGGACCTCATTCATAAAAGAAATATAGATAGCTTTGTATTGGAACCAAATTAGTTCTCTGAAAGAGCTTTAGTGGTACAACGTCTTCTCCCTTAAATTAGAACCTTAATTATATATGACTTAATTGCAACATTTTCCTCACATATCTATTATTAATACTCTTGATCTTGTATTAATTTCTCTTATTTTTATATGCTCTTCTAGTTTCCCTGCTTACTATTGTTTCCATCTCTTTACAAATATTCATAAGGGATCCTATAGGATCCAAGTGAGATGTTATTTTTTAAACGTCTGCCAACACAACTTATATACGTGATCATATTCTCTTGTACAACATTATGAAGATATACGGAATTTCAATTGTTGGCCTGTTATAGTCAAAAACGATCGAACACTATTTTAATCTTCAAGGGGGAAAACAGAGTCTCAATTGTGAACAAAGAAAAAGTATTTGACACAAAGACGCGGAAAACTTAAAATTGTTAAAAAAAATATAGCATAACCTCAGAAAAAGAAAAAAATATATGAGCAGTTGTTACTGTATAATAAACGTATATCCGCCATAAGCCCTTTAGAAGAAATAACTATAAATAAAGTACAAAAATAAATACTTAATTCGTACCAACTACAGACTTTCTTATTTTAGCTCAGTGAACTTTGGTGAACTCCTAGAAGCAACAGCAACGATCTCTCAAAATTGCTGTTTTTACTGTTGGTATAATTACGATGTTGTTGCTGTTGTTGTTGTTTCATATAAAACAAAAAACATAACGAACGATGATGAAACGAGTAGTGATGATGCTACTGCCACCTCAAAATTTTAAAATCTTAAAGATTTCGAAAAATAATATTGAAAATGAAAAAAAAATACTGAAACTGAAAATAAAACAACATTTTTCATTACTGACTAAACGATATACAAAAACAAAAAAAAAGAACTATTTACGAATGTTCACCAAAAACAAAAAATAAATGATCTACTCATACGAAGAATAATGTTTATTAGTGTTTTTTGTAAAAATAACAAAAATACACATATGAAACGTCTTTTGTTCAGTGAGTGAGTAAGAATAAATGAATATAAGTATGTATGTTTATTGTTACCAATACGGATAAGAAATCTATGTATAAACAATATATACACAGAGTTACAAAAGTATGCCTACGATGATTAAATTAAATTAACAAAATATTTCTTTTTATAAAAAATAAATTAAATAAGAGGAAAATTTACTCACTAAATATTTTGCAATATTTTTAGAACTTATTCTCATTTTGTATACCCTACATCACCATAGGTGTTTGGGACAGAAAAAAATATTACTACCACCACTTTTAAGTATACCCTTCGTCGCAGAATCATCTTTTGATAGAGATGAGCTATACTTTCAGGACTTTGTTTTAATCACTGTGATTGGTTAATCACTGGTAACTACAGTGCCTGAAATTATTGAATAACAGTTACTAATAATTTCGTGCCGCTGAGCATTAATTCGCAATTCTAAAATATAGTCTCTCATATTAAAAAAAAAACTATGTTCTCTGTCTGTCAGTCTGTCTGTCTGTCTGTCTTTCTTTTTTTTGAAATACTGTGATCACTGACGCTGTTTTAAAGAACAGTGATTTATTTTTTTTCTCTGTGAACGACGTTATTCAAAAATCACGCTGTCGCTCATCTCTGCTTTCTAACCCGATTTAATGATGTCCGTCCTTCTAGCCGGCTGGCTGGCTGTCCATGTAAACTTTGTGAACAAAATGCAGGTCGCAGTTTTATCTTAATGAAATTTGACATGTACCATCATCTGGCCTCAAGGATGGTGCTTATTGAAATTTCCTATTGAAATGATGGTTCCATTATTTCACCTAACCCCCATACAAATATTCATCCCGAATTGGGTATTTAAGGTCATAAATATAAAACAATTTTATTATAATTTGGCACAAATTAGTTTTATTAAATTCTAAAACGATGTGCCAAATTATATGAGGATCGGACTATTATTTCCTCAAATATCACTTTGGAGGTCTAAAATTTCAGAAATACGTTGGTATTGTAATAAGAATTAGTCAAATCAAGACAAATATAAGCAAAAATTAATGTGTCCATAATTTCTTCTAGCTCCCATTTAACGCCCACAGAAAAAACCTTTTAGAACGTGGTAATCACATATGGAAGTTGGCACCGGTATAATATGTACACTAAAGCATAAATTTAAAAATACTTTTTAAGAGGGTGGTTCAATCATTTCTTGTAGCTACCACACATAACCATCAATGTGATGTAGTATAGACGGGTATTAAATAGTCGGGCTTGACCGTGTATAGCTTGTTACTAGTTTTAATTTAACAATTGAATTATAAAAAACAATTTTAAAAACAAATTTAACATACCATACACGCACATTGTGTATAAATCTATTGTTGTGGAAATAATTCGGTAACCTTGGAATTGTTCGGGAAATAACCAAATTTCACTGGAGGAAGCCTAGTTTAGATTAGATTTTCAACCAAGATTTGAACATTATAAATTAATAATTATAATAATTATAATTTTAACCGTAAGTTAGCATAAAAATATTCTTATATACAAAACAAGTTAAAGTGTTAAATTCAGCCGTGCCGAATTTTCTATACCCTTCACCTTTGCTTATATGGAAATTTTTTTAACATTTAACGTTAGGTCCTGATAATAAATAGGCTTTCATAATATCATTGCTGGTAGAAGAAGGAGTTAATGACAGTCATTACTTTAAGCCTTTATATGAGTCAACATCGATTCTATAGAGCACTCAATATGCATGAAATATTTTATTCAGATCACGAGTAGTTTTCGCTTTCACTAAAACAATAACTCGGAAACCGATTATTGTGATGTTTTCAACTTAAAAATTTTCCTAATTATTTCCGATCTGTTAGTATAAAAATTATGTCTCCAGCTTAAAAAGAAGGCTCAAAAAGTCGAAAACTTTACTTTGCCTTTCATTATTATTATTTTCAATACTTTATCCAACAACAACTATCAATTAATTTCCTGTATGCCAACTAGATCCGTAGCTGCCCCAGGAATGTCAGAATAAGTTTTCGCCTATATCTCGGAAACTAATGACCTAATCGAGTTTATGTTTTCAAATGAAAAATCCACAAAAATATTTCTGACCCATTAGTAAAAAATGTAGGTTGTTAGCATTAATAGAACAACTAAAATCTTAAAAACATTATTTGAAATGTTGTTATTGTTTTTCTATAGTTATAAACAACAACCACATGGTACTAAATATTTAAAGAAAGATTTGACCATATCTCGTCGGTTTGTGAATCGATTTTGAAAATTAAAAATACAACCAAGTTTATTGGTCTTATAGGGGGTTCAAAATATAGGAAAATATGTTTTTGCCTATAACTCAGGAAGTAATAGTCCGATTAATTTCATGTTTTCATGCATAAATCCGCTAAATTAATTGAACTTAATCTGTTAAGTTAAAATATTTGAGGTACCTTCAGTTTATTGCTAACATCTGAGCCATTTAGGAATCAATTTTCCCGGATTTCAATAGCAAAATTCTCGAAAGCATTTTCAATCATTTGACATACATGTCAAATATGTTAACTATAAGTCGGCTTCATAAATCAACAAACGGACGAACGGACAGAACTCAATCAATTTTTTTTCATACCGATCCAAAGTGTATATACTTTTGGGGGTCTTAGTGGAAATTACAAACGGATTGACAAACTTATATATACCCTTTTGACCTAGTCAGGTGAAGGGTATAAAAAATGAAATTCTATAGAAATAAACAATTTTATTAAAAATAATCGAAAACATATACAATCGTATGTATATTTTAGTAACCCTGTGTATATGTGTATGTATAATGTATATTATCAAATGTACAAACTAATGGCAGTATGAATCTTATATACATATTTGGAATATCTGTATGTATATTTATAAACTATTTTGAATTTTCAATACTAAAATATTTCAAAATTCTAACTAAATTGTTGAAGACCTAAAAAAAACATAATGTTTACTCATAATTCAACATTTTAAACAATTTATTTTTTTATAAAATTCTATTATTCTGTAATATTCCGAATAGCAACTAACCATTCTTACCAACAACGATCCCTCCCGACAGCCACATTTTGTTATTATTCCGAAATGAAATAATAATGACAAAAAAGTATTCGTACAAATTTAACTCTCAGAATGTTGCACAGAAAATTTACTCTCGTTTAAATTATAATTTTCACATGTAAACAACTCAAATCGTTAAAATATGACTCGATTTTAAATATTCTACGTTGTTTTGATATTTTCGTTTCTATAACGAACATACATACAGTCTCATACATTTGTATATTTATTCCTTAATGTTTGACATATTGTGTGGTGTATAGAGAATAAGTATTTATACGATACAATACGATACGATACGATACGATATGATACGAAAATAGTATGTTTGTTTAAATAAATGTATCTTTGAAATTAATGTATTATTTTTAATGTGAATACAACACGGTTTTAGTTTAGTACGTAGTAATATGAACATTTCTATATATATACATATATATACATATGTATATGTATACACACATATGTTTGTATGTATGTATTTATAAAAAGTAGAGTATAAGTGATGACATTTAAACTAAACTAAACTGAACGAATCTAAACTAAAAATGAAATATACCGTCTGAAATAACTTTGAGAGAATAACGGGAAAAAAGAGCATCTACTTATAGCACCATATTGACGATCGACAATAATCGTCGTATACCTCTTAATAATGTTGCCATATTTTAGATTTAAATACTGTAAATTCCCATTTACAATATTTATTATTTTTCCATCGATAATAAATTCTTCGTCTCTCTCTCAATAATCGAGATTAATCGGCAATTGGAATAAATCATAGAAACCATTTAGTACATTTTAGAAATTGTAATATCAAATAAATTCAAAATTGTCTATATCACATTATAAGCGTTCCACTTAGTTCTATGTGCTCGATAGTCAACTTCCGCAGCCTGGCTTTTAATACAATAAAAGACATCGGATTTTCCAAGCTCACATTTGGTAAAAATCTACCTCTATACTCCCATTTACTGCCTCATGGCCAGGTACCCAAGTAATGTGTCATTTTTAGCTTACTTGCAAACCAGAATGGTCCGTGAAATCGTAATCGGTGAAGATATAAAAATCTATGTGTGCCACATCAAACAAGTTCTCGCAGGCCCAGGTCTGTACACTCCCTAATCACACGTACTTCTGCTTCTATGGCCTTATTATAGACCAGTAATCGGAAACATATTTCAGTTTTCGCATTATCTCTAAAGGAACTATCTTTTTTCGCATTCGGTTCTAACTTCCGGGATGACTTGTCTACCAATTAGCCAAAGATTGTCAACATAGTAACAGCTATATCTACCGGAAGTATTTTCACAGAAATAAAAATTGTTACAACACGCCAAAATCGAATATATGTGACGATAAGATAATGATTTGTATTTGCTGGCATCTGAAGAGTGTCTCGTTCTACAAGATTTTGGAGCACAAATTTATGTTCGATGTGTACTATGGTTACTTAATATTGTTATTAGATCGAAGTTATAATCTAGAATATTAAAATCATGCAATTAAGGGTTAACCCGTTGCTTTCCGCGATTGAAATCGTATACCGAATACTGAAAAACGTCACATCAAGTTACATAAGAATTTTGACTTAAATATGTGACTCACAATAAACATTGTCAATTGTGGTCCGTCGTTCAAAATAATCGTATCAATCGTATAATAAACAGGTTCAAAACTGGTATTTGTAAAATTATTGAACTTGATCTCTTTGAGAAGAATCTGAAGTTGTTATTTTAAAAGTCAATCCAGAGAGGATTGAGTAGATTGAGAGATTAAGTGGTAATGCAATTAATCAGTAGTAAGGGTTCTTACAAATATACCGAAGTCAAATATTCCATAAAAGAAAAATATTAAAATCAAAATAGATCAAATATAAAAAAAGATCAAAATAGTATATTATTCTCAAGTGATCGACATTAGCCCACTATTGCTCAATATTCTTGATTGTAACTGATACGAATTATTATTTGGAATACTTGATTCTACTTAAATCACTTCGATGCTGGTCCCATTGATTAAGAACCTTTGAAATGGAAAAAATATATAACCGCAAACCTTTTTGGAAGGCAATAAATAAATAATAAAATGAATAAATATTACACAACCTCATTTTGGGAGAATATAAGGTGGTCTAAACAATATACGATGTAAATGTGCACACCTTAACGTCAAGATCAAAGTCCTATTAAATACTAAATTAAGTTAAAGTCTTTTAAAAAAATTATCTTTAAAACCGAAACACATAATCGTAGAAAAGTGTCCTTAATTGGGAGAATCGTGAAGGTATTTTAACAAACCCAGTCTTAAGGAAGTGGGAAGTTATCCAAGTCTGCTCGCCTACCTCGCAAAGTGTGTCCGATATGAAATAATTCTGTAACTTTTAAACCGTTAGAACTGATTTTTTTATGCTGAATTTTATAATTTTTTTAAGTTTTATAAAAAAATAATGAAATTGCGGATGATGATGATTATTTCCAAAAAGAAACGATTAGGACACACGGTACTTCATTGTACCAAAATAGTTATGTTGTTCAAGGAAGAACAATTAAAGACCTGATAAACTTTGCTGATTTAAATTACACCTTCACAGGTTTTAATTGGCCAGAAAACTAAGGACTACTTATCATTCCAGGCAAAGTTAATACACAGAGCACATTTCGTTTGTCTCACCCTTTAGTGTTACGAAGAAGTATTGATATTCTCCAAAAGGAATACAAAAATCCCCAGCTAATTATGCGGTACCCCTTTATCTGGCAACAACAGTGATTAGCTATAATGAGAGTGAAATTTATACTTACTCCTGTATGTATGTGTATAAGTGAGTGAGTGCAAGAATATTTGATTTTTATGTTTTAATTGTTGTTGTTGTTATAATTTTTTAACGATCAACGATCATCGTATGGTTTGGTTTGATTTTGTGTGTATTAAAAATAATTATTTTAATATAGAAGAAAATGGTTGGTATAAATAAGTATATACATACACATACACACACACTCACAGACAGTATGATTCTGAAATAAAAGTTTGTAATACTATTTTTAAAACAAAACACTCAAACAACGTTCGTAAACCGATGTACGGACGTTCATGAATGCTGCTGAAGAAGAAAATACACAAGGAAAATTTTTATTTCGAAAAAAAAATAATAATAAAAAATAATAAAATAATATTGAAACAAACGGAATTCGAAAGAAAGCGAAATAAGAAAAAAATGTGTTTCAAAAACAAAACAAAACCAAACAAAAAAATCGAAAACTTAACAGAGAAACCTATAGAAATGTATCGAACGTAAGTTGGTTAAATGGATGGATGGATGAATGTATGGTTGGTAAGTTGAGTGGACAGACAGATAGGCAGATAGGCAGATAGGCTGACAGTCAAGTGAGAGCACAAATTGAAGCACATATTTGTTAGTGTTAATGTGCAGGGGGTTATTTTTGGGATACACTTTTGTTTTAGTTCTTCTTGTGTTTATTGCTGTAGTTAAATTTGTTTTCCGAAATATACATTCTTTTTTTTTCGTTATTGCTGTTGCTGATGTTGTTTTTGTTGTTGTTGTTGTTGAGTTTTTCGTAAGCACAAACAATAATAATAATAACAACAACAACAAGAACAAGAATAATAATATGAAGAGCAGTAGTAGCTAGCAAAAGTAGTGGTAGACGACAACGATCATTTCGTTGCCAGTCACAGTCGATAGATATGTGAGCTAACGATCGTTACGTTACGTATCTCCTCTTCTACTCTCTAGTTAAAACAAAAAAAGTTCTAAGAACAAAAATCGGTTAAAAAAAATTCATTTCTCTAGCTGATTTAAATAACGTCTGGAATATTTCAAAAAAAAAAATTATATGGATTAAAAAATAATAATAACGTGTGCTCTTACAACAACAAAAAAAGTTTATTTAAAAAAATCGAATTTTATGACAAAAATCTAGTCTCATTGTACAAAATAATCTGATTCAAAATCATTATTTATCATTAATTTCTATAATATATAAAATTTAAAAATAAATTAATAACAACTATAAAATTATTACAAAAATAAAAATAAATTTAATAAAAAAACAAAAACAACAAAAAACAATAATAAAAGAAAACATGTTTTTAAAATAATTTTAAATGTACTTAAATATTATTTAAAAAGAAAATAAATCTGGAATTTATTTCAAAAACTCCCAAAAAATGTAAGAATTAAAAATATGTATATTTTTATTAATTAAATATTAAAAAAAAGTACTATAATTTTTTTGTCTAAAATTTCATTAGAACAACAACATTAGAAACAAAATAATTATTAATTTATAATTTTTAAATATTATATTTTCTTGTTTTGTTTTGTTAATTTTGGCACATGTGTAATTTTTACTGTAAAAGTGTTAAAAATGTAACAACAACAACAATAATAATATATTAACAATTGCATACATATGCAAAGAGAGAATTAACAGGCAAAAAGAGTAATAGAAACCGAAAGAGACAGTGTGTGTGTGTGTGTCATATGTAAAACTATTAGGCTGATGTTGTTTTACTCACTCAAAATTTTGTGAAAAAAATTAATCACTGATAAAAACTGTGGTTCCATCAAAATACACAATGTACAGTGTGTTCAAATTGATCTTGTTTGTGGAAAAAATTTGGTAAATTTGGAAATTTTTTAAAATACCGATGCGATGTTTTCAAAATGATTTGAAGGAGTAGAGGCCGCTATCAGGGGCGTAATTGGTGACCATCCAATGTGACAAAAACAATTTTTTTTTAAATAATTCTGTAACTTTTTGAACCGTTTGATTTATCTAAATAAAATTAAAATATCTTAGAGGTGATATAAATGATAAAGAAACTCATGGCACCTCTGACGATTCATCTGTCATACTATTGCGAACAACATTAATGTTTTCCATAAATTGGAATTTGGATTGATCTAGCAAGTATGTTGCTTTTTTTGTAGCTTGGCCGTAATGCCAAATTGAGGACACATTGCTTTCATAGAAATTTAATTTGTGGGTATTTTGAAGCATGTTTACTTCTACAGTTTTAGTACTGTACCATAGCTTTCTTTACGCATTAACATCGTACCAGAACGAACCAAAAAAATATGGACATTCTCAGTTTTAAAAATATTGTTTGATTTAAACTTCGGTATTGAGAGAATTCATATCAACAAATGATTTGATTCTTCTCCCATACTTTATTCTTGGCTTCTAAATTCTAACTGAAACTTTTTAAATTCTGAAAAATTATAGATCTACTTTGACTTTTTGGAAACATTTAACTGAGATGCTAGCCTTGTCAGTGCCTAGAGAAGCACTTCCTTCATTAAGTTTCTGCTTTAGTTGCAAAATATAAAAGCTATCGTTTTTGCTTAGATGTTTTGTTCACAAGACTGTTCCCACTTTTCTCGATGATCAGTTTCTTGATATCAAACTTTTAAGTTGTTAATATTATAACTTTAGCATGTGGGATTCGGATACCCATGGATATTAATACTTTATGCATTTGTCTCAGAGTTATTTGTTCTTCTATTTTAAATGTAAAGATCTTACGAAAATTTAAATTCAGTAATTCTTCTATCTGCTGTTGGACCCCCTGAAGTATATTACTAATGTCGCATTAACCCATTGAAATATTTTTCAATGAAAACTAATTCAAATATTGAATAAATGAAGAGGACTCTATAATTCTAAGCAAAGTTAAGTAAAGAGAGGGAGATCTATCATGTGATAGAGCTCCCTCTCCGTTAAGCTTTCTTTGGACACGAAATTTGTTTGATTGATATATTGTTTCATTATCGGAAAATATCAATGTTGCTAGCAATAATCACTTTTCTAGGTGGCAAACTTTGGAAGAGAACAGGTCTTCCCTTCCCCTAGACTCATTAAGAATATGTGCTCCTCCAAAACAATACGAAACACCCTATTAAAAATATACAACATAATATTTAAGCTTAAATATACCGATCATTTCAAAGGTCCCTAAAACACATAGCACAGTGTATCCAAATCGATATTTTTGAAAATAGTTTTTTAACTTTTGAATCATTAAAGATATATTAAACTAATTTCACATACTTAAAGCTGAAGTATTTTTGAGTTAATTTATAGTAGTACAGGCCCCTATCTGGTCAGAAACATATTCGGTACCCGAAAAACTCCCGCCGACACGAGGGTTTAGAATTTTTAAATAAATTTGGGTTTGTATGAGGGGTTCCTCCTCCCCCGATCCTATCCGTCCTACATTTTGTCAAGCAGAACAGTTCCTTAAGAAGCGGATTTTAGATATCCGATAATAAATATTTTGCTTTGTATTAGGGCTATCTCTCCTCCTGGTCCTATTCGTCCTATATTTTGAGCAGTAAAGCAAATTCTCAGATATTTTATAATCAATATTTGCTTTACATTTGTCCCCATGGTCCTAGATGACCTACATTTTGTCCAACAAAAAAGAAAGTAATTTTCAACCAATTTGAATACTCCAGCTTTTGAAGTTTGAAAGTGGGAGTAACTTTCCCCTTGATCCTACCCATCCTATATTTTCTTGAGAAAGTGATTGTGGTCGAATTTGAGAACTGTTATTGTTATATTTCTTTCGATATTCGATAATCAAAATTTTATTTGCATGGGGGACACCTCTCCCCATGATCCTATCAGTAAAACAGTTGCTTGAAAAATTTATTGCGACTAAATAAGAAAGTTCTCGATTTAGATATTCAATTATCAACATTTTCTTTGTATGGAGGCTACTTCTCCCACTGATCCTGTCCGTCCTTCATTTTGTCTAGTAAAATAGTTTCTTAAAAAAAATTATTGGGACCAAATTTAATGAAGTGGTGCTTTAAATATACGATCATCAGTATTTTCTTTGTATGGGGAGTACCTCTCCCCATGATTCTATTCGTCCTACATTTTGTACAGTAAAACAGTTCCTTGAAAAAGTGATTGAAACCAAATTTGAAAATTAGATACATATTTTGTATGGGGGTATTTGATTTGTATGGGGGGTACCTCTCTCCTTAGTACTATCGATTTTTTTTATAGCCTATGTTACTTTCGGGTATATGGGGATCATTCTGCGAAAATTTTTAGCAGGTTTATCTGCTTATAAGTCCCAAACAAACACAAATTCATTTTTATATATGGAGATATCATTCATAATCATTAAACCGATTTTAAAGAACTTAAATCTAATATTCATTTTTATATTTCAGAAAAATTCATGCCCCTAAGTTGAACCCTATTAAATAAACAAATATACATACGATTAATGCATTATAGATAAATGTTAGTGTAGATATGTGTGCGTGTGCGTGTGTGTGTGCATATGTTTTAGAATAAATGTCTACTACTGTGTGCATCTTATAAATAATGCATTTTTAACAGAATATAAAATATGTATTTATTTATTTGTTAGTTTGTTTGTATGTTTATTATTACTCTTCTATCAAAAGTAGCTAAGAAATTGTAAGAGCAAAAACAAAAAACAAAAATAAACCTCAAAGTGTCACAGAATTAAAATTATATGTGTATTCAAATATTCTTACATACATATCATATATGTGTGTGCATGTATGAATGTACGTATAATCAAATACACAAATATTAAATAGATTTATTCTAGTAACAACAACAGCAATAAAAACAACAAAAACAATGAATGATTAACACAACTACGTATGAGTAGAGAGTATGCATAATAAGAGAGTCAGCCACCAAGTCAATCTACAACAAAAAGAAATACTATTTTAAGATACATTTACTATGCTCCTCGAGTATATGAGAGTATTATTATCGTTTGATTTTTTCTTAATGTTGTTGTTATTTTTTAATGAACATTATTATTTTTTTTGTTTTGGTACCACAGGAAGAATGACTTTATTCCAAATTTTATTAGATCGATATTTTAAAATGATGCAAGTATATATGTATATATATACTTATATACATGTGTATGTTTACACTCGTATTTGTTACAAAAATGTTATAAAATTTAAATACCGGAAAAACACAAACTGTATTTACAAGATGCTTTCAACTAAAAATACATTTTCAACTTTTAATAAGTCAGATGGATTTCTATCAAATTATCCAAAATGATAGCATTATAGCCCTGAGAGCCATTATGGGGTGCAATAAAGGCTCAATTGGTGAATAAATTTGATTAAAGGAAACCTAATATAATTCGATTTTATGTTATAAACTGTTATAAACTCCTCTAATAAGTATTTGATATCTATGAAAATGTTGAAAACTTGAAGATTCACAATTTTAAAGAAAACGAGTATGAACAACCCTCGTATAATTTGTTTTTCTTATTATTTTTATTTCTGAAATACATTATAATTTATGAATGAGGAATGAGGAATGGTGCATTTTTTTGTATGGTAATAAAGGAAAAAATTATGGACCCTCGTTTAATTTCGCACAGCGTTTCTGGCTAATATTTTTCGCTTATTTGAAAATCTTTTTTAAGAATACCCACGTATATATAAGATTTATACCCTTAAAAGTTATATTTGCAAGGAGCTTGTATGGAACCTATAAGAAATAATGGACCGATCCGCATATAATTTGGCACATCGTCAAATAAAACTTAGTTTTGCAAAATTTGGTTAAAATCGTTTTATATTTAGGAATTTCAAGGGCTAAAAACCCCATTCCGGAGGACATTCGTATGGGACCTATATGAATTAGTGGACGGATCATAACCAATTTCAGTAGGTATCGTCCTTGAGCGAAAAGAATAGAACGAGCCAAATTTCATTAAGATATCTTCATAGCTTTGACCTGTACTTTGCGCACAAGCTTAAATAATTCTAGGGGGTTTATGGGAGCTAAAGCAAATTATGGACATCGATTTAAGCTTTTATTTATCTTAATTATTACAATTCTACCATATATAAGAGATTTATACCTCTAAAAATTATACTTGGAAGGAGATTAGTATGGACCTATGACAAGCAATGGACCGATCGTCACATAATTTCGGCACATCATTTTAGAGTTTCATAGAACTTAATTTTGCGAAATTTTGTTAAAATAGATTTATATTTAGAATTTTCATGAGCTTATTATTACATTTGTATGGGAGATACCTAAAATATTGGACCGAACATGGCCAAATTGAATTACTCTTCGTCCTTGAGTCAAATAATAATATGTACCAAATTTAAAAAACATATCTACAAAAATTGCGACTTGTACAGTGTTCACAAAGTTTACAGACAGACAGACAGACTGACAGACGGACATCGTTAAATTAACGCATAAAGTGATTCTGAGCCAAACGGAATAATTAAAGGTTGGTTTAACACGATTCTTTCTGCATTTTATAAACATTATCTCAAACGCATAAACGCACAAACCCCTACGATCTGTGATGGAAGAGTATTGCAAAGGTTTAAATGACTTAAACATTCTTTTCGACTAAAATTTTCATAAACTTGTTCTGGAACCAATATTTTATATGAAACCTTTCCGAAAAAATTCACTTTTAAATTACAAAATCATTCAGTATGTACCTTTATAATAACATAAATATTATGTACAGCTGCGGTCAAAATAATAGCACCACCCACATGTCACATCTTTGTTGCTGCTTTGTAATGTTTGTTCATGAATATTTTTATCTACAATTTTGTAGTCCCGTTATTCCAAAAATATTCTTGGGGAAAATGAATGCATTTCTTGTAAATTAACTCGAATATTCCAATAAATTTGATTGAAAAGACAAAGTATTAGATAAGAACCACTCAAAATAATAGCACCATTTCTATTATGCTTCGAAAAAATCATACAAAGTCCAAACAATTGTTATGACATTTAGTGAAAGGGAGTGTATAGTTGCTTCTGAAATTGGTAATTTTTTATATATTTATAATGGGTTTGTCTAAGCGCGGTACTCCAGAAAAGCATGGTTCTGAAAAACAAACGTATGCCGAAATAAGAAATTTTATAAGATAATCAAATAAAATTATTAAAAATGCCATAACTTACAAATTAAAGCTTAGTAATCGTGGTCGATAAACTGTGACGATACCTTTAATGGTTCATCCCATATTAAGACATTTAAAGAAGGCGAAATTTATTTCAGCTGGGGATAATAAAAAATAATAATTAAAACTGTCAATAAGTAATGAAACTATATCAAAAGGCTTAGGGAATATTAAAGCCCATAGACCATAAAAAATCCCCCTTTTAAACTGCTCCTCATGTCTCAAGTAGATTAAAGTTTAATAAAACTTACATGATTTGGCACGTTGAAAACAGGGGAGTAGGGTTCTGTGGACCGATGAGTCTAAAATAATTTAATAAGGAATATAATCATAAATTAACAACAAAAACTTTCAAACACGATGGTTCTAGTATTATGGCATGGAGTTACTTCTCGTACAGTGGTATTGGACCTGTTTACAGTATTAAAACTATTATGGATGCATCCGTATTCATTTGAAGAAATGGCACTGATTTGCAATAAAAAAACAATACAAAGACCCCAAACATATCAGCAAAATAGCTAATAAGTGGTTCTATACTAATGGGGTCACTGTAATGAAATAACCGGCCCAGTCATAGATCACTTTTATCCTGGAAAGGTGTCAGGATGTTCGGCTGTTATTGATAACTAATAAAACTCTACAAAATTGAAGTTCATTTTGATAAAATACCACTAAAAAATATAACAACAAAATTATTTTTCTTTTTTCTTATAGTTGAAACCTGGTAGTGCTATTTCTTTGACTCCGTGTTTTATCAACTCTTCTGGAAAAAATAAATTGAAAGGAAAATAATGAATAGAAATGTTTTTGTTTCTTCTTCTCTCTCTCTCTCTCTCTCTTTTTTTTAACTTAATTTTGATTTTATTAAATCATAAAATACGAAAAACTTTTCAATCAAATGGCTGTATGACATATTAAAGAAGACGTATGCATGTGGTGCTATTATCTTGATCGCAACTGTATGTACGCATGTATGTATCTATCTATGCATGTATGAATATATGTATGTATGTATGTATGTATGTATGTATGTATGTATGTATGTATGTATTTATGTTTGTATGTATATATATTGTCTCACGTTTATAGATAACGTATACGTAATATTTTCTGTATATATATGTTTATCATTCCGTTTGTAATTT
Organism: Cochliomyia hominivorax; assembly: GCA_004302925.2. Lineage (NCBI taxonomy): Eukaryota > Metazoa > Arthropoda > Insecta > Diptera > Calliphoridae > Cochliomyia > Cochliomyia hominivorax. The sequence goes on along the minus strand of PYHX02000495.1, from coordinate 75,443,289 downwards.
TGACTTAAACCCCCAAAAGTATATAGATATTCTGGATCTGTATGAAAAAACAATTTGATTGAGCTATGTCCGTCTGTCCATCCATGCGTCCGTGTGTCGGTTGAAATCAAGTTTATGAAGCCGAGCTATAGTTAACATATATGATATGTATATTTCGGGTTTTTTCTATTTTTTGAAGAATCTACAAGAGTTATACACTTCATTTTTTCACAGATAGATTTCAATAAATAAGCGGATAAAATTAATAGCACAATTAGTTCCTGAGTTTTAGACAAAAATATATTTTCCTATATTTTGAATCCCCTATGAGACCTATAGACTTGGTTATGCTACTGATTGATTACGAATTTTTCCCTGAATTTTATCTTTTTCATTTTTCAAAATCGGCTCATAAACCACCGAAAAATGGTCAATTCTTTCTGTAAAAATTTAGTACCATGTGGTTGTTGTTTATAACTATAGGAAAACAATTACAACATTTGAAATAATGGAGAATATATATTGACTTATATAAAGGTTAAATATAAAGTCCGTTGCTTAAAAAAATTCCATATAAGCAAAGGTGAAGGGTATAGAAAATTCAGCCCGAATTTAACACTTTAACTTGTTTTTTTTATAAAACTGTTTCATTAAATAATGTTTTAATTTTAATAAATTATATATTTACTTGGTAAAAAATTAATACAATGAACCTAAAAAATAATTAACATTTTTTACGGAATCTGATTAAAAAAAATATGTTTACATTCGTAACGTCTATTTTCTGTTTGAAAAAAATAAAAATAAATTGTTTTTAAGTAAAACAAAAAAACCTTTAACTTAACAGTAAATTAATTTTATTAAAAATTCAATGAATATTTTATAAAAAAGAAAAGATTTGAATATGACCTTTTCTAACGAAATGTTAAAATAAATAAACACTAACTTGTGATTATGACTTTTAATATGGAAAAGTATTAATTTTGATTTTCTATTTAACGCAAAAAATGTTAATCGAAAGGTTGTTTTTTTGAAAAGAATGATATTTAAAAAGATTTAAGAATAATTAAATAGGAATAAATAATAAAAATACTAAATATGTTATTTATGCAAATATAAGTAGGGGACATAATTTTACAGTATTAATCACAATATTAAATTAAATTTACAAGAGACACTGTCAAGAAATTTCAAATAGTGATAATAGAAGTGAAGGTTAGTTTAAAATTTGGCTTAGACTTTATATAAATAAGTGGGGGGTCGATACGCAGGGTCTCAAACTTGAACACCCCAAATACAACAAATCACATTGTTTCGCATTAAGAATGAAATGGAAACAAATCTTTAGCTTCTGAATTAAAATCAATGAAATTTCGCACTATGATAGGAGAAGTGTAGGCAAGTTTAAGTTTTTAGTTTAGACTTTATAGACATAACGTAGAGCGACACACAGAGTGCCAAAGTTGGACAGCTCGAAATTAACATGACATTTTGTTGCATATGAAAAGTAAAATGGAGGTAAATCTATAATTTACACACAGATTTCAATAAAGATACATACGGTTATAGTAAAAGATTGCGACTTTATAGACTCAAAAGAAGCCGATTGTGCCAAAATTGGACACCACGAATTCAACACTGAACAAAATTATTTGAAAAGATAAATGAGAATAAAACTGTAACTTTTCAGAAGTGTAGGTGAGTTTAAACAATATATTTAAATATGGACCGACCCTCCTATAATTGTTCACACTAATTTTTTATTATTTACATTAATTTGACTAAATTTTATGACAATTCACACGATTATGTGAAATTGTATAGGACTTATGAGAAAATAACGAACCGATCCTCGTATAATTTGGCACATCGCTTAAGAATATCATAAGACTTTGTAAAATTTTAACCAAATTTTGCAAAAGTAATCATTTTATATTTAAGAAGTTTATAGAGCAAAAACCCCAATCCGATAGACATTTGTGTTGGGCCTATAAAAAAATGAACTAATCTTAACCAATTTCAATAGGCATCGTCCTTGAGTAAAAATAATACTATGTGCCAAATTTCATTAAGATATCGCTTTATATGGACCAGCCGGACGGACGGACGGACATAGTTTAATCGATTCAGGAAGTGATTCTGAATTGAACGGTATACTTAAAAGTGACATTTTTCTACATATTACAAACATCTGCACAGCATGGTGATGTAGGGTATAATTTTATTATTGAAAATTTTACCGAAAACATATGCAACAATTCTGGGGCAGTTTTTTCAAAATAGAAAACTTGGATCGTTTTAGATATTTTTTAGGCAAAATAGTGGACTAATAACTATTTCTGTTTGAAATTTAAATTTGTTAAATTAACAACGAAAATGTTTTCAACACTTTTAGAACAGTTTTTCGCCAAAAAATATGCAATGATTTTTTTTATTATAAGTTCCTAAATAATGGTGTATAATATCATTATCAATACATATCTATTTCCAATATAAAGATTGAAAAGCAATTGAAAGCAACGATCTTAAATTTACATTACAAAATTAAAGTTCCAAATTTGGTATTCATAAGTTCTCTAAGAGGTGGACAGTGACACAGTAGGTGAGTAACAGTCTTCTCCTCCAGTTCGTTATGACAACTGAGGCTATAGCTGTTATAGGCAAGACCTATCCTTCTCACATGATCTCCCAAAATACAGTGACCAGTTTAAACTAATTCCAGAAGCTTTCTATTGAATGCGGTGAATCGTGAATCTTTGAATGCCGTATCAAAGCAAAATAACGCGAGAAATTTGAAACATTAACTCAGTTAGCAGTCTTATCTACTCTATTCATTACCCTAAAAGTTTCTACTGATCCATCCACTCTAAGCATCACTTAACATCGCAACATGTCTGATAAGCCCATCTGCAATGTCGTTCTAACACCGTTATGAGTTAACCAAATCAGCCTATGCACTCTATGTCCCTCTATGTAGTTCAAAGATAACAGAAATTCAGGCATTAATATCGATTTCACATGCGATTGATTAAAATATAACGAATCTGATTTCTTTTTAATATTTTTATGGTCTGAGATGATCATCTTTTGGATCATGTATTACGGCCTCCATTAGATCCAAAATCAGTTTAGTGGAAAAAAACGGTTATTAAAACTTGTCCATTTCCATGTTCCATTTCTAGGATATTGACTTCCACAATTTTCATTATCTTTATCTTTATCTGTGAGTTGCCTTATTATTTTAATTCGTTTTGTTGTTGTTGTTATTTTTACTTTTATTACTAATACTTAAAGCCGCGTATAAACATACTTTAATTTATTTAGAAATTGTTATGGTTTTTTTCCTATTAAGTCTTATTTTTTATTTTATTTATTATTTTTTTGTTGTATAATTATTTTGAAAAAATAATAAATAAATGTACAGTTAGAGGCTAAAAGGTTAACTTCTAAATATTAATAGATTCTTTTTTGTTTGTTATTTAGTATTTATTCTTGTTGTTTTTTTACAAACGATTTTTTTTTCTATTTTATTCCAGTTGACAACGTATGTACCGGTCATATTATCATCATCACCAACACCAAAACCATCGTCGTCATAAAACATCATTATTATCATTGTCGGCAGTCAACATTTTAATCATCGTCAGTCAACGGCATATCAACCGTTAAACAGTTATCGTCTAAAATAACAAACCAACAACAACAACAAAATAATTCGAGCTTGGAACAGCACTAATAAATGAATATCAAAGATTCTGAACAAAAAAATTATCAAAACGTGGACTTAACTTTTAAATATTGTTGTATAATTTAACAAAAACAAATTAAGGAAACTGAAATAATATTAAACTAATTAAAATCTATAATTAATATATAAAATTCTAACTAAATCTGGCCATCAAATACATATGCGTTACCGCGAACTTTTTTGAAGTTTTACGACTGTTTCCCTAGGAAGTGCAAAAAAAAAAATGTCATCGTCAGTGGATTTGAAAATGGTAAGTTAGCATTACTTGTTATTGTGTTATTTAAACACTTTAAAATTGAAACATCCAATACACAAGGTTACTAAAGTATTTTTTTCTCAAGAAATTATTTTTAATAGAATTAGTTAGCAACACTTTTTTTGCATTTGCTGTCAGGGAACAGTAGGACAGAACAGTTTTTTAATAAATCAGCAATCGACTAGATGGAATTGCAAGAAATTTAGCATAATGATAGCAGAGAAGTGTAGCCATGAACTTCGAAATGGCTCCATGGAGGGAATTACTGGACAATTAGACAGAATTGCTTGAAATTAGAGCAGAGGAGCATTACAACTTTGGGATATTGGAACCCAAAGAGTGCCCATAGAAGAGTTATAAAGGAATAAATTTGGGGGGGTGGGGGCTGTTATAAGGAACAGATATTTTTTATAATTAAACCTGTAACTTCTGATCGACTGGATGCAATTGCATGAAATCTAGAACAATGCAAAGCAAAAGAGTGTAGCATTATAATTTTAGGAGTTTGGATTTCATTGGGGTGTAAATAAACCTCTAAATTTATATCGACTGGATGAATTAATGAGGTAACTAAGAAGTATATATTTTAAACCGCGTGCAAAATTATTGTTTCTCATGTTGATATCAAAAATTTACTATCTTATAGACATTTACGAGATCTTTAAAAAAGTTATTAGTTTTCGAGTCAAATGCAATTGAATTTTCAACTTTAAAATTTTTGCAAGATCATGAGTCAGTATTGTAAAGTATTGTACCGATTTTGTTCAGATTTTCCTTTTTAGTTAAAAAAAAATATTTATTAAATAAAAAAGATTGAGGTCAATATCTTTTTCCAGTTCTCTCATAGTTTTCGAGTTATTTGCATTTAAATTTCAAAAATTTTTCAAGATCTTGAATCAGTTTTAAAAAATATGTCCTAAAGTGTTATATCGATCTTATTCACATTTTTTCAGACTGAGTACAATAACTCTACGCATTCCAAAACCAATAAATTTTAAAATAAAAAAAATCAAATTTTTGAGTTTTTTAATATTTTTCTGAATGTTTTCTTTACATAAAAAATTTAATTTTAATTTTGTATCCAGAAAACCTAGAAGCACAAGTTATGACAACATCGATTTAGTCAGATTTCCTAACAAGACTTTGATTTTCACAGATAACTTTTATATACCCAAAGATGAATCTAATTACTTCCATTTATTTTATTTAGAAAAAAATCTATATTTCCGGAAAAATTTTTCAGACAGATATATTTGGTCGATAAAACCCGTTTATTTCTAAATAGAGGCATTAATTTTAAATATTCCAATCAAATAAATTTTGAGTAATAACAGACATATGTAGTTCTGTATTATCTACTAAAGGATTCAAATCAAAATCTTTCTGTTCATCTTTGACTGCTCAAACTATTGAATATCAAGCTGCCACTTTGGACAACTAAAACTAAAACATTAACATACTTACAAATATGGTACTTTGGAGGGTAAAGCCTTAATGTATGTTTGTTCAAACGTTGAAATTTTGTACCCAAAATCATTCACATATTTACAATTCAATGAAAGGCGACAGAAATTGATCTATTACCTTTCATCATGACAAATTTCGGCTACATGTGAGTGGAAAGTTTTGGCTCAACACTCGGCCACATGTTACAAGACCGGTATGTGCAAAAAAGTGAAAGCGAATCATTTTCTATCCCTGTGCTCAATATATTTATACCAAACTGTGCCATCTAGAATTTTCTAAATTACAATTAAAACTTATGTTGTGTTCTATATTCTGTTAAGAAATACTGGAACTCAACCATTACAAACTTCTGAATTTTAACTCAGATTACTTTATGATTTTTTTGGATCATGAAAACCTTGTAGCAAATGAGCGATATATAGTATATAGATTTTAAGTCTTAAAGATATTTTAAAGAATGAAATCATCAACGAATAATTAATTAAGAATTTTATATTTGGTGTAGGAAAATAAAACCATGAATAGTTGTTTATACACTTTTGAAGTGAATTGTTTCCCTCCCTCCTGCTGGTTATAAATTGTTATTGCCGTTATTATATTTTTTTGAAAACTAAAGAAATCTTTAACCTTAATACGACTTAAATACATTTTCATCTGTTTAATCGTTTTTATATCGTCATATAAACATCATCACACAGTGTGTCCAAATAGATTTTGTTAGAAATAATTCAGAACCGACAGAAACATATTAATGAAATTTCACAAGGCTGGAATTGAACTATTTACGAGTTGTAAATTTTCAAGTTGTAATGTTTTCAGAAATATTTGGTAATTTTCGGTGTAAAATTTTTAAAACTTGGCTGCAAAACCAACTTAAACACGGCCAATTTGGGAGAATTTGAAAAAAAATCAATATACCCGAGGTGGCCAAGTTAAAGGTCTGTTCAACTTGCAAATAGCTCAGCTCTAGCTATATAATATTTCATCAAGTTATCTCTAACGATTTAAAAGTTACAAAATCATTTCCAAAAAAAAAAACTATTTGGTCCCACTGTTCCTCTTCTTAATTTTGGTTTATTTAAGAATCTATAAAGCAATAACAAAAAATGTGAAACAACAGCGTTTTCATTTTTTTATTTATTGTTGGCGATTTTTTTCTGTTATAATTCCGTTTTGTCTATAAATATAACTGTGCTTGTGCTCGGTGTACAGCCATTGGATGAGGGCCAAAAGACATACATTTTATTATAAATAAATACAAATCTACAATATTTTTTTTTTGTATTTACTGGCAGATACTGGTGGCTACTACTACCAACATCACAAAAACTACATAAAGATATATATAGATTAAAAAAAACAGTGTTGCCAAATAAATTTGAATTATTAAAGAATTTTAATGAAATATTTTTTATTTAAATTTTTTTAGTGAATAAGAAAATGAATATTTAACAAATCATTTGGTCCTTGTTATGTTTATTTCATAAAAAAAATTCCCTTTATCTGGTAACTCTAAATACACCTTAGACCAACACAATTATATATGTGATTGGCTTTATATAAATGATTTTGATATTTGTATTATTTAGAATGATGGTATAAAATAGTACATACACACACACACTTGTAAAGACAATATACATAAATTCACACTCTCACACACACCCATAACACTTTAGCATCTGTACGAGTCATCATTATACCGTATATATATATATATATATATTTTTTTTTATTACCAAGCATCAAGGCAGCCCAGTCAGCCAATAATATATTATAATCATAATCATAAGGTCTCAAATGGCTCTTTTTTATTTGCTACTGTTGTTGATATTTTAATGTTCATACAATTTACATGTAAATATTTAAATTAAATTAACTTGAGGGGGGTTGGGGTTGCTTCCTGTAGTCCATTTACTTTTTCACAACAGAAATTTCTGGAAATTTCATAGATCTTGAGGGATTTATGGAATTTATATTTATTTAAAATTATAATTCTTTGCAAAAAATTGTCATAAATACCCGTTAGTCTATTAGTTATGTCTATTACCGTCACACGGTGCCTAAATCGTATTTTATCTTAATAATATTTAGCCAAATTAGAGCGGAAGTATGAAATATAACTAAGTTTGACTTAAAGAAATAATAGTTTAGGTTGGAATTTCCGCCAAAGTATAAACTTCTCCCACAATTATTAGGTTCTATGAGAACGTTAGAGCTTGGTGATCACAAAAAGAACGATAAAATGTCATTTAATGTGAAAAATTTATGAAAAACTGCCTCTCGTTTGAGGCCTCATGGTGGAAAAACTCTCATACCGTTCGATTCAGGATCATTTTCTTAGTCGATTTAACAATGTCTTAATGAAATTTAGCATGTGTCATTATTTTTGTCCATTATTTTGGACTATGCCTATTGAAATTGGTTCACAAAAGTTCTAAATATAAAGCGAAATTGAACACAAACTACTTTAATGATATTTTAAGACAATGTGCCAAATTACACGAGGATCGATCCATTATTTGCCATAGGTTCCATACAACAACCCCCCACCCACTTAAAATAACACCTTAGAGAACTTAAATCTCACATGTCCGTTGATATTGTAATAAGAAGTGGTCAAATTAAAATTAACAAAAAAAACCTATATACGAGGGTGGTTAATTAATTTTCGTAGCTAACACTTATAACCGACAATGTGGTGTAGAGTATTAAATAGTCACGTTGAAATATACGTTTATAATATTTCATTTGTAGTAGTTAGACGGTTACCGCGTATGTCTTTCTACCATGATTGAAATCTTACAAATTAGGAAGATTTCCCATTATTTTCCCCAGTTTTCTACTTACAACCGACAGTCTCAGCTTTGCAGCTGGTACAATATTGCCATTCGCGTCTCAATCACCTGTTCCACGAACAAGCTTCTCTATATCAAAATTTGATTTGTAAGTAAAACAGTTTCGTTTCTGATTTAAAATGTTCAAGCTATCAGCGTCGTAAAGTCGTTAATATGCTTGTAAGATGAGTCTCTGAGACCATCATCATATCAATTCACCAAATAACTCATTTCTTCGTTAAGATGATTTGAATCATTAGGTTCTACATTTTTTAAATTTTTTTGAAAAAATGAAAAATTCCTACTTTTCCATAAGAAAATACCCAAATCCCAATCCGTATAATCATGTTTAAAAATTTAACATTATTTTTAAAAATGGTCACCCTGTCGTTATAAGGGCAGTCCGCCTAAAAACAAACTTTTTAGATATTTGCCTTACCTATGTAGCTTCACCCACCATGAAAAGACAGGGGCTTGTACTCTGAACCATCTTAGCTGTCGATATCTCTAACGGTTCCAAAAGCACATAATTCGTCGTATGCCATATTTCTAGAATAATAACTTCCGTTTCTCAGCTTCAAACTTTTTTACCTGACCAAGTCCCTTCTGAGTCTAGTTCACCACTTTTGAATTGCACAAACCATCTCTAAAAAATTAATGTTCTCCGCAAGAGGAATTGGTTATGCACGAACTGGATTTATTACACACAATTCGTATATCTTTAAAATCGGCCAAGATATAATAAATGTGGATTATTTTAAATGCCAGAAATAACTGAATTTGGAATCCTGTAGGCTTTCATGACTGTGTAAAATGTATTTAAAAGTTGCAAATTTTAATCTTAAACTTATAGAATTTGGGACCCTGTAGAGCTTTAATTTTTTTAAAAATCCCCCTTCCCTTTCTAAAGTTTTTAATATGTTAGTAGACGTTTCTGTCCCGATTTATTTTATATAGTCAAAACGTAAAAAAATTATATCGTTAACACTTTTTCCATGTCTGTATTAAATTCATTTGAAATCTGACTATTCGTTCCGAAGTTACAGATTTATGAACATTTATGAATTGTCTTAATACCCGAGTAATCCCGAGGAGTCCAGATAAGTTCAAATCCGTAAACTAAAACTCATTCTATTTCTGTTGATTTTAATATCTTACATTTCTTAAATTTTCTTTAAAATCGGACTATCCACCCGGAAGTTACAGATTTATTTCCAATTATGTAGTACACAACTTTGGAAAACTGCGAGCCTGTCCCGATAAATTCCAAACAGATTTTGAATTGCTTTCAAAAAAATATATAAAGTTTTATTAAAAAATATTTTTAATATTTCCAGGAAACACGAACACCCACCAGCGTCTATCATCATCACAGGGCGCCCCGTACGCCGGAAAGTTATTTTAACGTACCCGAATCGATAGCTCTTCTAAACATTGTTAAATCAGAACGAATACAAAGTGCATTTCAATCGAATCGTAAGAATCATGCCAGTGTTTGGGAAATGGTAGCCGAAGTACTTAACCGCTATAGTGCCCGAAAACGTTCGGCAAAACAATGTTGTAATCGTTATGAGAATCTCAAAAAAATCTATACACAACTTAAGAAAAATCCAGAACGTCATGTTCGGCGCAATTGGCCTTATATGTTTTTGTTTAAAGAAATTGAAGAACAACGAGGAGAATGTTGGGGTTCGAATAGCAAACGCATGGCCTTAATAGCTAAGAATCAAAATGAATTATCATATTATCATCGCAGACGGCAGGCAGCTGAATTTGGAGCTCTGTTGGATAAACAAACACAGGCTGCTGTGGTGGCTCAACATAATTTATTACAAAGTCTAGCGGCAGTTCATTCTAATGATTCGAATAGCAATTGCAAGTTGGAACGTTTTCTGCCCAATCATTTTGTAGAGGCTCAATTGGGCAATGATACTAGTAATACAAATGGTACCAGTGGGGTATATGATGATGAATCGCCTCTACCTTTGCAAGCAACGCGTAAAGATGATATACGTGAAATACCCGATGATCTACCAGATGCTGCAACAGCGGCGGCCGCTGCTGCTGCTGCTGCCGCCCATAATTTACTACAAGCCCATGTCAATGGTGTAACAGCCGTCAATACAAATGAACTTAAAGAGTCTCTAGCACAGGAATACGAAAAAGACTGCAATGGCGCTCTTAATCTGCAGACCAGTGATAATAATGTTTCAATGAAGTAAGTGTACTTAATACGTCAGAATTAATATTATTACAATTTTAATAATGCCAGTTTATCAAATTCTCCCAGATCGGAACCCATGTCAGATGGTGAATTCAATCCCGATGACATACAGCTAATGCAAACCAACTACAATGGGTGAGTAGTTTATTCGAGAAGAGGTTTTTAAAAAGGAAAGTTTCCAATTAATTGCATTTTTATTTAAAGGTCTCAAAATTACTACTCGAATAATATGGATCACAATATTTTACATCCGGATGTTATAGTAGATACCGACAATTTGTCAGAATGCAGTAGTGTTGGTGGTTCACAGAAAGGCAAACGAAAATTATCAACCTCCACCGATGGTGACAGTACGAATTATGAATTAATAGAATATTTGAAACGGCGTGAGAAACGCGATGAAGAACTGCTTAGACGATTGGATGCTCGCGAGGAGAGATTAGTTAGTTTATTAGAGAGAACCGTTGTTGCCATTGAGGCTTTGGTGCAATTTAAATGCACACATCATATACCAACGACTCATAAAATGGATGTTGCGGAAAAATCTACAAATATCTGCAATGGAAATGCTACACATGCTGAGGCTACAGCTGCTTCGGTTGCTGCTGATCTGGAGGCAATCGATGATGCCAGTGAAAAGAAATAATTTATCTAATAAGAATAAAATAATAAACCAAAAATTATAAAAATACTCAAAATGACTAAAATGGAACCAAAGATTTAACAGTTTCTAAGAGATTTCTTTACTTTTACACCTTTTTAAATTTTAATTTTAGTTATAATTTAAACAAGAAGAGGAAGAAGAAGGAGGTAAAACTTAAAATTTTGTAATCAATTCAAATTGTGTGCCAAAAATTTACTTAATTATTTATAGTTTTTATTATTATTTTTTGTTTAAATTTATTTAACGACATTTACTTAATTAAGTTCATTCTCAATCGTGTTGTCATAAAACAAGTACTTTTGTAATCTGATTAGTTTAAGTTAAAATATGTGTAATACTCTCGATTTAAGTGCCTTAAAAGAACAACCAAAAATTTTATTTATTAAGAAAATTTATTCTAAAAAAAGAACAAATAAATTTAATATAAAATTTTTATATACAAACATATACATACAAACTTTTAATTATTAACTTGAAAAATGCTTAACTTATGGGTTCAATAAATACGTTCCGAAAGTATAAAAAAAGAAAACATTGTTCAGAGATTCGAGTAGCTAAAACTCAAAATGAATACCTAAAACATCGTAAAGTACATTGAATGGCTCGATTACATATGGCAACTAAACTTCAGTGGAGTTGTCAGTTGCCAATTTAATATTATAGATGGCAACTGCCTAACGGTTATCCGTTACTTTGAACATCAGAAAACCGACCGGTTACAAATAATTTCTATTTTCGAAATATTCGATATGCTAAATTTTTTCAGTCGGTTAACCGCTTTTCACAAAAATATTCAGCTTGATTTTTGTTTAGTTTTGTCACTTAATTTTTGTTTAGACCGCCGTGAATGGGAATATATATATATATATATAATATATATATATATATATATATATATATATATTAATATATATATATATATATATATTATATATTATATATATATATATATATATAATTATATATATATACATATATATATATATATATATATATATATATATATATATATATATATATTATATATATATTATATATATATATATATATATATATATATATATATATATATATATATATATATATATATTCCCATTCACGGCGGTCTAAACAAAAATTAAGTGACAAAACTAAACAAAAATTAAGCTGCATATTTTTGTGAAAAGCGGTTATATATATATGTATATAATTTTTCATTCCGTGTGTTACATGAGTAAAGTACAGTATCCATACTATACAGTATCATATTCGGAATCGATTTTAGTATGTTCGTCTGACATAAAAATAATCACATCAGTCAAGATAGATAAGATATTGCAAGATTTTTTATTTTGTAATAATCATTAAGAAAAAGAGATATAGACCTGTATTTAAGACATATTCAGAAATTAAAGAAAGTGTTTTTGAAAAGGAAAAAATGATGGATATAAAAACATGGTCTTTAGACGAAAAAAGGACGAAAAACTTTTATACCCCACCCATATAACAACATTTTGATTATGATAGAACAATTATATCAATTTCATTCCAAAAATAGGGCCATTAAATGGTATATGTTTTTTATTGGTTCAACTCTAAATTTCTATAAATTTATGATAATTAACAAAAAGTGGTTAACCGGTTTTTGGGCATAAAACCGTATTCGAAAACGGTTATTTAAAAAAAAAGCCCATTTTTCTAATAAATAGAAAACCGGTTTTCTGAAAATGTCGGTTTTTTGAATATAATAATGCTTACGTTTGTGTTTCCGTAGAAAATAGTATCAATTTAATTGTTTCTTCCTGGGTCATTTTGGAAACAATTGAAAATATATTTTTTGTTCTATTAACTGCTCGAATACCTTAAGTACAACTGACATTGTAGGCAAAGCCATTCCCAAATTAAAACCATTGCTGTGAGACTTTTGGAAGCTTCCATCAGCAAACTCGCACATACTTTTAGCAACGGTGATAATGCTGTTGACGGATAAACTCGTTCATAGTCATTGTAAAGTGAATCAACTAAATACAACACTGGGTTATTCGAAAGACGAGAATATTCTTTAAAATTATTTATTATTAAAATAATTATAATTAAAAGTCTAAATAATTCATCAGAACTTAAGTTTTCCTTATTTTTCAATTCACACACACACAGTACATGTGTTAGTGTATTTACTTTTTTGTTTATATTTTGCGATTTTCGAACTGTCAAAAAGGCAACTGACACCAATTGCGCACACATAATACGTTTTTTTACTTCAGTTAAAATTCGGTTGACATACGAGATCGACCCCATAAATCGTATATCTTCGCACAGTATGTATGGATGGAACTGAAGTGTTTAGAAGTTAATTAAGAGGGGTACAGACCTCTATCTGATCTAAGTTGTAGTCGGTGTCGTTATAAAGTTGAATACATACAAAGACAACAGAAATTTTATATATAGTCCTTGTTAATCTTTATAAAAATGTGCTTAAATGTGTAGACACATGCAAGACAAAATAAATTTTAACCATTTTGAACCTTGTTATACCCAATATCACCATAAGTGGTGAAGTGGTTATAATAACTTTGTCATTCCGTGTGTAAGAAGGAATCAAAAACTGAGTTGATTTAGCCATGTTCGTCTGTCTTCTGTTGTTGTTAGCACGCTCACATCCGTAATAATTTACAGAGTTCAATGAAATTTGCCTGAATATTTGTTATTGTCCTGAGAAGTTCCTATTAAAAGCAGCAAAATCGGTTCAGTTTATTAAAAGATTTATAATGATATCTGTAATTAACTCTAATTTCAAGCGTAGAATTTTAGTAAAATTGTCAATTTTAAGCCAATAAATTAGAATGAAATTTAACCATAATTTTAAGTTATAATATATAGTAACATCATTATCAAAATCGGTTCAGTAGGAAAAAAGTTATAGTAGGTTTTTTGTTATATTTATAAAAAACGTTCATACATTGTTAGTGAGTGTATATGTGAGTGTGTATATAAGTATACTGTGTATATACGAAACATAATGTAATTACATCTCTGGCATTTGTGGTGAAGGATACTAAAGACTCGATATAGCTGATCAAAACATTCTTACTTTAAGTTAGCGCGATTAACAATCTCTTTATTTATCCTTCTTATTAATACAATACTGTTAAATAATATTAAACTAATAGCACAGTTCACTTAAATTCGTCTTGACTATATCACGGTTAACAAGTGACTAACTTAGGTGATGGTCACACCTATTTATACTCAATGCCATCATTTGTAAGATTCTGTCAAAATCAAACACTGCAATTACTGCTGTTTTAAATACCCTTCACCTGAATAGGTCAAAAGAAGAGGTTTATCATTCTGTTTGTAGTTTTCACAATTTTCGACCTAGAAAAGTATATATATTCTGAAACGGTGTGAAAAAAGAAATTGATTGAGCTATGTCCGTCTGTCCGTCCGTGTGTCGGTTGAAATCAAGTTTATAAGGCCGACCTGTAGTTAACATATATGATACGTATTTTAAACGATTGGAAATGCTTTCGAGAATTTTGCTATTGAAATCCAGGGAAATTGGTTCATAAATGGCTCAGATATTAGCAAAAAACTGAAGGTACTTCAAACTTTTCTCAGGTTTTTTCTATTTTTTGAAGAATCTATAAGAGACGGAGACTTCATTTTAACATTTTATATATTTTTAACAATTATATTAAATTAGTTCTGGAGTTATAGGCAAAAACACATTTTTCCGATATTTTGAACCCACTATAAGACCTATGGACTTGATTATGGCACTGATAATTTACAATATTTCCCCCAATTTAATTTTATCCATTTTTCAAAATCGGTTCATAACCCACCGAGATATGGTCAATAGCAACGATTAAAATAAAGTTTTTGAGATTTCTGCCTTTCTATTAATACTAGAAACCTAATTTTTTACTAATGGGTCAGAAATATTTTTGTGAATTTCTCATTTGAAGATATAAACTCCATTGGGCCAATAGTTTCCGCGATATGAGAGAAAACTTATTCTGACGCTCTTGGAGCAGCTATGGATCTAGTTGCCACACAGAAAAATTACTAATTTTTTCCTCGAATTGTTAATATCTCGGCTATTCTGATAAATAGCCGAGATACTAACAACTCTTTATTTTCTTCGTGATTGTTGTTGGATAAAGTAATGAAAATTATAAAAAGTGTAAGGCAAAGTAATGTTTCCGACTGTTTGAGCGTTTTATTTAAGCTAGAGCCCATTAGTCCATTAGTTTCCGAGTTATAGGTAAAAACGTATGGGCTATATGAACTAATTTTGATGCAGAAAAATAGCTTATTTTTTCCTGAATTTTGTTATTTTAAATTTTCGAAAACGGCCCATAAATAGCCGTATATATTTTTTACTAGTATTGTTTTAGTGAAAGCTAAAATTACTCGTGATCTCTAGAGAATCTTTGTTGGCTCATATAAAGGCTATAGTAATGGCCTGCTTAAGGACATTGATGAACTATTAATAGGGACAATATGAATTCCTTAAAAAGTTATATTAATCTAAATTTGGATCTTTAAAGTCTAAAGTCATTTTATTGTTTTGAACTTTAAGAAACCTTAACGGGAATCAGAGATATGACCACAAGAAAGTAAACAAGAAATCATGATTTATACGGATTCAAATTCGAGATTTCCTCACGAAAAATTGTGAAGTTTTTTGATTCTCTGATTCGAATTAACATCAGTAGTTTATAGTAATTAAGATATTTTATTATGTGTATGAATAACTCATTTATCAGACAGGATTTTTACAAAAATGTATAATTCCAATTATATTATCCAATTATTTATTGATTATTGCCAGAAATAAGGCATTATCCAGGTTGCGCATTGGTTTACATTGCAAAATTTTTGTATGCGTTTGAAAAATTAACCAAAATTAATTTTTCATTCATGATTTTCGGAATTCATGCTTCTGTAAAAAAAAATTGAAAATAAAGTCGAATAAAAAATTGTTTTTTTTTTTTTGTTATAACTACCGTGCAGCAAATGGGCGATATATCGTATTGAAATTTCAAATAAGTTGAAATAATAACTTTATTTTTATGACATTTTACTTTTGGTAATTTTCAAGTTCTTACGTTTATACTTTGGCCGAAAATCTAAAACTAAACTTGGATTCTTCTAATCAAATTTAGCTACTTTGCATGCAAAATTTATTTTGTCTTAATTCATAAATACATCATCAAGATGGGCTACTCATGAGAGACAGTGTCTACGCCCTGGACCAATAAAAGGCATGTACTTCACTTAAAAAGCTCTTTAGCTCTATCCAGTTTTTTCATCTATGATATCTTTAACGGTTAAAACGATTTGGATACACTGGACATTGCAGCTCAATTATATTGGCCGGCTCAACATAAAATTATGCTAATTTTAGCATCAGTTAATTCGAACTATTCGTATAACAACTGAATGTTTTTTGTCAAATCCTTTCGCGAAGATAATATAATTTTAAGGATTTTTTTCGCTTTCCGAATGACACAGGGCTGCATTTAGTTGATACCCTTTACAAAGACAATAATCGAGTTTATTCTGTACTGAAGGTATTCGAGCAGTTAATAGAACAAAAAATTTACCCTCAATGAATTTACCCTTAATGGCCGAGGAAGGAACAACTGAAATTGAAAATTCTTGTATTCGGATCTAAGGAAAATATCAAACATTTATATCATGAGAAATGTTTGGATTTAATTAGTGTATTCAAAAACCCTAAATTTTCAGAAAACCAGTTTTCGAGTTATTCGAAAAATGAAATATTCATAAAAACCGGTTTAATGTAAAAAATCGGTTAACCAGTTTTTGTTCGATTATTATAAATCTATAGAAAATATTATTATTTAATAGAAATTTAGAATTTAACGAATAAAAATCCTATAATGACCTTTATATGGAATGAAGTAATCAAAATGTGCATTTGTTGTTTTTCTTTATTTTCTGAATTTATTTAAATTAAAGTCCTAAATCTGAATAAAAAATTTTGCAGAATTTAATTTAATTGATTTTATTGACATGATTATGTCTAAAACAGACGGACATAGCAAAATCTATTCAGAATATGATGTCTAGTATGGATACTGTACTTTACTCCTGTAACACACAGCATGAAATATTTTATATATTCTCAGTCATGGCCGAATGAAGAAAATGAAGGTGAATATTTAAGTAAAATGCTTAAAAGTGTCTTCCATTAAAAACCGGTTAGCCGACTGAAATAAACCGGCATGTTGAATAATTCCAAAATATAAATTATTCGAAACCGGTCGGTTTTCTGAAATGCAAAAAGCCGGTTAACTGGTTCCCTTTTTCGATTTTTGAATACACTAGATTTAACTCCATTTGCTTAAAAAGAACCTCGAATTCTTTTCCTGCTTATAATTAGAAAAAATATAGCAGAATTCTAAAAATAAAACAAGAATCGTACGTTTTAAATTGATAACAAGTGCGTAAAATATATAAGAGCACCAGAAAAACACAATTACCAAAATATTTACTATTTGTCAACAGAAATTGACAACTTAAGTTGCCATCTATAATATAATTTTTGCAACTGAGAACGCAATTGAAGTTCGGTCGCCATACGTACGAATAAGAAAATGTAAGAAATTTTGATGTAAAACCTTCTTGGAAGGCAAGTTACAAAGGATTGGAACATTTTAACCAAAAAATCGATTATATGTTATCATTGTTTTATACAATGCCATGTCCCATACCGAATTAAGAAAACTCAAATTAAAACCATCCACAGACAGGTTGAAGTAAGAAAACTCTGCAATATAATTATTAAAGGAGGACTTCTTCCAGGATTATAGGTTAAGTGTTTCCAATGAAACTATATTCAAAAATGTTACAAAAAAAATAATTCAAAGCGACATCATTGTGCGAGCGAGCACTTTAATTTTTGTGGAATGGAAAATCAGAAAGAACATAAAATATGAAATAAGCGCAGGATTGTTTTCCTAGACATTAGGGCAAATGTATGGATTCATGTGATATACCTTTCCCATGGTCACTTTTCATTGGAAATGTTACTTTATTTATATACGTGCAAGTTTAAAAATATTACTTTCAATACTCACGGTGTTTCTTCACGGGAATACGTTCCCGAGATATTCCCGGGAAATTCGTTTTTGTAAATTCCAAGAATTTTCTATCAGCAAATTTCGGGAAAAAAATTTAAGTGCATATAATATACATCGCAATTTGAAAGACGATTTGATAAATTTGTCCCATATATATTTGTTTTAGTATAGTAATCAAGAATCTGTGGTTGTTTAATGTAGTTCCAAAACAAGGACCTTTTTCGGAGTATGTTTTTTAAGTATTAATAACTGTTATTTATTGAATTAATAATATTTAAATTCATCAAGATTATTTTTTCAGTGTCTTAATATGTGTTATAAATTTAGCGAATATTTATTTATTCCGTAATTGGTTGTAGGTTCTACATTTGGCGCAAACCCCGAAAGCTTTAAAAAACTTTTTAGTGTGAAAAAAAACTCCATCCCATAACACTCCAATAAGTTTTCTTATTGTCTTAGACATAACATATAATAATTTCATGAATATCGGTTCTTATTAGACTATAGTTCGTATATAATTTTCTATTTTCCAGAAAAGATTGTTAGTATTTCAGAGGATTTCGTCTAAAGTAGCTTCAAGAACAAACAATTTGGGAATATCAGCTTCAAATTCGGGATACTACCGAGAATAGAGTTATATGTCAAGTTACTTAAAATTGAAATATTTTATAAAATCCGGAAATAATATTTCGACTCGGAATTTCATGAATATCGAATGATATTGGAAATAATTATATTTAAGATTCAGGAGAGTCGAATATAATAATATGTGATATTCTAATTTATAATTTCCCGAGAATTTCCAGAAACGACAGATTTTTCTTAAATTTCAGGAACAAATAACCCCGGGAAAAGAGAAACCCTACTTTTACGGTAATTTTATTATTTAATAGAATATTAGTAATTTAAATTTGCTTTGTATGGGTGGTTCCTCTCACGCTATTAAAGTTCTTAACAAATTCGATAATCAGTATTTACTTTGTACTGGTTCCTTCGTTTTGTATAGTCAAACAGTTGCTTGAGGAAGTTATTGTTGCTAAATATGAGAACTCTCACAGTTAAAGTTCTTTAGATATTCCGTCCTACGTTTTGTTTGAAAAAGTTGTTAGGACAACAGCTGAGACTTTCGCTGTTATAATTCTTCAGATATTCGATAATCAATATTTGCTCTGTATGGGCGGTACCCCAAGTATAGTAGTCTATATTACTTTCGGATATATTGGGATCATTCTGTGAAAATTTCATTAAAATTGCCCCAGCCATTTTAAAGTCTATATGTTACATACATACATACATACATACATACATACATACATACATACATACATACAAATACACATCCTATTTTATATACATACATTATGTTATCTTAGATGATTCCTTTCTAAAATAACACACGGAAATGACAAAGTTAATTTACCTTTTCAGTACTTGTGTTGACGGGGGTTACAAAAATGGACGGGAATAATTTGCAGAAACCTTTAAAGTTTCAGCAAATATTTATATTTACGACAAATTGTTTTTTAATTATGACTATTTTGTCGCAAATGAGCTCGTTATAGTGGGAATTTTTGACCTCTCGCTAAGGTAGGTTAAATGTAGGTCTCAAATAGCAGAATTTTTCAAAAACAACTTTGAATACCGTGGGTAAAACTAATTTTTAAACCCTTAATTTAAATTCAATTTATTGTCTAGAGTACCGAACTTCAACTAAAACTTACTATAAAGGAAAAATAACTCCTCTAAATTTAACCATCAGTCACTTCAATGATGAGATCCGTTAATTCAACATTATTAGTTTACCGATCTGCATCTTCTATTAACATGGTCGCTCTTATAAAGAACTGTCCTTTGTCAGTTTTCGCTTTTCCCAGACGTCAATAATCGAGACCATTCCTATTTTTATTGGATTTTATGTTACCAACAGTAAAATATTGATAGCAGTTTCCAATTCTTAAAATACAAGCATTGAGATTCTTAGCATATTTCAAGTAATTTCTTTCATATTTACCGAATCTCCTCTAACTAATAAGCCTAGAAATTGTGTTCCAAAAAATGCACATACAAAGTTTCGTTTGATACCAAGGGAATTCCATGAGTAGTTCATTAGGCTGCTCTTTTATGTACACATTTCTAAAGGTAGCAATCTTCTCGTTAAAAACCTGTCTATAATCAATGATTTTGACAGTTAGAAACATTTTAAATCAACTATCAACAATAATTCTTTCCTTATCCATAGGTTTAGTGTTAGAGATTTGTGAACTCAGTATTGATCATGATTATCAAATTCTAGGTACTGATCAAATTGTTTCCATATTTTTCCATATTTTGCAAAATCTCGCTGAGTAGCCTGCAATGAGAAATACAATCCAGCCTTCGAAATTTCGGTTTTCTTCTTGTTTCCTCGATAAAAGTTTGTATTTGTCATTACTATTATTTATTTATATAAAATATAAAAAAACTATTTAATAATAATTTATTTACATAACATATTTATAACAAATATGATTAAAATTTCATTAACTTAGAAAAT
This sequence comes from Cochliomyia hominivorax, assembly GCA_004302925.2. NCBI lineage: Eukaryota > Metazoa > Arthropoda > Insecta > Diptera > Calliphoridae > Cochliomyia > Cochliomyia hominivorax. Next base: position 75,422,484 of record PYHX02000495.1, on the reverse strand, counting down.
ATAATTAAACCTTTCTTTTTCCTTTGTAACCAGCATTTGCTAAATTTTTCTTAGTTTTTGTAATTTTCGTTTTAATCAATAATTTCAAACGATTACGAACTTCTTCGTAATTTTCAGTTGTAGCATCACCACTTTTCTTATAAATAAAGAATTTGGCACCCTCTAAAATGAATAAAATAAATTAATAACATTTAGAATAAATATTTAGAATAAATATTACCTTTTAGACGTGTGTCATTTTTGGGAATGAAAAACGATTCTGTTGAAATTTTAGGTTTTTTCTTTGATTTTTTCAAATTTTGTGTATCCGTTTTGTCATCATCTTTGGGACCAATGTTTTCTTGATCTTTTGAAATTTCCTCATTTTCAGATTCGGATGATGAATCATAAGTGAAGGGATTAACCGTAAATGCTTTTTCTAATTTATTGTTATTAACTAATATCTTTTCATTGCCTAATTGTTTTAGTTGTTCATCACGTTCCTCCAGTTGTTCGGATTTACCAAACATATTTAACAAACTAAAACCTTCTCCTCGAGTTTTTAGAGATTGTTGCAATGTGTCTGTTACCACATAAAATACTTCTTTTGATACCTCTGGAGCAGTTGTTGTATTATTTGCTTTATCTTCGGCATCTTCATCTTTAGTTTTGTTTTGCTTTTGTTTTGATTTTTTAATTTGTTTATCTTCATTCTGACTGCGTTCAAATTTTTGATGTTCATCTTTTGAGGGATCATAACGTAACATTTTCTTATTTTTGTGTAATTTATCCGAACTTTTTACAGTGTCCACTTTAGTACCCACTACTTGTTCCAAAATATTCATTTGCCATTGACGCTCATCATCAATTTTACTATTTTCTTGGAATTTTTCTTCTTTCTCTTCGCCCTCTTCGTCCTCATCTTCATCATCATCATCTACAAATTTGGCATCAATGCGGAAACGTGGATCCAAACTTTGTTTGGCTTGCATTTGTACCAACTTTTCACCTTTTTTACCTAAAGGCACTGATTTAAAATTAACCTTGTCTTCATCACTTTCATCATCAGATGCAAAAATATCCTTTTTGGATTTCTGTTCAGATTTTTGTGGAATTTCTTCCTGATCACTTTCCGCTTCGCTAAATTTAATTTTTTTCGATGTGTGGCCATCCTTTAAGGACATTGAAAGATTTTGTTAGATTCAGTTTTCGTAACATTTTGTATCTACTTACCAAATCTTGTAGAGCTTGTTGAATTGCGGTTTTATTTTGTTGATACTGATTTTTCATTTTATTAAGAGACTCCTTGCGTTTTTGATCAGCGCTATTCGATTTGGTATCCAATTGTTTTTTCTTTTTGCGTTTTGTTTCAATGACATGTAGAGGCTGGACATCATGGCTTTGAATAACTATTTTACCATTGTGCATGGAACTTGCAGCACGTTTCTTGCTAATCATCAACTCGGGTGCCACTTCATCGTCATCTAGTTCAGCATCAACATCAAAGATTTTTCTTTTATTTTCTCGTGGCACCTTTAACAAATCTGATTGCAATTCTACTTGTTGATCTTTGGCCACAGATTGTTCTTCGATTTCTCTATTAGCTTCTTCTCTTTCACGCTTTAAGCGTTCCAGAAAAGATTCTTTGGCCAATGAGACCTTAATCTTTTCTCCGTGAATTTTTTGCCAATTTAAGTCATTTAAACCTTAAAAAACAATAAAAATTACAGTCGAATACAATAATTGTTTCCATATTGCATAACTTACAATATTGGGCATCCTCCTTCCCAATGTTAAGTGTCACGAATGCTATAATTTTTATGTCATCGGGATCCACTAGATTTTCTTTGGTTTTCACTTCAATATTTTTTATTTCTCCATAATCTTGGAATAAAAATTCCAAATCCTTTTCTGTGGTATGTCTTGGCAAATTTGCCACAAAAAATCTTGAAGACTCCATTTAAAATTCTTTCTCTTTTAATAAATTAAAATTTTATTTATTTATTTTTCTTTAATAAACTACACGTGTATAAGAAAATAGTGTGTAAGGATGGATGTGTGTTTACAATGTTTGTTTACAAAATTTGACAATCAGCAGATGAGTTGTTGATGTAGCTGTTTTATATGGAAAGCTACAAATAGCAAATCAGCGATTTTAATGAAAATTTAACCTGTTATAAACAAGATAAATATTATATATATAAAAAAAGATTACATATATATATATATATATATATATATATATATATATATATATATATATATATATATATATATATATATATATATATATATATATATATATATATATATATATATATATATATATATATATATAATATATATATATATATATATATATATATATATATATATATATATATATATATATATATATATATATATATATATATATATATATATATATATATATATATATATATATATATATATATATATAATATAAATCTAGATCCCTACTTCACAAAAAAAACAAAGTAGAGATTTTCATCCGCTATCCGATAGTTTCCGATAAATAGTGATTTATTTCTATATATATATTATTTGAAAGGTCCATGATCCATTTCAATGATATACAGAATATTTTGTATTATTAACCCATTAAAAAGCACATTTCATTGCACAATTTTTGAATTTGCTTTATACTACGATCACACATACATGTGAGTTACGAGTTGTTTTTAAAAAGATGCATAAAACAACACATTTTATTGTGTTTAATTATTAAACAGAAATAATTTTTTCGTATTGAAAATAATTTTTTCGTATTGAAATTTTCTGAACTATTCTGTGAATATAATTTTGATAAGTAATTTAAAATTAAATACATAAATTTCATATTTTCTACAATTTAAATATAACAAAATAATTAAATAGATTATTCGCGCGAGTGGCATTTATATATTATTAACATATTTTTGAAAATACTTACAGATTAAAAGAAAACCGCAATTTTACACCACACATAAAATTAATATGTATAAGGTGTTGTTTGAATTTATTGTTTTTAAGAAACACACTAAATAACATTATATGTGGGCGTAGTACAAGCCTTAATTATCTACTATAATAAATTCAAATTCTCTTAAGCATTAGGAAAATACAACACTGTTTATGAAATGCCAAAGATACAACACTGTGTATAATATTTGTGTCGTCAAGTAGATTTTTCTTTACTCGTTAAAATTTACGCCGATCTTCGTCAAGTTGTTTTTTATTTAATTTCGCTGTGAAAAAGTGACGAATTAGTTTTTTCAATTGATACCAATTTTCACAATTTTATAAGAATTTATTGTTCAAAAGAAAACCTAAAAAAATTGGCAATTTCTCATACAAAAATAAAAAGCAAAGATAAAATAAATAGATAAAAATTTGATTAAAATAAAAAGTAATAAAAAAAGTACGGTTAAATAAACAAAATGGCAGAAGGTGGAAATCGAAGAATTTTGGTCAATGTGAAAACACCAAAAGATAAGAAAGTAATTGAAGTCGATGAAGATTCTCCCATTAAGGATGTAAGTTGATTGTAACCTGTAATAAATATGATAAAATTGTTAAAGACAAAATATTTTAAAACATTACAAGAGACACGTTGATTTTCATAGTGTAATTATAAGGGGGAAAGTGTCAAAGAAGCGAATTGACTGAGTTATTGTATTGTGCGGTGTGTGAAATGTTGATTGTGTTTTTGTGCTGGTGGTGGTGATGGTGGTAGCAAAAGGTGGCGGTAAACATACAAAGTGTGTACCAAAGTACAGTGCAGCAAGTAGGTTGTTTTTGAGGTCGTTATCGCTGCACAAAAGTTACATTTTATTATTCAGATAGAATTTAAAGAAGAAAATTGACTATAAATGAATTGGAAAAATAATTTATTATTCATGAAAAAGTAAAAAAACATGACGTGTTCTTGTAAAGTTACATTATATTATATGTATGTGCATACCTTACTCATACAATTGTGCATATAATTTATTACAATAAAGTTATAATCCATATTCATTACTTTAATTAATTTTTTTCTAGTTTAAAGCTTTAGTGGCTGAAAAATTTGAAGCCGAACCAGAACAATTGGTTTTAATTTTTGCCGGCAAAATTATGAAAGATACAGACACCTTGCAAACCCATAATATAAAAGATGGCTTAACTGTACATTTGGTAATTAAGGCTAAGACCCGTTCCAGTGATACAGCACAGCGTCCTCCAGCTGATGTCAGACAAACTCCCTTCGGTCTTAATACTATGGGTGGTCTATCTGGCATGGAAGCTTTAGGAGCAGGTTCTGGTTCTTTTATGGATTTACAAGCACGTATGCAAAATGAATTGCTTAACAATGGCGATATGTTGCGTACTATGCTAGATAATCCTTTGGTGCAACAAATGATGAACAATCCCGATGTTATGCGTCAATTGATCACATCAAATCCCCAAATGCAGGATTTAATGCAGCGTAATCCAGAAATTTCCCATATGTTGAATAATCCAGAGTTGTTGCGTCAAACTATGGAATTGGCCCGCAATCCATCGATGTTGCAAGAGTTAATGCGTTCTCATGATCGTGCTCTATCGAACTTGGAGTCTGTACCTGGAGGATATAATGCTTTGCAACGTATTTATCGAGATATTCAGGAACCTATGATAAATGCTGCCACTGAATCATTATCACGTAATCCCTTTGCTGGTCTAGTAGATAATGGTGGAGGTAAGTAATTCGTAAATACTTCATTAAATCGTTATCTAGTTTAAAATATATTTTTGTAAAGACTATATATTGTGATAACAAAAGTGTTGATAGAAACATTATTTTAATTAATTTTAGGTTCCAATCCACAAATGGGCACTGAAAATCGTGAACCTTTACCAAATCCCTGGGGAAGTCGTGGTAATGCAAGTGGTACTGGTACAAATCCTGATTTACCACCTCGTGGCGTACTCAATACTCCCGCTATGCAAAGTCTTATGCAGCAAATGGCTGAAAATCCTTCGTTAATGCAAAATCTATTAAATGCACCCTATACACGATCAATGTTTGAGGCTATGAATCAAGATCCCGACATGGCTGCTCGTCTCTTAAGCACTAGTCCATTGCTGGCAAATAATCCACAATTGCAGGAACAAGTGCGAAATATGATGCCTCAATTTTTGGCACAAATGCAAAATCCTGAAGTTATGAACATGTTAACTAATCCCGAGGCCATAAATGCCATAATGCAAATACAACAGGGTATGGAACAATTGAGATCAGCTGCTCCCGGTTTAGTTGGTTCCTTGGGAGTGCCCCCACCACCACCTGGCAATACTAATACTGATACTAATACGACAAATACGACAACTAATACAACAGCTGATAGTAATCCCCCACTAGCAGCCGGTGGTGGTCCAAATGCTCAATTGTTTAATGATTTTATGACTCGCATGTTAAATGGTATGACTACTACAGCAGATAACACTCAACCTCCAGAAGTACGCTATCAATCACAACTGGAACAATTAGCTGCCATGGGTTTCGGTAATCGTGAAGCTAACTTACAAGGTAAATAGTTAGTATTCATTCAAATAATTTGAACATAACATGCGGACAATTAAGCAAGATATCAATGAATTTGTTAAACATTGAAGCAAAGTAATATTAAATTAAGTTGAGAAAAGGTTAACCACAATTTTAAGACCACAAACATATAAAAATTGTTATACTCAAGAAGAGTAGACTCTTAAAAGTATTTAAATATATACTTAGTAGGGACAAAAATATATTTCGTCCGGTTAACATGACAATATGTTTAAAAATTATTTGTGAGCCCAATAAAATATTAAAAACAAAAGAAACCATCAAAACTGAGATATACTTATCCACCTTAATCAAGGTCAGATATACTTTGAAATAGCGAAAATGTGCTAATTAAACTCACTGGAACGTCAAAGAAACAAAAGACCAAGTTTGTTAGTTATGTTGGTTCATATTTTGATTCAAAAAATCTATCTTCAGATCTGTGATCCTTTACCACATACTGGACATAGGTGTGGAACGGGAAGATCAACATAAGACCACAAGTTGTAACACCTGGAAGGAATAAATATATTTATTAATTTCTGTCCATGTTGTTCAACTCCAGGCCAAGGAATCTGGCAACCTCAATTGGTTGGGTCCATAGATCTTCAGGACTGAGTGAGGTTGTATAAGTCTAGCAGTTGAATAAATTTCGTGTATCATGTGATCCTTGGCCACATGCAGGACATAGGTTTGGAACGGCGTGGGATTTGTTGCTTCATGCCGATCCCAGTTGCGCCAGAACTATTCTTATTGACCGTGGGAAAATCTGTTCATTGTCTGCAATAGGCGGTGGGCGCGGCCTCCAATCATGACAACCATACGGTTACTTAAAACCGCGAAATTTGAGAAGTCTCTGTGAATGTCTTCCTAAGATGTCATATATAAATTTCGATCTTTAGGACCTTAAACATACCTCAATACACGTGCCTTTAGAATTTCCAATTGTGTAACATTGAAATTAGGCTGACTCCTCCGATGACATCCTAGAATCTGATGACATCCCATTTTGTTACTTAACTGGAAAAATCTTCGTATCCCCATGTAATGGTGAATTAAGGACATTTGAATGCAATATATTACATTTCTTAAGTTTGCATTTTGACAACTTCAAATCTTTCTCTTAGCGAAAGAGTCCACATAATTCATCATTTGCTAGCCAGTCGTTGTATATATAGCTTAAATAAAACCAACTGGAGTTGATCGACACAAACAATTTATTATTTTTTTTATTACAAAATTGAAGAGTGAGGTTGAAAAATTCTTAACATTAAATTTTTAATTTTTTATTTAATATTTTTTGCACCTTAACCGAACTGCTTTCCTACGGGATGTGTTGGGAGCTCTTTTGAAAATGCTTTCTATTTATATTTTTTTTTTTATTTTTTTTTTTTTTTTTTTTTTTTTTTTTTTTTTTTGTTTTAGAAACAAGTTCTCCGGTGTTGTTTATTAACATTAACATAAAATAATATAAAGAGGAGTAACTCAATTTGCAATTCAAAATTTCAGGGAGATGTATAACAATTTCAAAAACGTCTCTTTTATAAAAATTGTATTATTAAATTTTATTCCTCCTTCCACAAAATTAAAAAATCGATATGCGCCTTTATTATACTAAACCATGGATATATAGAAATACAAACTTTTTCCATCTCACTCCTTTTATTTATTATAATTTTTAGAAAATATTTGACTAATCTCAATTTTATTTTTTTTTGTTTTATTTTCAGCACTTATTGCAACATTTGGAGACATAAATGCAGCTGTTGAACGATTGTTATCGTTGAATCAATTATCTCTAAGTTAACATACCTAAACCCCATTCGATATGTATGTGTGCGTTTCTTTCTTCTTTATCTTCTTATTTTATAAATTTAAACTAACTATATAATACCAATATATATTTAAAACAAAAAAATGGCAAAATTTAAAAATATAAAACAGAAACAACAACATTTAAACATTTTGGATTGAGGTAAAATAAATAAATTAAATATTCGTAGAAATGTTTATTAAATAAAAATATGTAAAACTACACAAAATTAATTAACAAAATCACCATCAAATGTGTAATGAATTCGTAGCATTAATATCTAAATGGATTTTATTTTATTTATTTAATCCAATGAAAAAATACAAAAAAATATATATTTGAAAATTCTAAAAGTCAATGTTTATATATTACAAAAACAATAACAAAAAAAAAAATAATAATATATTGTTTTTAAATCTGCACTCAGTTTGTCTTAAAATGTTTATTTAAAAATAATATTAAAAAAAAACTTTATTTATTATTAAGTACTGGGTTTTTTGCATTGTGTGTGTTTGTAATTTTTAAGTTTATTATAAATAATACACGGAGGTTTTGAATTTTCTTCTTTTAGCTGTAAAAATAAAATCAAATTGAACAAGATTTATATAATTGAAAATATATAATGAAAAAAACAGGCACATTGTTGTATATGTTTGCCCTAAATTTAACAGAAACTTACCATTTCCAAATTATTTTATTCCAAGTTAAACTTATTGTTATTTTTAATTACCTTTATAAATCAACAAATAAAAAGGAAAAATAATAAAACATAATAAAAAAATAAATAATAAACACAATTTCTTATTACAATTTAAACAATAAAAACGAGAGAATAATAAAAAACATCATATAAATATTATATTTCCGTTTATTTAAGAATATTCTTATATTTAAAAACAAAAACAAAAAAATTCTTTATACACAATTAAAATAAATTAAAATTAAATATTCTATATTTAAAAAAATCTAAATCATCATTTTTATTTTGCTCCCATCTTTAAGAAAACATGAATTATAAATTTGTATGTGCATGTTACTAGATTATATCTAGTTGAAAATTAATAAAAAATTATTAAAAAAAGAAAACTATTATGTAAAAGAATTGCAATTTTGTAATGTACATAAATAAATAAATAAATGAAAACAACAAAACTGAAGTAACTACAACAATAAGTTCTGTCGCGTATGTTGCATAAAATTACAGTTTTAGAATGCGTAAACAATAAAAATATTAATTTAAATTGAAACAAAATAAAGTTTGTTCTTTATTTCTAAATTTAACTAAAAAGCTGTTTTATTTTATGAATCAGGCTTGTGTTTATACCTCAATCTGGCAAAGGTAGCTAATCAAAACCTAAGGCGTTCTATTTCCGATAATGCAACGCATAGTTGATATTATATTAAACCAGGATATAATACAGAAGAAAAAGCTTGAGATTAATACAACATGTCTACATCAAGGGAAAGTCAGTGGAGACTGCACCACATATAAAAGTCCCTCTAAGGGAAGGTATATACATTGACAGCGTTCATTGACATTTACAATATTTCGACTTATAGAATAATCCAATCTTTTGCTCAGTTTCAGGTAGATGCAGAATTTAAAAATTGAATCGACATTCTGGTAAGAAATAGATGAATTCATTGCGGTGAATATATCATAAAACTACGGGAAAAAGTTAAACAAACTGCACCACAGGAGTGCATTACTATCGCCACTATTATGTGTTACCACGACTCACAGTTTCCTAATAATTTTAGACAAAGGTTTTAAAACAATCTGCTATACGAACGATGTTTTAGTCCTACTAAATCAACCCCGACAAAAATGAAATTTGCTTGTTGTAACTAAACAGGATTGTCAAAAACGACAATTCATGTTTACTTAGTTAGAGATTGAAGTATCCTGTATTGGTATTGGATCTAAAGGGACCCTTTCATAAACGACCCTCGTATTATTTGCTTTACTGATTTATGATTAATTGCGAAGTACATTAATATGATCATAACATTTATGTAAAATTTATACGTTTGAAAAGGATTTTTTCTGGGGGTTACACCGCATTAAGCAGAAATGTTGGACCAACCCTCGTATTATTTCAAACTTAGGATATGATCAATTTAAGGAAAATAATAATGACAATAAAGTTATTAGAATCACAATTAATTTCTAAGACATTCAATACGATTATTTTACCCGATACTTCGTAATCGCAATACTTAAATGCACAGAACTCCCTTTTTTGATTATTTTTTAGGAAATAAATAGTACTTTCAGATGATCCTTAATTTTTTAACTATTTGGTTATTTTAGATAATACCATTTTGTATATTTTTATCCATTTCAAACAATATATCTTTTCCATGTATAGAAATTCATTATTACCAATAACAAAAAAGTAATTTTAGAAAATACGAAAAGTACCACAAAATTCCTATTGGATCTCTTAAATTTCGTATTTTACATTAAATATTTTAAAGACCAACAATGACATCAGATCCAAAAAGTACCACATAATTGCTCAAGTTAATTTTTATCTATAGGGATCTATATATAGTTTATTTCATGTCTTGAGGTTATCCATTCTTATCTATTTAGTGCTACATTTAATTATTTAATTCAAAAAGTACTTATTTTATTTGTCTCCTAGAAAAACAGCCCTTATGTAGAATTTTCAAAATGCATATGCACCAAAGAATTAAAATCTTCTTAAAATTTTTATAAAATATTTTAATTAAAAAAAGTACCAATTATTGCTCGAGTTTGGTACTATTTATACGTTGGTGATTATATTCCAAAAATAGACTTTTTAACTTATTTTATTATGACTAAATTAATTATCTTTTTTTAATTTTGGATTAATGAATTTAAGTATATATAAGTTCATCTTTTCCCTATTTTAAGTACCTTTTTCTGGTCCAAATTTATTTCTTTTATTGAATTTTGAAATTATATTCCGATTCCATTATAATTATTTGAATTATTTTGTACATAAATATAAAAAAAATATTTACAAAGAAAGTACCAAATAAGATAAAGTGTTAATTTCGGCCGTGCCGAATTTTCTATACCCTTCACCTCTGCTTATATCGAATTTTTTGTTTTTCTTTTTTTAAGCAACGGACTAAAAACATTTAACGTTAAGTCCATGTTATAAAAAGGCTTTCATAATATCATCACTTGTAGAAAAATGATAAAATTACTGTCATTACTATAAGCCTCTATATGGGTCAACATAGATTCTATTGAGCACTTAATATGCATGCAAAATTTTATTTAGATCACAAGTAGTTTTCGCTTTCACTAAAACAATACTTAGTATAAATATATAAGAGTTATTTCGTATATTAACAGAAATCCAAATTTGGAAAAATTAGATATTTTTCTGCATTAAAATTTTGTCCATATATCTTATAGGAAGTTAAAAATATTGAAAAATGCGTTCTTGCCTATTACTCGGAAACTAATGGACCGGATACAGTAAGGTTTTCAACTCAAAAATTCTCCTAAATCTTCCCGATCTGTTAGTATATAAAATTATAACTCTATCTTAAATAGAACGGTCAAAATGTCGTAAACATGACTTTGTCTTACATTGTTATTGTTTTCAATACTTAATATCCAACAACAACAACCACAATGAAAATAAATAATTGTTAATATCTCGACTATTTATGAACCGATTTGAAAATTTAAAAAAATCAAAATTCGAGGAAAAAAATAGTAATTTTCTGAGTGACAACTAGATCCATAGCAGCCCCAGTAGCTTCGGAATATACTTTCGCTCATATCTCGGAAACTAAATGGTTTACGCCTTCAAATGAAAAATCCACAAAAATATTTCCTACTACATGGGACTAAAATTTTTAAAGAAAGAATTGAACATAACTTGGTTGTTTCTGAATCGATTTATAAAAATGAAAAATTTTAAATTCTGGAAAAATATTTTTAATCAATCAGTGATATAAACTTAGGTCTCATAAGGTTCAAAATATGGGAAAATATGTTTTTGTCTATAACTCAGGAACTAATGGTCCCATTTATTTCGTTGCCTCCAACGCATAAATCCGCTAAATTAATAGAAATCTAACTGTAAAAAATAAGTCTCTCTAATTCTTGCAGATTCTTCAAAAAATAGAGAAAAAAACCTAAAAAAGTTTGAGGTTTGCTAATATCTGAACCATTTATGAACCAATTTTCCTGGATTTCAATAGCTAAATTCTCGAAGGCATTTCTAAACGTTTGATATACATATCATATATGTCAACTATAGGTCGACTTTATAAATTTGACAACAACCGAAACATGGGCGGACGGACAATCAATTTCTTTTTTCATACCGATCAAGAATATGTATACTTTTGAGGGTTTAAGTCGAAAATAGCGGAAATTACAAACGGAATGACAAACTTCTATATACCTTACTGACCTGGTCAAGTGAGGTTAATACAGCTACGTTTTTTATCCAATAACATTCGAACTTCCAAAAAGATGGTTGATGTTTAAAAAGATACATTGGATGCCTAAAAAGTACTTAATTACAATTTTTAACATTTTTCTTCCTCAATAGGCGAGTTATAAAGTACCAAATAGAGATGAGCGATATTTTCATGACTTTGATTTAATCACTGTAATTGGTAAATCAGTGGTAACTACAGTGACTGAAATTATGAAATAACAGTTACTAATAATGTCGCAAAATTATTGAGCATAATTCGCGATTCACCAACAATGAAAATTATCCGTTTCTTATGGTGTACAGTCTGCACTCTATAAAGAGATATTCATTTATATCATTTAAACCATTTGTTTTCCGTGAGTTTTAATATTTTAAATAAAAACTTTCTAATTGTCTTAAAAAATACTGCGATCATTGTCACTGTTTAGTGATATCGCTCATCTCTAGTACCAAATACATGTAAGTTTATTTTTTAAAAGAAGTTCTATTTAGGAAGATACATTGGATGTGAAAAAAAGTATGAGAATATAGAAAAATTACAATCTACAATTAAAATGGTAAAAACCCTTTTCCACATTAAATAGTTCGAAAACACTTAATTATATTATTTTGCAAAAGAGGTTAAGTCCGAATTTTTTAAATAATGTTTTTCAGTTAAAAACGGTACGATCGGTAACGAGATATAAGGTTATCGATTCTACTCCCTTTAACGTCGAATTTCTAAAAATCCCTACAAAGTGTATGGAATTTGATTGAAAGTTATCCACAGTCCAAATTTCAAGTAGTCAGCTGCAGCCATCTATGATGTGGGATGATGATCAATCGGTCAGTCTGTTACATTCCGCCCAGAAATATCTAGATAATCTTCAAAATATTCCCTTTCTTTCCTCTGTTTTGTGGTTATAAAAATGTTATTTTTAATTAAAACATATTTTCTTCTCAGGATAAATTTCAAACCGAAAATTTAACAAAAAAAAAACAAATTTCAAAATACACTTGCAGTTCAAGTTTTTTTCTTAAATCCATCCATACTTACATCTATCCATACATACATACATACATACATACATACAAATACAATTCTAAACAGTTGTAGATACTTTTAATACAACTTGTATCGTGTGCCACAACAAGTATAAATGAATAAAATTCTCTCATACAAAAACAAAACAACTCATATTAAATAGTTTTAACGACTTTTTTTAATATATTTTTATGGACTAAAGAAAAAAGGTCTGAGTCAAGAGTCGAGTTGCCAGATAAATTTGGGCAAAAATTGACAAATTTCGAGCGAAAAAATCGTCATATTGTAAAATTTAATTTTTGAAATCGTCAACATAATAAATGACTTGTAAATAGGGTTACTCCACGGGAAAACCTTCCCAAGAGATACATTTTTGTAAATCCCGGAAAATTTCTATTGGGTATTTATGGAAAGTAACTTTCTCTACATTGTTATAGCGCTTATCACCACAAGTAGAGATAAGGGTTTACTAACTTTGTCATTCCATTTGTAACGCCAAGAAGGAATCGTCTAAGAGCCCATAAAACGTGATACGATTTAGCTATATCTGTCTCTCTTTCTCTGCTGTTGGCACGCTCACATCCTCAATAACTGATGTATCTCAATGAACTTTGTTAATTATCCTAAAAAGTTCTTTTATTTAAATTCGGCTAAAAACGTTATAAACCGATATCTGAGGCAATCTCCAAAAACTGAAAAACTTAATCAATTTTTATGAAATTTGTCATTCTGATATTGTCTATAGTGGAAAATGTAACGGACTATAATTTTTTGGATAGAGCATGGGAGGAGATAATTCTTATATAACCGAAACATTTAATATTATATTTAGAATAGAGCACGAAGAAAGTTGGGATATAAATATCTTTTATTTGTGCATTTTTTAAATTTAACTTCCTGAAATTGGACACATAGATTAAGCCTTAAAAATAGTAAAATCTAATAAAATTTTGGATTTGGTACCTCCCCCTACACATGAAATTTTTAAAATCGCATATCTCCGAAACTTATACTTTCAAAAAAGATTCAGTTTAACAACTTTTTACAAAGATTCAAGAGTTTTCAAAAGTTAACGTTTTTGCATAATTTCCAAAATGATCCGAAAAACTTTCAGAAATGACTTTACCATTTCGCTAAAAAAATATTTTAAAGAGATTTCTCTTCACTTCATAAAGCTTACGTGGGGTTCTTTTTAAAAACTTTTAAATGGCTCCTTATGGGATCTTTATAAACTTCTTGAGGGAACGAAATAATAAAGTTCAAATGATCCCGTTTTACTTTAGTCTAATAGATAAATAAATATTGGCGCCGTATTAAAGTTATTTTCCAAAATATATTTATAGTATATATATTATCATTCTTTGAAAAGTACGCTGCAACATTAATTATCGTTGCGTTTTGAAGTACCAGCAGATACCGATGTGTAAGTTGTTTTTTTACTAAAACGATTTTATTTATTTTATTCCAAAGTTTATGAGAACAAATTTGAGGCATAAATCATCAAATCGTCAAAAGAGCATTTTGGGTCATAAAATCGTCAAAATGACGAAAAATTATCAAATCTGGCAACAGTGGCCAACAGGGAACAAAATAAAAATAAATAAATTAAAGTGTTAATGTCGGCCGTACCAAATTTTCTATACCCTTTACCTTTTCTTATATTCTCTTAAGCACTCAATATGCATGCAAAATTTTATTCAGATCACGAGTAGTTTTCGCTTTCAATAAACCAAAATTAGTATAAATATATAAGAGTAATTAATAACTCGGCCATTTATTGAACCAATTCCGAAAATTTAAAAAATATTAATTAAAAAAAATACTATTTTTTCATCACAATTTCGTCCATAATCCCATAGGAGATTTAAAATATCGGAAAATGCGTTTTTGTTTATAACTCGGAAACTAATGGGCCGATTGCTGTGATGTTTGCAACTCAAAAATTCTCACAATTATTTCCGATCTGCTAGTAGAAATAGAATGCTAAAAAGTCAGAAACATTATTTTGTTTTACATTGTTATTGTTTTCAATACTTAATATCCAACAACAACCACAAGGAAAATAAAGAATTATTAATATCTCGGCTATTTATGAACCGATTTGAAAATTTAAAAAAATAAAAATTCGAGGAAAAATTTTTATTTTTTCTGATCCATAAGTAAAATAAATTAAATTTCTAGAATTGTTAAAATCTTAAAAACATTATTTTAAATGTTGTTATTGCCTTCCTGTAGTTATAAACAACAACAACAACCACATGGGGCTAAATTTTTAAAGAAAGAATTGACCATTTCTCGGTGGATAATGAACCGATTTTGAAAAATGAAAAATATTAAATTCGGGGAAAAATTGTAATTAATCAGTGCCATAACCAAGTCCATATTATAGGGGATTCAAGATATAGAAAAATATGTTTTTGCCTATAACTCAGGAACTAATGGCGCAATTGATTTCTTGTCTTCAACGCATAAAACCGCTTATTTAATCGAAATTTAACTGTGAAAAAATTAAGTCTGCAGTTCAGAAAAAAGTTTGAGGTTCCTTCAGTTTTTGGCTAATATCTGCGCCATTTATGAACCAGTTTAACTAAATTTCAATAGCAAAATTTTCGATAGCATTTCCAATCGTTTAATATACATATGATATATGTTAACTATAGGTCGGCTGTATAAACTTGATTTCAACTGACACACAGACGGACATAACTCAATAAATTTTCTTTTTTCATATCGATCCAGAATATTTATACTTTTGTGGGGTTCTAAGTCGAAAATTCTGGAAATTACAAACGTAATGACAAACTTATATAAACCCTTCTGACCTAGTCAGGTGAAGGGTATAAAAAAGACTGAAGTTTATTTAAACTTCTTGCTCTGAAGAATGTTTTTTTTTGTTTTGAAAGAGAGTGGAATGTGGAATTTCTACAATTACAAAAACAAGAACGGAAAGTATCAGACCGGCCAAAACAAATGAACAATATCGATCGTTTGTTCGAACGTTCAACCAACCAACCAACCAGATAAATAGTTTATTGAATGTATTGTTGTTTTTGTACAATACAAACATTTAGACAGAATATTAAAATAATGAATTCTTTAAACTGAAATCTGAAATTTTAATATTTTCGGTGAATTATTATTTAATCACAAAATAATATTATTTATAAAAGTTCGTAAAAAGAAAATGTTAATAAGATAAATATTCGTTTTATAGTTTTAAACAACACTGTTGCATATTCCTATAACAAATAATATTTTTATTAAATTAAAAAAAAAAACTTTATTAAAAAATTGTTAACTAAAAACTGTATTTTTAATTGTATTTTTCCTATAAACGCACTAAAATTGAACAGTCTCTAGCATTATTAATAATGGATAGAAGATTCCACTAATGTTTTTAGAAGATCAGAATCAATTTTCTTCCAAACTTGTTTTATTTTTACTTTTAATTCCGACAAAGTCATTATGCTTTCATTTTGGGCATAATTTGAATAAACTTCAGGGGTCATGTATACCCACAATATCTACATTGGATATAAGTCCGGACTACAAGCCGGTCAGTCCAACAGAGATATGCTGTGTTCATTATTTAAACACTATTTAAACTGCTTTGAAACACAGTTAGCATTATAATGCTGGAACATGAAATCTTCATCAATTTTGTTTTTCATAAAAAGGAAATGATTATTCTCCAATATTTCGTTATAAATCGTGTTATTCAATTTTGTTGGAACAAAACCGCAGAAAATGCTATAGAAACCATAACGCTAGCATCCCCGAAATTACATTTTGACATTCGAATATCGTTTGATCTCAAATCGTGTCAATAACATGAGTATGAGTCAGGACCATCTAAATTAGTTTTTTTTTTCGACGGAGAAAATTATTGCCCATTTTATGTATTTTTTATGGACAGAATTATTTAAATATTTTTCTTTGGATCGCATTTTAATTAGAAAATTTATTAAAAGAAATAAAAAGTACCAGAAAGTTGGTACAAATGAGACATTTTTCTATTTATTTAAAATCATTTAACCAAATATGCCAAAATTTTAAAATGGAATCAATAATTTGGTATCATTAATCATATGAAATGAGTTAATAAAGAAATTTTGGAAGGTGAAAATTCAAGCCAAAGGGTGCTTTTTGAGGGCAACAACAAAAAATTGTTTATTTGGTACTTTTTGAATTATCTGTTATATATAAGTAGGAATATTATAATAATTATATAAAGTCAAAATCAGCTGATATATGGGGCCAAATGGTTGAGAATCAACAATATGGGATTTTGTGGTACTTTTTGGATCTTAAATTGTTATTAATAATTAATCATTGTTTGAAAAATATAAAAATTAGTTAAAAGGGTATTTTTTGGTACCATATAATTTTTCAAAAGGTACTTTTTTGAGAGTTGTTGTAACAGCTATAAAAACCAAGTTAATTAATTATTGTGATTCAGATTCTGGTTTAACTCCGGGCCAAGAAATTGCGCCACTTCTATAGGATGATGAGATTATGAGATTTATCATGTGGTCCTTGGCCACATGCAGGACAAATATTGGAGACGGTATGGTCAATACGAGACCAGTATTATTTGAGTCTATTGCTCCATCCTCGACAGATTTCCTTCTAAGTCTACAATGGGAGGTGGGCGGCCTCCAAGTACGACATTAAAAAAACTGCGTAGTAGGTATAAGATCCCCAAAAGTACTAGTCGGCAGTAGTTGAGGTATGGACAAAGAAACCTTATTAGTTACTTACAAAACGATTGGCCGAACTGTAATAAATTATGCTGTTCCAGTGTGGTCCCCTTCACTAAGTGATAGGCAATGGATAAATATTCAAAGTTGTCAAAACGCAGCCTTAAGAACTGTAACGAGCAGTATAAAAATGTCAATACAACATCTGCATGAACGATTAGGGTACTACCCTAATCGTTCTATTGTTCGGTAATTAATTAATTAATTAAGCCTGTTACCTTCATGTACTCACAAATTGTTAAAGTCCTATTTGGACGATCGGCATTTCAGGGTAAAATGTATAAAGGCTGTTATTTCTCAGGGAAGTATTCTAGGACCCACTCTTTACCTTAAATACATATCTCTTTTCTTCCTTTAAGATGACCTTACGGCTTCAACATTTCCTGATGATACGGCAATTCTCAATACACACAAAGACCCTAACATAGCTTATCATATCCCGACATTTATTTGAGACGTTTGGAAATATGGTTGAAGAATTGGTGAGTAAAGGTAAACAAACTGAAAATTAAGCACTTCACCTGCGCTCGTAGAAGAGGAGACTGTCCAACAGTTGTTACATACCTCGGTATTCATTTGGATAGGCGACTTACATGGCGCCACCAGATAGAAACCAAGAGTCTTCATATGAAGTTAAAACCCTCTAGCTTTCATTGGTTAATTAACCATCAGTCTAAATTAACCCTTGACAATAAAGTCATCCTGTATAAAACCGTTCTAAAACCATATAGTATCGAATTATGGGGTACGGCCTGCAAAACGAATATTGATATTATACAGAGGGCACAATCTAAAATTTTACGAATTATAACTGGTGCTCCATAGTACATAAGAAATTGTAACAGTTATATAGACTTGGATATTCCATTAGTAGAGGAAGTGTTTGAAAAAGTATATGGGAGATATATAACAATTAAGAAGACTCAACCTAATCCGCTTGCCAGACGTCTTACAAAAGTCGAAACAGGTGCAAGGCTCTGCTGAATGATTTACCGCCATGATAATATAAGTTTTATGGACTATGAGATGAGATCTTCCAAAAAAGTTCTAAATTATAGTTTTTACCCTTTTTGCCCCTAAATAGGCCAAATTTCATAAAGTATCAAACACCTATTTTTGTCTGATACCGTTTTTATCCATTTTACTCTCTTAGTGGACATATTGGAGAGTGTATAGGAATTCACAGTCCAAGTTTATGGCTACTATCCTTAGCCGTTTAGGCTATGTAATGATGATGTCAGTAACATTATACTTTTATATCAGTGATGCCCAAAATACATTTTTTCCGGATAAAGAAGTTGGACTAAAAATTCTGTTAATTGTAAACGTCTCCTCTCTTATCAATTTTAGCAGGAGGGAGGATTCAATTCAAACGGTCTACACTTTCGTGTCGAAAAATCTATATTTTGAGCTCCCCTAAAATAGATTAATAAAATTTCGGTAGTATGATTGAAAAAAACTCAAAAATTCCTTTTTATATAGAAGATATATATTTTGTTCAGGACAAAAAATGCTCTTCTAGGAATATAATTATATTAACTCCTGACATTTCTTTTTAAATAAAATTTTAACGATTCAAAAGATTGAGTCAAACATACAATACAATCAAACATCACCATCATACTCATAAATTGTTTCAAACGAACTCAAACATCAATTTATTTAACAGGTTTGCAACCAAAAAAAAGAAAAAACAATCATGTTAATATTTCTCAGTGCAATAGCGAATGAGTGAGTGCGCTCTGCTGGATATGTTTAGTTATTGCCGCCGGTAACCATTCACCACCAACCACCAGCAAACATTTGAAAACAATGAGAGCTATACAATTTCAATTACACGTTTAGTCATGTTGGAAACACGATCGTGAATAAAAGTCGAAAATATTTAGGAAAACGCGCGCGCATAAATTGGCGGAAATTATATGAGAAAATAAAAAAAGGCAAATAAAATTTACAAAAAAGTGGTTTTTAACAGAAATTTGTGGCCCAAACGAGAGGAATGGAGTAGTAAGAAGATCAATATACAAACACACACACATACATCTTTGCCATTATGTATAAGTGAATAATAAATGAGAAAAAAGTTCCAAAATAAATGTCAGTTTCGGTTTAATGAAAATTCCAAAAAAATAGAAAATAGAAAATAAAAAGAAAAGAAAAGGAAAAATTCACTTCAATTATGGCATAAATAATAAAGTGGAAAATACTGTTGGTGTCTCAAATTTCCCATATTTATTTTTAATAATTTTCTTTTGATTGTTGATTTGTTTGGTGTAAACAAATAATTTGTTATAACGAAATAAAAAAAAAAACAACAACGAAATTCATGAAATTCGTTTTGCATAATTTTTTTTTGTTATACAAAAACACTTACAAACGTATATACATACATACATCCACACACATAATTTTGCGAATTCAAGTATCTGTGTATGTACGTGTGTATGGCCACAACTAAATTTGGGTGTATATTTGGTTGTTGTTGTTCATTGTTGGTGTATTTTAAATAAAAATTCCTTTAAATGCTGAAGTATGCAATTTTCCGAATGCAAATTCACAAAGAATTCACATGAACGTTCAGCAACAATTTATTTGAAATTATTTTTTTTAAACGTTCATTTTAACGGAAAATTTCAATTCAGCATTTTCAACACAAAAAATATTGGATTATTTGTAATGAAAAATTAAAAATAAAAAAATAACTCACTTTACCTTGAGGTAAGTTATATTTTGTTTACATATATATATATATTCACCTAATAAGGTAATAGAACACCTGTTTAATGTCTTAACATACCTCGTTCGTCTATTGGTAATTGAAAATATACTTTTTTCAAAATTGAGTTTTATGCAGCTGAAAAATATTTAATCTAATTTTATGGCCAAATAAGTAGTAATTTAGTTCTTAAATACCCTCCACCATACAGACAGAGTTTTAAAAGTATACATACGACAAATACGCTTTTATGTTTCGCAGAGTGTGTTCAAATCGATTTTCTTTGAAAACAATTTTGTACCTTAAAAAATGTTAAATATATTTTATAGGTCAGTTGCCAAAATTATATTATAGATGGCAACTGGCATCTAAAGTTGTCAATTTTAGTTGCTAAACAATAAATGTTTTGGCAACTGTGTTTTTTTTGGTTGCCTAGTATATTTTACGCACCAGTTTTCAATTTAAAACTTTCCAATTTTGGAATCAGAGGTACTTTTTGAACAAATATAGTTTAATCCAAATATTGAAAATCTCGGCTTTTTGAATATACTAATGTTTACATTTGTTTTTCCGTAGAAAATAGTTTTAAATTGTATTAGTACTTTCCTCATTTTGTCATTTTGGAAACAATCAATTGAAGATAAATTTTTTCTTCTATTAACTGCTCGAATACCTTAAGTACAACTGACATCGTAGGGAAAGCCATCCTCAAATTAAAACCATTGATGTGAGATTTTTGGAAGCTTCCATCGGCAAAAAATTGGAAAACTCGCATATACTTTTAGCAACGGTGGTAATGCTGTTGAAGGATAAACTCGTTTATAGTCATTGTAAAGTGAATCAACTAAATACAACACTGTGTTATTCGGAAGACGAGAATATTCTTTAAATTATATTTTTTTATTTAAATTTATATCTAAATAACATTTTTTAATATAAATAATTTCAACGTATAAATAATTCCTTATTTTTAAATTCAGACACACATGGTACACGTGTTTGCGTGTTTATTACAAAGATAACAGATCGCTATCTGGTCAGGTGTGTAGTAGATTCACCACCAAAGTTTGCCTCCTCGGGTATTTTTGTTTAATCGACAAAATTCACTTATGAATTTAATCAAAAGAAATTTGGTATATAAATGGTCCTTGTGAACTTCCACAAAAAATATGCTTACACACAGAAAAAACAACAATGTTAAATTAACATTGTTTTATAATAAATTTTCCAATCAGTTTAATACCATATTGACTTGGTATTGTAAAACATGTTAAATCAATTTAGAAAATTGCCTTTTTATGGGAAGTACCTGTCCCCTGATTCTATCCGTCTTTCATTGTGTCCTTTTAAAAAGCCGCTATAATAGTTCTTTGGATATTTTTCAATTAAATATCTAATTTGTATGAGGGGTACCAATATTCCTGATCCTATCGAGCCTTTTTATAGAATAATGCTTCAATATATTGGGATCTTTTGTGAACATTTGAACTGGCAACATTATCTCTAATGCTGCCAGTACAAGAATCAAAGCAGTCATGTTTGAAACCAACACAACACACCTCATTTGGATTGGCCGACTTTCACTCCGAACATAAACTCAATGGAGATATTGTGGGGATACATAGCTTGTAAAGTTTTATAAAGAAATTTTAACGAAAATATTTGCAGACGAAATTCATTTGAACTTAGAGCAGTTACCTGACCAAAAGACCTATTTAAAGTTGGTCAATTTAAGAAAAAATTAAACTTTTTCTATGGGATATAGGGTCCCAAAATTGAACTCCCCGGGTCATTAAAATATTAAAAACAATCCAAATTCTTTATACCTGAACCAATTTTAGAGGTTTTTATTGAATGGATTCGGATTCATATGATCTGGGTTCCCTGCTCTTATTTTAAAGTGAACAAATTAGGATACATAAATAACAATTATGACTCTGATACAATGCGCTACTTTTGTTTCTGATGAAACTTCTAAGTGTGAAAATTGTGTTTTAAATTTCTTAAAGGTGATATTCTGAAATTCGCACATGATTCTCTAATTAAGTCGATTATTCCGACATACAGAAAAATGATGTTACACCTTTAAGTATAACATAAGTCTTAAAATCACTTTTTGAGTCAATATAATCGTCCATCCATCTGTCCGTCCAATTGACGGTCTATGTAAAAGTTGTGTACACTCTTCAGGAATCACAATTTTAAAGTTATTTTTATGAAATTTGGTACATGTTACTATTTTAGATCGAAATCTATAGTATTTGGTTATGTTTTGTCCAATAATTTAGGTAACTCCCATATAAATGTACTCCCAGAATGGAGTACATTTATATGGGAGTTATAATAAAACTCACAGATATGAATATATTTTTATAAAATTTGGCGCCAACTAATTTTCAGTGTCAGTGCAAGTCCATATTTTCAAAAAATCGGTACAAAAAATGACACTTCCTAAAATCAGCTCCACATATGGAAATCAACTTAAAAGGTAAAATTATCTCATAAAGATGAGTATCATAAGAATAGGAGGGTCGTAGGGTCCGACTTGACCCACAATTACGCGCTTACTTGCCAAACATCCACTATAGTTTTTTGAACATAGTGGACTCTATGCTGGCCCAAAAAGGTTTTAAATCATTGCTTTGGTTGTTAGCTCTATTTATATGTAGAGATTTTATTTAAGATCAAATATTAAAAAATTAAAAATTTAGATTTTTTTTTTGAAAATTTTATTAAAGAAATTTTAGCTTTAATATTTGATCATGTATTCTTCATTGTATTTCAAATAATTGCCTTTTTTCATGGTACCAAATTCAAAAATAACTTAAACTTGGTCTCCTCCTGCAAAATTTTTACGATAAATGAGAAAATCATCATTACACAATGATCCCAATACGTTTTTTCTTTGGAAATAATTCAGTAACTTTAAAACTATTGAATATTTTTCAACATGGGCATTCTTGAGGCGTTACTATTTACTCCGAGACCTCAGATTTAATCTCGGATGCGACCGCGGATACTCCCCCGGTCCTAAAAAGAGCTAGAGACTTATGGTCTTCCAAAACACTTCCAAACACTCAAGGGAAATATGCAAATTTAGTGGGAAGGAGACCCAAGTTTCAGTTAATTTTTGAAGAGTGGTGTACAATTTTTATATAAGTATTAAGTATCGTCGCAAAGGTAATCACTTGAAAAATAATATTATTTACATATTAAACTATAAAAATAAAATATCTTTAATAAAATTGTCAAAAATTCAAAAATTTTTATTTTCGGTGCACTTTTGTAAAAAAAAATTGTAATATTTGACATTTAATAAATTCTATAAGAATTGAGAAATTTTGATGAAATTTTAATGAAATATGAAAAATGTTGTGCTTAATGTAGGATTATAAAAATATTTCCACTTTTTCATTCGAAAATACCCAAAATTCCTACGCGTGTAAACTAGTTTTTAAAAATTCAGTTTTTTAAATAAATTCCTCATGCTGTTATAAGAGATTTGACCCATTATTTCTGGAGTAGATAACTAATAGATATAGCTATATAATGAAGGTACTTTTTTCACGATTTTTCTTTAATATTTTTTCCTCTTCAAAAAACTAAAGAAAAATATTTGGAAACAAAAGAAATTCCGATAGGGCTAGCGGGAAAACTATTTCCCCTAATGTTCTGGGATTTATTTTGTAGGTATTCACGTTAGAAATTCTTTCAGGATTGAGAAAAACACTGTAAAGTCCAAAAGAAAATAGTTGATTTTAAAAAATATTACGACCTTTTTTGAAAAAAATTATTATTATATCTTCTTATTGAGTTTCCATGGATATATGGTTCTTGCACAAAAATTATTTAGAACTTTTTACAGAATTCAGACAATATTTAAGAATTTTTTTCATTTTGGACAATTTAAAATTGTTCAAAATATCTCTTAAACTATTAGAGTTATACCCACATGTAAGAGAATTATAACGGCTATAATTTTTCAAACAAATCATAGAAACATTTCGACGATTTTTTGAGGTGAACCGAGGTGGCCAACTTTGGAGATCTACTTCCCGACCCCAGGACCCACTAGAAACTTGTCCTCCAAAAACACCTGAAGAATTCCTATGTGAAATTTCGTTAAAAAATATTCAAAGTTACAGAATTACTTCCAAAAAAAGCGTTTTGGGACTACTGTGGCATTATGAAATAAAAGTTTTTAGACCCGCTGTATGAGACTTTTCTTCAAAAACAAACATTATTCCGTTAAACATTTTTATGCAAAGAACTGTTATGGCAATCATGTTGTTTCATATCCTTTCCGGTTATTTTTAATTTACTTTTCTTTAGAATGAATTTTATTTTTCATTTTTGGTATAAAATTTTTTAAAGATCTATAAAAATTTCAAATAGTATTTTGTAATTTTCCTTCCATCAATGCAATATTTATGTCATTTATATTCTTCTGATATTCTGTCAGTGTGACAGGTGTTTTTCGATGATAATAATTAATCAAAATTGTAATAAGAGAAGCTTATTTGAAGTCTGTTTTTGATTTCTATTCATTTTAAAAAATCCATTCATACAATAATTTTACAACAATTTTTCTATATAACTCTCACTTGTTTTTATTGTTGTTGTAGAAACAAAATGTGTTAAATAATTAATATTACTTATGATTAGAATTATGTTTATACCCTACACCAATATAGGTGTTTGGTTTTATAATACGTTTATGCTTAAGTTTGTAACGCACATAAAAAATATTGCTAACACCACTTTAAAGTAAAGCGTTCGATTTAGAATCACTTTCTGAGTCGATTTAAAGATGTCCTTCCGTCCGTCTGGTCCATGTAAAACATGTGAAAAAAGCAGGTCGCAATTTTTGAGATATCTCAATGGAATTTGGCATGTGCCAGTATTTCTCCCCAAGGATGATGCTTATTTAAATTGGTGATGATGGGATTCATTATTTCACTTAGCCACCATACAAATATTCATTCCGCAATGGGTATTTAAGGTCATAAAAGTCCTAAATTTAAAGCAATTTTAATGTAATTTGACACAAATTAGTTTTATAATATTCCTAAAACGATGTACCAAATTTTATGAGGATCGGTCAATTATTTCTTATAGTTCAATGCAAATCCCCTTCAAATATCACCTTGAAGGGCTTTAACCGCACAAATACGTTGGTATTATAATAAGAATTAGTCAAATCAAGACAAATATAAGCAAAAAATTTACGAAATTTGGACGAGGGTCGGTCCATAATTTCTTCCACGTAACGCCCACAGAAATCTCACATAAAAATTGGTACCTGTATAATATACTGAATATTATACGAGGGTATTTCTTTAATTTTTGGTAGCTACCACATATAACCAACAATGGTGTATGGTATTACATAGTTGGGCTTGACCGAGTATAACTTCTTAAACTTCTTAAATCCTATAGATACGTTGGTATTGTGATAAGAATTGGTCAAATTAAGATAAAAATAAACAAAAATAATTTTACGAAATTTTACAAGGATCGGAACAAAATTGCATATAGCTACCGTATTATCCCCCTAGAAGAAGTCCTTTTAAAGGGCATAAATCATAAAGATATATTAGTACCATAATATACTGCACAATATACTGCACTCTTAAACACAAATAAGAAAATATATTTATACGAGTGTCGGGCAATAATTTTTGATAGCTTCCATTAATAACCAACAATGTGGTGTAGGGTATTAAATAGTCGAGCTTGACCGACTATAACTTTTACTTGTTACAATTGTGTTGGTGTGTGTGTATTTTCTTAAAAAAAGTTTTATTAATTAAATAAAAACAAGTTTGTATTAAAATAAAAATAAATACGAAAAACAATATTGACTTTTGTTATTAACTTTATTAATTTACACACACTTTCATATACATACATACATACATATGTGTATATTTTTAAATTATTGTATTTATTATACAAAACTTGTCTCATAAATACAAAATAATAATAAAAATAATGTTTATGTTAAGACTCATTTAAGATTGAATGAGAAAAATCGAATAGAACACATATTTTCTAATACATTGTCTTGGGGAAAAAGTAATTTCTTAAATTCTAATTTTTCAAAAAAAAAAAAAAAAAAAATACGGAATGAATCTGTTGCTTTTGAAACCAATTTCTCTCCGAAATATAGGTCGATCAAGTTCGTACTATCAGCACATTTATCCGAAGGAATGTAGCTTCTCAATACATTTAACTAATTTCTTGGGCAACATTAATTTGAACGACGAACCAATATTACACACAGGGTTATTGAGCTCTCTACATCACATCACTATATTGTATAATCATAAAAGACGGAAATTGCTATAGATTTTATCTGCCTTTATTCATCAATATGGTGCCAAATATTTCCTTGTAAATGCCTCATTAGGTGGTTTTGACAACTCTGTAAGTAAAACTTCACCAAAAGTTGACGTGATAACTTATGCATACGACTGTACATTTTTGGCAACAGGTATGCTGTTGGGTAAATGGTTATCTGATCAAAATCCACGGCACGTAACTTGAAACTTTCAGCAATGAAGTCGACAAAAAAAACACTTTTTACTACCTGAATTAAAGAGGTAAAGAAGAGCTTAGAAATTACATTTGATAGCTTATTTACCACTTCAGCTCGATGCCACAGCAATCACGCAAAGCACTAGCCGTAAGTACCCGAGATATGAACAAAAAACTTACATATAAAACTGACCGATCAGTGATAAATTTTGCTACACCAGTGTTGTTGTCTCCTTTACTATATAATATGCCATCAATGGAATCATCCGGTTAAAATGGCAAAATTTCTTGACCTTGAGTTAGAAATACATTTACATTACATTATCATGTAGTCGTGGTAAAGTCTGCTGTCTGGGTTAGAGATTCGGTGAAAGAATCACTTCGAAGTAACCACACAGTCTGTCTAGAACATTACTCTACTGGACAACTCTTATACTTCGTAAAATTGAACCGTTTGGACTTATAGCACTCCAAATCTCCAAGACTAATTAGAAAGGTTTTATTTGAGTCACCAACTCTAGACTCGTTCATATTCTGTCGGTTTGGTGTCCGCATAACCGATTCGGCTAAGAAATACCAGAAACAAATATGAGTAATCGAATATCTGAAGAACTATTATGGCGAAAATCTTCTATATTACTTTTTCCTAAACCCAATATATAAAAACTTGTAGAAAACAAACTATTTTGAATCTGAAAGTTGTTGAAATCGGTTTGATATGTACTTGAGAAGCCAGAATATTTTTACATAAACACACAGTATTAATGTAAAAAAATATTCATGCATGTGTTAATATGTAAACGATGTTCATTATACATACATACAAACATATAAAAATATATATTCTTGTCTGAGATTTCGATTTCATAAATATCATCATCATCATGATCATCATGATCATCCGCATCATAAAGCCAAGCAAAGGGAGTTGAAAACATTCATACATAATAAAAATTATATTCTCACAAAAGCAAAAGAAACCAAAAAAATATATTATATATAATAATAAACATTCCAGCAACAACTACAACAACACCACCAACAATAACAAAAAAGAAAAGAACACATTGACCGCCAGTTATGGCAACGGTAAGAGAAGATAAAACAAAAACAAATCTTTCTGGGATAGAAGTGATGGTGGAAGTGGATGGATGGACGGATGGGTAATGAATATTGTTGAATGTAATTGAAATTCCAAAACTACTTGCTGCTGGTTTTTCAAGTTGTTCTAAAGTTGTTTGGTTACTTCGTTTTTTTTTTCTTTTTTTTCTTGGTTTGATACGGTCGATTAAGTATTTTATAATTTTTGGTTCGATGTGTCAACTTCTCTCAAACATCATGCAAAACGTTAAGCATGCGCATAACAAGCACCCAAACAAAAAAACATACCAATTAAAATTATGTATAAAACAAATACATACACACATATTTACATATGTGTGTATGTAAACATTTTGTCAAAACGACATATTCGCTATTCAGACGTTCTTGGTTTTCGCCCAGTTCGCCAAAACAAACAAACAAACAAAAATTAAAGAAAAAATAAATGAATGAATGAATTTTTTGCTTAGCGCGCGTTCTTTGGCGTCTGCCATAGCTTTTTCAAACCCTTCACCAACATAAGAGCTTAATTAGGGTATATTGAGTTTATCATCCGGGTCGTTTTAGTCACGCTCAAACTATTTCTGCAAATGTTGAACCGGTGGCAATATATTGAAAATATCAAAATTTGTATAGAGATATCTTAGTTTAGGCTGGATTTTGGGCAAAGTTATATACTTCTTTCACAAGTATTTGGTATCTATGATAAAACATTAGAACACGAAGAAAAGAATAAAATGTCATTTGCTGTCCTAAATTTATAAAAAACTACCAGACCCGGCAAACTTCATTTTGTCAAAAAAAATATTGCTTTGAATGGGCGACACCCTTTCCCTAGTCTTCTCTGTGCTGTTTTATCCAGTAAAACAGTTCCTTATAAAAGTTGTTGGGACCAAATTTGAAAACTATCGCTGTTATAGTTCTTTACATTTTCGATAATCAATATTTGCTTTTTATGGGCGGCACCCTCCCTCCACCACCACAAGTGGTGAGGGTATATTAAGTTTGTCATTCTGTATGTAACGCCAAGAAGGAATCATCTCAGACCCAACAATGTATATATATTATTGCATCTAATCAAAAACTGAGTCGATTTAGCTATGTCCGTCTGTCCGTCTGTCTGTCTGTTGGAAACATTCTCACGCCTAGAATAATTGACCGAATTCAATAAAACTTGGCCACATTGTTTGTTATTGTCCTAAGCAGTTTGCTATTTAAAACCAGCTATATCGGTTTATAAGCAAGGAAGTTATAGACCGATATCTGAAACAACCTCAAAATTTCAAAAATGAACTCTTCTAATTTCTTCTAAAAATGTAATTGGACTTAAACAAAAAATTAATTTTAGCATACAATTACACGTGTTTCATCATCGTGCCAAAAATTATCAAAATCTGATTAACCGGAAAAAAGTTATAGGCTATAATATGCAAAATTTTGATACACCCCAAACTCTTTGTGTCATATGGACCGCAATTTTTAAGATAATTTACTGAAATTTGTCACAACTAATTTTTAAACCATTCTTAATATATGTTATAAATTTTATTAACATTGGTCCATATTTTGATATAGCTCCCATATAACGCCATTTCCCGGAATATGATTTATAGCTCATAAAACTCTTAAATTGCATCCAATTTTATTGAAATTTGGCACAAATAATTGCTTAACTATTTTAAATATATACTATAAATTTTATTCACATGGGTCCGTATTTTGATATAGCTCCCATATAAGGCCCCTTCCCGGAATGTGATTTATAGCTCATAAAACTCTTTAATTTGAACCAATTCTTTTGAAATTTGGCACAATTAATCTCTTAATTATTTTAAATATATACTATAAATTTTATTCATATGGGTCCGTATTTTGATATGGCTCCCATATAAGGCCCCTTCCCGGAATGTGATTTATAGCTCATAAAACTCTTAAATTTGAACCAATTCTTTTGAAATTTGGCACAATTATTTTTTAACTATTTTAAATATATGTTATAAATTATATTAAGATGGGTCCATATTTTGATATAGCTCCCATATAAGGCCTCTTCCCGGAATATGATTTATAGCTCATAAAACTCTTAAATTTGAACCAATTCTTTTGAAATTTGGCACAATTAATCTCTTAATTATTTTAAATATATACTATAAATTTTATTCATATGGGTCCGTATTTTGATATGGCTCCCATATAAGGCCCCTTCCCGGAATATGATTTATAGCTTATAAAACTTTTAAATTTGAACTAATTCTTTTGAAATGTGACACAATTATTGTTTCAACTATTTTAAATATATATTGTGAATTTTATTAATATGGATCCATATAAATTGCAACCAATTCTATTGAAATTTGGCACAAATAATTGTTTAACTATTTTAAATATATACTATAAATTTTATTCACATGGGTCCGTATTTTGATATAGCTCCCATATAAGGCCCCTTCTCGGAATGTGATTTATAGCTCATAAAACTCTTAAATTTGAACCAATTCTTTTGAAATTTGGCACAACTAATTTCCTAGCTATTTTAAATATATGTTATAAATTATATTAAGATGGGTCCATATTTTGATATAGCTCCCATATAAGGACTTTCCCGGAATATGATTTATAGCTTATAAAACTTTTAAATTTGAACTAATTCTTTTGAAATTTGGCACAATTATTGTTTCAACTATTTTAAATATATATTGTGAATTTTATTAATATGGATCCATATTTTGATATAGCTCCTATATAAGGCCCCTTCCCGGAATTTGATTTAGAGCTCATAAAACTCTTAAATTGGAACCAATTCTATTAAAATTTGGCACAATTAATCTCCTAATTATTTTAAATATATACTATAAATTTTATTTACATGGGTCCATATTTTGATATAGCTCCCATATAAGGCCTCTTCCCGGAATATGATTTATAGCTTATAAAACTCTTAAATTTGAACCAATTATATTGAAATTTGGCACAACTAATTTTCTAGCTTTTTTAAATATATGTTGTAAATATTATTAAAATGGGTCCATATTTTGATATAGCTCCCATATAAGGCCCCTTCCCGGAATATGATTTACAGCTTATAATACTTTTAGATTTGAACCAATTCTATTGTATTGTGGGTCCATATTATGATATAGCTCCATTATAACGCCCCTTCCCGAGTAAATAAAGACCAATTCTACTGAAAGTCGACACAATTTAATTTGCCCTGTATCGGTCCAAATTTTCCTATAGCTCTCTTATAACGGGATTTTCCGGAAAACGGATTAGAGTTTATAAAACATTTAAATAAAGATTAATTCCATTAAAATTTAGCACAATGATTTTTCTAACTATAATAAAAGTATATTATAAATATGAACAATCTTGGTCCAAACTTTGGGAAGGGGTCTTATATGGGAGCTACATATAAAACCCCTTCCCGGAAAATAGTTATAAATAGTATATTATAAATATGAACAATCTTGGTCCAAACTTCGGGAAGGGGTCTTATATGGGAGCTACATATAAAACCCCTTCCCGGAAAATAGTTTTGAGCTTATAACAAGCATATTTTTTGTTTTTATACGCTCCACACTACAAGTGGTAGAGAGGGAATATTAACTTTGTCATTCTGTGTGTAACGCTAAGAATGAATTATTTCAGACCCCATAATGTATATATTCTTGCATCAAGTCAAAATCTTAATCGATTTTCGTCAATCTCTTTGTCTGCTCACATCCGCAAAAATTAACAGAGCTCAATGAAAATTGGTAGAAAAAAGGCAGTTAGTAGAAAAATTTTATAGCTTAAATTGTAACTAATTTTATGACTAATTAAGTATTTCTGTGTTATATACATTTGTGAGTATATGTGTGTCTATGGAACCTAACGTATTAACTTTACACGAATTTGTGGTGGAGGGTATTTAAGATTCGGCATAGCCGAATATAGCATTCTTACTTGTTTGTCCTATGTTTTGTCCAAAAAAACATTTCCTTGAGAAAGTTGCTTTGTATGGAGGGTACTTATTCCCCTGGTCCTATCGGAATTTTTTATAGCCTATGCTACAGTCTCTATTTTTTTGAAAAATAATATATTCCCACTGTTACAAAGAGAAATACCCCAAATTTCAATCCGTGTAAAACATGTTTAAAAATTTTACTAATTTCTATAAAATGATGGTCCTGGCATTACAAGGAACGTCCTTCCGTTCGGCTGACTGTCCATGTAAACATTGTGACACTCTACAGGTTTTACAAATTTTGAGATTTATTCATGAAATTTAGTACAAGTTACTTTTTTGAGGATGAAGCCTTTTGCCATATTTGGTCCAATATTTCTGGTAGTTCCCTTCCAAATGTCCTCTCGGAATAGGGTTTAAAGTTCATAAAAGTCTTAAATATAAAACAATTTCTACGAAAACACTGACATGTATTATGATATTCTAGGGTCGCTCCATTTCTTCTCTTAGGTACCACACAAGAAACTTTCCAAATATCACTTTTAAGGGCATAAATTTTAAATATACGTTGGTATTGTGATAACAACTGGTCAAAGTAAGATAAATAAAATCAAAAATTGATGTTTGAAAATATACGACGGTCGGTCCATCTTCATCATCATTCTTCTAACTCCGATATAACCCCCCAACGTCTCAACGCATACATTTTAGTAAAATCTTAGTATCATACTTTACACTTGCTCATAAAACAGAAAAGAAAATTATACGAAGGTCGTTGACATTTCACAATGTGGTGTAGGGTAATACATAGTCGGTCTTGACCGACTACAATATTTTATATTGTTTTTATTTTATTTTTATTTTCTTAATTTTAAAGTTTAACTGTCATTTTGAAGAAGTCGCATTATTAACAATGGGTAGATGATCTTATGTTGTGAGTTACCCTATAAATGCGTTCAGACATTGAATTCACAAATTTCTTAAGAACGTCGGAATTACTTTTCTCTCAAAATAACTTTATTTTTAGCTTTTTGTTAAAATAATTTTACTTTCGTTTTGGGCATTAATTGAATAAACCTTACAGGACATGTATTCCCATGAAATCCCCTTGGACTGCTAGTCGGCCAATCCAACAGAAGTTAGCAACTTGTTGGAAGATGTTCATTATTTGTGTAAAATTAAGTTTGTTACGGTTTGATTCTTGTTTTATTACGCACCATTCTTTCGGGCCATTTAGTTTTATGATCAATTTCTCTATTGGAACATCCTTGATCATGAAAAAAATTAATTTAGATATTTTCATTTCCCCTGGACATCTAGTAAAGTTCAATTCAGATATTCGAAATTCCGTAAATTTTTATTTAAAATAGAATTTTATTATGAAATTCATCAAGCAATTGTTAAATATTTAAAGTGGGTATGAACCTTTGATAAACCTACGTTAAGGGGAAATTTATGATATTTTCTAAATTTTTTGATGTTTAGACACTTTTTCTAGGTCGATGGTGCTTAATTTGGAATTATTTATATACCTTTATGTTCGAGTCATCATTTTGGGCAATAAATTATAGAAAAAAGTTAAAAAAATTATAAAAATGAATTAAAAATATAATACAATATTTTAGTGATGTATATATGATCAAAACAAATAAAGCTCATTATTCGAATACTAGTCTAAAAAATTAGTTAAATATAGTTGATTCTTTATACTTTTTGAATTCCATCTAATTTAGTAATTTATCAATGAATATAAAAATTTGAAATTGAAATAAAAATTTGAAAATATTAAAAAATTTTAACTACTCGGCTAAAATTTCATTCGGTAGTTTGAGGTTCGAATTCAAAAGAGAGGAAAAAAGTGAAGGTATAACCAGTTAAAAATCAAAATTAAAAAATGTATTTATTTCGTGATTTTGAATACGATTTTTTTATTTTTGATTATTAGGTTTAAGGTACATTTTTGTACATATTTTTTAAATCTACTTAAAGACCGATTGTCTTTAAATACATAACTTTTATAAGAAACAGAAAATTATATTTTATTTTTGGTCATTTTCATGTCTGCTTTTATAGAAATATTCCACATAGACAAACAACAAGATTTAGAAAGAAATCCTGTACCGTTAAGTTGTCTCTTCAACTTTACTTTTGGTTGAGAACAACATATAAAAAACAAAAATAGAAGAAAAATTAAAATGCGTTTATAGGAATATGCATGAGTGTTTAGGTAATGAAAATTCTTTTGTTTCAATTTATAAATAAATTTTTGGCGAATTAAATAAATCTTCAGCCAACTTTGGAAGCTCATCGACTAAGCCTCTGTCCACTTAAGTGCTTGTACTTCTTCAAATCAATTCTAAAATATCTCAGCTTTCAATGAATTTTATTCAGATTGTTTTAATAACCTCAAAATTAAAACAAATATTTCAATTTCAATTATAAAAATTAAAGTGAAATTTTATATTATAAACTTGTCCTAAAGAGTGTTTACAATTCGCCATAAACATTTAGTTTCACTTGTTATTTACATTCTATTTGTATTTTTGTTTTTTCATGTTTTCCCCCTCGATTTTAAAAAAGAGAATTTCAGCAACATCTGTATCGAGTCGATACTATCGACACTACAAATGTCTCCCATGTGTACATATGTATTGAACTAATGTTTTTTTTTTTCCTTGAAGGGCATGTGTTTTTTGAGAGGTTTCTACAGTCAAATTCCTTCCTTCCTTCCTTTAAATATCACTTTACAACGGGTGGTTGATAACCTAAAATACTTAAATACAATAAAAAAAAAAAGAAAACACCTTGCACTTTATTCACCACACACACATTCAACTCAACCACATTTCACTTTACATTTGTTTTGTTTTTCTATTGTTTTGTCCTTCTCTTCTACACTCTAAATTTATCCATGAAATGTTTCTTCTATTTTCACACTTATCTTTTTATAGTTCGTGACTTTTGACATTTTGTTATAAAAAACATGGAAGTAATTACATTTATTTCCTTGAATGGATTCCAGACTGGAATTATAAATGGATTCCACACTTGTCTTTCAAATGTTTTTAAAAATTTTATTGTTAAAAAATACAAAGCAATTGGGAGGATCTAATTTATTTTGCACTAAATCCTTCTGAATAGTGAAATTCTTCATTTTTTTTTTTACTTCTCCAGAAGGTTCCATATATATTTTGGAACGAATTTATTAAACTTTATAATTCTATTTTCATAAGATCACAATATCTCTCGACATGATGCACATTTCTTGATTTCTTTTCAATAAGGAGTGAGTTCGAAAAGTTCTTAATCTGATTAAATTAAGTGACCAGAAAAAAGTGAGTACTAAAATTATTAAATATTTTCAACAAAACCTATTTTGGTCTTACAAACAGTTGGCCAAGCATTTAAAGATCTGCAGTCAAACTATTTCCAATGTTATTAAACTTTCCCGGAAGTACTTGTCCGTTGATAGAAAAGCTGGTTCAGGTAGATGGAATGGTTCACATGATGTTTCTAAAGCCAAAAAATGAAAGAGTTCCCAACACATTCGGTAGTAAAGCAGTCTGGTTAGGGCAGTTTTCGCACTATTTGGTATGAAAAGTAAAAGCCAACGCTGGTTTTAAAACATACAAGGTTCCAAAATTTTTTGACAGGAACGCTGCTAAAAATTTAGAGGCCAAAAACAGAGCACGGAAATTGAAGACAAGTTTTGTAAAATATATTCTTGGCGAAACTTATATTCCGGCAGATTTTGTCGCAACCTCTATATTCTCTCTTAATAATCGGAAAATAATGAAAAATAAGTTTTGGATTTAAAAGCAGTAAAAATTTCCCATAAAGTTCTTTGTATTGCAAGCAATATGTAGTTGCGGCAAAAGAAGTCTGAAATTTACATCAAGGAATGTTTACGAAAAAGGCTGCTTCCATTCATAAGTTTTTATAATATGTCCACTTGGCATTCTGTAACTATGGTGAACAAGCTTTTTAGTGGTGCGAGAACAATAATGTGGAATTTGTACCAATAGAGTCAAATCCTCCAAACTGCCCGGAACTAAGGCCATTTGAGAGACATTGCGCTTTTGTTAAAAAAGAGAATTGAAAAACTAAAAAAAGTGTCCAAAAGTGTAGTGGATTTTAAACGGAGATGGACTTCTTGTTGGAGAATTTAATGGAAAGGTTTCCGAAAAATGTTAAATGTGAATTACTAGTGATTAAAAGTATAAAAATAGTATTTTTTTGTAAATTGGAATAATAATTTCAATCATATAAAAAATTAAAACTTTAAATTTAGTGGTTTCGTTTTTATTAACATATATGTATGTTAAGAACTTTTCGATCCCACTCTTTAAATCTGTAACTTTTGAACCGTTAGAGATATCCTAATGAAATTAGATTAGAGCTGATCTGTTGTGACTTGATTTGTAGAAGCAGGGTCCTGTACTCCTGGCCACTTCGCGTATGTTGATAACTTAAAAAAAAACCGCCAAATTAATTTATAATTTATGAATTGAGACAAAAGGTTTTTAATATGTAAATATTCCTGGTAAATCTCTAACATGATCTCTAACCACGAAAAACTTCATTAAGATGTCCCAAAGGCTAGAAAAATTACAAAATTATTTAAAAAAACAAGTTAAAGTGTTAAATAAAATTTCTATATACTTCACCTTTGTTTATATGGATTTTTTTATTTTTTAAACAACGGACTTAACATTTAACGTTAAGTCTCTGTTATAAATAGAAAGAGAAAATGACTGGCATTACTTTAGCCTTTATGTGAGTCAACATAGATTCTCCAGAGTACTCAATATGCATGCAAAATTTTATTCAGATCACAGAACAATACTAGTTTAAATATATAACGGTAATTAATAACTCGACTATTTATGGACCGTTTTCGAAAATTTAAAAAATCAAAATTTAGAAAAAAATAGTTATTTTTCTGCATCAAAATTTTTTCCATATATCCCATAGGGATTAAGAAATATCGAAAAATGTGTTTTTGCCCATAACTCGGTAACTAATCGACCGATTATTGTGATGTTTGCAACAACAACAACCACAAGGAAAATAAAGAATTGTTAATATCTCGGCTATTTATGAACCGATTTGAAAATTAAAAAAAGAAAAATTCGAGGAAAAAATTTGTAATTTTTCTGCGTGCCAATTAGGTCTGTAGCTGCCCCAGAAGCGTCAGAATCATTTTTCGCCTATATCACAGAAACTTATGGTCTAATCGTCTTGAAATGAAAAATCCATAAACATATTTCTGACCGATTAGTAAAGAAATTAAATTTTTAGCATTAATAGAATTGCTCAAATCTCAAAAACATTATTTTAAACGTTGTTATTATTTTTCTATAGTTATAAACAACAACCACATGGGACTAAATTTTTAAAGAAAAAATTTACCATATTTCGGTGGTTAATGAAGCGTTTTTGAAAAATGAAAAATATAAAATTCGGGAAAAAGTTTGTAATCAATCAGTGCCATAACCAAGTCCATACGTCTCATAGGGAGTTCAAAGTATAAGAAAATATGTTTTTGCCTATAACTCAGAAACTAATAGTCCGATTCATTTCATTTTCTCAGCGCATAAAACCGCTTTATTTCTAATTTTTGTAGAAAAAAAAACGAAAATAGTTTGAGGTACATTCAGTTTTTTGCTAATATCTGCGACATTTATGAACCAATTTTCCTGGATTTCAATAGCAAAATTATCGAAAGCATTTCCAATCATTTGATATACAACATATCATATATGTTAATTATAGGTCGGCTTCATAAACATGATTTCAATCAACACACGGATGGACGAATATCGGACATATCTCAATCAATTTCTTTTTTCATGCCGATCCAGAATATATATACTTTTGGGAGTTTTATTCGAAAATTGTGGAAATTACAAACGAAATGACAAACTTATATAAACCCTTCTGACCTACTCAGGTGAAAGGTATAAAAATCGATTCGACATCAAAATAATATTAAGCTCAAGTTAATTGCAATTTTTCTACCACGTTCACCACTGTTCCCCTTAATACAATACAGTGTTGCAAACCATTTTTAATGGTAATAATAATTATAGTATTTTCGAATTGATCTTAGAAGAATAATAATTTCATTTTTTACTTTTCTTTTTAACTGACTGACTGACAAAGCAGGGAAGTAATAAAACGTTTCTTTTATATTTCTTCATTCCTTTTTCGCTCTTTTTTCAGTTTTTATAAAGTCAAAGTCAAGAATTTCCGTTATTTCAACTTGTACTTAGTTGTTGTCTTCGTCATTGCAATCGTTGTAAACTTTCAGTGCAAGTGCAATTGCAGTTATTGTTGTTGTTTTTTCTTTATGAAGACTTTTTTGTTGTATCGCTTTTTCGTTTTTCTTCGTGATACACCGTAATGTGTAATAATGGCAACAATTAGTGGAAGTTACCATTTTTTCTATGTACATATGGATATATGTATGTATGAATGTTGTGTTTGTATGTGTGTGATTGAATGTTGTTGCAAGTGAACACATGCAACTGATTTATATTTGTTTGCATTAATTTATATTTAAGAGGAAAAATAAGTTATGAAGAATAATTTTAAAATGCCTTTTTAATCTTGTAAATGGATACGTCAAACATACACAGACTTACTAAAGTATACATACGACTCAATTTTATGTTTGTATAAAAGAATAAAATTTTTTAATCAGAATCTGTAGACTTTGATCAGCTGGATGGATTTAACATATGAAATTTAGCATAAGGATAGCAGAGGAGTGCGGTATTAAAACAGTCTATCTTAAAGCCCTTTATGAAACCTTTAAAAATCATGCTTTTATGTGATATTTATCTCTTAAAGATTTCGAGATATTTCGAGTTATTGGAATTTTCAATTTTCAAAATTTGTGAAAGATTTTGAGTCAACGTTTTTAACCTATAACCGAATATATTGTCCAGATCT
Organism: Cochliomyia hominivorax; assembly: GCA_004302925.2. Lineage (NCBI taxonomy): Eukaryota > Metazoa > Arthropoda > Insecta > Diptera > Calliphoridae > Cochliomyia > Cochliomyia hominivorax. The sequence goes on along the minus strand of PYHX02000495.1, from coordinate 75,383,622 downwards.
GTATATTTTAATTTCAATAAGCTCAAAAACATTTTCCGGGAAGGGTCCTTATATGGGTGCAATAGTTTAAATTAATAATATATAATCAAGACGAGAACAACAATTCTTTCAAATTTCCATAGAATTTTTAGAAAATATTTAAATGTTATATAAGCTTTGAACCATATTCCGGAAAGGGGCCTTAAATGGGAGCTGGATTTATTATATTGAAATAAATAAAAAATTATCTTCAAAATTGACAAATTGAATTTGTATAGTTATTGGCTTATTTGTTATCGATACGATCTTGAAGATTTGAACTATATCCTTAGGACAACAATAGACAATGTGGCCAAGTTTCATGGAATTCGGACATTTATTCTAGGCATTGACAATGTTACTAACAGACAGACAGAAATAGCTAAATCGACTCAGATTTAGATTTTATGCAAGATTATAGATATTTAGGGTTCCTTAAATAAATCCTTTTTGGCGTAACACACGGAATGACAAAGTAAATAAATGAGGCATATTTGTTTTAGTTTTATGCAAGGTTTTACTATACTTAATGGTTTAGATCAAATATTTTATCGACGAACCCTATAGGCCTATGTTCAGATCCTCTAGAATTTTAACTTTTTTTAATTAAAAATTCGAATTTAACCTCTATGTTCTAAAATCCGAATGGCTGAATTTTAATACGGCCTGGAATTTTAGAAACCTTAAAGTGTATGTAATTCTTTGGCATAGGTTTATTTCCATAACTCCCATAAATGTGGAATCTATAGGACAACCAACATAAAAACGCCATTTTTGAGACTCTATTTTCGAATCTTCGGAAAAACATAAACTCAAACTTTAGTTAATTCAGTTATTTTTGGTCTTGTACAATTTCAGTTAATAATCTGAAAATGTTTGTGAAAGGCTTTCATTGTTGCAACCCTTATATGATTCCTCACATGGTATATAATTATGTATGTTTATATCAAATTATTTCTATATAAAAGTTATTTATTTTTATAATGCAGTTTCACTGTTTACTGTTTTAATTGCCACTTTGGGTCTCAACCATTTATGTTTCTTCCCTGCAATTTATTGTTCGTTGACTGTTTTGAAATTTGATTACTTTCGAGTTAAACTCTTATTTTTTTAATTTGTACAAAAATTAAATTCCATTTCTAAAAATTCTATAGATCTGAGTGCAGATTCTCAAAATTTGAATTTTGATTTATGTTTTCAAAATATTTAGTTTTGAAAACCTTACGGAGTTCATCATCTGGTAATGGTGACCTCTAGTTAATGTGGACTCTATAAACCAAAATAAAATAAATCTCATATATGGGATGACATGGAAAATGCTTTATCAAGCGATAATTATTATCAACAGTTTATTTAGATTAATAGATTTCACACTTTGTCACCTTTGTTTTCCGATCGATTCAGTATCACTTGGCCTGTACAAACCTTGAAAATACAATGTGCCCAATAATCCAACAACAATAATCCTGTAACAAAATAAATATCAAATGAAAGAGAAAGAGAGAACAAAAACACAGTTCTCACCAAATCATTACCTTTACCATTACCACAACCGGAAATGGTAAACAAATACAAAACCACAACAACAACTACACCAGTAACACCAATTATTAATCATTTAATAAATGGTATAAATGGTATTGGTAATAATTTACACATACACAAATAACATATATTACATCTTTTAAAATGCAATCAGACTTTGATAAAATAAACCAAGGTAACTAGTAGAAGATTAATAGTTAGGAACCAATTATTAAATTAAAATCATTCCAATGAAAACCGATTTATTCCTTGATCAATTTCTTATCATCATTTCAAATCAAATATATCAACTAAGAGGGGATTTTTGGAATTTTTTGGGGAAAAAAGAGGGTAAAATCGGTAATCTTATATCTCTTAGACAAAAATAGATATTAAAATAATTCAGTACTTATCGTTTTCATTTTAAGAAATAAGCTGACAGGTGTTTGGTATTTTTTTTTTAATTTGGCCTATTTTGGAAGAAAAGGGTAAAATCTATAATTTGGTACTTTTTTGTACAATTTTTCTTTTTAACCAGTACATATACAAATGAAAATCTTATTACATTTGAAAATTTACAAAAAAAAATAGAAATATTAATTTGGTACTTTATGGAAATTCAAAGTTTAGGGGTAAAGAAAGTTCCTATATTTGGTACTTATTTCGTAAATTGAATTTGTTCATATTTATGGCCATAATGATTTAAATGTTTTTAATGAAATTGATATAAAATTTAAAAATTTATTGAGAGAAATAAATTTGAGTCGAATAAAAGTACTAAAAAAAAGGGTATACAAATTTCGAATTACTATCCACTTAAAATCATTTAACACAATTTTGAAAACAATTATTAATTTAGTACATTTAGTTTAGTTCATAAATTTTTTTTGGAAGATGATCAACAAATCATAAATAGTACCAAATTCGAGTAATTATATGACGCCATTTTTAGGGAAAAATATTTTTAATGAATTTGAAGAATATTTAAGTTGTTTGGATTCGAACTGCAACATGGTCAATGAAAAGAAAAATGCTGATTATTTTGAAAAATCGAGCCAAAGGAAAGTTTTCTAGAACAAAAATAAAAATTGGTACTTTTTGAATTCTTTGTAAAATATAAATTAAATTAAAAAAAATATATATAAAATAATAGAATTATTTTATATAAGAATTAAAAAATTATTTGAAAACATAATGAAGTACTTTTTAAATCTATATGGAACCATGTACATATTGTACGTACTTTTTTAGTTTTCTAATGGTACTTTTTAAATTTATTTGAATTTTTATAATATTTAATGTTAAAACATAAAATATAATATATATGGACTCAATTGAGGGAGAATCGACAACTTGGGATTTTGTGGTACTTTTCGGATTTTCTAAAGGTACTTTTTTATAGTATTAGTAATAATTGGATGTTCGTTCCTAAACGACAAGAGTCACACTCGGCCAAAGATTGTCTACCCAGCAACAGTTGTATCAAGCAAACGTATTTTCGCCATGAAAAAAAATCGGGTACAGCTATAGCCCTATCAAAATTTCGTTTATTTTTTAGAAAAAACAAAACAAACACAAAAACAAAAAAGAACCAAAATTAACAAAAATTTTTTTTTTCAAAGAAATTTTGTGCGAACAGGAATTTTGAGTATTTCAAAGCAAAAAATGGAATCTGTTAATAGCGCTGCATTAAAGCCATTTCCTCCAATTTATATTCAAATTTATTGCAGATTCGGCAGATTGAGAACTCTCGTTGTTACAGGTCTTTAGATATTCGATAATCAATATTTGCTTTGTGAGTGGGGATCACTCCCCCTGGTCCTTTCCGTCCTACATTTTGGTCAGTAAAAAGGATCCTTGGAAAAGAAATTGGAACAATTTTTACAGTTTTTTAGATGTTATATTAATATTTGCTTTATATGAGATTATCTTTCCCCTTGATCCTACCCATCCTATATTTTGATCATCAAAACAAATTCTTTAGAAAGTGTAATGGGGTCGAATAAGAGAACCTTTTGCTATTATAGTTCTTTAGATATTCGATAATCAACATTTTCTTTGAATGAGGGACATCCCTCCCCATGATCCTATCCGCCCTTCATTCTGTCCAGTAAAAACGTTACTTGAAAAATTTATTAGGATCAAATTTCAAATTCTCTCTCGGTGTAGTGGTTTTTTAGATATTCGATTATCAATATTTTCTTTGTATGGCGTTTACCTCTCCCCCCTGTTCCTATCGGAATTTTTTTACACAAATCAATGAAAAATGTACTTAAACTTGTTCCCCTCTGTCAAAATATTTACATAAATTTCTCCGATTTTTTTAAACAATTTTGTTTATCTTTTGAGCTGTTAAATATATATAACAATGAAATTAATGAGATCTTAGACAAATTTGAAGAAGTATACACATACTTCTTCAAATCTGTTGTTCAGGTTGGACTCGGAGCGGTTTTTGTGCTAATTTAATTCAATTAAATAAAAAATAATAATAAAGTTCTACATACTTGAGTTAACCAATTTCGGGGCACCACCCATGATCTCCAGGTCATTGTAAGAACTTGTGCTCCAATCAATCGAAAAGTTCCTCAAGAATGTTCTTTTGAATTTTTACTGAACAAATATGAATAGTTCCTAAGTTGCATAATTATTTCCAAAAAACTGATAACTAAAACTCCTTTCAATATGTGTTAAATAATTATGTACATTTTTTATTTCCAGTTTCTTTATTATTGGCGTTATTGTCTTTAATATTTTTATTAAAAATATCGCCAAATGCACGTGAAGATGCCTTAACACGAAGTTCCCCAGAAGATTTCATAATAGTTTATGATGTCACATTGGCGTTGTGTGCTTTATCGCTCTCCTTAAATTTATGCTGCCTCTTAGTGTGCGCCATACAATTCCTGTTTGCTGTCAAACTGGTTCGATCACCCATGTTTGATGGACGGTGAGTTAACAATATTATAAATAATAATTTGTTTTTTTTTTTTTTTAATTTTATTGTTTTACAATTTTTTTATTTAGAGATAACCGTTATTTGGAAAAGTCCAGTACTAGTAGGACTTGTGCCGTTGGTGGTTTCTTTATATCAATACCCATATTTTTAACAGGTAAATATTAAAAAAAAATGAAACTTTTATACCCTTCACCTGACTAGGTCAGAAGGGTATATATAAGTTTGTCATTCCGTTTGTAATTTCCACAGACCCAAAATGAGATTGATTGACCTATGTCCGTCCATGTGTCGATTGAAAAGTTAACATATATGATATGTATATCAAATAATTGGAAATACTTTCGAGAATTTTGCTATTGAAATCCAGGGAAATTTTTTCATAAATGGCTCAGATATCAGCAAAAAAACTTAAGGTACCTCAAACGTGTTTCGTTTTTTGTGTCGATTTTTTAAGGAATCTACAAGAGTTAGAGGTTTAGTTTTTTCATGTGTAGATTTCAATTATTTTAAAGGATTTATGTGCTAAAGAAATGAAATTAATCGGTCTGTTAGTTCCTGAGGTATAGGCAAAAACAGGTAGGTAATCAGTGCCAAAGCCGAGTCCATAGGTCTCATAGGGGTTCAAAATATAGGAAAATATTTTGAACCAACTATGAGACCTATGAACTCGACTACTGATTGAATAAACATATTTTTCCCGAATTTAATCTTTTTCATTTTTTTTAAATCGGTTCATTAACCACCGAGATATGGTCAATTCTTTCTTCAAAAACTTAGTCCCATGTGGTTGTTTATAACTATAGGAAAACAATAACAACATTTAAAATAATGTTTTTAAGATTTTAACAATTCTGTTAATGCTAGAAATTTATTTTTTTACCAATCGTTCAGAAATATTTTTATGGATTTTTCATTTGAAGACATAATCTCGATTGGGCCATTAGTTTCCGAGATATGGGCGAAAACTTATTCTAAGGCTCAGGTGGCAGCTACGCACTTAGTTGCCACGCAAAAAAAATTACTAATTAATTATTAACAATTATAAACAATTAATTTTTGTACTAGCAGATTGGAAATTATTAAAAGAATTTTTGAGTTGAAAACATCACAGTAATCGGTCCATTAGTTTCCGAGTTATAAGCAAAAACGCATTTTTCGATATTTTTTTCTAAATTTTGATTTTTAAAATTTTCTAAAACGGACCATAAATAGTCCAGTTATTCTGTGATCTGAATAAAATTTGCATGCATATTGAGTACTCTAGGGAATCTATGATGACTCATACAAAGGCTATAATAATGCCAGTCATTTTCTCTTTCTATTTTTGCTTAAAAAAATGCCATATAAGCAAAGGTGAAGGGTATAGAAAATTCGGCACTGCCGAATTTAACACTTTAAATTGTTTTTTTAATTTAAATTAATTTCAAATAATTTTTTTAGGTATAATTTTGTATACGTTTAATCATTTCCATTCTACGCCCGCCATAATTACAAGTGTCTTAATTGGAATTGGTATTATATTTTGTGGAGCTGCCATGGTTCACAATGTTTTCGTTTGGCAAAAAGAGAAGACCATTAGTTATCGCAGTGCTCCATTGAATCATATATCGATGATGTCACAAATTGGACCCATAACACCACCAATACAATTTCTTAATTCTCATACACTCCATCCGCCCCATCTCAACTTTAATCAATCGAATATTTCAACGGTTTTGCATCCAACATCTATAACACCCGTGTCACCAAATCATTCACATGGAAGTTTTAATCCTTTGACTGCCCTGAGTTCATCATTTATGATGCGTCCCTCCACAGCTACGCCACCAACTCCAAAACCCATAGCCAATGGTGGCTGCCTATCAACCCTGGGCGGTACAACAACACGTGAGGCCAGTGGCTCTGTGAGTCCTGGCATACCACCCACCTTGGATATGAGCAATGTTACTAGCACTTCATTACATGAATTATCCACTTTAGTCTAATGTAAAATATATTCTCTTTGTGCATATAATCTATACTTTTTTGTTATATATTTCAAGCATGTATTTCTCTCTCTCTCTCTCTTAGTTTTAAAATTAAACGAACGAACAAAAAACATAAAAAGGAAAATATGAAAATTCTTGCCTAAACCAGTGAAATTGTTTTATGCAACAGAATGTTTTTTTTAAAACGATAACGATAAATTTGTATATAAAAATAAAACAAATAAGAAACGAATTTTATGTGTTTTTTTAAAAGAGAGTAGTACAACAAATTTGAGATCTTTAGTCTAAGGGGTTGATTGCGTATGACAAACGAACTTTAGTTGCATTGTCAGTTGCTAAATTATATTATATCGTTAAAGGACATCAACTAAATACAACACCGTTTCATACGGACAACGAAAATATTCTTTAAAATAATAATATTTGTTAAAATAATTATATTTAAAATTATAAATCAGTCGTAAAGCAGCTCTGGCGCTTAAAGACAGTCAGGCTTTACTCTGTTTGCTTGCCTTCGTGAGTTTTGCGTCTCACTCTTGCACATTGGTGAATATATACGTCTTAAACTGTTGAAGACCATAAAATACTTGAGTTTTTAATTGCGATTCGATAGTCCCTCTTTCCCATATGAAGATATAGGTCGCAATTTGAAGTTGCTGCAATATTTTGTTGGACAATACTCAACAAACCGCCGATTGTATTGTCGTCTGCGGATTTTTCGTACTTGGGATGCGTTTGTGTGATAACTTGGTAATATGAGTCCTGGAAGCGCCGCCATTTGAAATTAAATCCAAAAAATCAGTTGCCTCTCAATAAAAAATAAATAACAATAGTAAGGAAAAAAGAAATGCACTTATAGGAATATGCATCAGTATAGTTCCATGAGGGTATTGGGGTTCAAGTTAAAGTTACGATTTAGTCTTTAACAGTGTGTAAACTTCTTTTGATTTTGAATCATGATGATTCCGGTTACTTCCCATCAAGACCAATAACTTTTATCCTTTGACAAAATTTTAAGTTTTTTTATGGGCTTCACCAGTACGATTTCAATTAAAATGGAATACATACCGAAAACGAATACCCCTATGCGGCGCCTTTACATTAACCAAGTAAGTAAGAGCGAGACGCACAACTCTCGAAGACAAGCAAACGAAGTATAGACTGACCGCCTTTAAGATATAATTACGATGGTGTTTACTCACCTAGAGCTGGTTTACGACTCGTTCTCCGAAAATTAGTTTAATTTTTCTTTTACATACAGCCAGGAACATCAGTATAAGCACAAAGTCAAAAATTTACATAAAATGTAAACTTAAAAATTTAATCAAACAAAAAATTAAAACCGTAATTTTAGGGGTTTCGTTTTAATTAACATATTTGTATGTTTAGAATTTTTCGATCTAACTCCTTACTTACTGCTTAGAGAAGAAAAGATTTATTTTTTGTCTCATGTCCGTTAGTATACACATAAGCCACTATATCGAGTGTAAGCTCACAGTTTGAAAAAGAGATGCCAATTTTAGGTAACAATAGAATCCCGTGTTGTGTACATAACTCCTCAATTTCCTCCAATCAACGTCATTAGGATAAGACATGCTCGATATTGTATTCCTCGTGAATCTTTGTGTTCCGAAATAGGTAATGTTCCTCCGTTTCTTAGTCTTCCCCATATGCACTGCACTCAATGGAAAAAATTGAATTGAAACGACTAAAAACTTTCGGTTATAAATTAAGAAAACTGACTAAAGATCTTGCAATATGTATGTTTATGTAAAATGAGGTCTTTTAATTTATTTTAAAAACCAAAAGAAAATATTTTAAAATAAAAAAAGTTACGAAAACATACGATCCAGTTGTAAAATAATAAGAAATGTATCATAAACAGATAATTTAATGTTTGGCTGCTCGACCGCGCTTTTTGGGTTCAACAGGAGCTAAAAGTAAAATAAAATCTCAAGTTAATAGAAATTTAATTAAACATTTAGAATTATTTATTACCATCTTCAGGTATGGCAGTTAAAGTTGTATTAGGTGAACTTTTATCCTTGGAACGGCGTGGTCTTTGATGTTTTTCACTGCCCACAGAACTTGTAACACTTGCAACATCATCCTCAATTTCATCCTTAAAATTAAATGTGAAGTAAGAAAATATTATTAGTCAAATAAAAAATATGTGTATAAATATTTTCATGTTTGAATAATAATACCTTTTCTTTCATTGATCTTCTTGTAACACGACGTTTGGTTCCTGTGACACTTGAGGTTGTACTTAATTTTGATGACACCGATTCCGCATCATCACTATCGGCATGAGCATTAGATGCACGTGTAGAACGAGATTTTGTCGTACGTTTATTGGGGGGTGGAGAAATTGTGACTGCTTCTTTGGTCACAGCCTCTTGAGTGGAGGGATGAGCTAAAGCAGCCGATTTCTCCATAATGGCTAATTGAGTACGTGTTAGACGACGTGATGTAGAGTAAGTTACTCCAGACACCGTGGATCGATCATCTTTTGGAGAACTTTTATCAATTTGTTCCTGGCTTTCAGTTAGAGTTTCTTCTGTTATACTTTGTTTACGTTTCATACCAATTCTCTTGTTGTTAGTTGGTTTAGGGGAAGCAGGAATACTCTCAGAATCTTCCTCTTGTACAGACATAACACTGCGACTTCTTAGAGTTCGTGGTGTAAGTGCAGCAGTAGATTCTGGCTGAGAGCTGATACTATTACGTCTTGTACGTTTAGGTGTTAATGGCATTTCGGCTTGATTATTTGATAAGGATGCTCTACGAGTGCGTTTAGGTTGATCAGTAGCACTTACTATTGATGAATCCAATTCACTTTCCATTGAATTGAGGCGAGATCTCAAACGAGTACGTGTTGATGGGGAATCTAAACTTGAGGGATCCTCATTAATAGCATCCAATAAAACTGATCGACGGCGAGTTGAAATTTTACTAGCCACCGCACCTGAAGGAACAGATGATCCACGTGCTGTTCTTGAATTTGTTTCAGGGCTTAATACATCTTGCGATTTCTCACGTTTACGAGGCGTTGTCGTTTCATTATCATCAATCTTATCCTTTGGCTGCAAAGAAGTGGCTCTCACACTGCGTCGCGTGCGTGGTGTAACATTGGAAACTTCTTCAGATTCCGCAATAGTCTGTGGTGGAACAGAAATTCCACGAGTATTCCTACGCGGAGATGAAACTGACGCAACGACATCCACTCCCCGATCTATTGGAGGTACTGATGAACCACGTAGATTTCTTTGTTTACGTTGAGTAGCTACATTTCGTTCAGTATCTTCCCGATCTTTCGATTGTGACATTTCATTTTTCTCAACATTTTGTTCACTTGGTTCTTCTTCCACAATACTCTCAGATTTTTCTTCAACCTTATTGACTGCTGCTTTCTTTTCGAATTGTTTTTTAATCTTTACATCGGAACTATCCAATGACTCTTCCACCCTTAAGATAATTGGTTCTTCTGCTTTTGCTTCAGCATCTTCAACTATATTTTCTTTCGCGGATATTGGTTTAGCAGTAACTTTTCTAACATCTACTTCTTCTTTTTTCTCTTCTTGTTCAACAGACTTTCGTTCATCAGCATTCACAACTTCATCGCCTTTAGAACCATCTATGTTGACTACTAAATTTGAAGTACTTTGTTTAACAATTTCTGTTGTGGACGTACTAATGTTTTCATTAATTTGTATAACATCAGTTGAAGGTTTATTTTCCAAAGCAATAACATTTTCAGATTTTTCCGTAGAACCAGTTTTGTTTTCAGAAATCGATAGTGGAACTGATTCCTTTTGTTCAGCTAGTTCGCTGGTGGACATATTTACATTTTCATTAATTTGTTTAACATCATCTGATGGTTCCAGAGCAACAAGCTTTTCTGATTTTTCCTTAGAATTAGATTTACTATCTGATAGTGATATCGGCTTACTGACACTAGATTCCATGACTTCCACATCAGTATTGTCCGTTTTTACGTTTGACACTTCATCTGGACTCTTATTGGCAGTAGAATCATTACATTCTTTGCCTTCTTCAATAACAGTCAACTTTTCTTCTTCGTTATTAATGTTTTGAAGTGGTTGATCATCTTCTATGACTCTAACATCATCACTGTCACTTTCTGCGTAGTAGTTCACTGCTTGTTGTCTGACATCAGATGATGAATCACTCATACCGATAACGTAAACTTCACCATCTGTTTCAACACCCATATCATCTTCACTTTCATTTCACAATTTTCCTCCTCTTCATTTTCTGTATCACTTTGATTTTCTGTTTCACCATCTAAAGATAGTTCTTCGTCATTACTAACATCAGCAGAATCTTCATCGCTTACAACATTTTCCTCAACTTCTGAATTTCTATCCTCATCACCATATGATGATGAGGATGAAGATGATGATAACACTATACACTCGTCATTTGGTTCGTCCTTAGTATCAGCAACATTAGATGCTTCTTGAATTTTAATTACAAGTTCTTTAGGTTGTTCGGAGACTTTGTTATTTTCTTCTAGTTGTTCCTCTTGTTCATCACATTCCATTTCTTCTTGTTGCTCTGAGGTTTCCACTGGCATATTACTTTCATCTGTTTTGTTTGCATCCAACTTAAACGAGGTATCCTTAGCTGTTATCATAAGCGACGATTTCGTTTGTTGAAGTGGTGTTGTGGAATCCAGAATTGAAAAATCATATGAACTCATTCCTAATGTAGTCTCTAACATTTGACGTTTTTGTTCTTCGGTATGCTTATCCATTTTTGTTGATGGTTTTGATTTATTTGTGGACATACTGGGCATAGCAAAAACATTATGGGAACCAGTATTAGTACATTCGAAAGTTGTTAAAGTGCCTAAAACTGTTGAACATTCTGACAATTTAGCAGGAGAAGAAGGTTTATTGTTATCAGCAGTTTTAATTGGAGTTGTACCCACTTTCGATGATGAAACTTTTGGTATAAACTCATTGATTTTACTTCCAGCAAAAGTTGGATGTGAGCCAATACTTCCAAAACCGCTGGTAGTTTGGGAAACTTCAGTTTTTGTGTTAACTGCATCCAATGAGCTCGGTTTTTGAAGAGTTTCTAAAGCTGTAACGTAGGCTAAATTACTTGATTCCTTTCCAACATGATGTTCAGTTGTAAGTGGTATTTCCTTTCGTTCCAAGCTTGTACGTTCTATTGATCTTCTGGGAGATATTTTAAATTTAACACTAGACTCCACGGCCGTTGTGTAAGCCAAATTACTTTCTTTATTTAAAGAAATTAAATCTGTGCTTATAGTTTCCCGTTCAGGGGTTACAGATTTTTCTGAACGTTCAGCTGAAAGCCTTGGCAAGGGCTTCCTAGGTTGGGGACCGCTCATGAAACTATATTTACTTAAATTAGAACAATCTAATTTAGAATTATTTTGCGACGATAATGGTGAATAGAAATTCTCTTCCGATTGGTTACTTGAGCTTACAGAACTTTTATTCGATTCTTCCGATACAGCCCGGGTAATTTGCTTTATTTTAGTAGAACCAGCTGCACGAATACAAGAACTTTTATCATTCACCTCATGAGATATTTCCATTTCTTCAATTACATCATCATTATCACCATGTTTTGTAACTTCTATTTGTATTTGTGTAGCATTACTGACATCTGCCGAAGGAAGTCTAAAACGTAGATTTTTCTCCTCTTCATTTTGTAAATCTCGTTGTAACTGACCAGGTTCTGGGGTATGAGTTTTTAATATGCCATGAATTTCAGGTGTTGTTGCAACATTATCATCTGTCTCTTGACTAAGTGCATTAACCACAGGTTTATTTGTTAAAGGTCGCGTTAATAAATCCAGAGAATTCTTTTTAGTTTGATCTAAAGTTTTATTTACTTGTTCGTTACCAAATGTAAATTCGGATCCATTCAAATTAGTTTTATTCATTTTCATAAAATGTGATAAATCATCTACTATTTCTTGTCCTATTAAACGCCTCTTCTTTTTGGGATTCAATTTATTTTCTACTTTCCTTCTTTCGAGTTCATCATTATCATCTTCCAATACCTCGCTTTCGATTAATGTACGTTTTTCGGTGATTTTATAAGCTTGGGGATATGATACACTATTTTTAGCTAAATAATCTATACAGTTTGTGTCGATTTGAGGTCTCCTTAAGAAAGGGGCATTATTCGAATTTAATAAATGTTTGGCTTGTTTGGTTTGTTCCTCCATTTCACCCCAATAATAAGTGGCAAAATGGGCACTTAAAGCCGAACTATGATAAATTCCACCCAACAAACTATTTGCATTTTGTTTAATCAGTTGACAACTCAAGGGAACCGGCGACTTATTTTCTACTTCCTTTTTCTTGATTTTATTTTTAATACGAAAATAAACATCGGTCAAACCCTGTGTAACGGGTGTCATAGTTGTATTGAAGGCAGACAATACCAAGTTAGGTGTATCCATTTCGCTTGAATTTTGCAATGAACTTCTTAAAGTTTTTGGTTTATTTGATAATTCATCCATATATAAAACAGCTTCAATATATTTTGATTTTTGCAGTAAATACACAAAATGTAGACTTTCGGCACCCGGAGCTTTACTTTTTCTCAAAATATTTTGTAATATTAAACCTTCCCTTTCGCTTAAAGCCAAATCTCTTATAACACCAAATTGACCATTACAAAGACAACGGGAGAAAAATGTTTCCAAAAGGGAATCATCATTTGTGGAACGCGCAAAATGGAAGGCTTCTGAAATTAATTCATTGGCTAAAAGAGTTTTTAATTTCAGAATTGGTGATACCAAAGAAGGTTGAGACTCTAAAATTCTTAATGCTAAATTGCTGACTTTTTTATTTAACAAAACTTCGACAAGCAACTCTACTTGCCACTGTGGATAACATTGATTTTTATTAAAAGGCGAAATAAATTCATCTACGGCTGGCTGAAAGAAAAAATATACTCATTATTCGATGAAAAGACTAAAATCTTAAAAAGTGTTTATAATACTTAAAATTTAAACAAAATAATTATTTTGTTTTATTATTACTTACTAAATACTGATCATGATCTAAATTCCAAAATGCTTGAACAGTTTTAATCAAGGAAGCCGATAGTTTAAATACACTGGGAAATTTTATAAAGTTTGCCACCACTTCTTTATAAGTATCCTCATCTATTGCCATATTTAGATCCAAAAAGAAATACAACAAAATTGCACATTTATTATCGTATTCTAAATCGGGTACCAGCATTACACGAAGCATAGCTTCCAATGAATTAGGGGGATATAGACCATCCCCTTCATTTTCCAGCCAAAATTCATGTAAAATATCTCCTGTACACACATGCTCGATTAAAGCATCTATAAATAGCAATTTACAACTTCTGGATTTTTTTGATATAAAAGTTTCATTAATTTTTGCATAAAATTCACGTTTATTTGTGTAAAACTCTTTGAGTTCTCTATAAGGATAAGGTACTAGACCATTGTCCGCTTTAATTTTATCCGTATAAGCATTAGCTTCCGGTAACAAACCAATATTCAGTAACCAAAGCAAAATATCCTGATAGTTAGAAGCCATACACAATGAATGATGTTTATTTTCCAACTCGTGGTAAACTAAAAATTTAGAAATTTAGCAAAAGAAACAAATTAACAAATTCAATTTATTACCTCTCTCAGGAATTTGTTTTTTTGCATAAAACAGAATTTCTTTTAAGAGATCCGATAAAAGTTTTAGTTGTCTGGTAATAAAACCCAATTCCTTTTGTTCTCGATTATCCAAAGGATAACCACCAAATTCAAATAGATTTTTACATAAATCATTACATCGTGTTTTTATACTTGTAGCCCTTTTCCAGAGCCAATCGGTTAAGGTGGACAGCGATAAACCAGTCGATGTAGAAAAGTTACCCATAAAACTACCATCTATCCATGATTTAGCACAATCACGCAATAAGCTAACACAATTGTGTTCCAGAGCGGCTGACAATAATATTTCATATTTGGCATTCTAAATATCAATATAAAATGAATACAAATTAATTTATTAATAGAATGAATCAATTATAATTTTAACTTACTCTGGAAAATGTTGAATTCATATTTAAATCTATAAATTGTGGCATTAGACGTGTACGCAAAATTTCATTAAAATATAAATTTGGCTCTAGGAAAATAGCCGCATTACTTGATCTTAATAGATTAATTACTCTATTCTGAGCACCTTCCCAGTTGTAACGTCTACATCCTTCAGTATGCAACAATGAACATTCTAGAATTAAAACAAAAAAAAATACCAAAATCTTAATAATTTTTCAAAATTTTATTTAAATAATAAAAAATCATTCAAACTTACCAAAACTTAAAGAGTTTGGATAAAAATGTTCTTCAAAACGTTGCATAGAATTAAAATGGGCAATATTGTTGGGATTTAGAATAGTATGCAAACCGGTGCATTCCCCATTTAATATATAACCGGCCAAATAACTTGGCTGTTTACCATATTCAATCACAAAAGGCATTTCTTCCTTATACCATTGATTCAAGTCAAATATCAATAGTTTATTCTTACCCTCTAACACAGACAGCCACGATATGGCACAAAGGCAATTTGAATCATCTTCGCCATGACTGGATAATGTAGATATAGCTTGACATGCTAATGCTACACTTTTTGTTGCCTCCAGCGGCAACTGTAAACGTATCGAGCTTGTTTGAAATGACTAAAAGAATAATAAATTAACATTAAAGATTTATGCTCAATAAATTATTAGATAATTTTACCTCGAAGTATGCACTAGTTTCATCTTCTTCTATTAAACGTTTTTCATACATTAAACTATGCAAAACAGCATGTAAATTTTCACCATTTTCATGTAAAGTCCATATGTATATACAGGGTCTTGGATCATCTGGTGGTTCAAGAAAATCCATTTTCATCAATGGAGACATTGTTACCTCTGGAGCTGGTAAGGCTATATAAAATATTTGCAACTCGGCTAGATCATACAATGCCAAGCGTCCATCCTCTAGACCAATTGCTAGACCCAATATCAAATCTATTGGTAATATACATTGTATTGAACAAGGACTCTCAATGACTACAATTAGATATAAATAAAAAATTAAAAAAAAATTTACGTATATTTATATGAGAAGTAAGATGAAGAAATTCTTAACATACATATGTGCTTTTAAAAAAGAAATCATTAAACTTAGAGTTATTTTTTTTATTTGATTGAAATTATTATTAAAATTTAAAAAATATATATTATAAACAAGAGTAATTAAACGTTGAACCTTTTTCGCAAACCCTTCCATTAATTTTTTGCAGTTCTTAATATTTCATCAATGGAGTGTAATGTTTAAGGACCTCTTCCAGCAAAGAAGAACTGTAGGTTAAGTATTCAAAAAACAATCCTGAGTATGTTACAAAATGTCGAATATTTTAGACTTGTGGCAAACATCACAACTTATTTCTCATATATCACAACTTAGAAAAATTAAATTTGTAAACAAACAAAATTTTACTTTTAAAAAATCACTGCAACTCCCACTCCAAAAATAAAGTTACTTTTTTTTCTGGGAAAATTTCGTCCCAGCATTTCACAGTAAATGAAACGTTCTTGGTGAAAAATTATAAATTTCTTCTTCATAATGAAATAAGCGTGGTATCGTTTTCCTATGAAATATTTGGAGTATTGTTACAAATTTGGTTGGATTCAAGTGATACACCTTTTCCACCGTCATTTTTCAATTTCATTTTTCATGTAATTAACTCACAAGTTTACCTACTCCAACAAGCCCGTGAATGGTTTTAACTCGAAACTTTTTTAGAAATTTGCTACTTCTATAGGATGAGTCCATAAACCTTCTGGATTAAGAGTGATACGATTAGCTTGGCAGTTGTTGTTGAACAGCTGGAACGAAATAGTACATTTATCAATTATGGTTCTTATTATTGTTCAACTGGCAAAATCGATTGGCTGGATTCATAGATTTTCAGGACGGAGTGAGGTTGGATTGGACTGCCAGTTGAATAGATATCGTGTATCGTGTGGTACTTGATCACATGCAGGACATAGGGTTTTGACGACACGGTCAATACGTGACCAAAAGGCATTGGTCCGTATTTCCCGATCTCAGTTGTACCAGAACTACTCTTGTTGACCGCGTCAATATTAGTTTATTTCCTGCAATGGGCGGTGGGCGGCCTCCAAGCACGACATTCATACGGTAACTTGAAACCGCGGAATTTGAGGAGTCTCTGTGAATATCATTCAAAGCTGTCATATACGAATTTTGATCCAAAATATCATGAACATATCTATGTATGTTAGGTTTGTTCTTACATGTCTCGGCGGTAACACCAATTGTGTTATATTGAAATTAGGATGAAGCCTCCGATGACATCCAGATCTATGTCTCTTCATGTAGATGTTGTATTGAGGACATTTGTATTCAGTCCGTTACAATTCTTAAGGCTGCATTTTAGCAACTTTGAATATTTCTCCAGAGAGTATCACTTAGCGAAAGAGACTACACTGATCGGTCAATCTTTTTGTAAGTAGCTAAACAACGTATGTTCTCAATTTTAATCGTTGGGTATGGTATTATATATAATCCTGATTGTTGTATATCATATAGGATTGTTTTCCTTAAGGAATAATTAACATATAAAATAATAAATAATAATGAATGAATTTAATAACGCTCTTGGGAATTGCTTTTAAGAAAGTGTACCCGATGGAAATTATACTTCTATTGAAATGGAAAAATTTATGAATTGTAGAGAGTTGAAAATATCTAAAGTAAACAAGAATTTAGCCCGGAAGGTCTATTGTAAATTTAAATTTTAATAAGAATTCAAGAAGAATTTGCGCTGAACGTTATTTTAGAAACTCATGGTATTTTGGATGATAGCAGTAACAATGATGTAATTGATATTGATGAGTTCAACAGACTTCCTTCTATTAACTCTCTTAATGATATGTTGCAATTTTGTAATAATGGAGGCTTTACTTTTAGAAATGTTGATTCGTCTGTGCTGTTTGATGCTATAACTTCTATTAAAAGTAATGCAGTTTTTAAATATTTTATATCAATTTTTTCAACTCAATTCACTTTTCATTTAAATAAAATAATAACTACTTCAACTTTTCTTAAGTGTTGGAAAACCCATTATACCCATTTCTAAAATCTCACCATTCATGCTTAGACTATAGACCAATTAGTATTCTGAATGCCAGTTCTAAAGTTTTGGAAGTACTGTTGAGAAAGCAAATTGAAGATAATGTTTCTAGACGATGTCTACGATGATTCAATCTTAGCGTTATACACGCGTGGATTAAAAAATTTAATAAAAAGTGTGTTAAGAACTTTCGACCTCATTCTTTATCTTTGTAGTTCTTATCTGAAAATAAATTTGAAGTTTTTTTTAATTAGAGGCAACTTTTTTTAAGTAAACAAGATTTTTCTCTTAGACTTTTTGTTTGCTTTATTCATGCGTTCTTTGAGCTTGGAGCTATTTTATGTGAAATATTTCTATAAACGCAGACTTGAAAATTGCTTTTTAAAAGCTACCGAAGCTAAGTCTATTGTAGAATTTTATATTTTAATTAATACATTTTGTTAACGTTTAATGATGCCCAAGGCAACTTTTCTGTCCGATTGTGATGCATAATTTCTTTAAAAATTACAGAATTATGGTGTTTGGAAACCTACAAAAGGAAATAAAAAATTAACAAAAAGATATAATAATTTTTTGAAATGAACAAATCCGTAACATATTAAATTCAACACAAATAAAGAACAAACTAAATCTTTCAGATACTATCAAACACGTTGCTCACATTTTACGAAGAGACGAAAACCTAAAATGGAAGAAACCAAAGTGAGCACAAAGAAAATAGTCAAAAATTCGCTCAAAAATGCATTAAATGAGCAGAGAAATGAAAAAAGGTAATTTCTCTGACAAAAAAAGAATTATCGAGACGGTTCTGACTAATAATATTCATGATATAGGCGTGATTTGAGATCAAACAATGTTCGGATGCTAAAACGTAACTTTAAAGGTGATTGGCAAATCTAAATTTGTTAATTTGTTAATTAATTAAGATTACATATTCCAGAAACATGTTTCATACATGTTTCAAAGCAGTCTAAATCATGATTTAATGAAAACTAGAGACTACAAATCTAATGATGATATTGTGGAGTTACATGGCCCGTAAAATTTATTTAAACTTTTGAAAGAAAGCATAATGACCTGAAATCAAGAAAGTCAATTTATAAATGAAATTGATGATCTTTTTATGAATTTAATATACTAAACCGATTTTACTGGTTTTAAATAGCATAAAGTTCTCAGGACAACAACAAAGCCTCAGACCAAATTTCATTGAATTATGTCCAATTATTGTGGAGAGCAAAAAGTAAATGAAATACACACAATGCTACAAGCCAGACAAACGGATGGACATTGTTAAATTGTCGCAGGTAGTTATTGAGAATCAATCGATCAGTATACTTAAAGTAGGATTAAATTATATGTAATGTGTGTTACAAACATCTGCACAAACTCTTAAACACGCACACAAGCGAATTATTACATTTCTTTAAAAATTATGAATGTAACGCAAATTTAGAATTTTTATTAAAATTCCCTCATATGTATATGTTTGTATAAACCTGACAACTCTACCATTTATTATTTCAAGTTTTTAGTACACACACCCAAATTATACAACATGGTAAATTAAGTTTTATGAAAGGGGTTGTTGTGAAGCCAACAAAACACCTAGAGAAAATATCAAAATATATTATTATTTTTTTTTTTAATTTAGTAAAATTGTAAAAATGTAACAAATATATAAAATATATAAAATAATTTTAATGAAAATTATAATAAATATAATATATTGTTGTAAAACTATATATTTTTGTTGTAGTTATATTAATAATTTTGCGAGTGTAGTACTAAAAACTTTATTTCACTACCTTTAAAATACAACCATGTTTATTAAAGAAAAATTTTATAAAAATTAAAAAAGTAGTGTGTTTGTGTCAAGCAGAGGCGCTGTGTCTGTTTTATCATCTCCCATAAGCGGATAATTGTTTTTGTTATTATTGCTATTTTTTTACTTTACAAAGACAAACATTGCCGATTGTCATTGATTTGACAGCTTTTAATGTTGATAAAAAACAATTAATGTAACTTAACGAAATGTTAAAATAATTAAAGCGAAGAAAGAAATAAAAAAACACTTTTTCTATCATCATAATTTTCCATTGGTAAAAATTTTTTCTTCACCTTTTTTTGTCGCTCTTGTAATTGTGTGTATTTTTCTATGCTTGTGTTAGTGTATTTAAAACTTAAAATTTATGTCAGAAAGACAAACTGCTGGGTTAAAATGTACAGTGGGTTATGATGAGGATGATGATGATGAAAAGAAATGTGTTACTGTATATTAAGAAAAAATAAATAAACGTTAAAACAAATTGAAAGCGTTGTTTATTTAGTGTGTTAAAAAAACGCGGCAAATTGTTGACAAACTTTGTTTATAAACAAACAAAAAAAATAAATGTTGCAAAAATTACTGTCAAATTTTATATAGAAAAATTTGAAACAAATTTCGAATTTTGTTATTAAATAAACCAACTAGAGACTCTTGTACTATTTTGAATTAGTTCATGCAAATTCGAAAAAAAAACTAATTGTTTATATACAAGTTTAAATGTTAATAACATTTATTTTGACACTATAGAATAGTTAAAATAAAGTAAACCAAATTTTTTTCCTAAAACTTAATCTTACAAAATTTTGCCCTTGTTTTGGTTATTTATGACCCACTGTTCAACGCCACCAAATTAAACAACTTAGCATTTTGGCTTTTTAGTGAAGAAAAAAAATAATTAAACATCTATAAAATGTGAATGTAAAATTTTTCTTAACAGAATTCTACATTTTGATAAATAGATATTTAAGTTTTCAGGTGAAATTTTATGAAAATTCGTTTTAATAGTCTTTAATGGCACAAATAATATTTGTTACACTTTTCTTTAGTATTCCAAAAATTCAAAGAAAAATATATACTTTACAGTGTGGCTTCCTAAAATTGTTCGTGACGTCACAAAGCACCAGTATACCCAGAATTATATAGAAATTAAAAATGTAAAGCAATTGTCCCATCATAGTGTGCAAAAAATTATAAACTATAATTGTCATAAGGATTTTTTTGGGGGAAAATTTCCATAGAACAATATATCTCATTAACATCAATTCTATCTTTATGATATAATACACATACAGACACACATTATTAATAAAAGAGAAAAGAAATGTTAACCAGATTTTTATTATTCGTCTGATTAACAAACGACTATAGGAAATATTAATATAAAAACTCAAGTTTTTCTACATCAGAAATGGAAACTTCACATACGCACATGATGATATATAAAATATTTAATAAAACCTAATTTATTTTTCATATTTTTAGAACTTTAAAATATGAACCCCATAAACGATGAAATGCTTACAAATGAAAATCCAATGGACACACAAACAATTCAAGCCTTGAAAGAATCAATAGAAATTTTAGAAAAATCTAAAGAAAATCTAGAAAATAATAAACTAATTAATCAGCATAAAGAAGATAAAGAGGAAAAATTAAAGAAAACAAAAAATTCAGGACGTTTTAATATTTCTGAAGATCTCAAGAAAATAACAAACGATAATAATGACAGTAATGAAAGTAATGGTATTAAAGAACATAAGAATAAACCATTAGATGCTTCTGCTGATGATTTTAAACAAACAGACAAATTAATAGAAAACTTCGATTCTAAGTTAACAAAAGAAATGAATGGTGCCACAAAAGCAGCTGTCAATAAAGAAGAATGTTTTCAAACTGAAACAATGGACGGAGATGAAATGGGAGAATTTGAAGATGTGGTGATACCTGGAGAAGAAGAGGTGGATGAAATAATAGTTCCCGACGAAGCTGAAGCAGAGGATTTGACAGATGATAAAAATGAGCATAACATCAACAAATTGCAAAACGAGGAAGAGGACATAGAAGAAGATGAAGAAACTACTGTAAAAGACAGTGAAACTGAAGAAAATGAAGTTGATATCTCTCCGCATGAAGAGGAAAATACGAAAAGCAGTGAAGCCGTAGATGAAAAATACGATGATGAAAGCGATAAGAAATCGTTAAATAATTTCCCCCAAGATGATACTTGTTCCAAAGACTATGAAGATAATAATTTAACAATTGAACCGGAATTAGTGGCAATTGAGGAAGCGTCTAAAGACACCACTAGTACTTTGGAAGGAGTCAAAATAAATGAAGAGAATCTTGATGAAGACACCACCAGTCAGACAAATCATGATCCATTAAATTGTACAGATAACCAAGAAAATGAAGGCGAAGTTGAAGATATAATTAAAAATGTTAATAATGAAAACTCTCTGGATAATAAATTATCTGTTAACAATGATACTGTAAATACCAACGGTGATGACGATGACGAAGATGATGAAGTTCAATTTGTCGAGACACGCAACTCCCCAATTTGTATAGAATCTGATGACGATGATGCGGACTCTAAAAGTACGGCGGATACATGCAGTAGCTTGAATAATACTAGAAATGAAAATAACAAACAAACTATAACAACAGCAACTTCTTCAGTCACTGTTCCCAAAAATATAATAGTTACACGTACAAGTGCTAGGAAATCAACAGCTAAACCCCCACAACAACGGCACCAACAAGCACCTAATCAGAATAGTCCCACATCAGTGTCTCAATTACAGAATAAACCCAAAAATTTTCATTATTTGCAAAAGGCTACTAATTATAAACGCCCTCATGTTGCACCATCTGCTCAACACATTGTCGATTGTATTGAATTGTTGGATAGTTCCGATGAAGAAACTACTAGTACGAGTAGTAGACCACAGCTCCAACAGTCAAAAACTCCTCAAAAGCGTACGCTTTTAGCTGCCAAAGGAAATTACTATAAAAGTAATACGAAAAATTCTAATGTTGGCAACAACCGTCTACCTAATAATTTCTCACCCCATGTACGGCAACAGATTAAAAAACCAGCCCCACCACCTCTACCACCTCCTACACCGCAATCTAATTTCTTAAATGCAGTTCAACTACAACCTGCTTCAATATCTGGTGCCAATCCTCCAGCATTTTCGGCTTTACTTTCTAATAAAAATGTCATTATACCAAATGCTTTTTATGGTAATCCGCCAAGTGTTCGAGGCACCTCTGATACCGATATAGAACGCCGTTATGCCAGATGGTTAGAAAATTTTCTTCACCAATTCTGTAATCCACAATTTGTGGCTACACATTCGTGTTTTGTATTTTTGCAGAGAGCTCTTAAATACCAAGACTTTGTGCGTATTAAAACTTTACGGACCAGTTTAAACAATCATGCTCAAACAGCGAGTAATGATTTAAACACCAACTTGATGTCCGACCTAAGGACACTTTTTCTGAAAAATACTAAGAAAATAACTATTTATGGGCGTCGTTTCTGTGAATTAACATGCTCCTCCGCAATATCAGGTAAAACTGTAGCTTTAATGGCTCATGCCATCACTGGGAAGGTTACCTTAAAAACGTGTAATATGGATGTACCTAAGACAACAAATTCAGTTATTTCTTCCACATCTAATACAAACACAAATAGTTTAACGCGTAAGAGACAACTTGACGAGGATGAGGATGAATATACACCAGACAAATCGAAAGGTAAAACAAAATCCAAGGCTTTATCAGAGAATGGCGACGAAGATAGTAGTGAAGCTGGCGATGGTCGAAAGAGATCTTTACGCACTAAACGCACAAAACGTTTAGACAATAGTTTCAGTTATAATGAAGATGATTTGTTAGCAGAATATGAAATTGATGATGAGGATGATGCAAAATTGGCACAACTGGAAATTCAACGGAAAATCGAACAAAAACGGCTAGAAGCTCAAAGGAAACGTCAACAACAAGTTAAATCATTCGAAAGCGCATTTATACAGGCTTTTGTCAAAAGCATAGATGAACCAACAACATCTGCAACTACAAGCAATGGTAAATATATTGTAATCATTTTTATTATACAGTTGTAAATTAAATCAAAATTCTTTTATTAGCAAATAATCTACAACGCATACGTATGAAAAATACCACAACAGTTACAGCTACAACTATAAGGCAGTACACAACCAATAATGATGCTGAAGACTTATTACAAGCGACATGGATTGAAAACGTTGAAAATGATGATACTCAAGTCATATCCGATGATGATGAACCCAAGGAACATCGAATTTATAAGCAACAACAACAACAGCAACATCAACAATTTGAACAAAATGATTATTATTTGTCCTCAAATAAGTTACCCACCCGTTACACAAATTCGAGTTCGAAGACTAATACCACCAGAGTATCAAAACGTAACGAAGAAGAAATAATAACTGGAGACGATGATTACGATGAAAATAATTATTTCTCAAATAGTCCTTCAAACATCGATCCAATCTACTGGCCGAAAAACGTTGATCCACAAATGCACGTCAATGGCAAACACAAGGACAGATGTGTAATTTGTAATTTAAGCTGTCAACGCTTGGTACATCACTATGTCAATGAACATCGTGGCTGTGAAGTCTATAATTCTCGTTTATCCACAACACAAATAAAACAACTTAAACAGGGTAATTATACGGGTTCCAATGTTAGTCTCTACAAAAATGGTCAGTTCCAATATGAAGCGTTCTGTGTATTTTGTCAGAAGCAATCACGTTTTATGTTGCCCTATTGGTATCAACATTTTACAATGCACACGGGAGAATATGCATATCGTTGCACAGGTTGCGGTACCCGCAAACCAACACGATCGCTTCTCACACAACATCAGGCACAAGGTTGTCCGCAAGCTGGTGGCATAATTCAGGATTATGCACATGATTCGAAATCTATGCAAATTGAAGCTAGAATATGTACACTTTGTAATTATGTACAAATGCATCGTAGCAATATTGTAAAACATTTGCATCAGCAACATAATATAAAACAAATTTTACCAAAACACATACAAACAATAGTACTCATGAAAACTCCAGCAACATTGTCAGCAACATCTTCGCCATCACCGTCACCCTCATCATCTGCTGTTATTAAACGTGTCAACTACAAACCAATATCAAACAATCGTTCCTCAACATCGTCATCATCATCATTTACTTCCAATACATATATTATTGATGATGACGATAATGAAGTTTCATACGAAGAAATTACGCCAGAAGAGACATCAACACAAATAAATTCTGAAAACAATTATTACAATTATATTCCTCCGTACATGCAAGCTGCTGTAAATTCCGGTAACTTTTCATTTGAAGATGTCGATGCTGGTGATGATTTATCATTTATGATATGCGGTATGTTAGATGTACAAATGAATCCCGAAGCAAATTAATTTAGATTAATATTTACAGTCAGTTTAAAACAATCACAACAAATAACAACAACAACAAAAAACCCCCTAACAAATGTGACTTTATAAATTAATTCCTAAGAGTTCATGTAGTTTTATACATTTTTCTCTAGCAATGTAATTTATATCTTCTAATTAATTTTAATTTAATTAACAAAATAATAGTATATAACAGTAAAGTAAAAACATCATCAATTATATTATTTATAGAATATAAATATAATAAAATATATATATATATACATACAAACATATAAAACAATACACAAAATTGTATTGTTTTAGATTGTGGAAACACTAGAAAACTTTTTAATATAAAGTGGAGTTTTTTTTTAAGTTAATCGTAAAAGAAATAGTTTAAGTTAATGTTAGAATTATATTTAACAACAGCACTAATAGCAGTGCTTAATTATTACTTAAAAGCACATAAAACTGTGCTTATTTTCATATTTAGATTAAAAGAAAATAAATAAAAATAATGTATATTTGTTCAAAATGAAAATGATAATAAATAACTTGTAGGACTGTTACTTTTCTTTTCGAAAAAAAACAACTATCTTAAATTTAACCCTTAATTAAATATCGATTACGACATATTAAAAAATATAACATTTCTATAGCATTTCCCACTTTATCGATTTAAATATTGAACTAAAGATAATTGAAATTAGTTTATTAGTATTAGTAAAACGCACATAACCCAAACTTATTAACAAATCTACATACATTTTGGATGTAGATTTGGTCTGAATGCTCACAAGGGACGCTAGAAGACTTCGAAGAAAAGACCTTCAAAGTGCAGTGAATATCAATGGCAACTTGTTCACAAATGTTTCTAAACATAATGAAGATCTTATTTAAGAGTAAATCATAACATTTTCTTTCCATAAAGTCAAAATTTAGTGATCGTAGTCAATGGAATGCAAATTCTGACTGTTTATCATGCAAAGATTTTAAAAGTTATATTTGACAAGCTAATTACATCCTTAACTAATGACACTACAATGACGTTCAAATTGCGAAGTAGAAATCATATTATCAAAGCATTAGAGAGAATTTCTTCGTTAAGTGATATCGATTAAAATGTAAGTAAGAATGTTATAGTCGGTCAAGTCCGACTATGTAATACCCTACACCACAAAAGGATGAAGCTATGTGTTTAGTTGAACTTGTTGGTTTTTAGTCACTTAATTTTATTTTCTTTTTCTGCTATTTTTAGCTAACCTTTTTATTGTTAATTTCATCTTCAGTGCATCTTTTCCTACACACTGCGTGAACATTTATGGGTGAAATTCAACATGATGGAATATTTAGTTTTATGTAGATTTTTCGAGAGTAACACCGAAAAATACCAAAAGATTGCAGTGGGACTTCATTTATTTCACAATTAAGCGAATTTAAATTAAATGCGGTTCGGCGATCTGAAAGTTAATCA
Source organism: Cochliomyia hominivorax (assembly GCA_004302925.2). NCBI lineage: Eukaryota > Metazoa > Arthropoda > Insecta > Diptera > Calliphoridae > Cochliomyia > Cochliomyia hominivorax. Next base: position 75,357,160 of record PYHX02000495.1, on the reverse strand, counting down.
CACTTCCTAATTGAAATATTGTAATGGCAGGTTAAAAAAATAATGGTGCCGAATTTCACAATTTAAAGATCGAAAAATTCTCTACACACGTTTTTCATTAAATGTTTTAAACCAAACATATATTATTTTTTACCAAGTTACCTTTGTTAAATCTGCAACGTCAAATAAATGAATATATTGTTAATCTGGTTAAATTGAGTGACCAAAAAAAATTCAAAATGTTGGACAAGCATTAAAAGTTCTGCCGCAAACTGTTTCCAATGTTATTTAACTGACACAGGAGACTTTGTTCGTTGTTAGAAAACCTGGTACAGATTAAAGGAATGGTCACATGTTTTTAAATTCAAAGAATAAAAAGCATTTCCAAAAGAGTACCCAACACAATTCGTGGAAAAGCAGCCTCGTTGCTTGGACATTTTCGTATGAAAATTTTAAGCTAATGCAGTTTTAAAAACATAAAAAAGTTCATGACAGGAACGCTGCTAAATAATTAAAGGTCAAAAACAGATCATGGAAATTGAAGACAAATTTTCTAAAAATATTCTTGTTCTATTATAAATTGAGAAACGTATGTTTTGGCTGATTTTCAATATCCTGGTCAAAAATTAATATTGCTTATACTCGAGGGAATATTGAAGAAAAATTTAGGGCCCAAAAGCAGTCAAAATTTTCCAAATATGACAAGTAATCTGCTGTTGGGGCAAATGAAGCCAATATTTTGTTACAACGAACTCTATAAATACCGAAATTCATATCAAGGAATTTTCACAAAGGAGGTTACTTCCATTCAAAAGACTTCACAATGTATCCATTAATTTTTGGCCTGGACAAAAATGGTAAATAAGAGCTTGAGTGGTACAAGAAGAATAATGTGGTATTTGTACCAAAAGACAAATCCTCAAAACTGTCCGGAGCTAAGGCTAGTCTAGAGATATTGGGCTTATGTTGAAAGAGAATTGAACAGCATAACAAAAGGCATCCAAAAGTGTGCTATATTTTAAAGGGAGATTAACTACCTTTTCGACTAAAAACTTTAATGGAAGATTCAAACTTTCTTTTCCTTAATGATTTTTCAATTGGCCTAAACAGTATTGTTTGAAAGTAAATATATTTTCCCCACTAAGTTTTATATTTGTCTTAAAAAATATCCATATCATTTATTAGTACGCATGTGATATACATTCAAGTAATAACAATAAGAAAAAATTCTATTCTCTTTGGAAGTTTAAAACTTAACAACTGTAACGTTGCAAAAAAATATCTATAGAAATACTGTCTACCATTATAATTGGCATAGAAAAAGAATTTTGGTTGATTTAATGTATTCAAAGGGTAAAAATTATTAAGAAATCAATTTCTGGAACATCTTTTAACAACGATCATATTAAATAATTTACAAATTAACAGTTTCGAGACATATTAAAACAATTAATCTACTGGGAAAACAGAGGAATCCAATATTGGTGGGTGAACATACCTGAAAGCTTTCCGTATATTAAAAAAAACATATTATTAATCGAAAAACTCAAAGTGTTTAATTAATATGGAGTGTGTTATGTAAAAATACCAAAATATAAACGACCTCGAGATGCACCAAAGGTGCCAATATTTTCCTTAAACCTGTTTTACGGTGTGGAATTTATCTTTTTGTAAAAATCCAATCAAAAATGGAACATTTTAAGGAAACTTTTGACTAAACATATGCTACACTATGCCACACCACAACAGTCATCGAAGTCCCATTCGAAATCCCAGTGATAATGGTATTTATTTCTCAGAAAATTTGTTTGTTGTGCATTATTATTTCCGAAGAGTTTATATACAATTTTTTCTGTTAGCATAAAAATGAAAATAATTTAAGAAATAGTAAGAAAAATGATATGTAAATACACAAAAAATTGCCAATTGAAAAATAAAAAAGGAAAAACATACGTAAAAAATACGGTAGAAGATTCCACAATAATTATTCAAATAAATCAAGAAATCTCTAGCTCTGCAATGTTAAATTACTTTATCAAAAAAGTTGTTGTTATTGCAACAGTTGTATATGATTGTTGTTATAACAAATTTGCTGTGACATTCTATCTTGGGGAAAATTTTCCTTTGATACAGCTGTCAATGAGTTGACAATCTTTGGCCGTGTGTGAAAGGGTCGTTCCGAAACGTAGTTTAAGTTGTAGTGGGAGGTAAAAAATTTAAAATTGTAAACAGAAATGAATTTCGGTGCATTACAAAATTCTTATTAAAGCTTTCAAAAAAGGGAATGAAATTAGTCTAATAAAGAAATTAATTATTTTTAAATATAAAGAACAAGTACAAGAAAAATCTGTTAAAACTATAAAACACTACACAAAACACTCTACACAAAATAAGTACGCTTTTTGCCTTAGACCACATCCATGTGTATAGTAATGATTCCAAAATATTAAAGTATAATATAAACAGAAGAAGTTCGAGAAAAACTATAAGACTGTAAACCATATATTTATATATGATTCACCTTTAAAAAAGTTTTAATATTGCAATCTTAGTTCTCTAATATAATTTAAATGTTTAAACATTTATATTAATTGATCCATAGTATTAAATGTCAAACATATAATCTAATCAGAATAAATTTTTAAATGGCATTAAAAGGCAATTAGAATTTTTAAAATAGTCAAATCAGAAATCATAAATATGAATAGATTATACAAATAAATCTTAGGAAATTTTTGCAAAAACTCACCTTCCATTTGCAAACCAAAATGTATTCCGTCCTGTTGACATTGACGAAAATTACGATGAATTTCATTTAAGGACAAGCTATAGTCCACAATATGACATGGCAAAAATTTACCCTCTTCTATATCATTATGCATTGATGATAGTTCACTAATGTTCAAATCCAATAAAACAACAACACCTTCTTCGCTACCTACTGCTAAGCAACCATCAAAATTTTGTAAGAGACTGCGACGACATACAGATGTATCCATAAAACGGGCACAAGTAATGTGTAAACTTAATTCAATTGTATTCAAAACACTACTCAGCTCAACCGAGTATAGGACTACAAAACTACCACCACCACCTGGCCCACGAAAACTTTCTAAAACTACGGCCAGCAACATGAGCTCAGGATTGTTGGGATATATTTCTTCGACGCATTTAATACAACAACTTTCATAGCCACCAGATTCACAAAATTCATAACTAGAAATAGTTTGGCCATTGCGCAATGAAACGATTTGTAGCACTGAATTCCTGGCCAACCAGGCCCATTCTCCATGACGTATAACACCGCCTATTTTTTGACCTATGCGATAAAAAAAAATATGTTTCAATTCGTCTCACAATAGTTAACACAAATCAGATGTAAACCAACCAATTAAAGATTCCACAACATCTGGAGATTGAGGGGGGCTTGTTAACGGCACATACGGCAAATCTGTGAATTTTACTGTGTGCCGTCCATCAACTTCAATGTCGTGCCATTCCATAATGTTCACTATATAATATCTGACAAAATATATTTATTAAATCTATTTAAAAAAGTTGTGTGTGTGCTTTAGCTATTATAACAATGTTTGTTTAATTTCCTCGTTATTTATGTATTTATATACTTCACACAACAATTTTCACGTTTCGCGGTGCACTAATCAGAGTTCAGCGTCGAATCATTTTAACGACGACACCGGTTTTTGTAAAATATATCGGCGCCTGCATTAATCCGCTATTGGTTAATATTTGTTTATATGATTTCTGCAATTATTTTAATTCCCTTTTTTCATTTTTATCAATAATATGTTTGTTTTTAGTTATAGTTGTTATTGTACTGAAAACTGATGTGATACATATATGATATACATATCAATCAAATTTATATATAAAATTTATTTTTTCAATTTCATATTATATATTTTTATATATAAAGCACAAAAACTAAAGCTTTTCTGGCAGTTTACCATATATAGTATGCCAAATTTAAAAATCTCAGTTTTCATTACCAATAATTTATTTTTTTAAATATATTTCGATACAATTTTTTTATAACAAATCCAAATGTACGGAAATTATAATTTTTAGCGAAAACATAAAGTTTCATTATGAATGAGAATACCGTTATGTCGATGCTTTTTGAGATGTTGGTATTTAAAAATAAAAATTTTAAGATAAATATTATAAATATTGCTATATTGTCTACGTATAAATATTGTCTCCGTGTTGATTAATAGTATGATACCTTATATTATAATATTAATATATACGAAGAAACGAGAAAATGGATCTGCAAGTCGAAACTTTGGAAACTTATATCTCGAAAATTATCAGACAGAGTAAAAAAATTTTTATGTTACTTATTCTTATAATAAATACTTCTTATGTTTAGAATGTTAAACAATTATATCTCAAAAACAATTGCAAGAAAAAAAGAAAGTTCCAAATACAGAAACAATTTCTTAAGTTCTTTAAGAATTTATAAAAAGACAAAAGTAACCGCTTTTGTTTAAGTTCTGGCAATACAAATATACCGAAAAAACAGTGTATAAGAGTAACACATGTATTTGAAAAAAAAAAATAAAAAATGTGCGTAGGTGTCTGAAAAAATTATACGAAGAAAACGTATGGATTTTGTTAAAAAAAGCCAGGCAAAAATTATATGGTTCTACAATATATATTCCTTATAATTGTTTAAATAGTTCATGTAGTAGAGCAGAAGACAATCAAATTTCCATATCACAAATTAAAACACTCTTTAACTTTATTTTTAACTGGGTTAACACAATTTAACTGATTCAAATGAACGCCGAAGATTCTCTTTTTGACTATCGTTATATATTGTTCGGCATTGGTTTCTGTCACCGGCATGTTGCCGGTATAAATTTTTGCAACAAATATTTTTGCACACATTTTTATAAATCCTTTTAAGTAATTATTTATCTTTATATTTATAATTTATTAAAATTGTTGTTACAATATTTTAATAATCCAAAACAAGAAATTAATATTATATGTATTGACATTTTTTTTATTTGAAATATTTTCAAATAAATGCATCTTGTGTGTTGTTATTTTTATAAAAATTGGCAACCCTTGGTTTAAACTTCATTTTCTACGAACAAGACAATTTGCTACACACATTTTTTTGCAGCTAATAATGAAGTTGGTGTTTTTATGAAAAATTTACACAAGAAAATTTTTGCATAAAATATATTCTAAATAATCGAAATACAAAAGAAATGGTGTGTAATTAAACTTAAAATAAATAAATAAATATATAATAAAATTATTAAATAAAAAAACAATAATCATCATAAACCACAATACGGCAGCACGCGTCTGAATTTATTTGCTAATTTATCAAAAACTGTTGAAATTAATTTTTTCTATAATATAAGACAAAACAAATTCAAATAACTACAGAACAATTGGAATGGCTCAACACACTGGTGTGTCTGCTCTGGCAGATGAATTATCAAAAGCTGTAGAGCTTATAATGCATCCACAGACAACTCAGCAGGCCCGCATGGAAGCCTATATGGCTTGTGAGCGTTTTAAGGAGGAAAGTCCTCTCTGTGCCCAAGTTGGTTTATTTCTTGCCAGTGGTCAATATACGCAAAACGTTAAACATTTTGGTCTTCAACTCATGGAGTATACCATTAAATTTAAATGGAATTGTATATCACAAGAAGAAAAACTTTTCATTAAAGAACATGCCATGAAATTGTTATTGATGGGCGTTGGACCGGCTGAAGATCGTTCTCTTTCACATCTCAAGGATGCAGTTTCACGTATTATAGTAGAGATGATAAAGAGAGAATGGCCACAACAATGGACAACTTTGTTGGCAGAATTATCGGATGCCTGCACCAAAGGAGAGTCACAGACTGAATTAGTGCTAATGGTATTTTTGCGTTTGGTAGAAGATGTGGCACTTTTACAAACAATTGAATCGAATCAGAGACGTAAGGATATGTACCAGGCATTGACCAACAATATGAATGACATATTTGAATTTTTCTTGCGTCTCATTGAATTGCATGTGACATCTTTTCGAGAGGCAACAGGTCAAGGAAATTTTCAAAAAGCCAATGCTCACAGTCGAGTTGTAGAGGTTGTGTTATTAACATTGACTGGTTTTGTGGAATGGGTCTCAATAAATCATATTACCTGTAATAATGGCAAACTTTTGCAAATCTTATGCATTCTTTTGAACGATAAAGCATTTCAGTGTAATGCTGCAGAATGTCTTTCTCAAATAACAAATCGCAAAGGTCAGGTGAAGGAACGAAAACCTCTGCTCTTACTATTTGGTGAAGAACCAATGCGTTATATATACTCTGCTTCACAAATGATACCCACTGACGGCAGTGTTACTAATTTGGAACAAAATCATCAATTTTTGAAAAAACTAGTACAAGTTCTTAGTGGTATGGCTCAGCAAATAGTGTTGCTTTGGGGCAAAGAGGATGGGGCTATACAGCGTCCTCCACATCTTGAAATATTCCTAGAGTGCTTATTGTATTTAGTGCGTCATGCATCACTTAATGTGGCTCATGGTGCTGCTTTGATATGGAATGTTCTGCTAAAACATGATGCCATTTCCAAAGATCCCGGATTAGTTGTTTACATTCCGAAAATAATTGATGCAGTAGCTCCTCGTATAATTAAGATACCTTATCCTTCTGCACGGTGTTTGACTGGTGGTGGCCCAAATATGGGAACGACAGCCTCATTTATTTGCCTGGAATATGACTCTGAAGAAGAATTTGCGGTTTTCTTTTATAGGTGCCGCACTGATTTCCTTGAAATATTTCGTCAATCCACCTTGGTACAACCTTTGGTGACATTTGCATATTGTGAACAATGGTTGAATCTTCGATTGACAAAGGCCCATACGGAACGGGGCAATGCGCAGTGCAGCGTCATGGATCCTAGCTATTTGGAATGGGAGGCCCTTGTTTCCGTACTTGACGGTGTGCTCAGTCGCATTTTAATGGTAGCAGAACGTCCTTCAGTGCAGGCTGGACTGCGTTTGTTAGAAGACTGTTTAAAATTAGAAACCGATAATCCTCTCACTCTATCTATACTTTTATCATGCATTTCTGCTCTATTTGTGTTCCTTAGCATGTCATCATGTCAAATTACACCGAATAATTGTGTGGCCATGAGTGGAGTATCTCTGCTACCAAGAGTTTTAGAGAAAATTTTTAATGCTTTGATATTCCGAGATCCGACCGACCCAAATCCTGCACCTCAGCAGCCTTTGACACCACGCATACAAGCCTGTAAGAATCTTCGTCGACATGCCGCTTCACTTATTGTGAAATTGGGCCACAAATATCCTTTGCTGTTGCTGCCCGTTTTTGAGCAAATCAACTCTCATGTGAAGTCCTTATTCCAACAGCCGCAACATCCTATTAGTAAAATGGATAGAGTTACTTTGCAAGAGGCTCTTTTGTTAATCTCAAATCACTTTTGTGATTACGAACGGCAGTATGCATTTATAGGAGAGATAATGCGTGATAGCTTGCCTCATTGGTCAGCTTTCTCGCATGCTTTTAAATCCGCTTTGGACTTTATGCATTTTGTTGGTTTGGATCAGCCTCCCATCTACCCCATAGAGAATGACCCGTGTGGTCCCCATCGTAGTACTCTCATCGATGCTTTGTACATAGTGTTGGGAGTGATCAAACGTTGCACCTGGCCTGATGATCCTGATCGGGCATCAAGAGGTGGCTTCGTTGTGGGTTTTACAGAATTGGGTAATCCTATATGCCGGAACCCAGCATCGCCGCATGTTATTCCATTATTGCCACACATTTTATCGCTTTTGAGAGTTTTAAATGAGCTTTTTAAGCAAGAGGCTATTGCTGGTTTATCTGAGGGATATCGTAACATTCATTCAATGCTGGAACATGAAAAGAAAGTACTGATGGGAGTCTGTGCAATACCAGCAGATCCCTTAGATCCTTCGGTGAAAAAACCACCGACACCATTTGATAAAATGCAACAATTTATGACATTGCTCTATGAGGGTTGTTATCATATGATGGGTTCAGCTGGACCTTCTCTTGGTCGCGATCTTTATCAACTAGAGGGTGTAGCCGATGCTTTTATTAACAGTGCATTCACTTGTTTGGATGATTTGCCTGATTATCGTTTGCGTCCTATTGTACGAGTGTTTTTCAAACCATTTGTTTATTCTTGTCCTCCAGCTTTTTACGACACGGTATTACTACCCATTTTTGCTCATCTATCGCCGATTATGTTTAATCGTTTAACTGCTAGATGGGTTTATATAACCTCTCTCTATGAATCGGGACAATTGAATGAAGAGGAACAATCGAATGACACTCAAGAAGTTCTGGAAGATATGCTGAATCGTTCATTAACTCGTGAATATTTAGATGTCCTTAAAGTTGCTTTGGTAGGAGGACAAATTGGACCCGACAATAGCACTAATAATAGTGCCACAGCAACTTCTAATCTTCCTTCCGATGTGACTATGGATGCTGAGGAACATTCCATGGATGGTGTAGCTCATACTAGAGCAGCTCAAGCCGCTTTGCTTTCTGATATTATTAGTGATCTAGGTGCCAAACTTCTACGTAACCCAGCTACTACCAATTACATACTAATGACCCTGCTAGGTGCTCTTTCTTGGAACGATGGTACTTGCAATTTGAAAGCAGTTAACGTTTCAGCTCCAGTCATGCGTTTTCTAGCTTCCGAACAACTGATGGATGCTAACAAGGCTGTAGCTGCTTTTACTGCCGTTTTACGCGGTCTTCAAGTGCACGGTCAACATGAAGCTAATCAAGCTGGTCTCATTACATTGGGTGTACAGTTCTATGAGCTTTTACGTCCCAAATTTCCATCTCTCTCGGAAGTATTACAAAGTATTCCGAACGTTTCATTGTCCGATGTACAAAAATTTGATGAAAAAATTGCCGTTGCTCCCGTTAAGGGAAATAAAGTGGATAAGGCTAAAAAGGATTTGTTTAAAAAATTAACCGCTCCACTTGTTGGCCGTAGCATTAATCAACTGTTTCGCCATGAAATTAAAATAGCCAACTTACCGCCGATGCCATCACAGAAATTGAAAAATCCTTCTGCCGATCTAATTGACACAAATCAAAGTACTGGTCTTACCAATCTGTTTCAGACACCTAATAACAAGTGACAGCAATTGTAAAATATATAAAAATTATATATGTGAGTATATGAAATGTTTATTATTTATTCTGAAATTATAATGCGATATAAAGAATCAAAGATAGATGATATTTTTATATAACTGAATTTCAAATACTAACTAAAATAAAGGAAATTTTAATCTACTGTGATCTATAAAATAAATTCCATAAAATTATATATTTATGTATAAAAAAAGAATAAAGTTACAGACGTACGCTAAATAAAATTAAATTGGGTTTAGTAAAAGGAGTGAGATCGACAAATTTCACAATATATGTAAAGTTAAAGTTTTATTTTTTATTGGATTAAAATTTTTAATCATTCATTAACATTTTCAAAGTGATTTCTGTCATTTTGGACATCTTCTTTTAAAATCTACTTCACTTTTGGACAGCTTTTTTAAGCTTTTCATTTTTTTAACAAGAATCCAATAACTCTCCACTGGCCTTAGCTCCGGGTAGTTTGAAGGTTTTACCTCTCTTAGTACAAATACCACATTATTGTTCATGTACCACTCAAGGGTTTGTTTACCATAGTGATGCCAAATCAGCCCAAAAATAAGTGGATCCATTATGAATGGAAGTAGCCTTTTTTTAACATTCCTTGATGTATATTTGGGTATTTATAGAACCCGTTGTCGCAACTTTATACTGCTTGTTTTACCAATAACTTTTTGGGAATTTTTTACTGCTTTTGGAGGGTCCCCAACTTTTCTTAAAAGTTGTCTCGGGCATCAGTAACATAAAATTTTTGACTTACGCTTCGTCATTCATTAGGCAACAAGAATATTTGTTTAGAAAATTTGACTTCAACTTCCGTGCTGTTTTAGTCTCTACATTTTTACTTTTTGAGCCTTGTATGCAGCAAGAAAATTTGTATTAAACCTGCTTCAACTTTTCTTACCAACTAATCTTAGCAATGAGCTAAGCGGAAAGCTTTCCTACAAAATGTGTTGAGAATTTTTTTTTTTTGGGCTTAAAAAACATCACTTGAACCTTATACCGGAACGAGGTTTTCTATCAACGGACAAGTTCTCCAGCTAAAGTAAATTGAAGTTTTAATGAAAAACGTGTGTTAAGTATTTTTCTATCTCACTGTTTATACTTAGAAATGCATTTTAGTGGATCTACGTAGAGAGGGAGGAACTTACAGTCATGTTTATAGCCAAATTTCATGCTTATAGTTTTAGCGGCTTTGCTGTTGTATAATATTCTGTTATGTCACCCAAGCGACAGCTGTATCAAACGAAAGTTTTTCTTCAAAAAAGAACTATCGGGTACAGCCGAACTGTTACAACAATAGTTTGTTCCCACAACAATTGGATCTCTGTTCGGGAACGAACGAAACGGCTGTACCCGATAGGTCTTTTTTATCAAAAAAAAAACTTTATGGTACAGCCAAACTGTTACTACAACAACAGTCGATTGAATGTGTTTTTATTGCAAAATCATCTCCCCTTCTTTCTTCATGTAAAACGTGTTCGTCTGATTTGTATGTATTGAAAAGTCCCTTCCTTAATTTATGTTTTCTTTTGTGAAGGAAAGGCATTTTTTCTACAATCATTGGCATTACATCCAGCTGATTTTAGCTTTCGACGTACAGTACATGAGTCAACACCTGTTCTGGTAGTCTTTTCTTTTACTATTGCAGCAATTTGGAACAATGAAATTTTACGCTCTTTTTTAACTATTTTTACTATTTTCCTCTTTTCCCGAACAGATAGTGTTAGGCAGTCTTTAAAACGTTTTAAATTTCCAGCAATGGTGGTACGTATGGGGAATAAATCAATGTGTATATTTCCTAGATCATTTTATTTTGTTTGTAGACACTTTAATTATTTATTCTTTCTTCCATTTTTTCATTATTTTTTTAATAGAAGAGATGTTTGTATTTTAAAATAAAATACCGTTATAAAAACTTACATAGAAGTGTGGGAAAGAACGAAAGAAATAGGAACAAAACAAAAAATATTACTTTAATAAGGTTTATAAAAGAAAAATTATTTTAACTAAAAAACATTTTAAATAAAACAAATTTTAGATAAAAGCAAATGACGGTGACTTTTGTCTATCAGTATATAGATTAAAATGATTATTGATTAGCAAGGTAGTACGGTTTTTGACTCTTTTTTTTTATTCTTCAAACTATTGGATTTTTCAAGGAATTTAATTTTAAAAAAAGATTTTCATTTTTTATCGCTATTTGAACAAGAGTTTAATTCTAAAAAATGATAAAAATAAAAAAGAGCAAAATACGAAAAAGAATTTTCAAATTAAAAATTCGTAACAGTGAATATTAAGATGTGTGTATGCATTTTTTAGTATAAAACAACAACAGTAAGTTTTATTGCGACAAGAAAAATTTTTTCTGTGCTTGTGTTTACACCCTCCAACTGTTATTCTGTTTATAATTTCCACAACTTCGACTTAGATCCCCAAAAGTATATATAGAGAGGCTTATTTTTTTCACAGATAGATTTCAATTAATTTAGCGGATTTATGCGCTAAAACATGAAATGAATCGGGCCATTAATTGCTGAGTTATTGGCAAAAACATATTTTCCTATATTTTAAACCTCCTATAAGATATATGGACTTGGTTTTGATTACAAATTTTCTCCTCGAATATTTTTTTTGTTAATTTTCAAATCTTCTCATAAATAGTTGACTCGTATAAAGGCTGTCATTTTCTCCTTCTTCTACAAGTGATGATATTATGAAAGCCTATTTATAACAGGGACTTAACGATAAATATTAAGTCCGTTGCTTAAAACGAAATTTATATAAGTAAAGCTGAAGGGTATAGAAAATTTTGCACGGTCACTAACACTAACGTGTTTTTTTCTTTTTTCAACCATTTCGCAATTTTGAGGAGAAAAAAATTATCTTCTTATTTACTTTTAGCTAAAAGAAGAGTAAAATAATGTTTTTTTCGGACAAAAAATAAATATCAAAATTTCAATCGATAAATAAGGGGTTTATTTTTTTAATCTCCTCAAAGAAGAGTAAAAAAAAAAAAGATCATTTGAAAATAGGATTTTGCTCCGATTTTTTCCATACTCTGTTGATTAGTTTACTGCTTAAATAATTAATATTTAACTCTTTTCTCTTGTGTTTATTAATGTAATTATTTATTTTTTTTACAGATTTAATTCATAGGATTGATATTTTAAATATATATTTACTAAATATGTATGTATATCATGCGCAATTTAAATCTGATGTTTTAATGATGAGAACACTTACTTAATTCGAATAGTCTATTAAATAACTAAAATATGGACTTGGAAGAGAAAACAACTCAAAAATAATGAAAAAAAAAATCAATCAATTTATTTGAAAATTCCCGAGTAAAACTCTTAACTTAGAAAAATGTTATTGTACTTTCCTTTTAAAAACGTACTGATTGCAGTTGAGAATATTGGTGATGATAATATATATATAACGATGCTCTAGCAATTAGTAAAATTTATTATTATTTTCCAAATTCAATTGAACATAATTGAAATTGGAATTTCAATTATAAATTTTAAATTTACAAATGGGAAAAAAGCCCAACATATTTTTATTATAAAAATATTATTTCTTTTATAAAATTTAATTAAATATATATAAACAATAGTTTAGTTGTTATGTATGTTTTGGAATGATTATGTTTTTATTATTATTATTATTATTTTTTTTTTTTGGTTAAGCTGATTTTAATGAATGTTAAAAATTTATTTATCTTTTATTAATATTGATTAATTTTATTGAAATTTTAATAATTTTTTTATAATATAAATAAAATGCAAAATTTCTGTTGAGAGGAAATTATTTTTACAATTACAAATTTATTGCATAGAATAATTAAAAAAATAAATAAAGAATACACATACAACTGAATATTTAATATATAAAAATTATGTAAATGTAATGCCAAGATTTTTTATTATTATATAGTTATTATTTATGAAATAAGAAATTAAATACAAAACGAAAATAAATTTAAACGAAATTATTATGAGAAGTAAAGAAAAAATGTTCAATTAATTAAAAATAATCGCTTGAATGATGATAATTTCATCATTGCAGCGGCTATTGGCTGTCAATGTGACATGCAATCAGGACTAGATGATTTGATCGGCACTTGACCGATCAACAAAAAGATTGGGGTATATACCCTATATAACGTGATGTAGGCATAAACATACATGCTCTTGTTGCTGAGTCTACACAGAGGCATATAATAAAGCAAATATGTCTCTGTAAACTCATAAAACTAACTTAGGTTATATTTGGTCATTCTGATTGAAGCATTATAAATAGCTTACTTGGGTCCTTAAGGTTTCTTTGATTTACCTGAAAAGTGATTAATTGAAAAGGAAAGTGTAAAAATAAATTTAGAAGTTGAGATTTTAAATAAGAGTTCCAAAAATAAGTAAAGAAAAAAAGAGAGATTTATTAATCTTGCTGTCTTGTTCGTCAAACCTTTCGCATCACATAAACCATCAAGAAGTCTAGTGAGCACTTACATTGCCAAACCAGCCGCAATTCCAGATAAAGCCGCAATACCACGATCTGTTAGTTTGAAGAACAAAAAAAGAGTCAAAAACCGTACCTTGAAATTTCACCATTGCAGTGGCTATTGACTGTCAATGAGAATGATGTTCATATTTTCATACTAAAGTTCAATTAGCGCTAGATCAACTGACCTTTTCACTAGAATGTATAAGATTGAGGAATTCATATCTCCCATTTTGCGAGAAGTTTTCTATTTGTTTAGATGATATAAAATATCTAGAAATATTTCTGGCTGTAATCTGAAATAAGTAAGAATGCTTTATTCGGCTGTACGGAATCTTCAGTTCCCGTCGCCATAAATTCGCGTAAAGTAAATACGTTATTTTCCATACATACACGCTCACACATACTCGCAGACGCATACAATATATAAACGATTTTCATAAATATAACACAGAGCACTATAACTTTTTTCTACTGAACCGAGTTTGAATAGTAACGAAAAATGATGGAATAGTAGTGAAAAATATTATTCTAATTTGTCGACTTATAATTGACAAATTAACGAAAGTTTTTTTGTTCTAACTTACAGATTGCCTCAATACCGGTCAATATATTAATATATTGAACCGATTTTTCTGCTTTTAAAAGGCTATAAAAACATTCAGCCGAAATTTTATTGACCTTTGTGAAATGTTGTAGATGTGGGAGTGCCAACAACAGACAGTGGACAAGTGGACGTACCCCTTTTTTGTTGTAACAATTGTTATTTATTTGTTGGCCTGGTTTAACTCCAGGCCAATAAATTGTGCCAACTTCGATAGGATGAGTCCATAGATCTTCTTGATTAAGAGTGGAAAACAGCCTAGGTAGAAAAATATTCGAGACAGCACTACTAGAAACGTGTCCATCCCTAAATCAAATAGAGAATACCTCAAGAATATCCATGTGAAATATTAAAAAATTAAAAATTTTCAATAGTTCCAAAGTTACAGAATTATTTCCAAAAAACGTTTTAGAACGCTGTGCGTCGCCCTGTGGAACACCTTGATTGTCGGTCACGAAACTCTACGAATGAATAATTTACAATTCATCTCTTTAAGTTGTTCCGTTAAGAGGACTGCCCTGTCTTTCCTAGGTTATTGCATCAGGATGACTTTACCCATTTTCCTGGCATAGAATATTATATGGAATATTTTAAAGTTTGCAAGGACTGGATCATAATTGATTCACTCCAGTATTTAGGTTGCAGTTGTTGAGATGATATATCCATTTAGTTGATTTTAAAGATTAGTTCACATTTCCCTGCCGAAACAGGGAGACTCGAAGACGAGCGAGCTTCTCACGTCACCGAGCACAAAATAAAGATGAAGTGGAATCAGTAGATGAATTACTGGCAAACAATTGCATAAAGCCTTTGTGCTGCCCGTACAGCTCCCAAACTGTTCTGGCACCTAAAAAGAATGATGGAGAACAAAAACAAATTCCTTGAATTCAGCTATGATCAAAGTACTTCGAATTAGACCACCAAGTTAAAAGAATTAAGGTTATTGAACAGCCTAAAATTGAAAGTGTACTGATAGTCCGTTCAGCCGTATTCAAGTTGTTTCTATGGAAGAAATGGTTTTCAAACTTGCACCCGTTACATTAGCCAATCTGAGAAAGTATTTGGATTTGTCAATTAAAAAGGTGGTTATAAAAGAAGACGATGAAAACCTCCTCCCGAATCAATGTTCTCAACCAGTTTAAATGGTCCATATTACAATGTTTTATAATTTTTGCAAACATGTATTTGACATTTCTCAAAATAAGTAAATTTCATCTTTTATTGTTGTTGTAATCTGTCCGTCTGTTTCGAAAATTTTCTTATAATCGTATACAGGTATAGCAACGAAATGTGTTCAGATAAAATTGGATAAAGGATATTTTTACTTGGAATTCATTAATGAATTCCAAATTTTCATATTTTTAATAATTGTAAAGTTATATTTGACAAACTGTATGTAAAATACAGTTATGACATTTATTGCTCGAAAATGTTATAACAGCAAAATCAGTGCTATGAATAGTATAAAAGACTGACAGGAACTTGTAAGCAGAGTATGGAAAAACTCGGAACAAAATCTTTATTATAAAATGATCTTTTTTTTAGTCTTCTTTGAAGAAATTAAAAAAAAAGCTCTTCTTTTAGCTAAAAGTAAAGAAGAAAATTATTTGTGAAATGTAACTGGTAGAAAAAATTTTTGTTGTAATAAAATTAACTGTTGTTTTTTTATAGTAAAAAATGCAATAACAAAAACATGAACATGTTTGTATATTCATATAAATGTTGAAAATAGATGAACATCCATTTTTCAGCTTAATTAAAAACATTTTTCACTGCTACACATGACTTCATAACAATTTGTGTGAATTATTCATTTAAAAAATCTTTCTGGGATTTTGCTCTTTTTTGATTTTTATCATTTTTAAGAATTAAACTATTGTTTAAAGAGCGATAAAAAAACTCTTTTTAAAAATTAAGCTCTTAGAAAGATTGGAACGTTTGAAGATTAAAAAAGATAAAACTGTACTTTGGTTTTATTAACAATAAAACACTCGAGCCTTTACTTGCGTCGTTAATGGGAAATGGTGAAACGCAACGCAAATCGAATCAACTTTTTCTAAATAAATGCATTTTGAGAAAAACTTTGTATTTTTTATAAAAAAACAGGTTAAACCAACCGTTCGAGTTCATCAGAATTTTCCTTACTACTAAATGTAGTATTTTCTTAAGGTCATAGAGAATAGAAAGAACTTTATATTTTATTAGATCCTTGGTCAGAGGCATTTTTGTTATAATATCTTGTTTAGATAGAAGAGGTGAAACAAATTTCACGTAATTGATTAATTTTAACACTGGTGCTAGTCCAAGAGCTCTTCCTATATTAACAGCCTTTTTTGTTAATTAAAAACCTTTTGGTTTATTTTTCGGCAAACCATACTCTATATTCTTACCACAACCAAACAAATGTTTTGAGCACCGCTTATATAACAAAGAAACAGGAATTCCACTTTATTTCCGCAATTTGAAAACTCAAAAGTGATGCTAAAAATGGTTGTTGTAAGAGCTGGAAATAAATAGTACATTTATCAATTTTGGTTTATGTTGTTGCTCAACTCCAGGCCTGGGAATCTGGCAATCTCGACTGGTTGTGTCCATAGATCTTCAGGACAGAGTGAGGTTGGATTGGACAGGCAGTTGAATAGATGTCGTGTATCATGTGGTCCCTGGCCACATGCAGGACATAGGTTTGGGATGGCACTGTCAATACGTGACCAAAAGGCATTGCGCCTGATGCTCCATCCCGATCTCAGTTTTGCCAGAACTACTCTTGTTCATTGTCTGTAATGGGCAGTGGGCGGCCTCCTAACACGACATACTGTAACTTGAAACCGCGGAATTTTAGACGTCCCTGTAAATGTCGTTCAAAACTGTCATAGACGAATTCTTATTCAAAGGATCTTGCATATATCTTTGTATGCCATGTTCGTTTATGCGAATATCCTTACTTACATGTCTCGGCGGTAACTCCAATTGTGTAATATTGAAGTTAAGATGGTTTCTCCGATGACATCCTTGAAGGAACTGCTTACTTAGCATTTCATTATGTTCCTTTATTGGAAGATATTTTTGTTTCCTCATGTAGGTGGTGAATTAAGGACATTTGTTTACAGCCCGTTATGATTCTTAAGGCTGCATTTTGACAGCAGATGGTGTCCACACTGGAGCAGCATAATTCGCTATTAACCGACAAATCGCTTTATATGTAGGCAATAAGGTTTCTTTATCCATACCCCAAGTACTGTCGGCTAATGCCTTGAGGACCTTATTTCTACTTCGCATTTCGTGCGTGATTGTAGTAGTATGTGCTGAAGAAGTGAAAAGGCGGAATTTGTAGTCCTAAGGCAAATCGAAACTACGCAAGTCGGGGCTCTAGTATATGTTAATAATTTTTCAATCCCATTCCTTATCATACCATGAATATAAAAGGCCATGTTTTTTTTTTTTTTTTTTTTTTTTTTTTTTTTTTGAAAATATATAATATTTCATTTATTTCAAAAATAATAAAGCAATATAAGATTTATTTTGTTTTACAAAAAAATGTAAGGCCGCTCTTAAAAAACTAAGGTCTTACTTTTGTAGCTTTCCAAAATAAGTAAGTACATATAAAATATTTTGTAAAATTAAGTTCTCATATACTAAAAATATCAAAATATTTTTAATGAAAATGGAAAACAAAATAAAATTTTTAATTTAAATATATTGAGTTACAGATAAATATGAATTATGGGAACATGATGAGTATTTAACTAAAAATTATAATAAATGTGAAATTAAAACAAACGGTGGTTTCAAAAAAAGAAAAAATAATAAGAAAATAAAGAAAAAGATCACAATAGAATTTAGGCATTTGGAAAAGAATTAGTGAGATGATGAGATTTTTTTTATATAATTACATTTATATAGCTTACAATTAGGCTTAACAAATATATATATAATTTGATCTCAATAATAATTAAAAATTATAATAAACTTATAATAAAATACTTTTTTCATATTTTCTTTTCTTTTTTCTTACTAAGAAAAACTATAATAATACATTTTTTAGTTTTTGCCTGTAGTTATCTAAATTAGTTTACATTATTTTATGTATGGACGTATTGAAAAAGGGAGTCGTATTAGTTTGTTATAAAATATACTTGCACAAATAAGTATTTTATGTATTTTTATAGGAAGCCAGCTTACTTATTTTTATATAAAATTCAAAATTAAAATATAAAATGAATATAATTTTTAAATAAAATACATACAACGTATATCAGTTCTTGGCTCATTTTAATGATGATTATGCTGATGTTGAGCAAATATATTTAAATCCTGTTGTGTAACATAACCTGAAATACCTCCAGACTTTGTAACATTAGCAAGGATTTCAGCATTATTCTCTTCAGTGTTATGTGTTGCAATTGTATTGGGCATTTCATGTAATTGCAATGAATCTTGACTGCTATCATTTTGAATTGCTAAAGGGGTACGTAAATTTAATTTGCTTAGACTCTCTAGGGTTGTATAGCCACCACCACCACCGCCATTAAATTGCGTTTTATTTTCATCCGTTAAAGTAGGATTTATTGCATTCGAATTGGAATTTGTTATTTTATTATTGAATAAATTTTGTAAATCCTGTTGCAATACATAACCGCTAGTAGTTGTTGGTGGTTGTGTGCTAAAGTCATTAGAATTGTTTATTTTCGCTAGAGTTTGATTTAAATTTTGAACTGTTATATAACCACTTGAAGCTGCCGGTATTGCAGACATTTGATTATTGTCCCCATCATGATTATTAAACATTTGCCAGGGCTGTTGCTGCAACATCGATTGTTTAATATAACCATTGTCATTAGGAAATACTGATAGTGGAGGTGATCGCTCCAAATTTAAATTATTACAATCAGATCCCTCAGTACTTTCAACCAAAGAATCAGCTGAAGATGATGGGTTTGGAAGCATTTGATTTTCATTTAAATTTTCTTTATCATATACATCAGAATCTTCATCAATCTGCTCATTATTGTCATCATTTACATTTGTAGTTTCTAAACTTTTACTTAATACATTATCATTTAGAGCATCTCCACTATTATTTATACCACAACCGCCTCCTAAATAACCAGAATCATTACCAAGAGATGCCAATAAATGATGATGTTCATTTCGAAAATGAAAATCATGTATACGGGCTGCATTTATCCATTGATCTTCAACAGATCTACTTTGTTTAATAGAATGATTGACACTGGCAAAATCATTGGGAAATCCTGAGGCTGCATCTTTAGTAAAGTACGTTTCCAGACCAGCTGGTAAAGTACAATTTATATTTGCCATTTTATTGTATTTCTTGCGTGCCATATAAAATGCTGCCATAACAGCTAACGACATGGCAACCACAACCAAAGCAATTGTAGTTATTTTACTCATATAATCGGAAGAACATGAAAATATGGCTGAAGTTTGCCAAAGTGATTTATACAACTCATATTGGCTACCATTCATATATTTTCGTATATTTTCAAAGTATTCCGGAGATTTTGAATCTGCTGCCGCACATTGCAAATCATCATTATCTTTATAAATATCCAAACTATTTGTATTATACGCGGTATTTGAATTTTGTTTACCATTAAGTGGAATAACATTAACAGCTCGTACTTGTACCGTAGTTTTATATTCGGCTCCAATGCATTTTGGAAATTTATTTAAAGTACAAACGGTGGTTCCTCTAATAATACTAATATGAGTTCTAATTATTTCATCATTTTGCATTTCGGTTACTTGAACTTCGTAGAAATCAATAGGACCACGTGGTTTTACAGGTTTATTCCATTGTATAATATTGTTTTCATTGTTATTAGGACCAATACTGGGTGGTGTAGGTACTACAAAAATAAAAGTAAGTGAAAACAACATTTCATAAATTTTATTCAACCTTATAATTTATAATTTGATTTGATACTTACTGCCAATAGCTGTTGTAAAATGAACATCATTACTAGTTTCAGATCTTTCAATAGTCTCTGCCATTACATAAACTTTGTAGGCGGTAAAACTTTCAAGATTCTCCAAATGATAGGTTAATGTTGAAGCATTCACTTCAATCTGATCATTATTAAGCATTATGATATATTTACGTATTTTACCGTTAGGATGTGTTGGTTCAAACCATTTTATTGTTGCACTTGTATTAGTTATACCTTCAACCCGTAATTGTCTAGGTGGCGAAGGAGCACCCTCTAAAGTGCGAACAATTTCAGGATTACTTGGTGGACTTTTCTTATCGCGCCAATACATAATCATTGTTACTTTATATCTAGTGAATGGTTTTAGATCTTTGATAAAATATTTTTTCTCATAATTTTTTGCCAATTTTGATTTGGTTTTATTAGCCAAACATGTTGCATTATCGGGTGTTACATCATTTGCTACTTCACAGTATGTTATATTAAAACCATCTAATATAGAAGGACAGACACCTTCAACACTCCACTGCAGTTTAATAGTATTCGCAGTAACCGCCAATTCTGGCTCCATTTTAACAAAATCAGCTTGTACAATATCCATTGAGCAGTCAGTCCAGTGAAGACCAGTATTATATTTATAATAATTCGCTGATACAGCTAAATTTAGACTACGTTCCTCTGAAGCATTTTGCATTTGTGTAGAAAAATTTAGTTGTTGTGCTGGTATTTGTTGAAAATGCATTGATTCCTTAAACATACAGGATAAATTAACAAAAGAATTCTTTAAAAAAGTTATCAATATAGTTAACTTACTTTGCATTCATTGGATAAAGGACGTTTTTTATAGCACCAGTATACCGTATAATCTAGAAGTCCAGTTAAATTTTTGGGTTTTGACCATGTTAAGGTGTAGGTACGATTATTGTCATGATATATGTTGTGTATAGATTGTGGACTAAAATCTTTAGGATTTCGTTGATTTGTGGGATAAATTACCAAACGACTAAATTCAGCAGATTCACCCATATGATTTTTACTACGTATATGAAATTCATAATATAATTCTTTTTGCCAATAAAATTTTGCCAGATTTTTTTCTTGATGCCAAGGTTTTAGATTACTGTAAGAAAATTAAATAACAAAAATATTATTACTTTAATTCATAATTCCAAGAATTAATTTTTGGCGTTTAAATTAATAGATTAATTTAGAAATTAAATGAACAAATCTAGATTCTTATGTTATCGATTTTTTAACAAGTATAGAAGGATTGAAATGTTTCGCTCTCTTAAAGTTATTAAGTTATAGGTACATTGTTTCATATGCAGTTAATATTAGCAATATGGGTATCATTTGAAAGGCTCTGAGAAGACCCATCGAATGATATAAAATTATTTCTACATTATTAACCTAATAAATTTCACTAAAGTGCTGATATCTCAAAAGCCATCCATATAACGGTCTTTTCATTCATCAAAAAACATGTAGACAACACATCAAGCTTTCATTTGACACCTCAATCGCCGGATTTGCTAAAAGTTTTTATATGAAGAGAATATTATATTTATTGATTCTGCCTATCTTTTGAGGCAAATTCTAAATATAAATTTTCTTATCCACTTTCCATTGCCGATGTCTTTTGTAATAACATGGAAGTAAATCATTCTGGCAAAATCTTGAACCTGCCTGCACATATGTAAGAAATCAGGCAAGCGGATTAAGATAAATAAACAGATCTACGTTTTATAAATTCCAATTTTTGTTTGTTTTATTTTGGATATTTTGACTGGTGTTTCAACATTTATCTCTCGTATACATTTTCAAATGGTTCTTTTATTAATGGAATATCCAAGTACCTATGGATTTTTTGCGCCGGTTATACTCCATAGATTTTTAGATTGTGATCTCTATATAACATCAGTACTCGTTTTGAAAGCCGTTGCTTTAATTGGACCTTATTAGTTTTAATAAGGTTTTATAAGGCCTAATTTCGGTTGATGATTAATAAATAACAAAAGTAAGATAGAGGCATTTTACTTCATATAAATAGATTTGGTTTCCATATGGCGGCACCACGAAAGTTTTTTGAATAACTTCGTTCCCAGTGAAAGTGAATTTTAAATCACTGTTCTTTAAAATAGTGACGGTGATTCAAAGGAAAACAAGAATATTTTTAATAAAAAAAAATTAAAAATCAAGGAAAACAAAAGGGTTCAATAAAAAACGACAGAGGACATTGTTTTCTTTGAATATTGGAGTCTCTATTAAAGTTCACACTGTGCACCGTAACATAAAATTTTCTTTCTAGATGAATCGCTGGCAAAAAACAAAAACAAATAAATCACAGTCGTGAAAATATAGATATTTCGTATGCGTTTATAAAAATGTTCTACATAAAAGAGCACCAATAATATTCGATCGCAGGAATAGGGCAAATAATAAGACTAAGAAAAAAATTTTGTTTACTTTTAAAAAGTACGGATGATAAAAACAAAGATAGAACAAAAATAGATAAAAAATAAATGCGATTATAGAAATATACATCATTGTATGTAGTTCATATCAACCAAATAGTTAAATGGGTTTATACATTCCCGCGACAACCAGTTCGAGGCATAAGAATGACACGAATTTATTCGGTAAAGAGCTCCCACCTCAGACAAAGCTATTACAACAACAACAATGGGTTGTTTATATATCAAAATATCTAAATTATATATCTCGAAAGAGTTAGATGTATGAAGGGCTTTTATAATATTATAAAAAAAGAATTCAATTGTTTAGGAGTCTTAATATGAGTATGTTTTCCATTAAAGTGAACAAGTCTCATTCCCTTTAAGGAAAAAAATGATCATATGAGCAATAAAAATATTTTTCTTAATAAAACTTATAAAATTTTGTTAATTTTAAAGAATTAATAATTCTAAAGAAATAATTATTTATTGTCTAAACGTACATATATGTGTATGTTTATGTGTGTGTGTGTATGTAGTTATATATTATGGATATATTCGTAGGTTCATGAAGTAGATGTTGATTATACACAACACAAAGTTTTTAGGTGTTTAAATTCTTAGAATCTCTAACATTTTAATTTCTATATACATATCGTACATACACACACATACCTACTACATGTAGAATTTATATTTTACTTCGTATATCGGAATATATATTATATTTTGTACCAATTATTTTTGGGGTTTCAAGTGTTATTGAAACGTTTTTCGTTAAACTCCAAAAGATTGTGAAATGTCGTCAAAAAAGAAGGAGTTATGCCGCAGACCTCAAAATATTATAATTGGATATACTAAGTTTATATACTATTATAAATCATATATGTTCTATTATTTTTATTTAAATAAAAAAATCAGCAGTATTTTTGAAAATTTTGCTTTACTTAAACCAACAATGAGATTGTGACTAAAATAATAAAGTTTATTCTATTTAACTATATTCTTTTAAATACAATTTTAAACCATTAAAAAATCATTTTACTTACGTTAATCTACCATCTGGATGGACCGCTGTAATGATATAGGTAAAGTTGTCACCATTATACTCTTGTGGCAATAATTCTTCCCAATATACAGTTATACGTGTTTCCGATGAGTCTACATAAAAACTGCCTGGCTGTACCCGAGGTGGACGTTGTGGTCGCCGAGCAGCTGTTCGAAATGTGTATACAAATTGTTCACTCCAAATAGCCATGGAACTTTTTACACGAACACGTATCATTAGTTTGTAACGCCAATGCGCAAATGGCAAGTTATTTAGACGCAATCGCATCTCATTATGTTCACGTACTAGACCTTCACGCACTGTTGTTACTGTTGAATTTTCCGGTTGTAATAAAATTTCCCATTGTAATCCTATAGGACGATACTTTTCCCAGGTAATCATTTGCCACGCCAATTTTATACTGTCCACGGTTAAACTTTCTATGCGCAAATTATAGCCTGGCATGCTGGGAATCATTATTTCGAAATTATTTATTTCAAAACGTTGAATAAGTGGTTGTTCGTTCGGTTTGACCAAAGCATTACTGGATTCAATGGTGTAATGATATTTTTCTTGATAACGATCGCTCAATGATGTATTGCATACAACTCGATTACGGTCATTGTAATTACATTGTGGTTGATAAATATAGTTTGGCATACCATTGTGATATGAAACATTATAGGTGGTCAGTATGGGATTTGGTGGTTTAGTAAAATTACAAATCATGTATTCGAAATCGTAACTACGACAAGCAAAATCTTCAACTGGCCTAGGTCTTGATCCAACAAACACTTTTGTCTCCATTATAGCATCTGGACCACATTTACAACGATATTCCAACTGCTGTTCAGTTGCATTATGTACCATATATATTATTGTAGAGGCATTTACTGTAACGATATTTTCTCGTGGCAATTTGACATTTGTACGGCCGATTACGAAATGCAAACAGGTGGAATTTTTTCCCGGAAACGTTTTTGGATTCATATAACATGTTATATTGAAATCTGTACCAATAGCTGCCTCCACAGTAACTGGATGTGTCTCACCTGGATGATTATACATTCTATTCGCACTTACTGTTATTGTTTTAATGTCTGATAACAGACCATTTAATAATAAAAATGCAAACATAAACATTATTATGCATACATTTGTGTTATTAGTCATTCTTATATTTATTATTAAAGTATCTTTTTTTTATCACGTTTTATTAATATTAATACAGAAAATCGTATTTTCCAAAGCCTTTTGGCCCATTAAAGTCCTTTACGCAGCCCCTATAAAGTCTCTTTTATTTGTCGTATGTATATATATATATAGAGTTTGAATTTGTTTTTCCAAGAAATACGTTTAATTTTAGTGTGTTGTTTTTCTTGGAATTTGAATTTTTACTATCTGTTATTTTTATAATTATCTACCGAAATATACACAGATTTCTTGAGGAATTTTATTAAATATTATTTTTAATGTATTGTTTGGTTTATTTAATTATGATTTTTACAATTTTTATACATTTTTTTCACTTTTATAAAACACTTAATTTTTCAAAATTCTTGGAAATTTGTATTGGTATTTTCATTGTTGGTGTTTGGTGGATATAAGCTGCTGCTACAACATGTATTGTTATGTGTTTACAACATGCGAGTAAACAACTGTGCTGACATATTTAAACGGCGTTAGCTACACTAAAATTTTACGGCGATGGTTAACTATAAGTCGCCAACGAATCGTAAGTGAAGTAACAAAAGAATTATAGTTTATTTTGATTTAGTTTAGGATAGTCAAATTGTTTTAAATAGCAAAATTATCCAATATAAAATATTTAGATTGCAACAAGTGTTATTTAAAACTCTTTAAATCTAAAGGCGAAACTAGATTAATATCGATAGGAAAATGGGTGCTATAAATGATAGTGTGGGTTATGGTAAGAAAAATTGTTCTATTTTAAAAACTATTCCAATATAATGTGCCATAATTTCGTATTATAGATCCACTCTTTTCTTTTAATGTATAGTTAATATATATTAATAATATATGTATCATGTGAAAGGTGTTGGAAAGACCTTTCCAAATTTTTACCATAACTTTTTATAAAAATGCTAATACTCTAAAATTGTATTATCATTATAATGAAAGTTGTGAACAACACTTTTAGCTTTCATTTGATATTCATTTTATACTCTTAAACCATTTATACTCTTAAACCATTGCTAAACAAAGATATTGCTATCCAACGAGAAAATTTTATTTGTAACTCACAACTGTGGAACGCTCTATTTTTTATTTTTTTGTGGGATGAGCTTTCATAATATCAATAAGTCATAATTTCATAATATCAATAAAATAGTCATTGAATTTAATAAGGTAGATAAATTGAAGTAAGCCGATATATTTAAAATTATTAATTTTTATAGTATCATATCTTTGTTATTTAATTTGTATGGGATATAACATGAAAGCTTGAGATTTTAATACTATATGTTGAAAGGATTGTTTAGCTTTACATCGATTCATTTTTGAAATAATAAAACTTTATTAAAACAAGTCATGATGATGAAAATTGCAGAAGGAGGTCTCTTCATATCCTTTTCAATGAGAAATTCCTAAACCAGAATTGTTCTATACTTGTAATTAAAAAAAATAGTTTCTAGAACTATACTATTTCATTTTATTTTTATAATGATTTTTAAACTTTAATTTAGTTCTTTTTAAACAATTTGAATAGAGTGATGACGAAAATTATTTACTATAATGATATTAGTCAGAAAATTCATGAAGATATTTTGATTTTGATTTAACTATACTACCTAGTGTTTGTCTCATGACTGTCACCATATGATTTATGATACCATTTAAAAATCTGGCATCTCACAGAATAAATTGTAAACATTGTGTATTTTTTTTTCATTGTACCAATTTTATTAATCAATTTATATTTCAAGTAAATAAATCTTAGAAAATATGAACAATAGAACTACAACATCTTTGCAAAACATGTGCAGAACATGTACGATACAAATTTCCAAAACAAATAAAAAGAATGAAATTAAAAATCAAAACATTTCTGAAGTACCAACTGGTTCCAAAGAGGATGTTAGCATTATGGAAATTCTTCAATTAATACAACCACAAATTAAAATAGAAATTAATGATAATCTTCCTAGATTAATGTGTTATGATTGCATAGAAAGATTATTAATTACTCAGGATTTTATAGAGAGGTATCGACATTCTGATAAAACTTATCGCAAAATCTTAAAAGAAATTGAAGAAGAAAATGTTACCGATTTCAAAGGATCTCCAGAATTTATTATGGATAACGAACAAATAGAGGAGAAACTCGACAAAATTAAAGAAGATGATTCATATGAAATAACTAAGTATGAAATTGAAATTGAAGAAATAAATTTTGATGAAATGGAGGAAGATGAAGCGACTGAAAAAGATTGGCCAGAATTTGAAGAGGAACCCTTAACAGAAATATCTGAGGAGGAAGCACTAGAGAGAGAACCATTTTTTGAAAATCCATATAGTGACGCTAGTAATAATGAATGTACCTCTAATGAAAATCGGTTGGTATTTTTGATTAGTTATAAAATGTCAATATATTTATATATGAATTTTTTGTATAGTAGCTGCGATAAAAATTTGAACATTTAAAAAAAGAAAGATACAAATATTTAAGCATGTCACTAAATTTAATATTAAATGATGTACAGCCTATGCCTAGTTCTTTGAATATCCATCGAAGCTGGAAGGAGAACCCCAACAAAGAACAGCGTCCATTTTTCTTAGATATTATTCGTCTAACGATGAAGCTTCAAAGAACTAGACAGAGACTATGTATTGACGTCTTTATAACAAGTTATTTTTCCTCAACAGCTTATTTTTCACCACCAATTGACTCTTACCAGTTTCAATATAGCAAAACCCTCTACAACTCCTAGGTATCAAGATAATTAAAATTAATTTGGCACAAAGTTTTGTATTAGTTTAAAGGACATGTATTTGCAAATAAATTCCGAAAATCTTATAGACCAAAACATTATTTACTGCCGCATCATGACCTGTGTATTATCCATAGTTTCAAAACCTGAAGGTCTTTGCAGATCACCTGATATAGTAGGATTAGGTAGTAGGATCTTTCAGTGCTAAATACTGATTTCTAATAACCTCTCTCCAATACCGATTACAAAATGCAAACAGGTTGAATTTTCCCCTTTCGAATACGTATGACCAATTTATTACTGCCATATAAACATGATCGCAGAGGAATAACAACAAAAAATTAAAAGAGATCAGATTGACAATGGAATTCGTAATAAACAGAAGATTACCGTGGTAGATGCGAACGATGTTTGTCCCGAATATGATTAATTTCAATAGGTTTTGTCTTTGTCCAAAAAATTAATTCATCAAGATATCTGAAAAATTGCAACCTGTTGAGAGTTCACAACGTCTTTATGGACAACCGAACGGTCGTACAGACAGACCGAAGGACGGATATCGTAATTTGACTAGGAATGTAATTCGAAAAAAGTATACTTTTTTAACAAATTAACGCGTAATACCCCAACCCCCTATGGTGTGAACTGAAACTGAAATTCAAAAGGTACAACAAGAAAACACATATTCTAATACCAAACTGTTAGTTAGTAATAAGTTTGATAAAAAAATATAAATTTTATTCATGTTTTAATTAATTATTTTTTATTTGCTATTTGGTTACAATTTCTATAAAATTTCTTTTTTTAGTCCAAACGAAATTTCTATAAATAACATCGAGTTTGCAAATAATGTTGAATGTAAAAAAGTATCTCCAAAAAAAGTTGTAAAAACAAAAACGAAAATCAAAAAAGAACATGTATCGCCTGAAGTAAACGAAGATGGAAGTATAACATGTCAGGAGTGTAAAAATGTTTTGGATAATATAGAAGTTTGGAAAGAACATATGCGACATCATCGACTCGAAAAAAGACCTAAAAGAAAATATCAGAAGAAAGGAAATCAACCTAGAAAAAATGCTGCAAAACAGAAAAATTATACCTGCGAACATTGTGACAAAGGTAACCATTGAACGCTTAAATTACTAATATTAACTATCTTCTCTTTAAAGGATTTGCTAATTCCACATCTTACAAGAATCATGTACGCATACATACAGGTAGATAAATTTACATATCCAAAAAATGTTTAAATAATATAAATGTGAGTTTTGTCCAGGCGAATTACCATACTTATGCATTGAATGTGGAAAAAGTTTTAAAGTGGCCAGCACTTTAAATACTCATATGTTGCGTCACAAAGGTGAAAAAAATATTCAATGTCCACATTGTCCTAAAAAATTTGTGTGTTCAAGTGGTTTATACGGACATATGATGGTGCATACTAAAGAAAAACCATTTGTTTGTGATATATGTGGAAGTGCATTCCATCAGGCTTATCAGTTAAGAAAGCACAATCTTTATCACAATGGCATAAAAAAATATCAATGTGAATATTGTGATATGAAATTCGTAACAGGCGAGAAGCAACGAAGACATATGCGTACTCATACTGGAGAAAAACCATATCGTTGTAAATACTGCGAGAGGGCCTTTGCTCAAAGTAACGATTGTATAAAACATTTGCGTCAGCATTTAGGTGATAACGTTTATCAATGTGAACTATGCCCACAAAGATTTCCATTACTAAGAGATTTACGAGTACACTTCAATACTCATAAAGATGACGATGAAGAAACTCGCAAGCGAAATTTAGAAGCTCGTTTGGAGGAAGAACGAAAATTACAAATAAAACTAGGAATCAAGGAAACATGAGATACATAATTTATTGTTGTTTTTGTTTGATAATTATTATTATTATTTTTTAAATTTATGCCGGGACTATACATTTTGAAGAAATGTTAAACTATTAAGATCTAAACCTTGATCGAAATGAATTTAATAAAATTGTATTTTTAGATATGAAAAAAAGAAAAAGCTCAATATTTGCGCAGAAAAGTTAAGATAAAACAAATATCTTTGAGCGAAAAAACTTAAAAACTCAGACGTTAATACAGATAAAGTACAAATAAAATATATTTAATATTTTTGTTGCAAATCAAATAATGCAAATTACGTAAGTCGAGAGTGGATTCTTAAATTTTGGTTTGAAATCTGTATTGTATACGAACACTTTTTAATAAATCTATAACTTTAAATGTATGTATGTTTATGCGAGCATTTTGGGAGTGACTATTGCATCACTTCCTCGCTCGTGCATATAAAGCATTTGCAGATCACTCTCAAGAAGATATATTGGGCATCTACACTGATGGTTCGAAAAATGGGGACAAAGTTGGTGATGGTGTCTTCATTGAGATATTCAACATCCATATGTATTTCATGAGGATGAGTGTAATATGCAAGCGCAGATTGATGCAATACATAGAGCGATCAATTGGCTGAGGTATTGTAGGATATACGGTCGAAATATCATGATTTTTAACCGACAGCAAGGCGGTAATTCGGTCACCTATGGTTATCTACCCGACATCGAATCTTTTCGGGAATGTAGCATATCATTGAATAGGATGGCAGTGCACTGGTCTGGGTGCAAGGTCATTATAGTAACCAGAGCAACCTGATGGCTGATGCCCTAGCGAAAAATGGTACTAACCTCACCGCTTGTAGGTATGTGTAGAGTAAGAGCTCTATGCTACGGCGCAACACCAATGGATGATAGATGATACGGCAACGACAAGATGGAAAAGCACGTCATTCCTACTCAATATCTCGAAAACTTTCTTGAAAGACACAGTTGCTGCAGTATCTGAACATAGCCATTTCGGGGTGCATGCATCAAAAATAGGGCTACCTTTTGGAGTAGGAAACTATTCTTCAACTACTTTACCACTGTTTGTGTTAAATAACTATGAGCTCTTTTCTATAAACTCTCAACTTCTCTATATTGTTTAATTAAATTTACACGGACATTTTTGAGGTGTTTTACAATTAATTTGGAACTTCATAGTGAGTTGAGGATACGAGCGGCGATTCTTGAGTTACTAAGGGGCTAATATAAAATCAACGCAAGAAATAAGAAGTGTATTAATGTATTTTTTTTTTAATCATGGTAAAAATAATAGTTTTTGTTTCCATATGAGTTAAGAATATGACACATTTTATATATGATTGAAAAGGCCTCTCCAAGACCTTTCACATTATACACATATAGTTAATAAAGATTAACTATCAAACGAGAAAATGGATTTGCAACGCTTCACTTTGGAAAAAATTATAAGGAGTGAGATCGAAAAACACACGTTTTTCATTAAAACTTTTAACCCAAGAAAAAATGGGTCTGCAACGCTTCACTTTGCAAAGACCAACTTGGGATACAAAGAGTTGGCCAAGAATTCAAAAAGATCCTGGCAGGAGCGTTTCTACTTTCATCTCAAAACAAGAAAAAGTAATGTTAAATCTTAATTTGTTCCAATTTATTACGCCAAGAAGGAATCATCTTGGATCCCATACAGTATGTAATCTTGCATCCTATCAAAATCTGAGCTGATTTAGCTATGTCCGTCTGTCTGTTGGAAACATTCTCACGCCTAGAATAATTGTCCAAATTCAATTAAATTTGGCCTGAGTATGAGTATACTATTTAAAACCTGCAATATCAGTTCAAAAGCAAAAAATTTATAGACCGATATATGAGACAACCTTAAAATTCCGAAAGATCAAATTTTTAAACAAAAAGAAACTGGATTTAGACAGGATTAAACATTTAAACTGTAACACATTATCGTATGTAAAAATCATAAAAATGTGTATCCAACAGTCGCAGTTTTAGAGATAATCTTCTAAAAGTCGCCATATATTAATATATAATAATAAACTTGTGCTGGGGCCATTATTTAACTTAGTTTTCATATAAGGCTTATTTTCGGAATATGGTTTATCGCTTCTAAAAATCTTTAATATAAACTAATTCTATTGAAATTCAACAATATTATTTTCATAACTATCTTTTATATATATTTTTAATAGGGGCAGTCTCAGTCCTTATTGATATAGCTCTATTATAAGGCCTCTGCCCGTAGAGCAGTTTTGAGCTTATAAAACTAGTAAGTAAAGACCAATCCTATTGAAATTCGTATCAATAAATTTTCCAGCTATTTTGAATATATGTCTATATGTTGCTATAGCTCTCATATAAGACACCTTCCCAGAAAACTGGTTTGAGCTTTTAAAACTCTTAAATAAACCTCAGTTCTATGAAATTTCGGCACAATATTTTTTCTAATAACCTTTAATATATTAATAATTTGGTCAATATCTGCTCCATATTTTGCTACAGCTCTCATATAAGACCCCCTCCCGGAGCTTATAAAACTAGTCAATAACGGCCTATTGGGCAATTAAATGTTTATCAACCAATTTTCTATATAAAATCGTAAATATTATTTTTCTAACTGTCTTTCTTCAAATATAAGGCCATATTTTGCTATAGCCTCGTTCCCGAAAAAAACTTTAAACTTATATAACTTTTAAACAAGAAACAATTTTATTGAAATCGGAAAAATCATTGTTCTATCTTAAATATATGTTACTTATTTTATGTTTATGTCCCTTAAGAAAGGGTTTTAAATTTGATATTATTTTATTGAAATTGGTAAAATACTATTTTTAAAATGTCTTCAATATATAAATCTGCTTTGACAGTTATCGTAACATATTTGATTGTTACTTCATTGAAATGGGTTTATTTCATGGAATATTGTTTTAGGTACAGCCGAATAAAGCATTCTTACTTGATTTTTACTAATATATCGTTTAAATTACATACTAATTTTTGTAACTTTTATTCAAAATTTGTCTGGTGCTTTGTACAGACTTTTACGGTTTTGGACAAGTCGCAACGCTTTTGTTCTTCGAGGAGTTGACATCACTGTTAATGCGCAAACAAAATTTTGATTTGTTTTGTTTGTAATTTGCAGAAAATAAATTTAAATTTATTTATTTTCTTGAATAAAGAAATAAATAATAAAAATATGAATAAACATATGGCTACTGTGTTGCAGAGTATGTGCAGAACGTGTATGAGACAACTTCCAAAAACGCAAACTAAAGACTCTGCCAATGGAATGCAAAATATTTTAGAAGTTCCAAGTTCTCGTAAAAGAATAAGTATAATTAATATCCTTCAAAAGATACAACCAGAAATCAAAGTGGATTATAATGACAATCTTCCTACTTTAATATGTTCCGATTGTATACGAAAATTATTAATTACACATGAATTTATAGAGATGTATAAGAATTCTGATAAAAATTTACGTATAATATTGAAAGATGTTGATTTGAACAATTATCAGAATGCAAACGAGTTTGCCGAGGAATCCTTACATAAAAATGATATCTATGGAGTTAATAAATATGCATTAGAAATTGAAGAATTGAATATGAGAGTTATGGAATTAATGAAGAAGAATAAAAATGATCATATAGACTTAGAAGATGTGACGGAAATTTCAGACAATATAACCTTTCATACAAATCCCTATAGTGATGATAGTGATGACGAATGGATTCTCAATGAAAATCGGTTGGTATTACTTATTTACTATGGCAGTTCTATGGATAGTGTATATATATATATATATATATATATATATAATATATATATATATATATATATATATATATATATATATATATATATATATATATATATATATATATATATATATATATATATATATATATATATATATATATATATATATATATATATATATATATATATATATATATATATATATATATATATATATATATATATATATATCTGGTGTTACCGATTCTAACAAAAATGTTATTTTATTATTTATTTATTAAGATCTAACAAATAATTTCTTATAAGACTTGATTAAGTCTATTAATTCGGAAGTCCTATTACCTAGCCCATAGAGAAATTGCTGGCTTGCCCATTCTTCCTATATCCTCCGAAGTCTCATAAATTTAAAAAGCAATTATTCTTCATGTCACAAAGATACACATCTCTGTGATCTTTATACTTATCATCTTCGCCTACTTTCCCCTACCAACGCTAAAGTCACCAGATGCCCCAAACTCACCT
Source organism: Cochliomyia hominivorax (assembly GCA_004302925.2). Classification (NCBI taxonomy): domain Eukaryota; kingdom Metazoa; phylum Arthropoda; class Insecta; order Diptera; family Calliphoridae; genus Cochliomyia; species Cochliomyia hominivorax. Next base: position 75,323,282 of record PYHX02000495.1, on the reverse strand, counting down.
AAATAGTCAAGCTTAAGCTAAGAACCGCCTAAAGGGTCTTAGAGCACCCGTATAGCTAAAAGAGGCACATCTCTGTGTATTTTCCAAAAGAGTTATCCGGCTCTTCAAATATACGATACTAAGCCTTCATAGGTCCCACAATTGTCTGTAAACACAGTTGACCTCCTTTACCTCTTGTACTATCACTCCCGCAGGAATAACTAATCAGTTGAATAACGAAGAGGTTTTCATTCTTAATTTTGTTCAGAGATTCGAAATGTGCGTCGATCTTTATAAAAACGATTTGGACATACTGTGCGTACCTATGTAGGTGCCATTTTCAAATGTGGTGATGCTATCAGTAAAAATTAGGATATTCTATATTGCACCTACCAGTTGGCCAATCCCTTATGGCTTTTCTTAACAATGATGTCCACACAGGAGCAGCGTAATTCACCACTGGCCGGCAAATCGTTTTATATGAAGCCAATAAGGTTTCTTTATCCATACCCCAAATACTGTCAGCTACTGCTTTGAGGACTTTATTTCTACTTAGCATCTTGTGCGTGAAGTAGTAGTATGTGCTGAAAGAGTGAAAAGGTCATCAAATGTAACTCCCAAAATTTTGGGGTTATTAACTGTCGGAATTTGCACTCCATCGACCATGATGCCTAAATTCATATTCACCTCTTTTGTCCAGGTGAAGAAGAGTGTTGCAGTTGATTTCGCTGGTGAAAGTTCCGTGCAATGAAGAAGCCGTGGATTTCGCTAATATAACCATTTACCAAACCACAAAGGTCATCAACTCTATGGCCCGTAGTCGTTATCGTACAGTCATCGGTATGTTATCACGTCTACTCCGGGTGGAGACGCTGGGAATTTAGAGAGGTAGAAGTTAAACAAGAGTATTGAAGTTGCAGAGACCATCAACGCGGCTAAACCATCTAAGACGATTGGCCCCGATGGAATATCAATGCTAATGTTGAAGAAACTTAGCGAACGGGTAGTTGATTACTTGACAAAAGTTTTTAACCTGTCAATTCTGCGCCTGTTAATATCCAATGCCTGGAAAATACTGAAACCTGGGAAAGATGCTAATCATGCAGGCCGATTTCCCTCCTATCACCTGTCGCAAAGACTCTTGAGGCTCTTCTCCTCCCCCAATTGAATAGTCATCAGCAGCTCGTCACCAGCATTGATTTCGTAAAATGCACAGCATAAACCATGTGAACGTACAATCCTTATGGCTCTTGACCTCCGGCAGTCTCCATTGTAGAACAACATGAAGAGAGAGAATGTGAATTATATGAGTGGACGTCAGTCATTCGTTGAATTTCGAGACAAAAAGTCGCAGTCCCGTAGTGTGGGTGGTTAGTGATGAATTATGCGGCTACAGTATGGACACCTTTGTTAAAGAATAATCTGTACTAGAAAACGATGACCTTTTTTGTTGAGGAACTTAATAAATAGATAAATGAAATAACTATCAACTATTGAAAAATGTTTTAAATCCATTTAAGTCGATAAAATTCCAAAAATAAATTTAATCAGACCATTAATCATAAAACATTTTTTTCAGGGAAATACAAATTTCGAAAAAGGTAATACAAGCTGTGAATATGCATAAAAATGACAATGCAGAAAGCTATGATACAATATCGAATTATGATTATAACGAATTGATAGATATTGATGATAGAGAAAAAACAAATAATGATAATGAAGAAGTTACAAGTTATGAAATTGATATAACAACTTATAATAATGAAATAGTAAATAATGTTAAAAATGTAAAAACAAGTAACAACGATAATGATAAAAATGAAAGAAATGAAGAAACTACAAAAAGGATTACGAGAAAAAGAAATAGTCCTAGAAAACAAGAAAAGGTTCCGATAAAGAAAAATATACAGAAAATTGACACAGAATATGAATTACCTCATGTTTCTGAAAATGGTAATATAACATGTAAACAGTGTGAACTTGTTTTGGATAATTTAGAACAATGGCAGGAGCACATAAAAACTCATAAAACCAATGAAAGCATGAAAAATAAAAAGAGATTTGAATGTGAATATTGTGGTAAAGGTAAATATTATTTACATTTTTTGATGTTGTAAAACTTAATATTGAATTCATTTGCTTTTTAATAGCTTTTGTAAAAAAGGTTTATTATAAAACGCATTTGCGTGTTCATACAGGTATTAAATAATATTTAAAAAAGCCAAACATTAGCATTTAATTGTTATTTAAATCTGTGTTTAGGAGAACGACCTTATTTATGTGTTGAGTGCGGAAAAGGCTTTAAAGTTTTTAGCAGTTTTAAAATACATATGATGCGACATAAAGGAGAGAAGAGGTATCAATGTAAAGAATGTCCCAAGAAATTTGTTTGTCCAAGTGGTTTATATAATCATATGATGGTCCATACAAAAGTGAAGCCATTTGTATGTGATATCTGTGGCAGTGCATTTCATATGGCCATTCACTTAAGAAAACACAAGCTATATCATGATGGCGTTAAAAACTTTAAATGTGATTATTGTGATAAGAGTTTTGTTTTGGCTGAAAAACCGTATAGCTGCAAATATTGTGAAAAGGCATTTGCACAAAGTAACGATCACATTAAACACTTGCGACAGCACCTGGGTAATGATGTTTACCAATGTGAGTTATGTCCATTACGTTTTCCTCTAGCAAGGGATTTACAAAAACACTTCGCTACTCATAAAGATGATGATGAAGATACTCGAGCCCGCAATTTAGAAGCTCGTCTTCAAGAAGAACGAAGGTTGCAGGATCAATTGTGTGTTAAAGAATCATCATCATCACAATGCTAAATATTAAAAAGTTTATTTTTTATTTATTTACAAGTAATTTTCCATTTTCAAGTATTTCTATATATCATATTATACTCCAAACAAACATCTCGTTTTAAAAAATTCAATATATAATTATAAAGTATAATATGAAAGAAATAACAAATTTAATGGAACTAAAATTAATAAATTTACAATAGTTAAAAAATAATTAACATGAAATGTAGCTGTTATTAGTTTAAATATCTCAAATATTTAAACTAATTAAAACAATTCGATTGTAAGTGTACTTTTTATCTTAATATACCTTCATGCCATATAGTAATAGCGACATAAGTAGAGAGTTAGATACGCTTTTTTATAATCGTTGGCAGTAACAAATTCGTAAAGTATAGTCGCTACTCCACCGGGTACTTTTTTTGCAAGCATATGTTTTGTTTCTTATTGAAAAGTAATTAACAAAACTATAAATGTTCACAAATAATCTTTGGATATGTTTTAACCTCAAATAGTTTCCATTACGTCATATACCGTATGTTTTTCATATTTTATTGTTCAGTTGGAACAAAGAAAAAACGGAGGGGTACGAGAAGTGGACATTTTATTTGGTTGAATAGACATGAACGGTGTTTAATATGTTTTTAGAGAAATTTCTTTTTATGTAGAAAGATGCATAAAAAGATACGCAATCGTTTTATAACTAGTTGAGCTAACGAAAATAATTTAATGATTGTCTCAAACTAGTCATAGGACTGCCAAGTTATAGTATCCTCACGTTACCCAATAGACACCTTGTGGCGTTGAAATGGGTGAATGCAATGTATCTCATTATTTACCACTTAATTCGTAGTCATTAGTAAACGTTTGCTTTTGCACTTAAATCTTAACTGTCTTCTTACAATACACTTGGGTGCGATAAAAATTATGACCTAATTTAAGATCAGTACGCTGTTGTTTTCAAAATTTCTTTATATAAAAGCCCTTCGCACGAAGACTAAAACCACTTATAAATTTTCCTCCGCTCTCTGATAGTTATATAAAATGCCCAATTATTGGTCATAAAAATACACATTTTTAAAATAATGAAATTTTCTATATATCTTTAGTATTTAATGGGTTAAGGTTATTAAATAGTTATTACATGAAATCTTGAAGTGTTGTCAACAAGTATCAAATATGAATAAGAATACCGTTATATCGATGCTTTTGTTAAGGTATTGGTACTTTGCAAAAAAGTTAATAGTAAAAACAATAATATTGATTTTATCTCCGAAAGGTTAATGGTAACGCCATTTATTGATCATTGAAAAGGCTAATACTTTTCACATGATACCTATATTTTAAATATATATTAAATAAGAGAAAAATGGATCTGCAAGTCGAAACTTTGGGACACTATATCTCAAAAATTATTAAAGAGCGGAAAAAATCTATGTTACTTTTACTCAATCTTAATTTGTTCAAAAATTATCGTGGGACACACATACGTTTTTAACAGTCTTTCTAAGATACAACGCCGCCAATAATTGTGTTATAAAAGCCGGCGCTCTAGAATAATGGTTTGACGTAGATTTTATCAACGTAAACAAAACTCTCAAATTATGATATAAAACAATAATAATTGAAGAAAATTTAGTAAATAAATAAATAATATTAAAACTATGCGATAAAATGGAAAATATATGTCGAACATGTATGCTTAATAAGGCAAAACTGCCTGAAATGGAATTGGAATTTAATGAAATAAAAATGACATCAATTTTCAATGTACCGGAGGAATACGAGGAAGAAAACCTCAGCATTATGGAACTAATTAAAATTTCTGTACCACAATTAAAAATCGACAATAATGATATATTACCAAAATATATTTGCCAAAGATGTTTAGAAAAAATTACGGATATTTATAATTTTCAGCAAAAATGTCTTAACATCGAGGACAAACTTTATAAAATGTTAAAGGAGGGCGATTTAATGGATTCCGAAAATTCCACAGAGCATTTAGAATTAGAAGTAATTAAAACTGAATTGATAAATGATGTTAATTTTAATGATAATACTTATAATGGAATAATTGAAGATGAAATCAGCCTTCACTGTGGTTCAACTGTGAATGATGAGAATGCAAGTGGGCAGGAAAAAATTGATGAAAGGTAACTATTTTTCAGTACAATATTCTAGCTTGAAATTCAAATGGTTAGTAATTTGTTTATGAGAAATAATACGCATTATTCAAAAATATGGTTGTTTCTAAAGCCATAATCCTTTTTTAATAGTTTCTAAACTTTTGAATCCAAAATATGTAGTGATTTTCGAGAACTATCTACACTAAAGAATATTCCAATTAATTTTTTTCTATTATTGTTTTTGTTGTTTTCATCTAAAACTAAAGTTGAAGTCTTTTATGAGGGGCAACTTAACGGTACTTTTTTAATGTAAACAAGATTTCTTAGTTTTGTTGTTTGCCTTATTTGTGCGATCAAATGTTCTGGAGCTAAATAAACGCCGACTTAAAAATTGCTTAAAAATTTCTATTTCTAAAGTCTAGTTTTAAATACAATATCTCAATTTTCTAATTTCAATACATTTAATAATTTGATAAGATTTAAACACTTTCAAGGTAACATTTTGGTCCGATCATGAAAAGATCCATATATTTTTTTGTGACCAAAAATGTTCCAATACGGAAACTGGCCGTAAAATTAAACGTCCCAAAGGTGTACTGCGTAATTTATTTAGAAAAGAAACCTGCCAAGAGAAATACAAAATAAACAAAAAGACAGCTCAATATTGTCAAACAAAAAGCAATCCGTTATTGGCACGATTTGAGATCAAACGTAGTTCGTAAATTCGGCGGTGGTGGTGTTTTGGTTTGGGTATTTTCTGAAAAATACAAAAATTAATACCACAATTTTTAACGAATTGCTGGAAAATGTTCTTTTCTCTTTTATGAATGGAAAATGGATGAAGATTGCATTTTCTAACATGATAATGCATCAGTACATTTTCAAAACAGTGTAAATCATAGTTGAACAAATACAGCATACGTCAGTTGGACTGACCGTACTTAATACTTCTTAGTATACTGACGAAAATTTCAATAATAAAATATTGGTGAAGGAAGAATGTTTTAGTAATATTTTTTCTGCAAATTTGTTATGTTGACAACTCTTTATAGCAACAAAATACAGTTGTAAAATATTTTTCCTTTAATCTAGAATATTATTTAAAACACTCTGCTTTATTAAAAAAATGCAACCATTGGAGAACTTGGTGGGTAAAACTAAAAATAAAGAAAATTTGGGAAGAAATCGCTTCTGGAGGAAGTCCACAACAAAATTATAAATAATGCTTTAGAGACTGATAAAATTGAGTGCGTTTATGAGAAAAAATCCTTAAAAATTACAGTAAGATTCTAAAATTAAGTTAAAAATAAAATGAAATATTATTAAATTATTAAAAAAAGAAGTATTTTAAATCAAGTCTTAGTTGATTATGTTATGCGCGTTTGTAGGAATATGCGCCATTGTATGTACGAAAATTTTTTAGCCTCATTTGTGACGAAAAACAATATAACCGACATAACACATGATCCGAAAAAAACAGTAATATTAATGCACTTTGAATTAATTTTTTTAAAACAATTTTAATGAAAAAATTAATTGTCATTTTTGTAATTCAATGGTTATGAAGACGGCAATTCATTATTAAGAATAATGAATGAATAATATGCCTTTTTGTCACAATATTTACATGGACGATTGGAAAGTTTTTCGTATTATTAGTAATTTTTAAAAAGTTATCTTAATCCATTAGAGCTATATAAATATCTGATGCAGTATATGTACATATTTTTCTTCCTTTAATTAACTATAAATATTAAGTAAACAGAAAAAAGTAAACAGGACACGTTGTAGTAAAAGGAATATCAAAAAGGCTGAAGCGGAATCAGAATTCACAGAGAAAACAAAAAACAATTCAATAACACGTAAAGCTAAATCAAAGCTCCCGAAAACCGAAGAAATGTATCCATGCGATAAATGTCAGAGAAAATTAATATCGAAATTATCGTTAATAAAACACCAAGAAATGCATTTGAAAAAAGCAAAAGAAGAGCTTGAATTTAAATGTAGCATTTGTGAAGAAGGTTAGTTTGAAATTTTCGTTTTTTAATATTATAAACTAATATAAATTTAGTTTATAGAATTTACAGAAAGCACTTTATTAAAAAATCACCAAAAAACCCATACTGGTAAGAAAAACCCTTTTCAAATGAACTTTATTGGAATACAAAAACTATCTCATTCCAATTATTATAGCTGAAAAACCATTTTTATGTTCAGCATGTGGTAAAGGATTTACCTCAGCAGGAAGTTTGAAACAGCATTCTTTTCGTCATTTAGATAAAAAATTGTATCCCTGTTCGGAGTGTCCAAAATCATTTCCTACTAAGGGTGATCTGCTTTGTCATTCTGAGACTCATAATGCCAAACCACGAATACATGTTTGTGATGTATGTGGTCGTGGATTTCACAAACCATTCCTACTGAAGCAGCACCAGAGGTATCACAACAATGAAAGGCCTTTTGCATGTGATTTTTGCGAAAAACGGTTAGATATTTTTATTCCAATTATATATACAAAATTAAAAGTTTATGTTTATTTTTTCTTATCAAGATTTGTTACTAGTGAAAAACAGCAGCGACATATGAGAATTCATACGGGTGAAAAACCATACCGCTGTAAATACTGTGATAGAGCTTTTGCTCAAAGTAATGATTGTATAAAACATTTACGACAGCATTTGGGCGATAATGTTTATCAATGTGAATTATGTCCATTACGATTTCCATTGGCCAGAGATTTACGTGCACATTTTGCCAGTCATAAGGATGACGATGATGAAACTCGTGCTCGAAATCAAGAAGCACGTTTGGAGGAGGAACGAAAATTACAAATTCAAATATTTGTTCGGGAAAATTAACAAAATATCTAAACACCTAGTTAATTTTGGAATATGTTAAAATCTCCTATTGTAGTATATGAACTTAAATAAAAAATGTAAATGTACATAATAAAACTTGAATATAAAATAAATCTTAATTAAATATCATTTTTTGTTTCGACAATTTATCTTCTTAATGCTCTGCCATCTTACTTAATAACATGCAACATTCCTGGACAAGATTCGATGCCGTATAGACACGTGTAATAGACCGAATTGCCGACTTGCTATTGGTAAAAATCATAATATTTTGACCGTATATCATAAAAAATATTGTAATTTTCTGAAAAGACATCTTCCTTCTTCTCCACCTTTTTCGTTTCCTTTTCCGAGCCATCAATCTAGATGCTCTGTTCATCCTCATGAGAGGAAGACATTGACCTGGCAGCGCTTCTCCCATGTGACAAGTAAATTTCTTATGCAGAAGTGAAGGATCCAATAGTAAATGAGTTTTTGGATTATCTTCTGTATCCTCTGTACCTCCAGTTCCTTGTAGTATTTTATAGGCATATGAAGAGCGTTTGAATCAACCGGTAATTAGTCGATAATTTTATTTTTATAATAGGAGCACGTTTGTCTAAATCGAGTTCTCAGAAATAATTCTATAACTTTTGGACTGTTTGAAGGAGTACAGGTCATGTTCGACAAAAAATCATTTTTTAAATGGCAACTTAAAAAATTGTTTGCCATTTTTTCCTAACGGTGGCAAAATTTATTCACTGATAAAACCAAGTTTCGAAGGCATCGATAAAACAATATATCTTTTTATGACCAATAATTGTAAATTAATAATTTTTCATTTATAACATCCTAGTTTTTGGACTTGTTTAATACAAAGAATTATATCAATAAAAATATTTAAAATAAATGTATTTTTCTGTAAATGTTAGATTGTTCATTAAGAAAATATTTTTATACATTTGGATTTATTATTCAGAAACTTACATCGAATTAAATTTTAAATTTTTTATAACTATTATCTATCAAATCAAAATCAGGATTTGTAACTCGAAACTTTGGCATACCATACCTCGGAAACTATTAGAGAGCGGAGGAAATGTTTTAGTTTTTGAGCAAAGGGATTTCATAATATTTAAAAATGTTTGAAGTCAATAGCATATGGAGTTAATTTAAGCCCAAAATAAATAAAGTTTCATGGATCTATATTTGTTCCTAAAAATGACTCAAAAATTAATAATAAAAAACATGTCGAATTCGACTTTGTTCGATTAGTTAAAAATCGATTATTTATTATTTCACTTATTTGCCAAAGTCTGGCAATACATTTAAGAAATGCTTAATGTTTGTTAGTTTTGTAAACAGAGCAATTGTTATTTATTTTAATTTTATTTAAAAAAATATAAAAATAAGCATATAAAATGAGTATTAAAATTATTACGTTACACAACATGTGCAGGACTTGTATGATACAATTTTCTAAAAGGAAAAAGAGAAGTGATATTAATGAGAAACCAAATGGCTGCAAAAAGAGTGCAACTCTCAAAGAAATTTTACAGTTCATACAACCACAAATTAAAATAGCAAAGAATGATAAACTTCCCACCTTTATGTGTTCCGATTGTATAGAAAAATTAATAAATGTTCAAGAATTTATAGTAATGTACAAAAATTCTGATAAAAAGTTTCGTCAAATGTTAAATGACACAAACGTTAATTGTCGTTCTGAAACCGGCGTTAGTGATTTGTGGAATACTTCAGAAAAGCCATTTGAAATGGATGAAATTGGGAGTCAAGAAATAAAAAGTTATGAGTTAGAAATGAGAGAACAAAATTTTGAAGATATTTGGAAAGATGAAGAAAGCGATTGGCCAGATTTTAATGATGAGTCTTTGGACGGTGGCAGTGATAAAGAGGAATTGTTTTCCAACCCTTTCAGCGATAATAGTGAAGATGAGTGGTTGCCTGAAAAGAGGTTAATATATTTGTTTCCTTTATTTCCACAAAAAATAATGTTATGTTTATTATTATTAATTGTTTACATCATCGTTGGTGGTTTTTGGAATGCTCGTAATGTATATGTCAAAAACTAATATTGCCTAGGGTCTAAAACTTCTCTTGTCAACTCCTGTTTGTATCACAAGACTTACGAGAGAGCCTTGTAGGAACACTACCAACGGTCAAGTAAATTTCGAGGTACATGATACATGCAATCCTTATCTCTGGATTTCTGAGCTCGCTGTAATTTGTAGATACCAAAGTTAAAAGACGTACTGTTTGAGTTTATCTTTAATGATCATAGAAATCTTATACAGGTTCCAGGAAACTTGAAATTAGCACTGGCTCCTTCGTTTTTAATTTGAACATGTACAACGAAGATTATAAAATGTACTAATGGATCTGTAATCACAGAAGACAACGTCTTCGTTTTAGGCCTAGCAGCATATTTGTCGGTAATAATGGTAACGAATTGCACAGCTCATTGCTAATACATCAACACTTATCGGTGAATATGACTATATTTTCCAATCCTATGGCTGCCATTACATCTGTGAAATAGGAAAGACGATAATGATACGAGTACATACAGGTCTCATGTTCTTAAATTCATATTAAATGGGCGCCCAGGAAATAACTGGAATTATAAAGTCCATACTACGCAGAAAAAAAAAATTGTTGGGAATGGTAGATTCTATCAAGAGTTATTGAAACGTCCAGCCATAAATATCCATTTTATGCAGCGGGCGCTCTTCAAAATGGGTACCGGAATATCGAACACGTTAAAATTTTGGTGTCATGGGAGATATTTTTATATTATGATCGAAAGTGTTCAATATATGCCTGCAACTAGATTTTCTTTTCGTAATATGAATCTTTTTTGATCTTAAACCATTAGAAATATATACCCATTAGGAATATATACATGGTATTTCTTATGATGTTCTTTTTTGAATTGTCCCATTTTTGTCATTTACTTGAAAATCAAGTTACATTTTATTTGTTAATTTTTTATTATTCTCTTAACGAAAATATCTTGGTTTCAAAACTTCGTCTTTTTTAGAAAGCTTGGAATACTTTATTAGTGTGCTAGAATAGATTTAGTCATAAACAAATTTCATGTTTTTTTAACACTTTTATTTTATTCCTCTTGTTAAATATTTAAATATTAGTCAAAAACAAAACTGTCTCAACAACAATGACCGCGTGGATGACACTATAACAAATTTTATTTCGGAAAAAGAACCTCAGGAAAATATTTCTGGGGATCACTCTGCGACTGTAGAAGGATTTCAGTTGCGAAAAGATTTGCAAGAAAATATTTCAAAAAAATCTACAGAAGCAGAGAAAGGACTACAATCGGTCGTTGGAAATGGTAGTATAAAATGCAAGAAATGTAATAAAGAATTAGAGAATCTTAAACTTTTCCGACTTCATATGCGAAAACATCTACTTGAAAGGCGACAACCAAAAGAACCTCCAAAACAAATCACGAAAAAGACAATCAAACAAAAGTATTACGAATGTGAACAGTGCAAAAAAGGTAAATTAAAAAAAATATTGTGTTAATGCATAAATTTTGATTAAATTATACCTCATTTTAGAATTTAAAGAACGTGCCCGTTATAATGAACATATACGCGTTCATATGGGTAAATATCTATATATAAATATAAAATAAAACCTGTGTTAATTTAAAGATTATTTTCAGAGCCATCATTTTTATGTATTGAGTGCGGAAAGAAACTTAAAACTGCCAGCAGTTTACATTCACATATGTTACGACATAAAGGAGAGAAAAATTTTCATTGTAATCAATGTCCCATGAAATTTGATTGCTCTAGTGGTTTATATGCTCATAAGCTGAGGCATTCAAAAGAAAAACGACATGTTTGTGATGTATGCGGAAAATCATTTGTTTTTAGATGTGATTTAAAAAAGCACCGACTATATCATAACGGTGTTAAAAATTTTGCATGCGATCAATGTGATATGAAATTTATTTCGAAACAAAAGCTAGATAGACACAAGCTCACTCACACGGGAGAAAAACCGTATCATTGTAGATATTGCGACAAAGCTTTTGCCCAAAGTAACGATTGTGTCAAACATTTACGAAATCATATTGGCGATGATAATGTTTATCAGTGTGAATTATGTCCACTTAGATTTCCATTGGCTAGAAAATTGCGAGCACATTTATTTACTCATAACGATGAGGATGAAGAAACTCGTGCCCGTAACCTAAAGGCAAGATTAGAAGAAGAGCAAAAATTACAAATAAAAATGGGCATCAAGTGTTTAGATTTTTAATATAACCATTTTATTTATTATTTAAGAATAAATGCATTAAATATATTTTAACAAAACTCGAAATATTGATTATTTTAATAATATATATACTTTTTGGAACGTTACACAGTGTTTTCAAAACGCCTTTTTTTAATAATTCTTTTACTTTGGAACTGTTGAATGTCTTATAATTTTTCCTGAAAGGAGTGGGAAACTAATGTAACTATAAACCATTCCTAAAATATCTTGGAAATAACTTAATAAAGATTCACACGTTTTTTATTCCAAAATACCCAAAATAATAATCCAGCCTCACCCTGCCGTTGTGAAAGGTATGGACCATTATGGATTTCTTGAGTATATAGAAAATATATGTTACTTTTTGATAATTTTAGCATTGACATTTTTTCCTCAAAAAACTAAAAAAACATATTTGAAAATTAACGAAATTCCGACAGGGCTTGTTGGGAAGATGTCCCAATGTCCTCCGAATTGCTTTACAAGCAAGTTAGAAATTCGATTTCGCTTATCGATCAGTAGTTTTATCCGGATCTTGATGATATTATCAAGGTTCTTTAATATGATTTTTGTTAACTTTTGTTATAAGAGTATGTTCGTTCCCAAAGGAGGTAAATGGTCCCACAAGAAATTACAAAAGTGCGAAGGAAAATGTATACTTTTAATAGCGTAAAAATCAATATTTAAGAACTTATGGCTTAAATCAGTAATATATATCGATATAATGGTATCAAAACTTGGTACACACCTAGTACCGAAGAAATAGCATAACAAAAAAAAGAAAAATTAAAAATTTTCAATTATTTGTAATGAAAATAATTGAAAAATTTTAAATTTAATTCGATAACTTAAAGACGAAGCCACCTTTTTAGTTATAACAAAGATGGAAGTCCCTTAATACGCCATAATTTGTTCTAAACTTTCAAGCTATCATTTGATGTATACAGCATAATTTTTATCTTTAGGGAACAAATGCAAAAAAGACTTACACTTCTAATACTTGTTTGGCGATGGCTGGTTTAAATAAATTTTATCATATAAAAATCGCTGAAATAAAACTTCGACTATCAATCCACTTTCGAAAAAAAGCGCTGGTTTGTCAATATTGGTCTGAAAGAATTTTCCAATTTATTAGTTTTGGGAAAAAATAACAAGCAAAAATTTGTTTAAATTATTAAAAAAAAAATTATTATAACATTTATAATAATATTATTATTAATAATATTTATAACATTTTAAATTACAAAATGTCTTCATCAATTGAAAATATGTGTCGTACGTGTATGCAAGAAAATAATAGAAATGAACAAGAAATAATCAACAAAAATAAAGTTAAAATGAAAATTCCACAAATGTTGTCCATTTTTACGATTCCGAAGGAAGCCAAAGAAAAACTTAATTTGATGGAATTAATTAAAACTACAGTGCCACAATTAAAAATTAAAGAAAATGATCAGTTACCCAAAAACATTTGTATGGAATGTTCGGAAAAAATTCAGGATATCTATAATTTTCAACAAAATTGCTTAAACAATGAACAGAAATTTTACAAAATGTTGGGAGAACATGACATTGTTAATACTTTCAATGATGCTAAATATCATGAAGATATATTTAAGACTGAATTTGAAGATTCCATCATTAAAGAGACCACTATGCAGTCTGATGAAGAAATGATAATGGAAGAGGAAATCAATAGAGCTGCTGAAGCAAAGGATGAATTTATTGATAGTTGTAGTGATTTGAGTATCGATCTAGTTTGGGACGAAGATAATGAAAGTGAATGGAATTCAAAAAAGTCGCAAAGGTAATTTTAATATGTAATTAATGTAGTCTTTACAAAGATTTTTTTATTTAAATTTTGTTAAAATGAATTATGTACTTATAAAATAAACGCGTATTGGATAAATATGCGAAATAACGTCTTAAGTATAGATCCCTGAACTATGGGATAGAAGTATTATAAACCTATTAAATTACTATCGTATTAGGTCAAAGTGAAGAATATGTATATCAATAAAATGTATTGAAGAGACCTATTCGAAATGCAAAAAGTGAAAAACTATCGATGCTTGCTGGGGCAAGAGTTTATTTGTGATTTTATTCCTTATTTCTTCTAAATCTCACTCATATTGAAACTTAAACTACATTGCACGTTATTCATTTAATACACATGTCATACCATCATCCCATAAAGTCCTAATGATATGGATTTAAAAAATAAGTTTATTAAATTGGTCATGTTTGGATCAAAATCTGGAACTTCCTACACAAATGTCCTCCGAAATAGTGTTATAAACTCATTAATATCTCAGAAAATATACTATTTTAATTCATTTTTGGTGCTCCAATGCACGTCCTGTGGCCCTCAACACCCCATGAATTTCGACCAGAATCTACTATACTCATCGGGAAAACCTTCTCCTGATGTTGTCCCTAACCAGATAAACGAACCTATGCCTACCACCATTCTCGAACTTTAAGTTGAAATCATATAGCCTCGAACTTTAGTTGAAATCATATAAAAATCCTTTCGAAATCGAGCTCAGAAATCCACGAACGTCTTGATACCATCTTCCCTCCTAAACCAAACTTCTTCAATCTAAAAAGACTTCTCTATGCCGCTCCCCGAATAAACTTCTCAATTGTTTCAACCAAAAAATACTGTAAAAAATTTTGAGAAAAAAAATCTGAATTTCCGGAAATTTTTAACCTTCGAAGTCCCGATTAAGAAATTAGTCTGCCGCAAAATGTTAAAAAATTAAAAACACAAATTATCAACAATTAAAAAAAAGTGTTAGATATAAAAATTTTATTATAAAAATCAAATAATATGATTACGTATCGCATAAAAATTAATGCATTTACTTTTTTGTCTAAAAAGCCAAATCATTCCTTATCAAATTTTAATAATTTTCTCAAAAGGACCAGGTCAATCAGGCTCCTTCAAAAATTTGGTTAAAGCTACGTTTGAGTGTTTTTGTAGTAATAAACCTACTAAATTTTATAACAATTGATATTAAAAATATGAATTTAATAGAAAAGATATCTTCGAGTTACTTTTAATAGTGTTTAAAGTTCTTGAAGTGACTGTTAAAACTTATTAAAGAAAATATTATGGTTCACCAAATCTTGATATACTAGAGAAATATTGTATCGTTTAAAATCAAAAAGTTTCGTCTTCCTTTCTAAATAGTTTTATTCATATATTTGAAGTTAAATTCGTATTTAATTAGCACAGAAAAAAACCACATTTAGAACTTAATTCCACACTGTTAGTTATATAACAACAACAGCAAAAAATATATATTAAAAACAATAATTATAATGGTATTATAAAGACAATCGTCGCTGTTCTGTCTGTATTCAACTAGGACTTAAGAAATTGGTTTATTATAACACTCTACATAAGTATAATAGTTTCAAAGATACCCGTAATAAGAAGAAATTAAGCGAGAAACATATACCTCTCAACTAACTATTCTAAAAATCAATGTTTTCAAATAAATTTTTCTTAAATTTCAAAATTATTTCAGATATCTCATTAATTGTACTCAATCAGTTATAGTTTTTATAGTTACCAAAGTTAAAATGATGTGGTTTACGTCTGTGCTTTTTACTATTTTAACTTCACTTATATAAGTTTTTGTGATTTAAAAAGAGTATGTTGAAAAAATATAGTTGAAAAAGATTTTACTTTATTTTTCATTATTTAAAGTAAATTGAATAAATATAAAAAACCTAAGAGTGAACGAGTTGAAGATGATATGTTAAAGGTTTTATATGTGCGCCCTAAATTTGAAACCAGTACAAGAAAAAAATCAACAATAACTAATGAAAATAATACCAAAGGAAATTTTCAATGCGAACGATGCAAGAAAAACTTAAAATCTAAAACGGCATTATTAAGACATCAAGAAAGACACAATAAAAAGGATAATGAGGGACGTAAATATAAATGTAATATTTGTCATAAAGGTGAGCTCATTTAGATACATTTGAAATTACAAATACTAATAATTAAATTATTTGTAGCGTTCCTATATAGTTCTGTATTGAGGGAACATCAACGAAAACATATTGGTAAACCTAAGAAAAAAAAAATACATAAAATTTATTTTGTAATCCATTATGATTAAAATTGTTCATGTTAGGCGAAAGACCATTTCTATGTTCAGAATGTGGCAAAGGATTTACATCAGCGGGAAGTTTAAAGCAACATTCATTTCGTCATTTGGATGAAAAACAATTTCCCTGCCCAGATTGCCCTAGATCGTTTCCTACCAAAACTGATATGCTTTCTCACTATGACATTCATAAAGCTAAGCCCAGAAACCATATTTGTGATGTTTGTGGTCGAGGATTTTACAAGCCATATCTATTGAAACAACACAAAATGTACCATAATAATGAGAGACCATTTTCCTGTGAATATTGCGAAAAAAGGTATAATAAATAACGTTAAAAATACTGATATTTTCAACTTAAAAATGTATTTTTTATTCAATATTTTAGTTTTGTAACAAATGAGAAATTGAAACGTCATACCCGTATTCATACTGGGGAAAAACCATATAAATGTAATTATTGCGAAAAGTCTTATTGTCAATCGAGTGAATTAATGAAACATTTGAGATTGCATTTAGGAGAAAATATCTATCAATGCGAATTATGTCCACAAAAATTAAAAACCGTAAAACTTTTACGCAGCCATTTTGCAACGCATAAAAATGACGATGAAGAAACAAAAGCACGAAATTTAGCAGAACTTAATGCTTTGGAAATGAAAGGAATGTTTTTTAAATAATTCAAATATTTTTTAAATAATAAGTGGATGATTTTGGAATATATTGATTTATTAGTATAAATTGCTCAAATTTTCCGCAATGGAGCCATAAGTCAATTATTAATTTTTCTTAAAGACGTATTTTTGATAAAAAAAAACATTTTAATGGATATAATAATCATTATAATAATCATTAAATTATGTAATTGTTAATTTCTGCCTCGATTAAATCTTTTGTGAACGAAAAGTTCGTTCAGTGCAGTTAATGAAACAGCTTATTTACCTCCTACTACCGATTTTAAGACGAAATTTCGATATTTGAGTTATGACGAACTTCAATAAAAATAACAAAAGCTCCAAGAGTGTTGATTTTGAGAAATATATATTTACTATGAGAATTGTATATAGCACACAATTTTGATTTTAGTTTAAAGAAATACTATATTTTATCTTTTTAAAATGTGTATATTTTCATTATTTAATTAGATGTAAATACCAATTTTTTAATTATAAATTCTAAGAAATAAAATATAAACAAAATAGTTTATTAAGGATACACTCTAGTTTAAATAATAGTTTTTATACTTAGCCACAAGGAATTAATAAAATTTAATGAGATGTGAGACATTTTCGAGTTGTTTTAAAGGTTATAGGCCCTGTCTGGTAAGGAGCGTAATAAACCTTAAAAAAATTTCCACCTTAAAATTGAAACAGCTGAATTTGTGGCTTTTCAGTGAATCAAAAGGATCTTGCAAATATCTGTTGTATGTATGTTTTGTTCATATATCAAAGTTCTTTTCTATCAATGCCTCGTGTGTAACTCCAATTGTGTTATACTAAAGTTAGGATAATGCCTCCAATGACAACCAAGAAGTAGTGGAAAAAATAATTTATTCTGACGAAAAGAAATTTAGACGGTCCCAACTCATTTATATCAAACAATGTTCGGAGGTCAAAACATACATGGGGATACACGAACCGTACAGTTTATTCAAATAATGCCCAAAATGAAAGGATAATGACTAGTGTATTCAAAAACTGAAACCGGAAACCGGTTAATCGGTTTTTTGCATTACAGTTTTTTGCATTACAGGAATAATTTCAATTTTCGAATTACTCGAAATGCCTGAGAAAACATAAAATGTATATTTCGAATAACTCGAAAACCTTTTTTCTGAAAATGTCGGTTTTTAAATACACTAATAATGACAGGGCTTTGTTCCAGGTGTAGTTCTAATTTCTGAACTTTTTTGTGCTCTCATAGAAATTTAAAATAAAAAACAAAGATCGATGTCGGCTATGTCAGTCTTACTAGGTAAGGACATCGTCTTTTACATTTTTTTATTGATGGAATTGTTTGACATAATTTTTTTAAAAAGAAGTTTTGTTTCATATGAACCACTTTGTTTACGAATGTCACATACAAATGAGAGAAATACAGACAACGAGTTTATTTTGATACTTCCCCTATTTATAATTATATCACTGAGTAATGATCAATTTATGACTTCAATGAATAAAAGTGTCTAGAAATTGGAACCACAGGTTTTAATTTTAGAGCTTTTCTAATTTCTGGACAGTTAATTTTTTGGGAATTTAAATTTGTGAGAGTCTATTGTACTACAATTGCAAATAATTTTGATTAAATGTTAATTTTACTTAAAAAAATAAACTACAAACTTTCAGAATTTTTAGTTATTCGAGAATTTTTTACATCAAATAATATGACAAAACTTTTTCATTACAAATTATATGTAGAACACACATGAATGTCCACAGAAAGCAGTTTAAATTTTACAGGAACATATTTTCAAATTGAGTTTAAGAGATGGAAAATAAAAGTAAATTAACAAAAAATGCTCACATACAACATTTACCTTACAAAGAGATATCTATCCGCTAATGGTCAGGTGTTATTGTATCACTTCAACTGTACCCGATAGTTCTTTCTCGGGGAAACATTTGTTTGCTACAGCTGTCGCCAGGCTGACAATCTTTGTCCGAGTGTCACTAAGACAGATCCGTAACGGAGAACCACTTTTCGTGGAAACGCGAAACAGTTCGGCTGTATCAGGTTGTTTTTTTTTTTTCTTGAAACAACTTTCTATTGATTACTGTGTTGACAATCTATGTCCGGGTCATTCTGAAACGGAGATCCAATTGTCAAGGAAACGGGGAACGAAATGGAAATTTCATATTGTTCAATTAAATTGAAACTCTTCGCTAAGTTTATCTTGCTAACTTCTTTATAATACAATATGAAGCCGATATGGAGTTGAGGAGTACCGAATTGTTATAATGGACACATTCACTCAGGAAAGAAATATACTTTAGATCTGATCAGAAATTGAAATTTTTAAGTTAATAAAGAATTAAAAAAAATAATAATAAATTTGTTTATAGCTAAATGTACTTGTGTAGAACTTGCCTAATCTATTCCAATTTATTTATTGATTTTAATTCTGTTCTTAAATATTCCTGTTTAATTTAACCCAAAATCGTCCAAATAATGTATTACTTTGAAAATTTTGTTTATTAGTTAATATGCAACATGTGATGAACAAATTAAAAAAACAAAGATATTTTACTTAATTTTTTCATTATTTAAAGTAAAACTAAAAAAAGAAAACATTCAAGAACAAAGCCGATCGTTGAGGTTCAAATAAAAGATGAAGATAATCCAACGATAAACAACGAGTGTCAACAAAAAACAACAAGAAAAACTAAATTATTAACGGAAAAGCTCATTGATGATCAACAGCATAAAGTTTATCCCTGTGATAAATGCAAAAGAAAACTAAAGACAGAATCGTCATTTAAAAAACACCAAGAAATGCACGAAAATAAGGAACAATCTTACAAATGTTCCATATGTAAAGAAGGTAAATAACTATTTTAATAAAATTATATTTATATATATTTAAATATATTTATTCTTCAATTTTAGTATTTGATGAACGATTTAAGCTAAAGGATCATATGCGTGCTCACAGTGGTTAGTTATTATTATGAAAATATTCTATAGCGGATGTTGAATGAATTTTCATTTCACTTATAGGTGAGAAAGTATTTTTATGCTCTGAATGTGGCAAGGGGTATACAACAGCCGGAGGCTTGAAGGAACATTCATTTCGTCATCTCAAAGAAAAGAACTTTCAATGTCCCGATTGTCCACGTTCATTTACCACCAAAACTGATCTAGTATCACATCATATAATACATAAAGCAAAACCCAAGAATCATATTTGTGATATCTGTGGACGTGGTTTTCACAAACCTTTCTTATTGAAAAAACATAAAATGTACCACAATAATGAACGACCGTTTGCATGTGAATTTTGTGAAAAACGGTAATACATTATTAGAATCATTTGTCGGTTTCTTTTTTAGTGTAAATATTTTTAATTAAAAATTTCTTTTAGGTTTGTTACAAATGAAAAACTGAAACGTCATACCCGCATTCATACCGGCGAAAAACCATACAAATGCAATTATTGTAAAAATGCATACTGTCAATCGAGCGAATTAATAAAACATTTACGATCACATTTAGGCGAGGACGTATACCAGTGTGAAATGTGTCCATTACGTTTTAAGACAGTGAAAATTTTACGCTATCATTTTTCAACGCATAAAGATGATGATGAGGAAACTAAACAACGAAACTTAAGAGAATTAAATGCCCTGGAAATGAAGGGTGTATTTTTTAAATAAATCATTCCTAAATTAATAAATTGCTTCAGAAAATGAATAGTTTAAATTGATTTATTGTATACATTTTGTTCACAAATTTCGAATATTTAATATATTAATTTCTCTAATATAGATTTTTATTAAAATAACACTTACCTTAAAGGCATTTTTTGTTTCATTTATATATTTAAATAAATACACACATAATATTTAGAATTTCCTTTTTTAACATTTAAATTATAGCAGAAAATTTAACTTGTTTTTTAAGAAAATCTGGAAATTCGGATAAAGCATCCGTCCTCAAAAGAGAAGAATTTGATGATGACGTATTTGAAACATATTCATATGATGATGATGATGACGAGGATGTTAAAGATGACGATGATAGCGAATATACTAAAAATTTATCAACAATAGATAAACAATCAGATGCCGCACCAGAACTTTATCCCTGTGACAGATGCAAAAGAAAACTAAAATCAAAACTATCATTAAAGAAACACCAAGAAATGCATGCTAAACGTGACAATGAGGAACCTAAATTTATTTGTAATATCTGTGAAAGAGGTATATTAACAATTAAATTAAAAGTAATGAATGTGAATGTGAATATCTTTTAAATTTATTTTTTTCCAGTATTTTCGCAAGGTTATATGCTAAAGGATCATTTGCGAACACATAGTGGTAATGTACATATAACATATATACTTTAAATTCTTTGTTATAAACCATTTTTTTTTCGCTGTAGGTGAAAAGCCATTTTTATGCTCAGAGTGCGGTAAATCTTTTACATCTTCCGGTAGTCTAAAGCAACATTCATTTCGTCATCTAAATGAAAAACTATTTCCCTGTCCCGATTGTCCTAAGTCTTTTCCCACAAAAACTGATTTGGCCTCTCATTATGATGTCCATAAAGCAAGGCCCAGATCACATATTTGTGATATTTGTGGTCGTGGTTTTCCAAAACCTTTTCTATTGAAAAAACATAAAATGTATCACACAAATGATCGACCATTTAGTTGCGAATATTGTGATAAACGGTAAGTTATTTGATATTAATTTTTCACTTATATTTTTATAATAGATAATTGTTTTAAATTAATTTTAGTTTTATCACAAATGAAAAATTACAACGGCATGTGCGAATACACACTGGTGAAAAACCATACAAATGTAACTATTGTGAAAAGGCCTATTGTCAGTCAAATGAATTAACCAAGCATTTACGTATTCACTTAGGCGATAATGTATATCAGTGTGGACTGTGTCCCCTTAGATTTCCAACAGTTAAAATAGTTCGTGAACACTTTTCTACGCACAAGAATGATGATGAAGAAACAAAAGCTCGCAATTTGGCGGAATTAAATGCAATGACCTTAAAAGGAATTCAATGTAGATAAATTTATAATTTTGTAATTCATCACAAAAACTCAATGTATATATTTTATTCGTTATTGTTTAATGTATAATACCCCGTAACAAAAATAAAATTTTTTAATAAAATTTTAAATAAAACATAAAAATAATATCCTGTAGAACCTTATCTAGTTGGTCGCGCTCGCAATTTCTGCCTACAAAATATTGCTCTCACCCGGAAGCCTGAAGGACATATGGATGTTGAGTTCCTCAATAAATACACCATCCCCAACTTTATCTCCTTATTTGGAACCATTCTGTTATCAGATCAACTGGTAACCAGTTAAAATGGTTATGAATTATACGATTCGGGGACACCTCAAGTGATTTCCACCATAAGGCTACCCCATAAAACAAAACTGGTTTCACACAGACTCATAGATTCAGTTTACATTCACGGGACTTAGTTCCCATCTGCCGCCTACGCCCTTGCTATAGGCTTTTATTGAATTCATCGTCTTGGATCTCCTAGACTGCATGGTTAAATCAGTTTTGATTTATGAGTTATATAGTAGAAAGCAGTAAAAGAACATTATGCCTAAGGTGGAAAGGTGTGCTTCTGTGAACATTACCGGCGCAAGTACAAGAACGCTGCAGCCATCCGTTGATATATCAGCATCGAGCTTCGAAAATCTTTTCTATTGTTTTCTCCTATCTTCTTTTCAGCTCTTTTAGGAGCCATCTATATCTACTTGAAAGGATCACAATGGTCTTTGAGTTGCGTCGTGGTTAAGCCATTAACGTTTTCAATGGCAGGAAGCCGTGCTATGATTTTTATTATTTTTTTTACGAAAGAGCCAATATTTCAAAAAGGTGTCGATATAACGAAATTCATAATTCTATCAAAATATACAAAATAATATTTAAAGCATAAGTCTAGGCGTATTAATTTTACTTAGCTCAGTTAAATTGCAACGCCGTTGAAAAATTTGACTCAGGCTTTGTAAAAAAACAAAGCTGTCAAATTTTATTTACAATGAAAATTGTAATATTTTGTTTGTGTGAAAGAAATATATTGTGAAAATTAGTTTTCTTAAAGTTTAATAAAGTAAATTTTAATTATTAAAAACAAAATAAAATATATGGTATAACACTATAGTTTGTGAATGTATATTTTTTCTAAGAGCAGTAAAATATCATTAAAATTTTTTAAATTACTCCTTAAACAAACCATAAAAATATGTGAAACCTCATTCAACTTAAACATAAAAAATTTAATAATAAGAAAATTGTTTGTGTCTTACTTATTTAATTGAATGTTCTCTTAATAGATTATCCTAGTGCCCATTTTGTTGAGCTAACTTACAAGTATTTTATATTTGATAAAATCTCATGTTCTTGTAGCTGGCCCCAATCGAAGTTCGATTAGACGACTCCTATTAAATCCTACAAGTGCTCACATTTATGGCGTTAACTTAAAATTTATTAAAAATTATTCAATTAGAGACAAATTTTCTAGAATGAATAATATCAATATAACAGGCTTATTATTTTCCAATCTAAAAATTTGTGTAGTTGTAGTATTCTGTATATAGATATTCAAATAGCCCCCTAACTCTCTCAAAGTCAGGGAAATTTAAAAAAATGTAAGTGGTAGTATGGAAAATATAGTAATTCGTAAGAAAAGAGCAGATTGAGGTGAAAAAAGAGAGAACAAGAATCTATTTATTTGCTGAAAGGAAAGGTGCATCATTCGAAAACCAGTCAACATTTACTTATGTTACTAGCCTTACGAATAATCCATATAATAACACCTTAGTTCTTTTAATGGCCGTAAACTCAGCCTGTAAATTACTGTATTCATTAGGCAATTTAAACGAGTTTAATTATTAAAAGTTAACTCTTCCTCTAGGGAGTTACCAACGTTTTTCATTAAAAGAGTTGTCAAAATAAAAAAGTTCATGAAATACAGAATAACACCAATGTACTTGAATGTCCACAAGTCATGAATATACAGTATCTACAGGTAATGAACTTGCAATCAAAGTTTATTGGAATCGGAGGGAATTTGACCCCTGTTATCTGTTATCCAAATATGTCCAAATAGTATTTATGGGATTAAAATCCCACTTAATATCTATTGCATCCCTGCAAATATGCATTGTTAACATGGCTTTTGAAGTTATTGCTGCTATATTGGTTTTCCAATACAACAGTATCTAATAACTCAAATCAAAAAGTTATCAGTTTATATATATTAAATTAAATTAAATTAGATTAGAAATAAAAAATCCAATAATATGTACATAAGTCTAAAAATCACAATAGGGACAAGTTTTGAGTTTTCCATTTTTTATTTTCAGAAAAAATTGAAATTTTCGAATTATCGGACAATAAGATTCGATTTTAGTATAAAGTTGACAGTGTAGAAACGATTCTCAACTATAATTAAGACGATTCACAAATTTCAGAGAGTTCTTTTTATGAGCAATAAAAGCATAATGTTGTTAGAGAATTTTTGTCGAACGTGTATGAATGGCGATGAAGATAAAAGTAATGGCAAAAAACGTAAAACTATCTCCATTTTTGAAGAAGCTGCTAATAAGGAATTCAAAAATTTAACTATTATGGAATTACTTATGCTTACAACACCTCAATTGCATATTGAAAGTGGAGATATGTTGCCAAAGTCTCTGTGTGAAAGTTGTCTTCAGAGGCTTTTAAATGCCCACGAATTTCAACAAATGTGTATTAGAGTTGAAGAGAAGTTCCGACAAATGATTAAGGAAGACGAAGAGCAAACGGCAAATGTCCATTTTGTTACAGATCCCTTAAATGATAGTGTAGCTGTAACGCAAGCCATTAATGATTTAACAAATATTTTAAAAATTGAAATGGATGAACCCTTAATAGATTCCAATGAAGCAGATATTATGAATAAAAGTATTACTGAAGACACTGACAACATAAAACTCGAAACTAAAGACAATAAATGGGAGGATGAAAATAGTAGTATTAATGATGAATATTGTGATATGGATAGTGACAAAGATAGCGAATGGGAAAGTCCAACAAATATTTTAAAGAAGTATGTATATGAGATAAAATTTGTATATTTCTAAAACGAATATTTTTAGTAAAAAACCAACAAAAAACACAGAAAAAAAGTTGAAGGAAGAAACAGACGATATTAAAAAGCAAAATGATGATACAAGTGATGAACAACTGGAAGAGATAAGTAAAGATTCAAAAAATATTAAGGATATAGATGTTAAAGGAAGTAAAAAATTTGTATGTGATGAATGTGGAAATCGTTTATCAACACGTAAAAGTTTAAAACGTCATAAGAGAATACATTTGAGGCCAGTAGCCGAGGGTCAGAGAAATACTCTAGTTAAAACAAAATATGAATGCGAATTTTGCAAGAAGGGTAACTTTTTTTGAAGTTTACACTCAAAATATCTAATAATTTTGAATGGTAGTTTTTCAGCAATCTAGTTCTCTAAAGGATCATTTGAGAACTCATACAGGAGAGCAGCCTTACCTTTGTTCAGAGTGTGGAAAGGCTTTTAAAAGTTTAAGCAATATGAAACAGCATTTCCTACGACATGGCACGGATAGACCCTATGTGTGTCCTGATTGTCCGAAGAGATTTCCGTGCCTAAGTGATTTGGCGTCTCATAAAGCAGTTCATAATAAAACTAAGTCCCATGTATGTGATATATGTGGAGCTGGTTTTGTGAAACCATATCTCTTGAAGAAACACAAAATGTATCACACAGGTGAAAAAAATCACAAATGTGATTACTGTGATATGAGGTGATTTCCATATAACTTATGCACCCTAAAATGTTACAAATTTAATATTTATTTTAGATTCGTTTTAGCTGATCAATGCCGAAGACATATGCGCACACACACTGGAGAAAAGCCCTACAAATGTAAATATTGTGAAAGAGCATTTGCTCAAAGCAATGATTTAATAAAACATTTAAGAGGACATTTAGGAGATAATGTATACAAATGTGATTTATGTCCACAAGGATTTCGTCTCCAAATGGATTTAAGAGCACATTTCAATACACATAAAAATGATGATGAAGAAACTAGAGCTCGAAACTTACAAGCCCTCAAAGATGAAGAACAACGACTTCAAATGAAATTTGGTCTCGTGGAGTGTACATAAAAGACAACAGCTAGTAGAACATTAGAAAAAATTATCAGTAATTGTTTTTTTTTTTTTCTTAAAAAAAGGAAGCAAAAAGATCGTGTTATATATATCTAAGTGGACGATTATAAATCGTTTTCCGTTAATATTTTTTAATACACACAAATCTTTGTGGCCAATATTTGTATGTAATGTTAGACGCATTGGTTTAATGCAATAAAGAAGTAAATATTTTCATGGTAAACTTATTTAATTTTAAAAAAAAGTTTAGATTTTACTCATTGCTACCCAAATAAAATTTGTTTAGAACAATTTCTTTTTCAAATCAAGATAGTAACTTATTGTTAATATATTAATAAAATGAATTACATATGCTTAATTAATGAAATATTAACCGGCCATTCGGGTATCATCCAAACAACTCCAATCGGGTACACGATCTAGTTTTATATAAGATTCTTTAGTTAAAGACCGTGTGTTGACCAAATCAGTACCACCGCACAATGAACCTCCCAACCAATTTACTATATTTGGTCGACCAATAGTTTTATGAAACTTGAATGTTATATCACCATGAAGTTTTTCCTTGTATTCCTTATCATTCGATACTAGATGCTGTAGTTCTTCTTTCAAACGAGGCAATAAACCCATTATTATAGAACTTCCACCCACAACAAAGATATTCTCGGTTAATGCACGACGAACATCAACTGGACATCGAAGAATTGCTTTTATTATTAAATGAGGCAAACTATCACGGTCGTTATTTTCTTCAAATAGAATTTCAAATGCTGTCTCCCTTATTTTGCCTGGTATAGTAATTATTTCATTATCTGCTATTGGATAGTCTATGCTGGGTGGAGCTTCTGTTGGTTGATTGTTAAGATAATCCTGAGCTCTCTTTAGTTTTGTAACAAAGCATGTACGAACCTTTATGTCTTCTAATACCGATTCAGTAAGATATTCTTCTTTTACTCCTTCTAATAGTAACTGGCGTTTAATTTCCTCGTGTATTATACGTCCGCCATATTTTTGATCTTGAAATGCTTGCATTATTTGAACACCACTGAAAACTGGCATTACAGTAGTCTCACTGTAACCCATATCTATAACAACTCCATGAGGGATGGCCAATGTCGAAAGAGCAATCATATGTGAAGGCACATAAAGTACCGAAGAAACCTCAAAATGGCGAAACAAAGCTTTAGCCAAAGTTTCGCGCACTATTATTTGACCAAAAACATTTTCTACTATAACTATTTTTCTTTCCTTTGGGCTTACAAGTAAATACCTGCAAAAGTGATTAATAAAAATTATAAATAATAAAAGAATTAAAAAAAAAATAAAATTCATACTTAAAGAATATTGTTTGCAAAAAATCAATAATTTGATCGTAGAATTCAAGCTTATCCTCATAGTCAAATATATTTTTGAGTTTTCCATTTGTAGAATGTATGACTTCAGATGGTATAATTTTACGTGGATATGCCTCAGCGGCAAAACCCAGCCTATAAAAATTAAAAAAAATATTTGTTAAGATATTTACATGACGTCATTTGCTCTGCATTCTTCCTTGATTCATACTTTGTATATGCAGTTCCAATATCCAAAACTACTGGAGGTTTTTCTTGCATTACCGTTTCATACAAGGGCATGTTTATTATTTGCGGATTATTGAATGAAATTTTATTGAAGAAATCTCAAATGTAAACAACAAAAAACTTTTCTTAATTTTTTGCAATTACAAAGAAATTACAAAAACATAGATAACGTAACTAGACAATAGCAAAAACAGGGTGTTTCATTATTTATATATAAGCTAACAGCTGTTAATGCACAATACTTTCAATTTTTTATTTAATTTTTAAAAAATCGGTTATTGAATTTGTTAACATTAAATTTAAAATTAAAAAAAAAAAAAAAAAAATAAAAGCATTAGTAAATGCAGATAGAATTTGTAAAGAAAATAATAGTGGAATATTATTTAAGGTTAAATTTTCTTTAAGAACTTAAAATTTTAGAACAAATATAGATATTTACGTTCATATATCTAGATCTTAATTCGTATATATTAGAAAAAATATAAATTTTCTTTAGCTCTTTTACAGATTTTGAGATATATGAACCGGAAATTACGATATACAAATTCATTTTTTTTGTTTCATTTTAAATGTATGGTAACATGGTCATTTTTAAGGTATTAAAATATACATATATTTTTCAAGTTATATGTCAATATTTTAGACAATATATGGAAAAACTAAATATGACTAAAGAAGTCTAGTTTGGTTGAATTTCTAAAGGCTATAATAAATACTGAGACCAAATTTAATTGAGTTCTATCATTTATGTGGATGTGAGCGTTCCAACAACAGACATGTATATAGATCTGAATGCTTCCTTCTTTAATCTCATTATTCTCTAAGATTTATCTTACATTTCAAAAGTTATAGAATTATTTCCCCAATATATCGATTTGGACATACTGTGTATTATTTGTTGCTTTCATATTTTAACAAATTCAATTGAAATCAAAAATATACAATTAAGGTAATTTCGCATTTTTTCCGTAAGTTTAAGTTAATACTTCATTTTTTCTAAAATTCAAACAAATAAATAAATATGTATAAAATTTCATACAAAAATATTCAAATTCGTATTTTTTTACTTTTTCGATTTTTCTTATTAATTATGCTAGTTTACAGTTTCCGCTATTTCCTTTTTTGTATGAGATTAACGACATTATAATAACACTACGCATTTAACACTAGAAATACTGCTTTTATAGGTATGACACGTAAAATAAAGGTAAGCGAAATAATCACACTTATTAATAAATTCCTTTATATATTATGTAAATTATATTTTTTATTAACATTAAAAAGAAATGACTTGCTTAAGCAATTTAGAGTTAATATCGAATTATTTTATTTATTACGTTAAAAAAATAATAAAATAAAAATTGTTAATCGTAACTGTTTTTTGTATTTGTTTTATTTTATTTGAATCACCCCATATTTAATTAAAGAAAAAGGTTCGTTTTCATTCAATGTTTAACAATTTATGTTAGAATTGTTTACATTGAGCACTTGGATTATAAGTTAAGTAAAATGAATTTTATTCAATTTGAAAATGCTCGTGCCAAAGAAAAAGCTCGCCAGGATCTTCGAGATGCACGAGAACTCATGCTTGAAGAGGCCAAAAAACGCGCTGAACAACGAGCTGAACGGGAAGCAAGCAAAATGTTGAAAGGTGAATCGAATTGGATGTTGCCATCCGTAGAGAAAAAGCTTAAGAAAAAAAGTAAAGAGTCCAAAAAATCAAAAAGAAAGAAGGAAAAAAGGAAACATAAAAGGTCCAAGAAAAAATCAAGTAAAAAATGTAAACAATCTAGTACCGAAGAAGAGTGTAGAGATTCCAGTGATAGCAGTTCCACAAGTGATGAGAGTGATAGTTCATCATCAGGTGATGACTTCAAAAGGCGTAAAAAATCAAAAAAATCTAAAAAGTTGCATTCAAAAAGCAAAAGATCAAGTAGCAGTGAAATCGACAGTGATGAAACTAACAATAAGCCTAATAAAGTGGAAGTTAAGAAAGCAGATGAGCCTCTACAAAGAGACAGTTGGATGACAGATGCAATAATGCTAAAAACATATTCTAAAGAACGTATAGAAAATAAACCAAATGAGAAACAACAAATTGATGCATATGATCCTGCAAAAAGTTCACGAGAATTAAATCCTTATTGGAAATCAACGGGAACTGGATTACCGGCTTTTAAAAAACCAAAAGATGAAGATGATTATGATAGTAATAAAACGCAAAAATCAATTTATTCTTACAATTCATGCTCATCAAAAGGTTGGAAAAAACAAAGTGAGCAAATGAAATTACCTGATACTTTGCCAACTTATAGAAAAAAATCTATGTCATCAAGTGATGACCATGGATCATCGTCCGACGGAGAAGAAGAGAAGGAACCTAAAAAGGAAAAAAATGAAAATTGTAGTTTATCAACATCAGAATTCCTAACTGACCAACAAATGAATGAATTAGGAGCAAAAATTCTTAAAGCTGAAATCATGGGTAATATGTCCCTTGCAAATGAATTGCGTGATAAATTGGAAAAAGCCAGAACTCAAAGAAATATATTTAAGGAACGTCAAAAGTCCGCATATCTAGTGGGTAAACAGAACTCAAAAAAAGTTGAGGAAGACAAAGAAGATGAATACATTTTACTGACGCACACCGATCAAATGGGCAATACTAGACCCCTTCCATCTTCGAAGTATGTGGATCCCAGAGATCTATACGGTGGAAGAAAGAAACAAAAACAGAAACGGATTGATACTCATAACGAATCTGGTGAGAGAATCCGATACTTCGCTGATGACGATCGACATGACTTGAAACAAATGTTTGAAAGAGAAAAATACTCCAGCGCTTCAGATGCTAGTTTACAGTTTGCGAATATTGCTGCCAAACACAAAAATCCTAACGATGATATGGATGATATATTTGCAGAAAAAATATGTAAAGATAATTCTTTACATTCAGAACGTAAAGAACGTGATAGGGCAATTCGTGAACATATGAAGATTGAAGCGGCTTTAGACAATTGCGATAAATGCTTTGGATCTTCGAAACTGCAGAAAGAATTACTTGTATGTGTTGGTGAAAATGTATACTTAGCTTTGCCTTGGCACCAAGGCTTTCAGCCGGGCCATTGCATGATAATACCAAATGAACATGCAACATGTTGCACTCAAATTGATGAGAATACCTGGACGGAAATAAATGATTTTCGTAAAGCAGTAACTCGCATGTTTGCGGCACAACGTAAAGATGTAATTTTTTTGAAATTGCTAATAAATTACATAAAAGGCCGCATTTAGTCATACACTGCATACCCATATGCGATTCAGACGCCGAAATGGCTCCCTTTTACTTTAAAAAAGCCATCGAAGAATCTGAACATGAATGGTGTATAAATAAGCAACTTATCTCTTTGCGTAACAAATCTATACGCAATTCTATTCCAAAAGGTTTACCATATTTTTGGGTAAATTTTGGTATGGATACAGGATTTGCTCATGTCATTGAGGATGAAGAAAGATTCCCGCCAAATTTTGCTCAAGAAATAATAGGTGGAATGCTAAATTTGGATGCTAATAAATGGCGTCGTCTTCAAAAGGAACAAAATATAATAACTAAAGTTAAAATGTTTGCCGACTCTTGGAAAAAGTACGATTGTACAAAATAATATATATGTATGTAAATTAAATAAGACTTGATTATTATGTAGAGAGTATAAAAAATATTCTTGTATTTAATAATTCTTCAGCAATTATTTAAAAATAAAATTTCAAAGAAGCAATGTTAGTTATGTTACGTTTAACCAAAACCAATGTAGTGTTGTTACATTATCCATCCACTTCAGGTCATAAAATATTTAGCGATCTTAGTGATGTTTTTATGCTACAGCGAGTTCCTTTTTCAAATTGCACTTTTTTCAAAAATCAAAATTGAATAAAATTTACAAAAATCTATTCAAAATTTGCATGCATCATAAAAATGATCGAAATATTACAACACTAAGAAAATATTTTTCCAATAAGTTCGTCATAATGACTTTGCTAATGTTTTAAGTTAATTAATACAGTGACATAAGTGTTTTTATAGCATAGTTTTTTATTAATATTTCTTAAATGTGCTGACAACCATTTTCCATCCACACCACATAAATATTGTTACCTTATAGACCCCAGTGATATCATCAAAAAACATTTTTATTTGAGCTATTTATCTCTAACTGTTTTTGAGATATTTGTAGTTAATTATCAATTTTCTGAATTTTACAATTTAATATTTTTTAATGTTTATCCGAAAGTATTGCTTGTTTTTTAGTTGGTAAATTTAGAATCAAGCATAAAAAGGCTGATATCGATATCTATATCCATTCCAAAAATAATAATTTATGTGTTTTTTTTTTTGCAATCCATACTTTTAATGTAATAACTTCTGCTATCGCTGCTGGTATCTCTCAGCATTCCAGAATCAATTGTAACTCAAACCTAGCAGAATTATTCGATCGAGCCTAAAAGTGACTCATTACCATGTAAGTGTGATTTCTACTGAACTATCCGCCACCTGGTAAAACTATCAATGGGAGTGAAATGGGAAGACTCTACAATGAAAGTCCATAATATTCCATTTGAACTCCAATGAAAAATTAGTGGTAACATATGTTGCGGAATGTATAGAATGAAGTCTTCAAAGATAAAATAATAAAGCAAACACGGCCAAAATTGAATTTCTTCGGAAAAATAATGAAACAATGTTGTAGCAGTCTCATGTCAAAACCGCCCGGATGATAAAATTGTTCACCCTTTTAAATAATAAGTAAGGCATCTTTTGATATCATTAAAAATCGGGATATGGGAAAATACCATATTCGTATTTGATTAACCTTGGTTATAATAGCGCTATAATGGAACCCTCGTAGTAAAGCATGGGTTAAAAAGTTGTGTATATCAGTGCTGCATTTTTTATGACTGTACCGTACATCACATTATGGTACGTGCCAGTGTCATATTCGAATTCGAATAATCTTTTTTAGGTTAAACATTTAATTTATTTAAATATTATAGTACTTGAATTCACATATTGTTTACTTATTTTTTAATAATTGTAATTAAATACATCTTTGTTACGAATTGAACAATTTTATAAATATTAAATTATTTTCCAAACACTTCCACAACTTACAACCCATCAACTGTCAAATTTCAACTACAACCAACTTAACTCAACATGTCCTTTCTTCCGGTTCTCTTTAACACGCAAGGTATGATTACTGAGAAATTTTACAAAATTTTGCGAAAATTGGAATGTTTAATAAATAACTTTAAAGAAAAGTAAATTAAAATGTAGAATTTATTCGGTTGCATTCGGTAGCAAGTGTTTTGCTTGTGAAATTAGCTGGCTTTTTTACTTTTAAGTGAAATTTTCTTTGTAGACGTGTGGCCTTTTATAAAATTCTACATACCAATTAATTTTATAAACAATGTGCTTTAAAACAATATTAACGTGTCCAATGAATTTGTTTACAGATGCCTGGCGTAACTGTAAAGGATATCGATCAACACGCATGTGTTAAAGCTGTCGCTGTCTTCTTAAAGAAGTAAGTTTTTTTAATGTCAACGTTTATATTTGTAAACTCATTGATCAGGTGTGTCTAAGTTCCATGTCATACAACAATGAATACATTGGCTTTCACACCAGTCTACAAATATAAATTTTAGTTTTTATTTCCTGAACAATAAACTTATGTTGTTTTGTATTCTAGGACCGGCAAATTGAAGGTGCCCGATCAAATGGACATCATTAAGACCGCCAAATACAAGGAATTGGCCCCTTATGATCCTGATTGGTTCTACATTCGTTGTGCTTCAATTTTGCGTCATTTGTACCACCGCAGCCCTGCTGGTGTTGGTTCCATTACCAAAATCTATGGTGGCCGCAAACGTAACGGAGTCCACCCCTCTCACTTCTGCCGTGCTGCTGATGGTGCTGCACGCAAAGCTTTACAAGCCTTGGAACACGCCCGCCTAATTGAAAAGCACCCCGATGGTGGCCGTAAATTGACTCCAATTGGCCAACGTGATTTGGATCGTATTGCCAATCAAATTGTCGCCAACCAACGTGGTGCTGCCAAACAAAGCGGTCCCATTGTTATTTCCAAGTAAATTGTATGTTGACTGAGAAGTCCGCGTTTTTAGTGGAAATAAAAGTTAATATAGTTTGATACACAAATTTCATTAATGGAAGTTTATAAACAATGAAGAAAATTTAAATTAAACTTTGGAAAAAAAACTCATCTCAAGTCATTTGTTTATATTCGACAAACTACGATTTACATTTGTAATTTTTCTACAATATTTTCAATAATCCGAAGTTTTAGGAAAAGTAATCGATTACAAGAGAACAAATAAGTATTTTTTTATTTGGAATATCTGAGATTTGCCCAGTTGATTGTGAAATTTTGGAAAGAGTAATTTTCCGGTAATTCTTATTTTAAAAAATATAATTACTAAAGCTTTACGGTCCACACTTCTATAGTTTACCACGAAAAGTCGAATTTTGATATCGACGGGCTGTTAAATTTAATTATTCAATTGAAAAATAAAATCGTCTTAAACTTTCTGCAAAAGGATTAAATTATAAATTTCAAAAGTTGAAAATAATGAAAAATTAGGGAAAGCAAATATTCTTGAATTTATTTGCAGGACATATATCGGTAAGATATGGTATCTCAATAAATCAATGGTGTAAAAATTTTGAGAATGAAGTTCTACTTCTCTCTCAAATTATTTGTTTATATATATATTGTTGTATCAAAATCTGAGACGATTGAACTTTTCCCGTCTGTATGATATTGGCTTGCTCACATTCACAATAATTAAGATGAGTTCAATGGAATTTGGTCTGAATGTTAGTTATTGTCCAGGAAAGCTTCCTATTTAAAACCAACAAAATAGATTCGGTTTATTAAAATATGTAGACCGATCTAAGTAAGTTCAATTATACATAAACAAATTATAATGAAAGTTTGCCATAATAATAATCTTATTTAATAAAAATTTTATGACTCATTAAGTGTTCCTTGTTATATTTAAGAAAAATGTATATATAATGGTTACTTCTGTGAGTGTGAATGTGCATGTATGAAACAAAACATACTTCACAAGCATTTGCGGTGGAGGCTACTGAAGATGAATATAGCATTCTAAGAATGCTTACTATATGAACTTAATTTAAAATATTATTAACTAATAATTTTGTTTTTTTTTTTTAACTTATTTGGGAATAAAATATCAAAGGAAAAGGCAGTTATCAATGATATTTTGCTATGAATGAAGTGTTCCTAAAAATACGGTCTGGCATGGACTCACTAATTTTTTAAGAATATTAGAATAAGTTTACTCCAAAATAGCTTTTTTTAATTTATCCCTCACAATATCTCCATTAGGTTTAAGTTCGAACTGCAAGCCGGTTAGTCCAACCTCATTTAGTCTCCAGGACTTCAGGTTGGACAGTCTATAATTTTTTTCCATCAGAGAAAATTACCTTTTCCGCTCTGCCCATTTCTGTATTTGTGTAAAATTCATTTTTTTCGGGTTGCTTCTTGTTTTATAAAATGAATCCATCTTTTGTTAAAATAAATCTGTATTTTGTAAATATTTTCCTTGGAAGGATTCTGTACAACATAATCACGTCCTTTTTTAAAAAGGACTTTCGGAATGTGTAATTTTACGATGAATTTCTCTATTGAAACATCTTTGTTATGAAAATAATTAATTTGCATATTTTCTTGATTGGACAGATAAGTTTTCTTGTGCATCTTTCAACGTTATAACATTTATGTATAAAATTAGAAAAAATCTAAAATTGCGATATTGATATTGTTGTTATACCTTTATAGGAAACAGAAATTTATATTTTTATATTGGTAATTTTTAAAGTAATTTTGACGACTTCGTTATAAAAATATTCCACATAAAATCTGATCGCATGAATAAGGCAAACAACAAGACTAAGAAACAGGGGCCGTAATTGTTATAACAATTACTTTAAAATTTTTATTTATATCTTTATTTTTTGTTTTTTTTTTTTTTTTTTTTTTTTTTTTGAGCAGAAAAAATTATTTTTTGATTTTTTTAAGTGTCAATTATTGGTTTTATATGTCGATTATGGATTTATAGTAAGATTTGGTAATCTTCAACCCTTTTATTAATATTCGTTAGTAAAAATATGAAAATTAAAGATTTAAATACCCACCGATTATATGTAATTATTATAACAATGCTTAATTTCAAATTAACAAATCAGAGTTGTTTGGTAAATGTACGATCCTTATTAAATATATATTGATATATAATTGACAATAAAACTCTTAATTTTTATAACTATAAAGAAGTATTTAGTGCCTAATATCAAGATTGTCTTCCATATAAAATTAAATATTATAATTATTATATTACAATTATTATGTTTCTGGTTGATATAGTTGTCGCAGAGTTGACGTGCTTTGACCGAGTATAATTTGGGTCGTTTAGGAGTGAATATCCAATTTTCGTTCTCAAATGTACTATTTTTTATTGTTTTTTAATGTATGTTATTATGTTTATTTATTTATCAAATAAATATTTTATTAAGAAGTTAAATTTAACTTTCTGACAGGAGCGTTGCTAAAAATTTAGAGGATAAAAACAGAGCACGGAAATTGAAGAGAGGAGAAAATATTCTTGCTGTATAATGGATGGCGAAACGTATGTTCTGGCAGATTTTTCGCAACATCTTGTTCAAAAATTGTATATTGCGGATACTCGAGAGAATGTTGAAGAAAAGTTTAGCACCAAAACCGTCAAAATTTCCCAAAAAATTCTTGGTATGTTGCTTGCTTGAAAAGAAGCCAATCACTTGTTACAACACGCTCTATACATACAGAAATTTACATCGAGGAAAAGAAAAAAGTTTTCTTCCATTGATAAAACATCATGTGTTCACTTATTTTTGACCAGGCTTGGCACCCTGTCACTATGGTAAACAAGCCCTGGTACAAGAAAAGCAAATTCTCAAAAAAAGAATTGAAGAGCACAAAAATGTGTCCGAAAGTATGGTAGTTTTAAAAACAAAGTGACGGAAAGCATCCCTAAAAAGGTCAAAATACCATCACTAGTGATTAATACTATAAAAGTATAATTTTTTTTTATTACCATGTATGCAAGATTGTCCAGTGTATTGTATACAGATTAATCTTCTTAAATATTTTTTTATTATAATTGAAAAAAAATCAAGGAATCAAATAATCGATAATGGTCTGCTTGCCATTTATAGAGTATTATATATCCTAGCAAAATGCTTTCTTCACCTACAAGTATTTAATGCAATTTTGTTCCTCTTTTCCAATATAGGTTTCTATGTTGTACAGCGCAAGAAAATGCCGTAGTTTATTCCACTTATTTTTTATTTTATGATTTTCATTATAATGATTCTTAAATTTAATTTTTTAGTATGATTCATGTAAAATTCAAACATCTAATTTTTTAATATGCATATTTATTGTACAAATTGGATCCAAGGAAGTGAATATAAAATAAGAAGAATGAAGCTCTACACCCGGTCCAGTGCTTCAACCATTACAATACTATTTCCACGTATAACCACCATACCAATATTATTTCTGGTACTATCTTTACATTCCTCAACTGTTTCGTCAAGTACAACATTCATAAATGGATCAAAACCCCGCAATATACCGGCAACAGAACGACCACCATTAAGTTTCAATAGCATACGTTTGTCCATATATCTGAAAAAAATGTATATAGATATTTAAAATAATTTGTATCATGTGGAACTAAATATTTACTTTTTCAATTCTGGTGGATGAGCTTTTGACATTTTTACACGACTTTTTTATTTCGAACAAACTAATTTGCAAATAAGTAAAGCTATAGAAATCTGCTGGTTGAAAAATAATGCTGTTTTTTCCGTGTTGCCACAAAAAATTAAAAAACTACACTCAGTCACAGTGATGTCAGATGGAGGGAATTTTCCCTTTTTGAGGAAATTTTTAAGGCAAATATATTTTAGAGATTTCTTCCGTATATGTTTTCATTTTTAAAATTGGTAATGACTATATTAACTTTGTTTTTCAGTGTTTAACGCAAAGAAGGACTCATCTTAGCCCCCAAAAGTATCAAATTTATATTTTATTCGATTCAAATATGTCTGTTTTTGGAACACTCACATCCATAAAAATGTTGTTTTCATTAAAATTGTTATGAATATTTATTGAACTTAGTGAGAAACGTTACATACTAAAAAGGTTTTAGATAGGGCACGGGGTAGGACATCCACCAGACACTAAACAGTTAATAACGCATTATTTAATTATACATAGGCTACACATGAAAATTATTTACAAAATGTGTGATTGCATATGAAGTGGCAACTCTTTGTTTTTAGGACTCGATTTCTCTATGTAAAAAATTAAACAATGAAATTTATATCGAAATTTAGAAATCTATATCTATGATATTTAATAAAAATTTGCTGTTATTTACTCATAAAGAGAAAACAACAAATAATTTAAGGTCTCAAAGATACCTTTTAATTGATATATAAAACGTTTCATAAATGATATCGTTTTTAAATCAAAGTGACGCAAATTCATAAAACAAATTAAGATATATAGGTAAATGGCTTTTTTATTTTTTCTTTTAAACGTAGGTACAATTTGATAAAAATAAGGATATAAAAAATTTTTCCACTCTATGATAATTCTCCAGATATAAGGTCCCTTAGTATCCATTTGCAGATCCATTTTTGTTGACAGTTATATAATAACAGTATGGTAAACGTGTGAAACAACTTGGACAGGCCTTTTCAATGATTTATAAAAATATCATGTTATTAACCCGTACAATGACAAAAGCAATTTTAATATTTTTTACATGATTTTTTACGAAAGTACCAATATCTCAAAAAGACTTCAATGAAACTTGTAGGCAACTCTTCAAGCTTTCATTTGATGCCCACTTTATAATTTTATTTATTGCTAGAGTGAGCGCAAGAAAATTGTTTAGTTGGTTTTAATTTTTGTGAGAAGGGTCTTTACCTCGAGTTTGCTTAAATTTACTAGTTGTTATTTTATTCATGTAATATAGTCCTATTTGTATACATAGAGTACCTTTATATTTTTTTCGCAGTGTAGTGATTAATGCAATCACAATTAAATATCAAACCTGTTGTTGTACTAAAAATCGTTCAACAACAACAAGAATATAAACATAATTAGTTACCTGGTAATCATAAACTAATTAATTTAACAACACTAATAAGAAAAAAATTACGGGAAAAAGTCAACAACTGCAAAACAAGAAAAACTAAAAGCCTGTGCAAAAAAATATATTTTATTATTTAAGTTTAATTATATTTTAGTGAAATCATGTTTTCCAAGAAAAAGAAAAAACCTCTTATTTCAATGCCGAGTAATTTTGAGCATCGTGTACACACAGGTTTTGATAAACGTGAGCAGCGTTATGTGGGGCTTCCATTGCAGTGGGCTTCGATTGTAGGCAATAATCAAATATTAAAATCAACAAATCGACCACTTCCATTGGTGGATCCTTCAGAGATTACACCAACTGAAATTTTAGATTTGAAAACTATAGTGAGGCCACATCATAATAACAATAAAGCAGATGCAACATCACTAAATAGTAGCATAGCTATGCAGTCTTCAGCGGGAATGGGTGGAGTCGTAGGTGGCGCTGGAGGTATAGGACAGCACAGCCATACAATGGCAGCAGACAATGGAAATGCCACAGTAGCACCTGCAACAGGCGGTGGTATTGTTTTACCTAAAACATCTCATGTGGCAAGATCAAATTCTCTGCGTAGCTCAAGTCCACCACGGATTAGAAGAGATCTGAGAGGGAATGCTAATGTGCCACCTGCAGTTCCGGAAGAAAGTGCAACGACTGTTCCCGTAAATGCAATAACTGGACAAATATTAAACACCAATAACATTGGGGGATATAAAGGTACTCAACAGTTACAACAGAGTACAATAACGGGGGGTATGGGTCAAGGCGGGGTTGTTAGTCAAGGTATGTATGGGGCGCATCCATCACAAAACGGTATAACAAGTGGTGCACCATTGGCAGTACGTACTGATTTTACTACGCAAACTGTAGCCAATTCCATGCAATTTCGTCAAGGAGCAACACACCTACATGCCCAGCAAACGTCGCCTGTGGGTTCCATTGCAAGCAATACTCGTTCAACTCATTCACATATTTCATCTCATTCTCATGGTCATCAACTTTTAAATAACAATAATACAACAAACATAAATAATTTGCCCATGTATCCATCGCCGCAAGGACAATTACATGTAGCACCAGCTTTACCACCACATGGACAACATCATCATAATCACCAGCAACAGCAGCAGCAACAAATGCAACAATTGACGCAGCAGCAACAAACTGCTAAAGCATTAGGCGCTGGTGGTGTTATTATGACAGCTGACCAAAATCAAAATCCACATCATACACATTTACATACAAAAACTGCATCTCGTGCATCTAGTTCGAGTGGCGGAGCTAGTGGTATTGGGGCAACAAGTGCAACTGGTGGTAGTACAGCAACAGCTGGCCAACCTAAACAAGAACCACGACTAACACATGAACAGGTATTTCAACAAATTAACTTTAGTTTCTATTTATCACAATAAAATAATTAAACTATTTTAATTTTTTATAGTTTCGTTCTGCTTTACAAATGGTAGTTTCGGCTGGAGATCCTCGCGAAAATTTGGACAATTTTATGAAGATTGGCGAAGGTTCCACGGGCACTGTTTGCATTGCTACTGATAAATCAACAGGTATTTTTTTAGCTATAATTGGAGTATCTTAACAATATTAAAATTAAAAAAATATTTAGGTCGTCAAGTTGCTGTTAAAAAAATGGATTTACGCAAACAACAACGTCGTGAACTTCTGTTTAACGAAGTTGTTATAATGCGAGATTATCATCATCCTAATATTGTTGAAACTTATTCAAGTTTTCTGGTCAATGATGAACTTTGGGTAGTTATGGAGTATTTGGAAGGCGGTGCTTTAACCGATATTGTAACGCATTCTCGCATGGATGAAGAACAAATTGCAACAGTGTGTAAACAATGCTTAAAGGCATTAGCATATTTACACTCACAGGTGAGTGATATATATTTGAAATATTGCGGTTATTATTGTTCGGACGCAACGTTTAGAATAAAATACTTATTATCCGTTTTAAATTAATTCTTCTGTCAAGTTAGACGATTAACTGGGTATCTATGTAAACAATAAATAAATAATGTTTGTCATAACACTCCGAAAACCTCTATAACGTATGTATATAGTAGATTTCAATTTTATCTTTATTTTCTATATTTCTATATCTATTTTCTATAAATTTTTTAAACAGATCAAAATTCTGTGTTTTTCCCTAAAACGGATGATGTTTTTAGGCTAAAAGACTTAAAAGATTATAATATCGTTAAATCCTTTCCAGGTTTGCGGATCATTATAATCGGCGTAATATTCCATATTGTGGGAAAGATTCTTATTTTTATTATCGTGTTGAAAATTATCGACAGCATATTTATACCATATTAGGTTTTTACCATATTCCGTGTTACTTAAAGAATATCCGAGATTTTTTATATTAAGATTATGTTTAATAACTAAATCAGTATCCTCTGATTATTTTCCAATAATTGTTCAGTAGTTACCCATTCAAGGTGATTTTAAATTAGAATGTTTAAAGACTAAAGTTATCAACATTGTAAAGTCATTATTATAGTTATTGATATCATCAGACTAAAAAAAAATTATTTAAAAAAATTCGTGTTTATATGATAACTTACTTTTTATATTGCAACCAATTAATTCTATTAAAGAATTCGTTGGAGGGTTTTTTATATTAGATCCTTTATAAAACTTTAGTTGAATGATCAGAAAATAAATCATTTGAGATTTTCATTGAGACTAAACTTTAATCAATATTTAAGGATGATGCAAATCAATGAGATGCGAAATTTTCTTTGTATCAGCAGGCCAGTATGTTGTTTGGTCAGGTGACATACAATTTTTTCGATAAAAACTAAAATTGACATTTTGGCGATATAGTCGCAAAATGTCAGGAAATGATCTCCTAGAGTGTTAAAGATTTCATAATTTTTCTAGGTGGATAGAACTAAACTAAAAATTACAAAAATCTGTATTAAAAATTAAAATCGACTCTTCAAAGTAATTATCAAAGTAATTTTTTAACTTACTTTGTGGTAAAACTTAAAAAATAAGTTAAAAAATATCGTTACAAGTTAAAAATTTTATCAAATAAGCAAATTAAGACAAATTTATTAAAATAATTAAATTAGTATTCAATGGTCAAATTTTAATATTGTTATAATTTATAGGGTGTTATACATCGTGACATTAAATCAGATTCAATTTTATTGGCGGCAGACGGACGTGTTAAATTGTCTGATTTTGGATTTTGTGCACAGGTGTCACAGGAGTTGCCAAAGCGTAAATCATTAGTTGGTACACCATATTGGATGTCTCCAGAAGTTATATCACGTTTACCATATGGACCTGAAGTTGATATTTGGTCACTTGGTATAATGGTAATTGAAATGGTCGATGGAGAGCCACCATTTTTTAATGAACCACCATTACAAGCAATGAGACGTATCCGTGATATGCAACCACCAAATTTGAAAAATGCTCACAAAGTATCACCACGATTGCAATCTTTTCTAGATCGCATGTTAGTACGTGATCCAGCTCAAAGAGCAACTGCAGCTGAACTATTAGCTCATCCTTTCTTAAGACAGGCCGGACCGCCATCATTATTGGTACCACTAATGCGTAATACAAGACAGCATTGATTTGTTATTTAAACAATATTTTATGTGGCAACTTTTAATTTAAATCTACTTAATTATTAATCTGTCCTAATCAGCAAAAACCAATTTACATTCCCCTTTTACAAAAAAAAAGTATTTTTGTCATTGAAGAGTTAGTTATGGCAGTATGTTTTATTTATACATATATATTTTATAC
Source organism: Cochliomyia hominivorax (assembly GCA_004302925.2). Taxonomy (NCBI): domain Eukaryota; kingdom Metazoa; phylum Arthropoda; class Insecta; order Diptera; family Calliphoridae; genus Cochliomyia; species Cochliomyia hominivorax. The sequence goes on along the minus strand of PYHX02000495.1, from coordinate 75,280,525 downwards.
TAATGTGAACTCGATTTTATTATCTATTATTGTTTTACTTATTTTCTTATTATACATACATATATATTTTTAATTATTTTTATTTATGATTTTATTTGGCATTTATTATTATTGTTTAGTTCTTAATTTATATATACATAAGTCTATGTGTGTATTTTTCTTTTTTTCGATTAAGTATTGTCCTTTTTTAAGTGCCGTTAAGAAATGATAAAAAAGTCAAATATTATTATACCAACAATCCTTTATACATATTTTAATTATTTAAAATAAATACCTTTGAAAGAATATTATTAACACATTAATATAGAAAAATATATATACATATAATCAATATATTAAGAATATAGCAAACAGATATCCTTTTGAAATAAAGTGCCTTTATGTTTGTGACACTTAAAAAATAATAGATATGAATTTGCAAAAAAAGATACAACGAAAAAATATATTTTTTAAAACTTTTTGATAATTTTTATTTTTCATACATTCCTCGAATATTTCAAAATTTTTATTTGACATAAAAATACCTTTGAATAAAAAATAAAAAAGAAATTTTTTAGATCAACAAAATTTTATTAACTTTATTCTATTCATATATAAAAAATGTTTACTTACATTTCTATTGAGCCTTAAAACACTTTTAGAGAAATGGCTTTAAAATTTGTTATATATTTCATTTAAACGAATCCAAGTCAATTATTGAAATTCTTATGTATTTTTATGTACATCATGTTTTGTTCTTTACTTAAGAAATTTAAATATATTCTTCGTAAACAATAATTAGTAAATAAAGTTTAAGATTTTAACCCCAAATAAATGTGTTTTATTTGTTTTGTTCTAATTTGTATTTTTTAAATTATTTTAAAATTTGTACTAAAGATGTTAAGATTTATTCATATATACATGGAAAGTATTTAAAAATACATAAGACGGGGCACTTATAAGTTTCGGAGACTTCCTTGTCGAATGGATAGCCGACATGCTTAGGGACAAAACCCTTGAATCGGGTCTAGGGAACTTAAACCTCAGAAAACTGGTGACAAGGGGAACACTCTTACCTCTACTTTGGCTCGTGGCAATTAATTTCGTTTGAGACGAAAAGACAGAAGGTCGTGGCCAATGCGGTTATTTGTGGTTATTTTGGTAACCGGGAAGAATCTGGCCACAGGTATAAAATTGGAAATTTCAAGTTCCCTACATTAGTAGGAGTGCAATTTGTTTTGGCGAATCACTCTTAACACTTAGGGATTATTCTTGATAGTAAATTGACTTGACGTTCTTCTATAGAAAGGTTAATATTCGTATCTTGGATAACTCACAGCACAAATGAACAATGGAAATGATTGTAGAGTGTCAAAAATTTTGTTTTTGATTCTATCTGCACTGATATATATTTGAGTGTGGATAGAGCCTGTCTGAAGGAAACTGTATGTTATGGCTGTGAAATTAGACTATTGTCTTGGACTTCAGCATTTTGCTGGTAAAGTCGTCATTTCTTGGATGGTTTGCTGATCTGTCGACCTTAGATATAATAATACAGATATACGGCCTTGTTCCGGCTCACTATTCTATTCTTAATCTATTTTCCCTTTTTCTTTTACAGTTACATTTTAAGATCTGGATCTCCGTTTCGGAACGACCCTAGTAACACTCGACCAAAGATTGTCAACCCAGCGACAGCTGTATCAAACGAAAGTTATTTTCCCATGAAATAATTATCGGATATAGCTGAGCTGTTACAACAACAACTTACCAACAAAAGATGAAAGCTCTACGATAATGAGAATGAGATATTATCATTGGAGCATTAGCTTTTAACTCTCCGGAACTTCAGCGGATTAGGCTAAAGAATACAGGTCAGTAATTATTGAATGTACCTGTAAATATCATTACACGGTCAAGAAAAAATAATCATAATGCGCGTTTGATCTCAAATTGTGTCAAAAACATGATGAAAGCTGTACCCTTTTCCACGCCTCTGCCTATTTCATATATTATCGTGCGAATTATAAATGATTTTCTTTAAACTATTTTTGGAGCGTTGGTTTGTTATTTATTTGTGTAGAATTCAATTTGTTGCGAATTGCTTCTTGTTTATAAGGTCATTCTATCTATAATACGCACCACAATTTCAGAAAGTTTAACTTTACAATTTTTATTTGGAACATCCTTGGTCATTATCGGTTAAATAAGAAAATTCTTCAGTAAAGTTGAGATATTGTTATTAAAAAACATAGCTTTATTTATAAAAACCAGACATTTTAAAAATAAATTTCAAGTCTGCCTTTACTTTAAAAAGGAACCGTTAAGTTACCCCTCATTAAAAAACTTTGAAAATATTTTCGGAATGAAACAAAGATAATCTTTTGGTCCTAATAAAGATAAAACAAATAATAGAGCAACAAATTAAATGCGTTTATAGACATATACAATAGTGTAGAACAAGTCCTAAAATACCAAAGTAACCAGCCATAAAAAAATCCAAAGTTATTAGAATTTTTAATCTAAAGTAAAAAATTTTTAAAAATCAAAAGCGATCAGTTAGCTCAGTGCCTAGACTATTTGGTACAAAAATTAAATCTAGTACATGTGCAAAAACATACAAGGCTATAAAACTTCCTTTCAAGAACATTGCAAAACAAGTTTCCTAGAAAAATATTCTTGCTGCATAATGTATGACGAAACGAATGTTCTGGAAGTGTTTTCGCAACTTCCTGGTAAAAATTTTATGTTGTTTATGCTCGAGGAAATGTTGAAGAAAGTTTAGAACCCAAATGCAGTCAAAATACCCCCAAAAAGTTCTTGATAAGACAAGCAATATGCAGTTGCTGCAAAATAATCTAATCATTTGTTCAAACAGGCTCTATAAATACCGAAATTTACAACAAGAAAGGTAGGTTAATTCAGAAGATTTTATAATGTGCCCACCTGATTTGACATCCTGTCAGTATGGAAATGGTAAATGAACAATAATGTAAAAACAAACCGATGTCCATGTATTACTATTGAGAGTTTTTAATTAGATTAATTTTAATTATATGGAGTTTAGTTTCAAATCATTTTTATTTAGATAATTGAACGTTTGTGTATACGGGATATTAATTTATGTATTATGTATATGAAGGTATATTCCATTCAAACATGTAACAATATTTAAATATATCACTTAAATTGAAATTCTTATTTTATATAACAATAAAAAATGAAAAGTAACCAAAAACCTTTCTTAAATTTGCTCTTATCAACAACAAAAAATTTGAAAAAAAAATATTTTTTTTTATTTTATTACTTATAATTAAGTTAAAAACAAAACATAATTTAATAATTTTTTTGCTTAGCTAATTCAATATTTTGTTGTAACTTACTTAAACAACTGCGTATACGATTATCTTCTCCAGCACCACGTTTTGCTTCAACAATTCGTATTTCGTCCATTAAAAATGGTAAAATACCTTCAATTATCTCATACGAAATGGAACAAAGTTTCATTAGTAGTTCAAAAAAGAAAAACGTATAAAATGATAAATGTTTTTTTGTTAAAATTCTTAAATGTTCACTTAATAATTCTTTTAGGGTGGATGATTTTTTAAAAACAGGACTATGGATAATGCGTTTAAATAAATCTAATAGTAAAGTGCGGCTGGGTACAATTTCATCTACCATCATTATGTGTTCCAAGGTAGATAGAGAGGTTCCTTTCATAAATGTTTGCAAACGGGAGGTGGAATTAATATCGTCAACATTAGAAGAAATTGATTCAACCACTTCTTGGTATATGGTAATAACTAAACATGCATTTGGATCAGCTTGACGTCGTTGTGTTGACAAGAAAAGATTTGTAAGTTTCTCAAAAACAAATAATGATAACTCATGATTATCACCCTGCAGACAGTTGATATAAGGTCTTGCAACTTGTTTTGCATTTGGGGAAATTTTAAAATGTGGCGTCCACTTTTGTATTAAATCGGTTAATGTTTTGTTTAAGTAGGGATCCGACTTGAAATTTAGACGACCAATACCTTGTACAACAACGGGCCATATTTTGTGTATAAGTTGAGATATTTTACCTTCTGGAGCTTTACCCATTTGTATACTTGTAGGTAATATGTAACGGGTTATGGCTATATGAAAGAAGCAGGTAATTTTTGATTTTGCATACACTATATGGGGACAGTTAAATATAACTATTGCCAAGAAACTGTAAAAGCGGAATATCATTTCAGATTTCTCCAGCTTAAAATCCGCATTTAGCCATTTATCAAAATTACGTATATATGAATTGAAATTGTTTGCTATTGTATTGCGTTGACCATAATCGGTAGTCGAATCAAACTTTTTACCTACAGCTGCTACAAAAATACATAAAGGCTCCTTGGCTTTTAATAATTCTTCAGCATCTGTATTTGTCATTGCTAAAAATTCTGGTAATTTCACGACGATTTTAGTAAGTTTATTAACATCTTCATTACAGGCTGTTAATACCACCAAACTTTTAAGCCATATTTGCATAATGATGGTATGATCTACAAGTGTACCACGATCAGATTCTAGAACTTTAAGCAAAAACTGTGAAACTGCTTGCCGATTTGCCGGCTGTTGGTCCGTAAAATAAGAAAATAATTTTTGAAAACTTTGTGCATCTGTTACTGCAAACGATTGTGTACAAAAATCAGCAGCTAATGTTGGCATCCAAGAACTAAAATTGTTGAGGTATTGTTGCTTAACAAAAGGAAGTATGGTATTATTCAAAGCCTTTATAAGTTCATTATTTGTATCTAGAAATTGCTCGGTTCTTTGAATTTTTACAAAAATTAAGTGTAAAGCTTCAAGTGTTCTTTCTTGTTCTACCGGCGTACAGTTGTTAAGAAAATTGGGTATCCAAGAACTAACTAACAAATGTTCTCCTCTTAGAAAATTATCAGAATGTTCAAATATATCCAATAACGTATCGGCCATAATTTTAGAAATCGAAAGATCATTTCGTACTGCAGACAGTTGTTGTAAAACTTTTGTTATATAATCTGTTAAATCGTATTGATGCTCGGCATATAATATCCATAACGCCATATGACCCTTTGCTACAGCGACTTGTTTTGAACCCGTAATTTTCTCAAATGCAATCGACAGCAGTTTATCTCTTAATTTTCCCGACAAATCGTTAAAATCACCACAAAGTGATAAAACTAAAAATAGTTCGATCAAATGATGAATACCTGTTTCATTTAGCGCCAGAAATTTTTGGGCACTAAACTTTGTATATATGCGACCAAGTAATTTCTGTGCCTGGTGATTGGCATGGCATGATATTAGTCTTTCCAAGCATTTTCCCATTAGTAAAACGAAAAGTGTATAACTGCTTAGGTTAACATCTGGAGGCTTTTCTAGTAAACTACGATATTTATCAACATAAGCACGACCGCCATTACACGAAACAGCCAAATTAATTGGTGCTCCACCGGCTATATAAAATGATGAATTTAATTTTTTATGAAAATGTTCCCACAACAACATTGGTATATTAACTTTTGGCTGCCACCATTGTAATAGTGTAGGTGTTAATATAGCAATATAAATACGTAGTTGTTCTTCATTGGGATTTAAGTTTAAAAATTGTTGTGTTATGCGCTCACAAAATTCAAAATTTTCAACATGCTCTCCAGCAGCTTTACAATAATTAGGACCTTCATAATTACCATTTGATCGGTAGCCATAAAGACGCAATAAGGAATTTTGTATCCAATTCGAAAATTCACAATAACTAAGAGGAGTTAAGGAGAAATCATCTAAGAAAAATAATGAATTAAATTATTGTAAATATGAATGGTAATTATTATTATTTCATATTTATGTTCATTCTGTTTTAAATGAGTTTATAATGTAATATTGAATTGAAAAAATATGTTTGTTGGTAGGTTTGTTTAGAACAGGACATTTTCTTAGAATGGGCGAATGAGGTAACCTCCATACAAAGAAAATATTATTTGCCAAGTATCTAAAGAACTGTTACAGTGAGAGTTTTAAAATTTGGTTCCAGTCAATTTTGACGGAATAGTTCAATTGGACCAAATGTAGGACGAATATTATCTGGACGAGCCTTCATACAAATCAAATATCAATTTTACTGAACAAAATTCAGGATGTATAATATTCGATGATTAATAATTGCTTTGTATGAAAGCTACCTCTCCTCCTGATTCTACACATCCTACATATTTACGATTAATATTTTGATTTTGAAGATTTTGAACACGATGAAAAAAAACTGTGACCAAAAAGTAAAATGAGCTCGTAAAAGACAAATATCTCAAAATTTGCATCAGTTTAGAACAGAGAATTTTTAAGGTAATTTTATTTTTATGTTACTATAACTTAAGGAAATAAAATTTATTCTTTCATTAGTCTCTTAAAGAATAAGTTGTAACAATGAGTTATTACTAAAAAAAGTTGCTAAGTTTTCAAACAATATATTATGAATGACAATAATGAAAGTGATAACACTTACCCAGTTTATTTTTTATTCTCTCCATACATTTATTAAATATGGACCAAAATGTTATAGTTTCATCAGATTCTCCTTTTAAAGGCCATTTTTGTATGACTAATTGCAAAAGTAACCACATCTCTTTAACACATGTGCAAGGAAATGGTGAAGAGTATAATAATTCAGTTGGTCGTTTTTTGGCATAAAAGAGAATAGAACAAACTAACAAATCATTTACAATACGTTCATACTGAACGAGTACAGAATTAGGAGATTTAGTGGAGTCTCCCAACATTGTTGTAGAATTACTATCATATTTATATAAAATACATAAATCTAGAAATTTCCATTCAAGTATTCCATGCAATAAATGGTATGCTGGTATATTGCATTCGTTGCCTTTTAAACTATTAGCAAAGTATATAAGTTTCCAAGTCTCTAATTGTACACAATTGTTTAAGAGAGCACGAAGGCGAATAAGATGTGACATAAGGAAATCCCATTCTTCATTTTTGGTATTTTGTAGAATAACATGTAATAAATTAGAGACATGACGACGGCGATTATAGAACGATAATTCTTCGTGGGTTGTAAGAACTGGCCCTTGAACACTTGCGATTAAATGTTGTATATTTGTGCTAAATTAGAGACAAAAAAATTATTTGTTAAATGAATTGTTCATACTGCTTACCAAGCTTCTCCGAAAACGAAAGCTGCCACGTTATTTTCCCTTATTTGGGGTCTTTGAAATTCATATGAACTTAAAGTTATTTCCTCAATTGCTTTGTTTGTATTAGAAAATTGTTGCAGTAAAAAACCATTTTTTATAAACCCGTCCAAAGAGAATTGGGCATTTGTTGAGTCCTCTCCTTGGCATTGAAATTCTGGTATAACATCGTTGTTTAAAGCATCATTTGGTATTTGTGTCGGTTCGATATTGACTGTGGATAATATATTATCATCTTCATCAGGTTCAAATAAATCAAAATCCATGTTAAACTTTAGTTTGCTGAGCTATCAAATTCAAAATATTGATGTAAACAAAAAATATTTAAACAATAAATAAAAATTGTAAAACAGCTGAGTAAACATTTTTGCGCTTTTGTGTGGTGTGTTTAGTGTATCATTATTTATTATGACAATGATGCCGGAATTTACAAATATAACAATATCAGATTTTTATACAGAATAGAGGAGGTACGATTAAATAGAGCTCAATAAAAAATTTAACATAGAATATCGTTCCTCTCTCTTATAGTTTTCGAAATATAGGTTTCTTGAGTTTTAATATATAAATCCATGTACATTCTTTCCTATTCATTCAATATAAATAAGTTCATTAAACTGATACTTTTTTATTTGAAGGCACTTGAAGAACTCTATTGAATGAATTATAAAACGAATAACTTTATTAACCAATTAAGTTATAGGATCCATTTCTAATATTTTTTTATGACTTTTTACACAAAAGTGCTGATATCTCGATGCGTTTTTATTCATACAAAACCCCGTAGAAATTGTGCCACCTCTATAGTATAAGTTCATAGATCTTCTGGATTTGGCTTGATGGCGGTTGGACATTCAAGTACGATGTCTCTACGAGTGTCGTTCAAAGTTGATGTGTACGAAAGGCACTGTTTACTAAGCATTTCATTATGTTCCTAAACTGGTAAAATTTTCGTCTCCTCATGTAATGCAACATCATTGAAAACATTTATATACGGCCCATTATAGTTTCTAAGGCTGCTTTTTATTAACTTTGAATATTTTTCCATTGCATATCACTTTAATTTATAATTAGCCAATTACTGCCGGCTAGTGCTTAAGGAACATTATTCCAATTTTTGTAGGATTGCAAAAAATAACCTTGCCGTGCTAGACTCAGAACAAGAGTCGTAAAACATGCTCACCTTTCTTTTCTTTTCTTTTCTTTTCGATCTCATTGTCTAATTTGCCTTCTAAGTTCCGGTACTTAAGTTTTTAATAGCTTTTGTTCTGTTTGTTCATCTTTAGTAATAGTTCAGGGATCTAAACTTATCATTGGTTGTTATGCTACTAATTTTTGCCCATCTAGTTATTTTGTTATATTTTTTAATCAATAATATTTTTTAGTGTATTTCCAATTTAAAAATAAACACTGAACATACCACACCAATAAGAATTTTCCCGCTTAAAGTCTCAATGTGGATCGTTTTTGCAAAGGAGAAAAATGTTTTTGTTTTTAGCACTTAATACTGAATAAACATATTTTCTTGTTAAAAATCATAAAAAAGATATAAAAAATGTAAAAAGAGACTAAAAATGTTCAATTAATATAAAAATAGATTATAAAAAATAAAAGAAAACTTAACAAATATTTTTATTGTTTTTGTGTGAAATCGACAATCACTTTTTTCATCAAAAAGAATTGACCTTTAAAAAACTATGTTTATACAAGATTTAAGGCAAGATTTTTATAATCAATTGATTGGCAAAAGAATATTAATTATTGTCAATTATGACATCGATGGTATTTGCGCAAGTAAAATTCTTCAGGCTCTGTTCAAATATGACCACATGCTGTATTCGGTGGTACCTATTATGGGGTTGGCAGGTTTGCAAAGAGCTTATAATGAGCATCAAGGTGATGTAAAATATGTTTTGCTAATAAATTGTGGTGGTTGTGTTGATATTGTGGAGTTGCTGCAACCTGAAGAAGATGTGACATTTTTTATATGTGATGCACATAGACCATTGGACGTTTGCAATATTTATAGCGATCGACAGGTAAATATTAATGTGTGTAAATATTATTTGGAAGGCTCAACAAAAAGAATCAAGTCACGCTTCTTCATAACTTGGCGTATATAAAATATTCTTATTGTCCAACCGTTAAGGAGTTTGTTCCACTGTATAAATTATGTGTTGACACTATAAGCATATAAGTTTCATATAAGAGTTAATGTTTATATTTTTTAACAAAATAAATTGTAATTAAATTATTTTTTATGAAAAACTATGAAACAAAAAAACATTAATTCACTTGACATATCAGAAGAATATAAGTTTGTTGCTCCGTAATTTAATATAAGACCCCATAAATATTTTTAAGGGCCTCGTATATCTGATAGACAAAATTCACAATTTAAATATTACTGAAACTTTAACAAATTTTGCTCTTACTAGCACCTCGGTCTAAATTCGTAAATATGGTTACTTTTGGACTGATCTGTCAAAAATTAATAACGGTACTTAATTCTAAAAATTTACTGACGTTACTTCTACTTCATCCGCCAAAATTGCTGCAATGCTAAGAAATTACTGATACAGTTTTTCATCGCCATCCCGGTCGTTGAGTTCAAAATTCTGCCGGGTATAAAGCCAGAGCAGAAAAAACGCAGTTTGTCATAAACAAAGAAATAGACTTTGGTATAATGTAATACATGTTTAGACATGAAGAAAGAGTGAGATAGCTTTGCAGGGAAAATACATTCAGTGGTCGAATCGTTCCGAACGGATATCCAATTGTCAGTCGACTGTTGAATAATGCTGAATGAATGGTGCTGGTGTCATGGTATATGATTGTATGTAGATTGCAGAGTTGGGGGACTAGTATTTATTGATAAAGTAATAGTTAAAAATATTTATTTGAATATTTTTGAGGATAACCAGCAGAAGATAAAAATTGTTCGATTATGGATCTTATATAACACCCCTCACACTCTTAAAATTCCTCCTGGGACCACTTGGATGGAATAATAAGAGAATATCACATTACTTCCAAAAATATGCTTTAAGAAAAAATAATGGAGAAATGAGAGAAAGTTGAACCGTAAATAAAGAAAAATTTAGTACATTGCATGCAGAAACTTTTGTATGAATGTAAATTTTGTACAGTATTTATATGAATATTTTTAAATAGTTTTTCAATTAGGATAAGAAAAAGGAGTTATTTTAACTTAAATATTATTTGAATTAAATATAGTTTTTGTTTCAGTTAATAATTTGTATATATAAGTAATTTTCTGAGCACGAGGAGCCTTTAAACATTGTATATGATAGATGGCGTTGGCTTTTGTCCAAGTGTGTATGTTTGTTATTCCGTTTGCAGCTTTCAAAATTTTCATCTAAGACACAAAAAAAATATTCTGATCGGTATGAGTAAAGATTGATTGATTGAAACACATCCAGCTGTAGTCCATATGTCGGTTAAAATCAAGTAACATATATAATATATATGTCAAACAATGCGAAATAGTTTTGGAGAATTTTGCTAATGAGATCCTGGGAAACTTATTCATAAGTGGCGAAAATATTAGCGAAAAACTGAAGTTACCTTAAATTTTATTATTTCTTTTAATTCAATGAGAGCTAAAGACTTTTTTAAAACTCGGATTTTAAATACCTAAGCGGATTTATATATATTTGACTTTCTTTAGTTTTTTTCTTCTAATAATACTGGATTTTTCTTTAAAGGTTTGCATATTGGGAGATCCATCATCGGAAGAAAATATACCATCATTTGAATCAATTTTTTGTGAATCTGAATCCGAGGAAGATGACGATGATGATGCTGATGATGAAGAGATCAACGATAGTGGTGCTGGTGAATCCGATGCGGAAAACGTAGATGGAAACACTCGACCTGAACGTCCTAAAAAGTTGAGTCGTATGGAAAAACATGAACAGCGTATAATGAAAGAACGTCAAAGACGTATGTGGGAAAATGAACGTGATCGTATTATGTTTGAATACACACAATACAGTTTTTATGGACGATCATCGGCTCTAACCATATTCGAATTAGCATGGAAATTGTCTAAGGACAATATGGATCTTTTATGGTGGGCCATTGTGGGAGTAACGGAACAGTTGATTTTGGGAAAGATTGAAAGCAGTGCTTACACTTTGGAAATTGATAATATACAATCACATGTTTCACGATTAACAAACAAAACCAATGACCAGAGTAATCTGAGTGCTTCAAAAATTCATTTTGAAAATGATTTACATTTAGTTTTGTATCGTCATTGGAGTGTTCTGGAATCAATGCGTTATTCCATGTATGTGGCTTGTAAATTGAAATTATGGACTTTGAGAGGTGAAAAGAAATTACATGAATTATTGGTGGAAATGGGGTTACCTTTAATACATGCCCGTCAAACATTTACATCCATGGACTTGGTGTTGCGTCAAGAATTCTTTTCCATGGTAGAACGTTGCGCCGAAAAATATGATATACCAGATGTAATTTATGGTTCTTTTACCTTACAATATGGTTATCGTAATCGTTATTCAGCAGCGGATTATGTTTACTCTATGTTAGCCATTTTAGAGTCGGTTAAAAAGGATAAAACACCCGAGGATTGTTTCCTTGAAGCTTTAGATGGTCTAGGACGTAATCACAAGGATATTTTAAATGCTGGCATTGAAGGTGCTAAACTTTTGCATCAAGCTATTTTTAAACAAGTACAAAGTAGTTTAGAAGCCCATCAAATCCATTCGACTGGTTCGTTTTTCTATTATATCCTCAATGAGGAAAATACCTACTTTTCGTATCCTTACGGTTTAAGTATGTTGGCAAAGTTCATTTTAAATGGTCATGTTGCTGTCTCACGCAGTCGTCAAGCACCAGATCTTCCTATGATAGCCAGTTGTCCCATAGATGCTGAGAGAGGTCTGTGTTTGTTGGTTGGTATTCCGCCAGTGCGAGAAGATTCTCCAAAGAATTTCTTTGGTAAAGCATTCGAGCAGGCAGCTCAAAAGTGCAATGCAGCTACATTACAAGATCATTTTGACAGTTCGCTTATACAAATACGTCAAAATGATCTAACAAGATTTTTAGATGCTTTGACCGTATTACTTACGTAATTTTATATTTAATTTAAGTTATATAATCCTTAAGAATTATTTCATAAAACTTATCTACCTTTGTTCTTCTACATTATGTTTTAGCAGTTTTTAAAAAGTTTCGAACAACAGTAACATAAAATTTTATAAAAGTTTTTTCGGAACGGAGGTAGTAAGATATTATTCCACTTGAAATCTTGAAACAAATGTAACAATTGATTTTTCTTAAACAAATTTTTGATAAGTTTTATATGACCGTCTATTATTTATATAATTTATTTTTTTTAGTTTATATATTAATACAATTACAATACATACTTAAGGGACCTTTTTTTAAGAAATTCAAATATGTTATTGGCTGAAGTTTTATACTCTACCCAAGGAATCAAATTTCTAAATTTAACTTATTGTTTCTTATATGTTTAGGATTAAAGGACATTAGTTAGTAGTGAATAAATATTTGTTAAACATTTCAAGAAAAAGATAAAACAAATTTATACATTTTTCCTCTTTTTGTTATTAAAAATCATATCATAAAAAGAAAAAAAAATACAATTTACCATTATTTAATTCATCACAATACCTGAGTTCTATTTTAATGAATTTTTTATGACAATGCAGTTTTATGTACTTAATGCCCTTTGGAGTTTTAAAGGGACATTTTAATAATAGTTTTTGAAATTATTTTTTGATTGAAGAAAAACTTTACTCCAATTTACAAAAAAAAAAAAAAAAAAAAAAAAAAAAACTAGTCAAAATGTTATAGTCGGTCAAGCCCGTCTATGCAATACCCTACACCACATTGTTGGTTGTAAAAATCTGCTACGAAAAAGTTATGAACGGCCCTCGTAAAATATGCTTTTATGCGAAATTTAGGACATTTCTTAGGAGAGTTATATAGGAATAAGAAAAAGTTATTGACCGACCCTCTTTTAATTTCGTACAGCGGTTTTGGCTTATATTTTTGTTAATTTCACTAAATATTTTTATTTGTACGATTTTTGAGTTTGAAAGTAATATTTGGAAGGGTGGATGCATAGGTCCTATGAAAAATAATAAACCGATCCTCGTCGAAGGGTATAATTAAAAGTGGTAGGACTATTTTTTCTGCCCATTACAAATACAGGCAATTTATCAAGAATCCTGAGAAAGAAGTGTTGTTCCGAAAATTCCACAAACTTCCAGTCACGGACATAGCACAATTAAAGTCAATGACAGTTAAACTGTCATCTTATAGTTTCTCGTCACCAGCATGGATTTCGCAAATTGAACAGTACAACAACGGCAGCTTATTTACATCTTCAGTCCATGTCAATGCAATCACATAAAACCAACAAAGTAGGAATAAGGTCTTCACAGCATTAGCTGGAATATGAATAAAAAAACGTTATTAGATACTTATAAAATAATGATAAATTATGCAGAGCAGTTTTGTGTAAAAACCTTTTCATCGAGATTCGAATTCCGCGGTTTCAAGTTACTGTAAGAATGTCGTAGTTCAAGCATAACAGGGATCGGTTGGAGAGAGGGACCTCTTGATACACGACATTTATTTAACTGCCTAGTGAATACCACAACTCTTACACCAGAACATGAACCAAAAATTAACTAACTTGCTTTCACAGCTGTGCAACAACCGATTTACTTTCAAAATATTCAGTAACAAGTTATAAAAATATAAGACGAATAAAATATAAGTAATTGAAAGGTAATTCAGTCTCTAAACTTTTCAATATTTATTCACAAAAGAATTTTCTATAAACTTAACTTTTTGTTTCTTAATATCAGGAATTTTCTAAAATACTACTAATTAGTTCTGTTGTATTTCTACTTGTTGCAGATGAAATGCGAGCTGATCCCAAACAAGCTTTATCACTATAAAAAACAGCATATTGTCCGGGAGTTACAGCTCTCAATGGTTTGTCTAATAATACAATAAGTTCATCACGATTTTCTATAGATTTTCTAAAAACACAACATTTTACTAATGGTTTTGTATGTTGAAAACGAAAACGGCAATCTAAAACACTGTCGCTATGTTCCAAAGGATCTGAACACAGCCAGTTAATATTATATACGAATATCTTATCACTAAATAAAGAGGGATGATCATGACCGGAAGCCACAAAAATTGTATTTGTGGCCACATCTTTTTCAGCTACAAAGTAGGGTTTAAGATAAGAGGCTAAACGGCAACGTTGACCCACCGTCCACTGATGTACGCCATCATGTTCACCAACCACTTTTTTGGTGTCAATATCAACAAATTGTCCTGGTTTTGATGTTATATACTGAAAAAGGTAAAAATTGTGATATAAATTTTACATTGTTTTTGGCCACATTCTTATCTACCTCTTTAATAAATTCTTTAAAATCTCGATTACCAACAAAACAAATTCCCGTACTTTCCTTTTTCTGTGTTAGACGTTCTAAACCACATTTTTTTGCTATTTCTTTGACTTCAGTCTTTAAGAGATCACTTAGCGGGAAGGCGGTTTTCTTTAATGTATTCTTCTCTATACCCGATAAAAAGAAAGTTTGATCTTTGAATTTATCTTTTGGTATAAGTAAACGAACGTCTGTAATTGAAATATTAAAAATTATTAAAATTATAATTTCTTTGTGCCAAATTGTATGTACATTTTAAAACAACCTTCATTTTCTTGATAATTTTCTAAAAATGGACCATAATTTGTTTTGGCATAGTGCCCGGTGGCAATTGCATCATATGATAATTTTTCTATCGCATGTTTATAAAATAAATCAAATTTAATATGTTTGTTGCAAAGTATGTCTGGATTGGGAGTTAATCCAGTTTGATAATCCTCAAGAAAAGATCTAAAAAATAAACAAAAAACTTGATTAATGTTTAAAACATTTCTATAATCGGACTTACGTAAATACTGAAGTCCAATAATCTTTAACATAATTAACCTGGCGCAATTCGATATTTAATTTATTACAAGTGTATTCTGCATCTAATAAATCCTGTTCACCAGAACATCGTCCCATTTCATCAAATTCATCCCAATTTTTCATAAACATGCCCAACACGTTAAAGCCTGTAAATTAGAAACAAATTGTTAGTAAATGTGGGAATCGTTTCTGCATGGAAATGAATAAGAATTTACCCCTTTCTTTTAGTAAAAATGCACTAACTGCACTATCGACACCACCGGAAATTCCTACTACAATATTTTTAAACATGCCTGAGGATTCTTTAAAGGAACTTAAAAACAAAAATGAAAATAAATGAACTGTAACAGTTGTAAATATCAACAGCTGATTGTGTGGTATGTTCAGTAAGGGAATTAAAACACATGTGTCGCATTAGAGGTTTCGTGAATTAACATCGCACAGTTATCCCAAAACGCTTTTTTGGAAATAATTCTGCAACTTTAGAGATATTAAATATTTTTCAATGAATTTTCACATGAACTTTCTTGAGGTGTTTTCCAATTGAAGAAAGATAAAAATTTTTTTAGTGGGTTCCGGGATCGGGAAGTGGATCTGCAAAGTTGGCCACCACTCGTATGAAGATGTTTAATAAAACCGCCAAAGTTATATTAATGATTTGATTTGATACGTGTGGGATATCTCTTATAGTTTAAGAGATATTTAGACCAAATTGAACTATTGACCCATTTTTGGACCGGTTTTTTATTCAGTTTTTTAAATTGGCCAGCTCTGTTCGGGTTAAAAAAATCTAAAATATTGTTTGGATTTTGTACAAAATGCTAAATAATTTTCAATTAAACCATACACTTATATGGATTCAATAAAAATTTGTATTGATTTTAAATAGAATTTTAGAAAAAAAATTACATAACAGTGCAAAATTTCACTAAAATCTGTTAAATTATTATAAAGTTATGAAACATTATTTAAAGACATGTTGAAATTGATATTCAATTATTTCATAGAATATTTCAGTACATATTTGCATGGGAAATGTAAAAATATCTGGGAAGGGGGTCAAGTTTCAAATTATTTTTAAAATTTTTAGTATCGTTGAATAGCTAATTACTTGAAAAATAATATGTACTAAATGAACAATTTAAAATAAATATCTTGAATATATTCATCAAAAATACAAAAATTTTTATTTTTGGTGCACTCTTGCAAAAGTATTTGTAAATTTGACATTAAATAAATTCTAAAAGAATCAAGATATTTTTATGAAATTTTAATATATGTTTAAAGTTGTCTTTAATGTAGGACTTTTAAAAAATAGTAGGGCTTGCGGTGAAACTGTTTCCCCTTATGTCCTCAGATTTGCTTTAAATGCATAACCATTAAAAATTCTTTCAGAATTGTGCAAAAACTGTACAGTCCAGAAGGAAATAGTTGATTTTTAAGTGAAAAAATTTTATCATATTTTTGAAAAAATCATCATTCTTTTATTGAATCCACGTTGATAAATGCACAAAAAATATTTAGAATTTTGTACAGGATTCGGAGAATATTTAAGAATTTTTTTGACTCAAAAGCCAGCCAACGTCAAAATATTAAAAAAAAATGTCCAAAAATGGGTTAAAATTTTCTTTAATCTGAATATCTCTTAAACTATAGGAGATATCCTTTACATGCAAGCGTATTTTTTGTAGAGTAAGAATTACATGTATGCAAAATATTTTTTCAATGAAATCATAAATTAAATTTTATCGATTTTTTAAAAAATTGTAAAACTCGAGTTGATCAACTTTAGATACCCACCTCCCGACCCCGGGAACCACTAGAAGCATGTTCTTCTCTTTTGTCTATTGGTAAACATCTTAAGAATGTCTATGTATTCAATAGGTTCAAAGTTACTGAATTTTTCCAAAAAAAATCGTTTTTTTAATAATTCTTTAATTTCATTTGTTTACAACTGAGGGGTTTTATATCTCCATTAAAAATCTCCCTGTATAATCAAGTAAAAATAAATTTTAGCACATTTTATCATTGTTGTTTAAGAATTTTAAAGCTTGTTTCCAACATATTTAAAAAAATATTTGTCAGAATCCTAAATCATCTAGAAATATAAGAATCCATTTAAAAGTTTCGTTAATCTAAAATTATAACTTTGAAAAAAATTGATTTTTTACATTTACCCAAAAAAAGTGGATATAATTTTTTATTATGAACTTAAATTTTTTTATATAAAAAATTTTTATGGGAATACAAGTTAACTATATTCAGTTGAGCTTGGCCAGAAATCTGACCACAAAACCTATCGAAAGTTGGTAAATTAAAAAAAATATAAATAATTTCCTGTATTAAGTTTTCAAATCTGGAACCATCTTTACATATAAAAGGAAAAACTAAAAATATCTCCTATCGGACAGCCTTATAATGACAAAGCGATCATTTCAATGAATAGAAGTCAAATTGAAATCTGTGTTATTTCCACATATAATTACTTTTTCTTTTATTTTATTTTTTTAATCTTCGCTTTTACTCATCCAAATCAACTAAAAAAGACCTCTGATCTAGCCATATGCGATTTCATTGAGACATCTCTAACTATAAAAGAGTTACAAAAATTGCAAAAAACAACTCATAATCAATTTGGCGTGGTAAATCAGGAAAAAGTGAGAAAAATAAAGCACCAGTATTTATAATTTTTTCTAACTTCTTAGTGGCCTCAGAACGTGTCAGTGTGAAATCAACGAATTTGTCTATGGAAATAGCCTGTTTCGCCATGTAATCAACCCTTTCATTGAAGAGCAAAACATGAATTACAAACATCGATAAAAATAAAAACCAAGTTATGACACTGATAATGGCAATGTCCACAGTACTCTTGATGGCCAGAAGTTCATCAGATAAAGATTAGAAGTGATGACTACATATATAAAAATGGAAAGGATCATCATCACAACTTGTGATTTCCTCACTAATAGAAGCATCAATCAAGAAAATAAATGTCCCTGAAATATAACTATATTTAGTGAGGAGCAGTAATGAGCTCTAATGAAATCAATAATACCAGATCTCCGGCTAAAATGAGGGTTGTAAAAAATAATAATTTTCAAAGAGGAGCAAATATGGCGAAAAGGAGAAAAGACTTGAATTTATGATAGACAAAGGAGTAACAGTTCTTCAGAGTAAGAGGGGAGTTACTAATGAAACTCCTATAAAACGTTAAAGCTATCTCAAGTCTGAAATCAATTCTAACCGAAGTTAACTTCTTTAAGAGATTGACAGCAGGAATTGCCTCCCTGATAACTCGATTGTAGTGATCATATTTAGAAAGATCATTATTTATTGTCATGCCCAAGAATTTCAAAGAACCAGTCGTCTTAATGCGAACTGGATTAAACTTAAAAAAACATAGTCCTTGTTTAATAAATATTGAACAATTAATTTTAATTAATAAATATTGAACGATTAATTGAGGGAATCAAACAGAGATTTAAGTTCTCGAAGTTTAAGAAAAGTGGCGTTGAATAGAAATCACCAGGATGTTCAGAAGGATACACCAAACTCATTCTAGCAGGTACTTCACTATCACTGACAATGTTTCGAGGCACACAATATTTCACTTTCACCTTCCTAGTTCCCACAGCCAGCCTTACGAGAAATCCGGAAAGCATCTTAGTTGACGGAAAAAGAACAAAGTTTGGGGTATTTCTTTTACCCAGCGCAGATCCAGCAATTAACTTTCCAGAGCAGAAACAATAAATTGTATAAAATAAAAATGGCTTCTTTTACTTATAGAAGGTACACACGTGCGATTTTTTTAAATTTTCAAAACGAACGCTTTAAGCGACAAAAAGGAAGTAAGCTATGAAATATAGTAGTTATAGTACTGAGAAACAAGTCACCAGATTGCAAGTTACTATTACATATGAAATTGGGAAACAAAGATGATAGATAAAAAATTGTTTCACTTTTATAAAATTAAAAAAAAATTTCTTAAGTTTCCCCGCCATTTTGCGGGTGAATTGTTAAGGAGTTTAAATAAATATTTAAACTTTTATAATATTGAAACGAATAACGAATAATTGAAATTTCAATTTCAACTCGTCCATATATCAGGGAGTTAAAAATATTAAAATTTTTTCATCCCAATCCAAATAGGACATATTTAAAGAAATTACTATTTTAATTGACAAACTTTGTATAGGACTTGGGTGCAGGTCTTTTCCTCTTATTCATTCGCACCTTGTTCAGAAGAATTCTCGTTAAAATTTCTTTTTAAAACAATAAAAAATTAAAAATATATATAATTTTGAGAATATTATAGGGAATCTGGTACACATCTAAAACAACTAAAGATCTTTATTAAGTCCTCTAACTGAAAAGGATTAAAAAAATGGGTTAAATTTTTTTCGACTTCAATATCTCTGAAATGCATTTTTGATGAATTTTCAAAAACCAACTTCGCCTCTGGCCAAATAGAGAGTTGTATTTATCTAAATCAACTCGAAAACACCTCAGCTCTTATAAAATGAAAATTCATAGAGAATACCTAATGGTCTAATAGTAACAGAATTATTTCCAAAAAAAATCGATTTGGACACACTGTGCTAAAATTTTTATGAATCGCAGCAAGTGTAAAGCGTTAAAAATAAAAACCCCACTTTTCTATCTCAAACTTCCTGATAAAATAAAAAACACAAAAGCAGACTTGATTTGGATAATGCGCACAACTCAGAGAGAGGATACCAAAGAAAAACGAGATACAGATATACATTCCACATAAGGATACAAACAGGTTGATACAAACAGTTATCAATGAGAAAACTACAGCATCAGTTTAACTGGAGCTTTGAACCTTAAAACTTGGTAAACGGTAAAAACGCTAAAAAACGGAAGTGAAGATATAAAAGTAAATAATATAAAAGTGAAAAATATATTAGATAAAACGGATATAAAATTGTAAAAAAAAACAGAAGAATATATAAAAAAGAAAATTAAAAAGTGAACAAATTTTAAGTGTAAGAAAAATTAAAATTTTTTGTTGATAACCAAAAAAAAGTATATATAGTATATGTTTATATATACATATATAAAATATATATGTAATACATACAACCAACACATTAAAATACTTTTGAAAGTACCCAACAGTTGTTGGTGATTGTTCTTAACTAAACATCCTGCAATTTAAAGTGTGAAACCAATATCAACTTCATTAAGCTCTCGACTTAACATTTTTTATGGGCTCATTTATTGTCTATCTACTTCGGTGTAATAAGGTGGATGAAAGCATTATATCTTATCACTTTATTATCCACTTTGAAGATAGCTTAAGCGTTCAAAGTCTCCACTGTGCCCTTATGATACCTTTGGTGATGATAAAGTGTATCGTGCTTTATATACAATTTGTTACAGTATTCCTAGGTTACAAATGGTGACGATAAAGTGATTGATTACATTTGGATCTGTTAACTAAATGTAGCCTAAGGGAATTTGACTGTCTTTTCAGGATCCATGAACACCAAAAAAAACTGTAGGGTTATAAACGTATGTGTGTTGACGTTAAAAGTGTTTTTTTGCCATTCGCTTTTAATTCACAGCCTTTGTGTTTAACTCACATACACAATTCGCATAAATTTGTAATCGAGCCATTATTTCTTTAAGGCCTACACGAAGTTTTCATGACCATAAGGGCTATGTTTATTTAACTAGTGTACTCTACTACTCTCGGGTAAACACTTACACACTTACACCATTATTTATTTATTCATTCACACACACGTACATACATACATACATACATACATACATACATACATACATACATACATACATACATACATACAATACAATACAAAGAATGCGAGATCCATTATAACAGTTTCGTAAATAAACCGTTAAGGTTTTTTTCGTTTCCCTTCTTTCCTTTTTGTATAATCGCACATCCATGAATATTTTTATATCTTTAGAAAAAAATTCTTTACAAATTGTATTAAACGTATTTAAAATGGTTATTTTTTGTTTTTGTGTGAGTGTTATTAACAAAACTAATCTTATTCAACGGAAACATAATAAATTAAAACAAGTGTACATTTAATAGTCCGTTAAGACCGAACGCATAATACCCTAAATCATGGCAAAAGCATAGAAAATTATGGGATTCGTCGATTATATTATTTTAACTTTTATACATATACAATACATTGCCGCCCTTATAAAGTGGGTTTTTCCCTCCCCATGGTCCAATTCATCCTACATTTTGGCCAATAAAAAAGAGTTTTCGAAAGTAATTGCAACCAATTAGAATACTCCCTTTCCCCTTGATCTTGCCCGTCCTATATTTTAATCAGTAAAACAAGTTCTTAAGAAAGTTTTTGGGTCGAATTTGAGAACTTTTGCTGTTACATTTCTTTAAGATATTCG
The DNA here is from genome assembly GCA_004302925.2 of Cochliomyia hominivorax. Classification (NCBI taxonomy): domain Eukaryota; kingdom Metazoa; phylum Arthropoda; class Insecta; order Diptera; family Calliphoridae; genus Cochliomyia; species Cochliomyia hominivorax. The sequence continues at coordinate 75,258,888 of PYHX02000495.1, read as the reverse complement.
ATAGTCAACATTTTTTGTATGGGGGCACCTCTTCCCTTGACCCCATCCGCCCTTCATTCTGTCCAGTAAAACAGTTACTCGGTGTAGTATTTTTTTATAAATATTTTCTTTGTATGTAGGCTACCGCTCACCCTGATCCTATACGTCCTTCATATCGTTTAGTAAAAGAGTTCAACCACTTTGGGACCAAATTTGAAAATTCTCGCTGTTATAGTTTTTTTTTAATTCAATGATCAATATTTGCCTTGTTGAGGGCTATTTTGCTTGGTAAAAAAGTTCTTTGAAAAATTATAGAGACCAAATTTGAAAATTCTCGCTGTTATATTTTTGTAAATATTCGATAATAAATATTTGCTTTTTATGGGAGTTATCTCTCCCCCTTAAGGAAGATATATGGGGGTTACCTGCCCCCTCAATTTTGTTTGGTTTTTTTTCTAAAAACATGAGCAAACTTCTTTCTTCTTTATATTTTTTTGTATTCTTTTTTAAAGAAATCTTTAAGGGAATGCTTGTATACTTAAATTTGGGGTAAAGATCTACCATCAGGGTCTATGCAAAGTCGGTCAATAAAAAAAATAAAAAATAAATCTTATTAAAAAAATAAATTCTTTTGTTAATACAGTGTGTTGAAATTTCAATAAACATCATAACAAACCAAAAGGCTTTAAAATAAGTTTGTAACAAACTTGTTAGCATAAGCGTATGGCTTGCAAAAGTGTTGTGAAACACTTTTTAACAGTTAGTTTATTGAGAAAATTGAACTCTTGCGGTAATATTTTAAGTTAAAGTATACAAAAAGCTTAGAAATGCAATTATAAAATAAGCTTACATGGAAAAGCTTTTGAAGTAACCTTATTTTTGTAATGTTTTAATGAGAAGCTCAATTAAATAATAACTTTAATATTTTTTATAAATTTTTGAATTTTTACAATTTGTCTATTTTGACAAATTGGAAAAATTATTGTGTATGTTTTACTAATTTGTCCTTATCCAATCCATTAGAAATGGCGGCATCTATAATATTGAAAAATTAATATATTTTAAAAGAAAAATAATGTATGTACTATTCACTTCTTATGGCTTATGATGTACGCAAACCTTTTTTCCCCTTTTATTAATAATATCCGACATTATCTTCAGAACTTGAAATCTCGTTTCCTCTTGTATCCAAATTTGCATTGCAATTTTTGAAACTAAAATTACCTATTTTGGGTCTTTTATCATTCAACAATTTCATTTTATTCCTTACGGACAATGTAACTTATTTTAATTGTCATTTTTAAACACAGATTTTTTATTTTAATTTGTTTAAATTTCACGCCAAAAACGGGACTTGTTATAAAAAAAAACACTTGCAAAACTACAGCGAGCATTAATATTTTACAAACACATTTCTAAATATTGTTATTGCAACAAGTGTTTCGAAAGTATTATAACAAATACTGTTGCTATAGCAAAAATTTTTAAAGCAAAGTTTGCTTTAAAAAAAGTTTAAGTATTTATTTTGGTTTATATTATTATTTTTCAAGTATGTAATTACCTTTCCAACGATACTAAATACTTATATTAATGTTTTCTCCACCCTTTAAAATTGAACTGAAACTTGGCTGCTTCTATAGAAATGAGCACTATTTCGTTGTAAATAATTGTTGCAGTATTTTATGCAATTTCAACATGTTGCTACATAGTTATTATATTTAATGAAATTTTACACAGTTATTGCTTAGGTATTTCCCGAGTTTTGTAAGAGCATACGTTTATAGCTCTTTTCAGAGACGGCACAGTACCTGCGAAAATAATCAACACATCCAGAGATTACTGGGATAATTTTTAAAAATAAAACGAAGCTTTGGTGCATAACAGTTCTTGTCTGCGCCATAGTATAGGGTCGGTATTATTTGGCTATTACTCTCTTACTGGTATAATAATTTTAATACTTATTAATTTTTTTCCTAAATAAATAATTTGAATTAATTCTGTATTCACACAAAATCATTTTACACGAACTTCAAAGTATCTCTAATAATTCTTAATTAAATTTTTGAAATTTAAAAATTAATATTCAATAATTAATTTAAGTTTAAAGTTTTTATGTCAAAATTGTAAGAAATGTTTATTTGGCCTTTATCAAATTGATGAAAAAACTAAGAAAAACCCTGCAGTTATTGTACAGGGCCCAAACTAGTAATTCGGCAGTCTTAAAAGGAACACCGCTCTTCGCTTTACTAAGCACCCGACTATTAACAAACTGTAGGGAATGTAAAGACACATACAAACGAGATATTACAGATTAAATAGTCACTCACGTGTCTAGTTATGTTATAGGTTATATTTATTAAAAGAAAAATATAACGGTTACTTTCGATACTAAATTTGTGAGCGGCTTGTTTAAGTTTTCAATTTCGAATTTTATAGTCAGGACCCTTCTCGTCGTATATAGTTTTAGATATTTCGTTTCAAAAAGTGTTTTTCTATTTTTCAACATTGTCATTTTGTTTGTAACACTAAAAGAAGTATATTCTTGGATAAAATTTATATCTGCGTCGATTTAGATATGTCCATCTTACAGACTGTTGGAAACATTCTAATATAATTATATTATAATAATTCCCGAATTCAAATTTTTTGCTATTGTAATAAGTAGCTTTATAAGTCCCATAACAAAAAGTTATACACAGATATCTGAAACAACTACAAAATTCTGACGAAAAAACTTTTCTAAACTGTTCAACAAAAAGAAATCTAATTTAAGCATAATTTAATTATAACTTTTTCTTAATGAAATCAAAATTAATAAATATTTTTTGGCCAAATATATACAATATTTTGATACATCCCAAAATCAGTTTGTCAATCTAATCGCAATTTTAATGGATTTTTTTGAAAGATATTATTTACATTTATTTTGATGTAGTTCCCATTTAAGGCTCTTTCCCGGAATATGGTTTTAAGCTTATAAAACTCCTAAATGTAAATTAATTCCTTCGAAGTTCGGCAGAATTATTTTGCAAAACGTCTAATTAGACGAATATCAGTGTGTCAGAGTGAAATACCCAAAATCCCAATCTGTATAAATGTTCGAAAAGTTGACTTATTTTTACTGAAATGATCCAAATTCAGATTGATATTAGTTTTTAACGGATTCATTCTTTTAAATAGATTTTGCATTATATTATTTTAAAGAATTTAATAGGGTATTTAGCACATATTCTGAAATTATAGGAGATCACCTACACATGTAAGCCTATTTTTAATAGAGATTTATAAGGGATTTCTATGTAAAAAGGTTTCCTTTTGTCTCAATTCATAAATAATTTTTTAAGGAAATTTTTTAATTAACAAATCCGTGGTGGCCAACTTAGGGGAGTTACCGACTACGACCCAGACACCTCCGCCGAGCACTTTTCGATGGCGGCTTGAGTAAATTATATCGGCGGCGGTTCAAAATCGGCTTGTGCTAGTTGAAATGGTACAAAAGACATCATCATCATCTAAATACACAAAAAAATTTAATATTTATTAATAAATTTATTTTAAAAATAAAGTGAAGAATTAAATAAATTAATCCAAAATTAAATCAAAATTGAGGAATATAAAAATAGTGAAAGATTTCAAAATCCAATAAATATAAAAGAAAATTAAAATTTTGGAATTTTTTTCTGGAGAGTGTGTGGATCTCACCTACAAATAACAAAATATTATAATATTATTTTTTATTTGTATACAAAATTCCTTTTGTCTCAATTCTGAAATTAATTTTTGGCGAATTTTTAAAATATCAAATTTGGGAGATCAGCGACTACGCACCTGGCCAGATAAAGTTGTACTTTTCCACACTAACTCGAAAATACCTCAGCTCTACCGATATGAAATATGATATCTCTCTACCAGCTTAATAGTTACAGAATTATTTTCAAATAACCGAAAGTAAAATGAAATTATAGTTATACTAACAATATATTTTATCATTCTTCGCACCGGAATTGCCCGAAATTCAACGGCCAACGGCTGTCACTCCAGTAAAGAAAACAAGCTGGTACAATAATAACGACAACAATATATTTTAAATGATCTTATATTTGTTCATTTAGCTTGTAAAATAGATCATAAATTATCGTAAATAAAAAGTACTTTTTTATAATTAATGGACTCAAATTTGAACCTCTTAGCAGTGATGAGTGTACCTGCACTTGAAAAAGCTTCCTCCAAGGATGCACGGATTGAGAGTTTTCTTTTGAATGACGTAGCTATTTTTTAAATTTTTGAAGACAAATATATTCTGAATGATTAGGAACGTTATTTTCTTTAATAACGTTATTTTTTTAATCCGAACTTTTCAAAGATTCCTTTTTACTCAGTTTTAACAAAAGCAAAATAAATAAAAATACCAGAATTAGAAAAAATGCAGCAAAAATTGAAGTTGGGAAAAATTATGACGACGGCTAATTTTAAGCTTTTTTAAGCCGACATGTTCGGCGGCGACGTCGGTCGTACATTAGCGTAGGTCTCTGCTACGCCCCTACCTTGATAGGCTATCTAAAAAACACCTCAGATCTTAATATATGAAATTTCATCTAATGGTTCAAAAGATACAGAATTATTTTCCAAAAAAGAACCGATTTACAATATTAATGTTGCTTAGATTTCGAACAAAGATTTTTAGTATTAAAATAATAGATTCAGGTAGAAATTATTTTCTTAATTTTTATTATGAAAAAGTTACTTATATTTCGAACAATACTGTACATTTATATGTATATAATACCAACAAAATGTTTCCTTTTCCGCTTAAATCATGACAAAAATAAAAATCTCTTGAATGTTTGTATGTGCGTGTGTTTTAGTGAACCAATTATGTTTTTTTTTTTTTCAATTCAAGGTCTTTATGAGATTGTTCATCTAACATACACGTATTATACGTCAGACTACTAGAGACTTTTGTAGAGGTTTAAGCCTTTTGTTGATTTCAATCCTTTAATTTTTTTCTTTTGTTTTGCTTTGGTGTTTCCATTTTATATTTTTTTTGTAATTCGTACTACTGGACTACAATAGTAGTACGAACGCTCTTTATTACGAATTTTCAGCAATACGAATGGAAAACTTTTGCATAGAAAATAAAATTTTTGTTTTATTTTCATCTGCAAAGAGTTTTCATTTATATTTTTACATTATTTTTTCGCGATTATCCACATTAAGAGAATACATTGTGAATTTTTTATACCCTCCACCACCACAAGTGTTGACCTTTTTCAATCCGTGTGTAACGACATAAATGAATCCAATAAGACCTCATTATGTTATTTGAATTGAAATATAAAAAATGCGTTGTTCAATAAAAGAAACTTTTCGGTAACATCATATAATTTGTACTAACGGGCGTCTACTGTACTTTCATCTTAACGTAGTCTTTGGCTTTCACGTCTTAACTTAAATGCTACACTTGGAGAAACGTTTTCTTTACTACTAAAAGAAAAATAAATTTGTTTATAAACAAATTATATCGGGTCAGGGTTAAAACATAATTGGCAGAACTATAATTACAAAAGGAAAGTCGGTTTAATTCGACAATATAATACCCTACGCCATAAGACAGGCCTGAAAAATTATGTAGCGATCCTCGTAGAATGCGCTTTTATTATTTATATTTATACAAAACATACTTAATAAAATATTTTTATGATACTCAAATATAAGTGTAAAGCTGTTGCTCCTGGGTACTCTTCACTACTTCAGTAAGTAGTGGAGAGATATTGGACTCTTGTTAAAAGAGAATTGAAGATCACAAAAGGGTGTCCAAAAGTGTGGTAGTGTGGCAAACACATTTCATTACGAACAAAACGAGTATATCATCTTTTAACAAATTTGCCACTGAATTATTTTTGTCTGTCATAATAGCGGCATCATCGACAGTAAATCCACCACCACCATGTTTATCTTGGTGTTTATACTATTTCCCTTAAAATGATTTACAAATAATCTCTACAGGCCTTTAGCGTTGCATTCCTGAACAAAGAATTAATATTTAATATAAAAGTCTGAACATACTTGAACAACCAAACATGCAATCTTTTGTACTAGAGAAATCAGTGGATTTATCTACACATGAAGAAAATTTATTAATTCTTAAAGGTTCACAAAAAGTAAAAAAAATTTTCTTTCACTTGGTTGCTTCGTTTTTCTTTGTAATAACTAGCTTTTACGCTTTGCGATTAATGCAGTGGACATTATGCCAATTTCCCCTGGTCCTGTCCGTTCTAAAATTTTATTTAATATGTGCATTGCATGGAATCACCTATTCATTTGATCCTAACTGTCCTACGTTTTGCCCAGTAAAACTGTTTGGAACAAAGTTTTAGAACTTTTTTCCTCTGCTCTCGCTCTACATTTTGTTCACTGAAATAGTTTCTTGAGAAAGTGATTGGGTCCAAATTTGAGAATTCTCGCTGTTATAGTTATTTAGATACTTGATAATCATTATTTGCTTTGTATGGGGGTTCGCTCCCCTGCTTCTATCCTGATTCTATCCACCCTTCATTTTGTCTAACAAAACAGTTCCTTGATAAGGTGTATGGGACCAAATTCCCACTTTTGTATGGGGGCTACATCTCCCCCTGGTTCTATCTGTACCACATATTGTCTTGTAAAATATTTCCTTGAAAAAGTTATTGTGACCAAATGTGGAAATTTTCGATGAAGTGGTTCTTTAGATATTCGATGATCAATGTTTTCTTTGTATGGGGGTTACCTCTCCCCCTAGTACTATCGAAATTCCTTATAGCCTATGTTACTTTCCTTTCCTATTCATCAAAACTGCTATGTTTTAGAACCGCACGAAATACTTTTTGAAATATCTCGATGAAATTTGGTATATAGGACGACAATGTTCTTCCCGGAATGGGTCATAAAAATTCTAAATACAAAACGATTTAAACTAATTTTGTCACAAGTAAGTCTTCTAATATTCTAAAACGTTACAAAACCCCTTCCAAATATCACTTTTAAGGGCATAAATATCGCATATACGTTGATATTTTAAAAATAATTGGAAAATTAAGATAAATATATGCAAAAATCTATGTGCAAAATTTATACGAGGGTCGTTTCATAATTTCTTGTAGCTCCCATATAACCCTTCAAGAAAAATTAATTTACTTGTAAGTGTCCTCGACTCCAGCTGAGTAGAATGAAGTGGCTAGTCCGGCAAATTCTGGATGGACAGGAGGACTTTGCAGTCATAGAACTAACAAACCTTCATTAGGCACATCCGGGGAGATTGGTAGCTACTAAGACCAAATATGTTGAGCGACTAGATCTGTCTCTTTTCTTCCCTGTCTTTCTTTTTTCATTTCTTACTCAATAAATCAGTTCCCATTTCCCATTCTCTCTCTTCTTCTTTCTCGCTATTTACTTTTTAAAGGATTCCACCCCTGTCCACGAGTTGGATGAAGGGATTACAATGGATCATAAGGTCACCGGGAAATAGTGTGCATTTTGATGTGTCGATAATGCACACCACCATTCTTTACCCACCTACGTACCTATATTAATACCATTAACTTAAAAAGACTAAAAACAAGGGATAAAAATGGGTTAAACTATAAAATTTTTATAGAGATTTACAAGTACTATCAATAACTTGGCAAATCAACTCCGAAATACTTTAGCTCTTATCACGTTTTCATTAAAATATCTTTACAGTTCAAAAGTATGAGAATTACTTTAAGAAATCGATTTGAACAGATCTAATATTGCAAGATTTATAATTTAAATCCAAATACTTCTGTGCAGAAACTTATTAACAGGAAGAAGGTCTTAATTTTCTTAGTTCGCCCTAATTACTTCGGAAACCTTATCCATTTCCAAATCAATTTAAAAAATCCCTAAAAAATTTCCAGTGAAATTTCATTAAAAATATTCAATAATTCCAAAGATTAAAAATTATTTCCCAAAAAGGTTTTTTTGGACCATGGTGGAGCAGTGAAGCGCACCGGGCATTTGATAGTATAACATTGATAAACCTTTTTTATATAAATTACTTATGTTTACAGCAAAACTCTTAAAAGCCATTTGCACAAATACACCCGAATTATGGTGAATTTATAAAAAAAGACAATAAAGTGGATGTAAGTGATAAAATTCAATTAAAAATTTAATCATTTTCGAGCAAACGCACACACATACATCAAGCAAATAATATATAAAACAGGATATGTGAATATTGTAAAATAGCAATGCAGAAATATTGGTTGACAACAAAAACAATAAAAACAACGGCAACAACAAAACCAACAACAACAATATATATAAAATAAAAATCAATCAACAATTTAATTATCAATTAGTAAAATTCATATAGTCCTTTGGAGCAAATTAAAAACCAATAAAAACAACAACGGCAACAACATCGAAAATTACAAAAAAAAATATTGAAATTATTGTCGGAAAAGTTTCGTTTACACGTTTTTTATTTATCCGTGATGTTCTAACCGCGATAATAAATATTGAAAACACATTAAAGAGTATTTTAACGATAATTGACGGACGGTTGATTGTTGAAAGTTTCATTGATTTTTTTAATATTTATTTCGTGTCAGAGAAATTGCAATTTGCATTTGTGGTGAAAGTGAGTGATTGACTTTATTTTTTTTTTTTGCGGGGCAAACAAAAATTTATTAAGATAAAAATCTATTTTATTCCGTCAAGTTGGAAGGAAAAAAACTTTTTACAGCGGTTAATCACTTTTTCACTGGTTCAACATTTGCCAGGGAAATTCGACAACTAATGGTAAGTTATATTTAGTGTTATCAATCCATTGCTTTGGAGATCGAATAAATTTTAAGTTTTTCACTTTTTATGATCTTAATAACATTCGGGAGAAAAAAGAAAAAGAAAGAACTTTTAAGAATTAAAAAAATAACAATTGCAAGCTTACAAAGTGCAAATAGGTGGCCGCCATGCTTGTCTACGAAACAAGTATATTTCAAACATCTTTAGATCAAATTTGACCGCAGACAAAAATTACCTAATGATTCTTCAAGTATTTGAAATCCAGCTTGCTTTATCTCTCTCCAAAGGTCCTCTTGGTCCAATCCTTCTTTGAGTGAGTACGAAGAATGTAAAAAACAAAATAAGAATGCAAAAACACTTATCACCTCCTAGGGAAAATAGTGGGAATAAAAAAATTACCAAAGTTATCCACCATAACATGCGTTGTTCTAGACCTTAGATGCAGCAGACCAATCATCTTCTTAGCTGATTAAAAAAACTCCTTTCAAAATAAAGAAAAACATCAATGAATCCCCCGACTTTAGGTGAATATGAAAAACGTTAAAAATACAACAGAGTTTAGTGTATTAAGTCCACCAACCACCTTCTCCCAAAAAAGTATAGGGAATGAAACTTTAGGTTTGTTTCTATAAGTTACTCTGTTTGACAGAGTTTTATGTGGCCTGTTTAAAATGTCAACACCAGAATAAAACTTTAGAAAAGTTCCCTATCACTACATTACAAACTGCATTATCCTAGACCTTGGCTACAATGTCTTGCGAGAGCGCCAGTATGATTTTGCAATTTTATTATGTGTTTTCCCTGAATTTTTGGAACTCATTCTTAACCGAGAGAACTTCTAAATCTCTGTGGTTATTCTAATTCATCATGTACCATGGAGCTGCCCTTTGTATGAGGTTATCGACCTATAGTTACTCGCCATTCCCCGTATTCCGAAAGTGGTATATAGTATACCATTCAGTAAAACTGTGAAACAATTTCCTCTTCTTTATGTGAAGGTCATCATAGAACATTTTAATTCACTATACCGTATTCCCCAGTACTTCATTCATATCTTAATGTTATTTGTAGATGACATGTATATATTAGTTAGGTTAGTTAATCAAATGTATATATTAGGTAGGTCCTAGACCACTGCCCTTATAATAAATTCATTTTAGTCAAGGTGGCTGTAAATACTTTTCTTTATAAATTAGGGCCTTATGCTAAAGCTTAAGCGACGTCTAAGATAATAGCAGAACAATATTCTTTAGTTTAAAATATTTTCTTATTGTTTGCTTGAGGATTAGGCTGAAAGACTGTATCTAGATGCCATGCAAATAAATTCTCCTTATCCTCAGCACTTCGGGTCCATGTTCTATTAGCTTTTCTTTATGGACATTGTATCTCAAATGAATCCCTGTGTCTGTCATAAGTGCTCAGTGTAACGTTTATTATGGCGATCCTGTTCTAATTGGAGGGCTCTCTTCAGTTTTCGGTTTGCTTTTGACTACCTCACCTTTGCAGCTGGTGACCTATTTTATTGTCATTGTCATCTGCAATTTATTTTTTCAAGAAAGAGTTTTTTATTTTAGAGTTTAATATTTGCATATAATTTTTTCCCAAACACGAATTTTGAATGTTCAAGAGCCGAAATGGTTAATGATGTAAAGTTAAAGTCATTTATTGATATCTTTCTCACACTCAAGTTTTGGATTTTTGTGGATGCGACTAGTAATATATTTTCTGTAATTAAGGCAATTTGTTCTGTATACTTAGCTGAAGACTTTCGTAATCTTAGATCTTGGATAGTAAGTTACTACTATTGGAGAATAGTTAGAAGATAAATCAAGCAGAATTCAATTGGATACGCAATTCCGTCTGATGTTTTTAGAATCATCAGGCCAGTACTTTGGTTGCCCAGGGGATACAAAACTCATAGCATTTTTAAGTTCCACTAAAACCTTGTGTAACTGTCTGGGATTCAAAATTCTAGAAATCCAGTAAGTATGCTTGACATAAAACTATCTCCCAGTGTATTCAATAATTCCTTAAAGATTTCTAAAACGTGGAAGAGCTTAATGTTGAACTTAATGTTAATTGCTCGGAAAATCATTTAAGATGAATGAATGTTTCCTGTATATATTTTTTTCTGAATGATTCGTGTTTATAAACGAATAACCTGATACACTTAAGTTATATCTATTTGTAGTGTATATTTCTGAGCACAACATGACATCAATTTTATGTTGGTTCAAACCGTTAGCATTCGAAAAAGAAATTCTTAAATAACACTTTTCTTACTCTGTACTCTTATTAGCTTTTGGATTGTGTTTTGCCTGGATGACATCAACGACATGAGGTAATATTCCGTGTAAGTGTTTGCATTACCTAAAGCCTTAAAAACTCCACGTTTTGGAGTATTTTAGGCTTTTTGGCATCTGATCTAAGATCTATAGTATTCTTGGGACTTTGATTAATGTTCACACGAATCTTATTAACCTGATTTTCAGTAGCAACTCTGTCATTCTATTGAGAAACTCTGGTGACAATTTTTCTCTGAAGGCCCTAATATGTGAAGGCAACAATATCACTTTTCGTTTGGGTTTGTCTCTCTCACACTCTCTCTTATTATAGCAATCACATTGTGGTGAGTTGTAAAGGCCTCTGCATGCAACACATGTTTGATAAGAGTGGGGGCTTTCTCCAGTTTTTTTTTTTTTTTTTTTTTGAGAAGAGATGAAGTAAGTCTGGTTTAAATATTTAAAGAATCACACATTGATCATTTTTTCCCTGAATTCGAATGCTGGAAGCACTTGTTTTATAAACAAGCATGGATATAGAGAGGAAAATATTTGATATATGAATAGTTCGATCTCACTTTTTGCCTAATCTTAATAAATTTGCCCTGAAGCATCCACCTTATTATTTCATTTTCAAATCACAATCAAATAGACGCGAACTACATCCTTAAGTGTCGATGACACAGCCGAAGTATTTTCAAATGTTGACCAGATAACTGGCAGTAATGATGATGAAACACAAACCGATATTCCAAATTTTATGGAAATGGCCACCAATGAACAAAATACATCGATAGCACCGTCTAATTCAACAGATGGTATTTCAACAAAGACTCATTTATCGGTTAAACGACGATCGCCTAGGCAACGCAAAAAATCAGGCGGTGATATAGAAACAGAAATAACCGGCCACAGGACTGGAACAGAAACTAACACTCAACGAAATCTTACACAAAGAAATCAACGAAAACAAAAACAATATTCAGATCCTGATACGGATTCTTCATGTGATTTCACGACATCCACCGGTACACAAAATTATACAAATATCTTATCCAATAAGCGTGTCACGTATGATAAGCATTTCAACGAAGAAATTGGAGAGAATGAAGATGAAGAATATGACGAAGAAGATTATGAGGACGACGAAGAAGAGGAGGATGATGAGAATGAAGAGGATTTGGGCGATGAGGAAGAAGATGAAGAATATTTTGGGGAATCTCCGCTAATGGAGCGTAAACGTAGTAATACCTCAAGTATAGAGATTGGAAGTACATTACATTATAAATCCAAACGTGAAAAACGTGTTAAACGTAAATCTAAAATTCGTCAATTTTCAACACAACGAACGTATTCAAATGATTCAAATGAAACAGGCAACAATCGTATTATATCGAAGGCACAAATGAGAGGTAAAGAACGTTAAATAATCATTTTTATATGAAATTTTAGTTCACTATTAAAATTTTCATTATTTTTATAGAATTTCGAGAGGCGTTCCGTTTATTCGACAAAGATGGAGATGGTTGTATTACTAAAGAAGAACTAGGAACTGTAATGCGTTCTTTGGGACAGTTTGCACGTGTTGAAGAATTACAAGAAATGTTGCAAGAAATTGATGTTGATGGTAAGTATAAAAGTACAATTATCTGATTCGATTTTTGACGTTTTAAATAGAGTGATGGTTTACCCAGTATATGTACCATAGATAAAAACAGTTACTATGTTATACATACGATTATATTTTTAAATTTATTGGCTTAAAATATATGATTAAAAAAATATAAATCATCGTATGCATACTTTTGTGACTCTGTGTATCTGTGCAAATTTAATTATAATATAAATATCATTTTTTGTGGTTTTATTTTTAACTATCAGGTGATGGTAATGTCAGTTTTGAAGAGTTCGTTGACATTCTGTCAAATATGGCATACGAAGATAAATCGGGTCTCTCTTCAGCCGATCAAGAAGAACGAGAATTACGAGATGCATTTCGTGTGTTTGATAAACATAATCGTGGTTATATTACAGCTTCAGATTTAAGAGCTGTACTGCAATGTTTGGGAGAGGATTTGGATGAAGAGGAAAGTGAGTATTAAAATAAATTTGTAACTTTTGTAGGGATTCCAGAAGTTGTGTTTGTATCTTGGGTTTAGTCTAGGGTGTCCTTAAATGGGATACGAATATGGATAATAATGAAGACAGAATTACAGATTTTTATAATAATTTAGATTTTTATTAATATAATTTGAACTACCGAATATTTTTTAAATAGTAATAATAATTCTCTACAATATTACGCTTTCATGTAAGCGATATGAAGAAATATTCTTAAAAATTGGAGTCAAAATAATAGCACCACTCGGTTTCAACTATAACAAAAAGCCAAAAATAAATAATTGTTTTTTAGTGGTATTTTATCGATTAAAATGATTCTTAGCATTTTGTGGAATTTCATTTGTTAGTAATAACAGCCGAAAATCGCCTTACCATTAAATTTACTACATTGTGGCACCTTTTCAGGATAATGGAGATCCATGCCTGCTCTATAGTTGTCAAAATATCGCTATTTTTGGTCGGCTTAATTAGCGACTCCCTGTTTTATACGTATGTACACAAATTATCGAGTGAATTTACATTGGAAGACTGAGTCATTACAATGACTCCATTATTCTAAAACCACTTTTTAGTTATTTTGCTAGTATGTTTCGGGCTGTTGTCTTTTTGCATGGTACAAATCAGTGGCATTTCTCCAGATGTATAACGTAGCATTACCATGACCAATATTTTCACATTTCTGACACATCCAAAAAAGTTAAAATACGATAAATTTATCCAACACCACAGTACGAAAGGCACCTCTATACCATAACACTAGATGTTTGAAAGATTTTTGTTTAAATTGTTGATTTTATTCCTTGCTAGAAGGCTTCGTTCTTCAATATGTCAAACCAAATAAGTTTTAGCAAACTTTAATCTATTTGAGACATGCGGAGCAATAAACAGGGGAACTTTTAATGGACTATGGACTTTCAAATTATATTCTCTAAATCTTCTGATACAGTTTTCGTTTTAATTTACAGATTTAATTCTTTTTATTCCCCCAGCTGAGATAAATGTCGCCATCTTTATTTGATTTAATATACGATGAACCATTAAAAGTGTCGTCACAGTTTTTCGTCCACAACTCCCTATTTTGAATTTGTAGGTTTTGGTATTTCTAATCATTTTATTTTAATATCCAATAATATTTCTTATATCGGTGTTTAGGTCAACCCATTATTTAAATTCTAATAACACGATCTTGAAAACTATTTTATTTATGAATTACAGCAGCATTTGTGCACTCTTTTACACCAAATGTTATAACAGATATTTGAACTGTTTATGAGTTTAATAGAAATGGTGCTATTATTTTGAGAGATCTAAGTCAGATGGTTTCTCAGAGAACATAATATGAATAATGGGACTAAAACATTGTGGATAAAAATGTTGAAGAAAAACACAAGTTTGTAACGAAGATGTGACATGTGAGTGGTGCTATTATTTTGACCGCAGCTGTATCTATTTGGATCCGATAAAAAGTCATATTATTTTGAAATAGAAATTTTCACTTTAAATAATAATATTATTATTTATATACATAAAAAGCAATTCCGAGGAAATTGGGAAAAATACTTTCCCCGGTAACCTTATCGAAATTTCATTAATTATCAAAATTTGTTTTTTAGTTTTTTAAGAAGAAGAAAGAAAGAGTAATTTTCTGAAAAAAGACAAATTTGAAGCAAGTTTTCCCCGAATTAGAATTTAGGCTTTCTTGGAATATTATTATAGTTCAGTACTTGGAATATTATTATAGTTCAGTACTAAAGATAACTTTGTCCTTATTATACTTAATTTTTTTTTTAAATCTCTTTATTTAAATAGAATTTTTTACGATCAAATATTTCAATAAAAAATTGTGAGGAACTTGGTCTGGTTCTGTGTAATGTTTACATTTTTCTTGTAATTCTATGAAAAATGATTGACACATTATTCTTGAGAGAAATGCAAGTCTAAGATCTTAAGTTTTTCCAAATAAATTTGTAAATATCTTAAGTATGGCCATGCGGAATTTTATTAAAAAATATTCAGCGGTTCCAGTATTACAAATTCGCTTCAAAAATGCAATTTACACAAGTGATAGCCAATGTATAAATGAGTTCAAGTTTTGATCCTAACTGTTGAGACTTTGCGAACCCATCAGGTGCCGCACCACTGGCTATTAAACGGTTAATACTGAAGATTAATTTAGACTACACGAACACAAATGCTGTTATGTTGCTGTTGTAGTCGTGTGACAGCTACTAAATTATTTTAAAGACTACAAATTAATCATCTGATCCTAAAGTTTGACATTTTGATAAATATTTTGATATTTTTCTTTTGTATTTGTGTAAATTTTATAACAAATACCGTTTATAGATCTATAAAATTTTTACCAGGAAGAAACTGAAGATGGTGGGTTCGCCCAATGAAGCTTACTCAAGATGAGGAAGGTTTCTATGAGACGTGTGTTCAACAATTACACAACATATAAAACGAATCCTGATTAATTAAATAATTACAAAATTGTTTAATTAAATTGAATATTATTTTAATAATTATGAATTTGTTTAATTTAAGAGTTTAAAATCTCCTAAATAACTAAAGCGGATACCTTTACCTGAATTCTCTTAACATCGTTTTGTGGCAAATGCGCTTCTTTTATGTTTTTTGTCAAACTTGCGAAGTGAAGAGTAGTGGAATCTTGTTCTTCCTTTTATTAGCCAAATGCTTCACAGATTTCGAAAAGGCTGGAAGCAGTCAAATCCAAAAAGTCTTGAAACTTTACGATGTTTCTTTTTTCTAAAGACACAAAATTTTAAAACAATTGTTGTAATAATTAAAAATTACATAATTAAACTTGTTAAACACTGTTCGCATTGTTTGTATATCCAACAGTGCTAAAAAAGACTAGAAGATATTTCTTACATCTAAAAATGAGAAGGCCTTATAAAATGTTCCATTGCTCTTTTGGTGTTTCAGCACTACTGCCGGAAGCAATCTGCTATCTCTTACTCCTTTTGTAGGAGTCACGAAGCCCCTTCCATCACATTAAAATTAAAAATAATATTGACCACATTTATCTCATCATACATCGTTACTTTTGCAGCAACTTTCTTCCAAACATACTCCTTCTTTTCAAATTTTTGTAGTTTGCCTGGTCTAGGTCATATAAATATAAATCCGGCCGTATAAATCTCAAAGTAATTAAGATTTAAACTTTTATTTTGAGTAAAAATATATATGTTGTAATAATTCTATTACTAATTAATTTTTTATTGATTAATTCCAATATAGTAAAAAATTATATGTTTAAGCACTTAAATATTTGATTATGTTAGCAACACTGTTTCTGTTTAATGATTGACAAAAAATGCAATTAGCTTAATTCGACTGCAGCGGCAAAAACAGTCGAGTGGTCGAGTAGCTGTGCTTTCGTCAAAAGAATCGTCTTCATATAAAAGTGTCAATAATTCATTTTTGACAGATTGCAGTTTGTGGTCTGTTGTCTGCAATGTGTTCAAAGCATAAATATTAATTTTATTTTCTAAAAAAATGAAAGGTTTAGACCAGATAATAGTCAGTACTTCTTATTCAACTTGAAAACACCTCAGTTCTAACTGTGTGAAATGTTATTGAGATATATTTAACGGTTCAAAAATAACGATATTATTTCCGAAAAAAACGATTGTGGGTGGTTCTTTGTATGATTTTTTCTTTGCCCTAATATATCTATGGGTAGAAAGATTCTAATTAAATTTTGTATTTTTTTTATATATTTTGCTCTTCTCAGTTGAGGATATGATTAAGGAAGTAGATGTTGATGGCGATGGTCGCATAGATTTCTATGAATTTGTGCATGCTTTAGGTGAACCTGAGGATTCACAAGAAAACGATGAAGAAGAAGAAAATACAACATCACCATTGCCAACACCAAAATCGAATGTCTCTATAACATATGAATAAATTGGAGAAAATCACTAAAATATATTAAAATTAATGGAACAACTTTTTTCCTTTTTAGTAAAAATTAATAAAATTTTAACCAATAAAGAAAAAATACTTTTTCAATGAAACAAATTATACTACAAGCAACATACAATTCAAAACTTGCCAAAAATGATTTACTATTTGGCAAATGAAAATGACAATCTTTCAGAAGTTGCCTGTTCATCTATAATCTAAGATATTCTCTGCAGGTTGCAAACTGATGACCTTACTGATAGTTATTGTTATAAAAAAAAACAACAAGAAATATTTGAAATAATTCATTTATTAATAATAAACAAATTATAGAGTGTACAATAGTCAGCATAAGAATTTTAAATAAAATAACAGTTTTCAGTGGGAAGTACAATTTTGCAACTTTTTATGAGAACTGCAGTGACCGTTATGTTATTAATTTTTTATAAGTAACTTAGTTAATAAAAGACTCATTCGCGTTTAAAATTAAAAATTTTTACGTTGTAGACATATTCTATATAAATTAATAATTAAATTAATTTTCTCTTCTGCATCATTCGATGAATGCATTTCTTTAAAAGTATTTCATTAACTCAACTACAAAAACAAGAACAATAATAATTCTCATTGAGTTTATAATATTTTTTGTATTCTAGTTTAGCTTAATTTGTTTGTGATTCAATCTCTGGGGAAATTTGCCAATTAAGTCAGTTGAGTTTGCACAGCAAATTTGGTAAACTTTATTTTAAAACTTTGATTGACTGTGTTTTACACAGCGTTAGATAAGTCACAGTTTCTGAGACTCGATCCGTTGTCGGGAATCAACGGAGTACTTTGCATAGCAAATTTAGTTGACTTTTTCGGAAGCAGTGAATTTTAACACTGCAAATTTGTTTAAATGTTTAAACACAGAGAACCAGTTCGACTGTTTTGTACACAATGCCTTCGGTTGCAGATTCGATTTTAACCGTTTTAGTACAAAATGTTTAAAAACAACGAACTCGGTCGACTTTTTTAACACAGTAATTTAGATTGTTTGGCTGACTGTTTTAACTGTGCAACTTCGGTTTAACCATGCAAAAACGTTTTCGGCTGACTGTTTTAACACAACGTCGTCTAACACAGCAACTTCTATTGATTGTTTACACACAGCGACTTTAGCTGACTGTATTACTTCATCAATTTCAGTTAACAAAACAGTTTCAATTTCAGTTTTAACCCTACGGTTTCGGCTGACTGTTTTAATTGATTGTTTTAACGGAGCAATTACAGACAGACACTGAGTGATTTATCTTAGCAGTTTTGGTTAACTGTTTACAAAGCATTTTCGGTTGAAAGTTTGCAACTAGCGGCTTCGGCTGACTGTTTCGATTTTTTTAATTCCTCAACCGTTTTCCAATCAGTATTGGAAACCGTTTCATGATTAAATCAAATAAAGAAAACTTTGGGTACTGTGAGTTGAAGACAAAAACTCTTAAGATATTTTAAAAAAATTTAATAACATAACAGACATTGCAGTATTCATGGAACCGAAAGCTGATTTTCTTTAACATTTTTAGTAATTGCTTTGTTCCTTAAGATAATTCAGTTATATTTTTTTGAGGGTTTACATTATAATTTAAACGTTATAAATTCTTATCTGTCAATAAAATACTTAGTTTTAATTTTGCAATACCTTAAAATGTGCGTGCACTTCTGTTCATGACTGTATGAATTTATATAATATAACACAACTGAAAATATATTTTAATTATCATAAATATTCGAAATTTATTCGAATTTCTTAAATAAAAATATAAATAAAAATTTAAAATAAACATATCAACTAATTTTAGTCATTTTAACTTTAAAATTAATTAAAATTAAATAATCGAATAATATCAAATTGTAACGACAAAATCAAATTTATTAGAACAAATTAGAAAACAAAACTGAATTAAAATCCGATTTTCAATTTCATTTTTATTATAAATTTTATACAATTAAGATTTTCATAAAATATTAAATATTTAAAATTATATTAGTAAATGTTTAACTACTAATTAACACTAAAACAAATTACTAACAAAATAAATATAAAACTTTAATAATTAACTTTAAATTAATATTTAAAAATAGTTTTTGCTTTTAAATTAATCAATCAATTAATTAATTAACATCTATAAATATTCATAACTGTAATAACATAAAATAAATATTTAAAATATAATATTTATAAAAAAATTAATAAAAATTACTGTATTTTAAGTATAATTTTATTAAAATATCATTAAATATTTAAAAAAAAACTTTCAAATATTTAAATAAATATTCCAAATCTTATAATCCTACCAAATGATACGATTTTTCATTTAATTTACGACAAAAATTCGGAAGGGTTCAGAAGGTATAAAAAATTTGTCATTTCGTTTGTAATTTACAAAATTTTCTTCGATCTGTCTATCCTTCCGTGTGTCGGTTAAAATCAAGTTTATGTAAACGACCTGTACCTAACAAATGTGGGGAATGAGATCAAAAAATTCTTAACTTACGTTTTTCATTCGAATTTTTAGACCAAGTATTCGACAAAACTTCGTCCTACAAAAAACTGAACTGAAACTGTTCCTAATGCTAAAAGGAAGAACTTATCTTTTGATAGAAAACTTGGTTAATATTGCTTTCACCCCTTTTAAGTATACCGTTCGACTCAGAATTACTTTCTGATTCGATTTAATGATGTCCGTCCTTCCGCCCGCCCGTCCGGACAAAGTGCAGGTCGCAATTTGGGATACCTCAATGAAACTTGACATATGTCATTATT
This sequence comes from Cochliomyia hominivorax, assembly GCA_004302925.2. Classification (NCBI taxonomy): domain Eukaryota; kingdom Metazoa; phylum Arthropoda; class Insecta; order Diptera; family Calliphoridae; genus Cochliomyia; species Cochliomyia hominivorax. Next base: position 75,238,968 of record PYHX02000495.1, on the reverse strand, counting down.
TTGGCCCAAGGACGATGCCTATTGAAATAGGTAATGATGGGTCCATTATTTCACCTAGCCCCTATGAAATTGGTCCTCCCGGAATGGTGTTTAAAGGTCATAAAAGTCCTGAATATGAAGCGATTTTAAAGAAGTTTGACCCAAATAAATCTAATAATATTCTAAAATGATGTGCAAATTAATGAGGATCGGTTTATTATTTCTCATAGGTCCCATATAACTCTCCCTTTAAAAATAACTGTTTGAAGGGCTTAAATCACATATATACGCAATTGTGATCAGAATTGGTCAAATTGAGATAAATATAAAATCAATGTACGAGATTTTCGGAGGGTCGGTACATAATTTCATCTAACTCCCGTTTTATCCCTCTAGAAGAAGTCATTTTAAAGCGCACAAATCATACATATATAAGTAGCATAATATGGTAGAGTCGAGAGACGATCATTAACCAATAATGTGGTGTAAGGTATTAAATAGTCGGACTTGACCGACTTAAACTTTGATTTGTTATTAATAAGTATTATTTAAACGATAATTCACATTTTATGGAAACGACCACCAAAGAACAAAATAGTACCGCCAAATTCAAGAGTTTTTATTTCAACAAAGACTCATTTATCGGTTAAACGATGATCGCCTAGGCAACGTTAAAATGAATGCGATGAACGAGATCTTCGACAAAGAAATCAACGAAAATAAAATTATATTTCAGATACTGATACGGATTCTTCATTCACCGGTAAACATAATTTCACAGATATCTTACCCAATAAGCGTGTCATGTATGAAGAACTGGGAGCTACAATGCGTTCTTTGAGACAGTTTATACGTGTTGTAGAATTACAAGAAATGTTGCAAGAAATTAATGTTGATGGTAAGTAAAAAAGTAAAATTATCTGATTCGATTTTTGGGGTTATATTTTAAAATAGAGTATATATATATATATATATATATATATATATATATATATATATATATATATATATATATATATATATATATATATATATATATATATATATATATATATATATATATATATATATATATATATATATATATATATATATATATATATATCATACATACAAGCAGATAATAAATTATACATCCATTCCATAATATATTTATCCGTCCTACATTCTGTCCATTGAAAACTCTTTCTGTAATAGTTTTTTAGGCATTTGGAAAATAAAATTGGCTTTGTACCTCTTTCTCCAACTCCATCCGTCCTTCATTTTTTATGGGGGCACCTCTCACCTAAACCTTTCCGTAATATATTTATTCGATTATTAAAATTAAATTAAAAATGTTTTTTAGTGAATAAATGTTGCCACCTTTTTTGAAAAAAGCATTAAAAATAATTTTAAAAGATTTAAAGATAAAAAATTCGGAAATACCTCAGCTCTAGACATTATTTCCGAAAAGATCGATTTGGACACATTGTGAGCCGTTCGAAGGTAACCGATTTTTAATTTCATTTTTTATATGAAACACTAGGAGACCCAGGTATAACACGATATACTTGTAAGGCAACAGTAAACAGTATATACTGTGGAGAGACATTGGGTTACTTTCTAGCGGAGCAATATTGCGAAATGGTTAAAAGAAGGTATATATAAATTTGTCATTCCATTTGTTATTTCCACAATTTTCGACTTAGAACCCCACATTCTGGATCGGTATGAAAAAAGAAATTGATTGCACTCTGTCCATCCGTATGTCGGTTGAAATCAAGTTTATGAAGACGACCTATTTTTATTTTTTGAAGAGTCTACAAGAGTTAGAGACTTAAATTTTTCACAGATAGATTTTATGCGCTAAATACATGAAATGAATCGGACAATATAGCCACCGATATATTGTCAATTCTTTCTTTAACAATTTAGTCCAATGTGGTTGTTGTTCTTGTTTATAACTATAGGAAAACAATAACAACGATTAATATAATGTTTTTGAGATTTAAGTCATTCTATTAATGCATAAGAATATAATTTTCTAATTTATTTCTAATGGTTCAGACAAAATTTTGTGGATTTTCTATTTGAAGACATAAACTCGATTGGGACATTAGTTTCCAAGATATGGACAAAAACTTATTATGACGCTCCTGGCATAGCTGCGGTTCATAAATAGACGAGATATTAACAATTCTTTATTTTCCTAGTGGTTGTTGTTGGATAAAGTATTAAATACAATAACAATGTAAGGCAAAGTAATGTTATGACTTTTAGGGCGTTCTGGACATTATTTTTATATAAGCAGATCGGAAATAATTAAGACAATTTTTGAGTTGAATCATAAGTAATCGGTCCATTAGTTTTCGATTTATAGGCAAAAGCGTATTTTCCGATATTTTTAACCTCCTGTGGGATATATGGACAAAATTTGATGCAGAAAATTAGCAAATTTTTTTCTAAATTTTGATTTTAAAAATTTCGTGACCTGAATAAAATTTTGTATGCATATTGAATGCTCTAGAGAATCTGTATTGACTCATATAAAGTAAAAACTTTTTCCTTCTACAAGTGATGATATTATGAAAGCATATTTTAAATAGGGACTTAAAGTTAAATGCTAAGTCCGTTGCTTAAAAAAATTACATATAGCGAAAGGTGATTCGGCATGGCCGAATTTAACACTTAACTTGTTTAGAATTAAATTCTTGTTCAAAAAAGCGATAAAAAAATAAAACTCTTTTTTTAATTAAAATTGACCTCTTTGTAGCACCCGATAGTGTGAAGAATAAAAAAGACTCAAGAGCTGTAACTTGCTTTCTAGGAAACTTCCAAGTGAATATCCGATAGGGATTCACTATTTCAAAAGAATCCCCAAAAACTGCTGGGTATCTTTTGTTTGTAATCAAAAACATGGATTACAGAAATTTACACATGTTCCTTAAAAGATGAACAAGACAAGATTTCATAAGAAAAAAAGTTAAAATAAAAAGAAGAAGAAGAACAAACAATGAAATAAACATACCAACACATACATATCTACTACACACATATTAGTATGTGTGTGAATGAATAAATTACCACAGACAGAGAAAGGTCAGCAATGTAGAAAATTGGTTGTATCAACATTTAGTCAGTTTAGTCCTTTTGAATAATAACACTTCTGGGGGCTGCGGATGAAATGAATGGAACAGAAATAAACAAACAAACAAACTTTTTTTGACATTTCCTTTCATTGATAAAAACACAAACGAAAAAGGAAAAAAATGGAAAAAGTACATGGACAGAAACATCATCATCATTTATATGTCTTCATTAAGAAAAATAAATCCCTGAAGCAATTGTTTGCTTTATTAAGATCTCAAATGAGGTCAAAAGGCAAACGTTTGGACAGAACTATTTCTAGAAAAATAAAAAGTCAAATTATTTTGAAAAGAATAAAGGAAAATCGTTTAAGTACTTGATATTTTTACTAACAAATATAGTCAAATTCCTTGTACATATAAAGTTTTACAAAACCTATTTGAATTCATTGAGGGATTTCAAACATGACATAGAGATAATGTCACTAATTCTCAACTATTTTATGATCAACCAATTTAAAAATAAGTAAGAATAGTTATTCGGCTGTGCCGAATTTTCAATGCCCTGAGTTGAAAAAGGCTTCATATATAAAAGCATGGGACTCCTAAAAATAGAAAGAATACATTTTTTACCAGTTGATTTCATTAAAAGATGCTTTGCACTTCAGTCAGCGTTGAGGTTAAATAACGGTCACAGTGAGAATATTGGAAAGAACACTTATGTTCTTCCTAAAACTATTGAATATTTCATGCCAATGACCTCTACCTGATTAGGGTTCTACTTTATAGAAGATTTCCAGATATAAAAGTCGAAAGTCCTCATATAAAATGTATCTCTTATAGTATTTTAGCACATTTCTTAAAAGAATGACCAATTAATTGAGTTATTAAGACTTAAAATATTTTTGTTGGCAGTAAATTCTTGTCGTGCCAAAATATTCGTGCAAGTTGTAATCATAAAAAATCGCTTTTTTAAACTTCCAACTTCAGATTAATAAATCTTTTTCCGTATTTGTTGTTATTGAAACAATATTTTGTAGACTATTAAAGGGAATTGGCGACCTTGAATATCTCTGAAACTTTAGGAGGTTTGAGCATGCATACATAGATTTATAAGGACAATCTATATACAAAATTGTTTTTGTCTGAATTCATAAATTAATTTTTGGCGAAATTTCTGTACCCGAGGTGGCCATTTTTCGAGGCCGATATTCGGATAGCTATTTTCCTCCTCAAAATCAACTCGTAGACATCTCAGCTGTACCCATGTGAAATTTCGTTAAAACATCTCTAACAGTTACAGAATTTCCAAAAAATCGATTTGGGTAGAGACGTTATTTAAAATTTAAATGTATAAATGTTTGTAAGTATGTAGTAGCATTAGGGTTAACCCTGTGGGTGGAAAGATTTCACTATCTTCCCCCAATCCTTTCAATTCATATATACAAAAAGATTTGTTCTTATTATTCATTACTTAACTTAACAAAAAGATTCATCGTTTTCTTTTTTTATAGTTCCCAGGAGAGTTGAAATAATTTAACATTTTTAAGGTTATGAAAATAAATGTATGTATGGATGTATGTAGCTTAAACACTCTTCAAGGGTGGAGTTTAAAAATGATATTAAGGAAATTAATTTTATTTCACTGATTTTATGTTTGGAAAATGAACTTAAACTTGTTTGTGTACTGTTATCTCTATACATATATGAAAAGTGACTTGTGTGTTTGTTTGTATGTATTTATAAACGCCTAAATGACTGAACCAATTTTTCTAAAATTGTTTTAATATTTTCAGAATATGGAAAAACTCGGAGCAAAATCTCTATTTTCAAATGATCTTGTTTTAACTCTTCTTTGAGGAGGATAAAAATATTAAAATTTTTTATTTTATTTTTTTGATTTTTCTCTGTGCAAAATCGGAAAAAAGATCATAAATTTCAATAAATTTAAGTGCTGTGACAACATTCCTTTCTTTTAATATTAAAAGAAGCGGAAAATACTAAAGAGGATCGTTTCATAATTTCCCAAAGCCCAACTATGAGAGACCTTTGCGCCCATAAAACAAATGATATATTATGGGAAGCTTAATAAATGACGGTGACTTTTGTACATATGTGTATCTATATTATGGTAAAATTGCATTGACATGACATTTATTCGACTCGGCTTTGACGGGGATTTAGAATATTATCGACTTTGGGCCTTCTTCTCTTTAACCAAACTTATTTCGGTTTTTTATCGGGAAAAATTATAGATTTTCGGTTTCTTATCTCTAACCAGGCTCACTTTGGCTTAGATTAGGGAGAATCGGGAATATGATCGGCGCTCGGTTTCTTCTTAACTAAGCTTGTTCAACTAGATTTTAAAATCGATCGGTTTCAAGTCAGAAGTTGTATGAATTTTTTACAATACTTTCATAATCGAAAGAGAATGCAGTGACCGAAGTCACACGTAAGAACGCAGTGACCGAAGTCACAGATCAAGTGTACTGTAAAAATTTTGAAATGAAGTTTAAATTTAGCTTTAGCAAATTTAGTAATTTCCGAGACTAACACACTTATACTCAAGTGTAAATAAACTCAATGGGAATTAAATTGACTAATTATAAATAAAAAAATGTTCATGCACATTAAAATTAAATAAAATAAATGGAATATAAGTCCGTGTGCGTTTCTTAAGTCTTTGAAGTAGGGGGTTCAGTTAACTAATTCATTAGTATTAAGGTATTCAATATGAAAGGTAAATATGGTATTTTCTTTTTCTACGTTACGCATTTCTTGACCGTTTTTTTATTTAGAATCCTGAGGTTACAATGTTTTCATAGATACCAAATACTTGTTTAAGGAGTACATATATCGACTTAAATATCTTCGAAACTATAAGAGATAACCCACATAAGCATATATTTTAAAGAGATTTATACGGACTATGTATACATTGGTGCATATTCCCATAAAGGCACATAACTTCTTTTCTAAAGAACTCAAATAAAAATTAAACAAAAAAATATTTACTGGGAAAATCAAATAAGACTTCAATTAAAATATTATTAATAATGAGTGGATAATCATTTATTTTGGATTACGTAAAAAATGTGGTCAGGAATTGATTCCACTAATTTTTTTAGAAGACCGGAATCAATTTCACCCAAACTTGCTTTATGTTTAGATATAACTCTATTTAGGTCATTATGCTTTTGTTTTGGGCATTATTTGTATAAGCTGTACGGACCTTGTATCCCAATGGGTTTAAGTCGTACTGCAAGACGGCCTGTCTAACTGGGGTATGCTGCGTTTGGGCATCTTTAAACGTTATGAAATTTATCGATTGAATTAGGAAATTATGCAATGGGAACAAAAAGAATATAATGAATAAGTTAAAATGTTAAATTCGGCCGTGTTGATTTTTTATACCTTTCACATTTGCTTTTTTAAGTTAAGATTTAATGTTAAGTGAAATTAAGTCTCTAACTCTTGTAGACTTATCAAAAAATAGAGAAAAAACCGAAAAAAGTTTAAGGTACTTTCAGTTTTTGCTAATATCTGATCCATTTATGAACCAATTTCCCTGGATTTCAATAGCAATTCCAATCGTTTGATTTACATATCATATGTGTTAACTATAGGTCGACTTCTTAAACTTAATTTCCACAGACATACAGACGGACGGACAGTCGGAAATAGCTCAATTAATTCCTTTCTTCATACCGATAGGGTCTAAGTCGAAAATTTTATAAATTACAAACGGAATGACAAACTTATATATACCCTTCTGATCTAGTCAGGTAAAGGGCATAAAAAAAGAGGACAAAATTAAATGCGTTTATAGGAATAATTAAATAAAAATCATCGTACCCGAACCAAATAAATTCAAAAACACCTCAGCTCTAACCATGTGAAATTTCATTAAGATATCTCTAAAAGTGTCGTTGCGGGAGTCGGCCTATATTTTTTCATGTCTGTGTCATGGTGAAGGGTGTTATATAGTCGGTCTTAACAGACTATTGCAATATTTATTAATTGTTGAAGAATTTTATAACTTAAAATCTTGAAAATGAAAACACTCGTAAATACTTGAACTACTAATTTAAGTATCACATCGTATTAAAACCCTGTTTTTTTGGACTTGGATTTTATTATGGTATTTTTATTTCTCTTATTTTATTTGTTTTAATTTTGTAATTTAAATAATTTAAAATGAAAACTATTCATTCATAAATGTTAAATGAATGTGAACAACAATTTTACAAATATTTAAACTAACTAAATTGTCCTTGTTTCTACAATACAACACCCAACTCAGACATTTAACATGCAACATACATAACAACTTAAACTTAGTCGGTAACGATTTCTGTATTCAAAAACAAAAATCGGTATTTACATTTGAGAAAACCGACCGGTTTCGAATAATCTTTATTTTCGAATTATTCGACATGTCGGTTTTTTTCTAGTCGGTTGACCGGTTTTTAAGGGAAGTCACTTTTAAACTTCTCACAATTATATTCAGCTTCATTTTAAGTAAAGAGATATGGAACTATAATACACACATATTCAGAAATTAAAGTAAAAGTTTCTGTAAAGCAAAAATATGGCATCTCGACACATTATTTTAAATACGATAACGAAAAACACTTACAATAAAGCGTTTATATCCATCTCATTTAGGGCATTATACAGTCTTAGGATAATTTGATGAAATTTGTTTCAAATGGTTATTTTGATATTGAACCATTATTTTTACTTCACTTCATATAGAGGTCATTACACGATATTTGTTTTTATTTATAAACTCTAGATTTCTATTAAATAATACATTTTTTTATATAAATTCATAATAATCACAAACCGGTTGACCGTATTCGTTTTTTTAACATAAAACCATATTCGAACCCGGTTTTTTTTTTGAAAATCCTATTTTTCGAAAACCGTTTTTTGGAAAATGTCGTTTTTTTTAATACACTTGTGTCAATGTACATATGAGTGACAAAGGTTTATGATCAAATTTCTAGTATAAAATAAATGTTTAATACTGCAGGGTGTAAATAAATGTTTGTATATAATATATATAGCTGCGGTCAAAATAATAGCACTACCCCTATGTCACATCTTCATTAAAAATTTTATATTTTCTTCAATATTTTTATTCTCAATTCTGTAAATTATATTCTCTGAGAAAATGAATGAATTTCTTCTAAATTAACACGAATATTCCAATAAATTTGATAATAAAGACAAAATATCAGTTTAGGACCTCTCAAGATAATAGCACCGTTTCTATTACATTAAAAATCCTGATTCTGATGAACAAATTTATGTCGATTTAAGAAATATTATTGGATGATCAAATTAGAAATACCATAACCTACAAATTGAAAGTAGAGAGTTTTGGGCGAAAAACTTTGGCGACACTTTTAATGGTTCATCGTATATTACGTTTAATAAATCTGTCAATTAGAACTAAAACTGTATTAGACGGCTTAGGGAATATAATTTGAAAGCCCATAGACCATAAAGAATCCCCCTATTAACAGCTCCGCATGTCTCAAATATATCAAATTTTGATAAAACTTACTTGGTTTAACATATTGAAAAACGGAGGAGTATTCTGCGAGCCGATGAGGCTTAAATATTTAGGCCTTAAATATATAGGCCTTATAGCAAGGAATATAATAAAAAATTAACAATAAAAACTTTCAAACATGGCGGTTTTAGGATTATAGTATGAATGTGATTTTTTACCATGGTTTTGAACCAATTTACCGTATTAAAACTATAATGGATGTGTCAGAATATGTGAAAATATTAGACCTTATACATATGGAGAAATGCCACTGATTTAGGCCATGGAACAAAACGACGACATGAAACATGCCGGTAAAATAGCTAAAAAGTGGTTTCCGAAAAATGGAGTCATTGTAATGAAATGTCCTGTTCAGTCTTCCGATATAAATCCAATCTATAATTTGTTTACATAAGTATTAAAGAAGAGGTCGATAAATAAACCAACCTATAAAAGCGATCTTTGGACCAGTATAAAACAGGCATGGAACGCTATTGTGCTGGTAGGGTGCCAGCATATAGTAAATTCAATGGAAAAACAATGATGGGTTGTAATAACTAACAAAGGAAATTCCACAAAATAATAAGAATAAGTAGGAAGCACATTTCAATGAAATACAACTAAAAAATAATTATTTGTTTTAGGCTTTTTATTTTAGTTGAGTATTATTTTAACCGCAGCTGTACACATACATATGCATTATTGATATGTATCTGTTCAAAAATGTACAAGTGTTACAGCATGCAGAAGATACAAATCTATTATTATTTTATATTGGCCCAATGCCCTGTTTTATGAACCGAAGAGCGTTCATACAAAAACTACGAATGGAGTAAGTTAATGTAAGAATATAATAAAAGGAATGCACAGTGGGACAGAATCAATGTTTTGGAAATAAATTTCTAACTTTCTAAAAGCCCTATTCAAAGTTGGTCACTTAAATAAGAAATAATTTATATTTGTTAAAATCATTTCCAGTATACAACTATATATATATAGTATTCAGAATGAAATGAAATTATCAATCTAAAAAAATATTAGTCTATCATTAGGAGTTATGATAGATTCCACCAGAGGACGCTAAAATCTTATTATATTTGAAAAATTTTACCTAAAAATAAGTATTCATAAGGTCACAAATTGATTTCGTTAGTTTATTTTAAGTTGTACTCAAAGATTTAGAGTAAAAAAGAAAAAGTGCTAAAAATAAACAAAACACTAAAATATCTGTATTTTACAAAGGCGATATAATTACTATTTAATGAAATTTTCTGAAATTGACATAAATTACCTTAAAAATAAACGTGAAACATGTGTTTTTCCATTTTTTATATAATTTAATTAAATAACACATTCTTATAGATTAACAATCTAAAGAGAACAGCTGCAGTTTTTTGTTGAATTTGAGAAAACGATTTAATAAAAACATAATATTTTCTTACATTTTCTTCACAAATCTTACAAAATACCGAATTTTCAACTTGGACAAAAATGCAAATCGTGTATTTTAATTTTTTCATTTAATTTAATTAGAGAACAGCTGCCAGTTTTTTCAATTTGAGAAAAAAGTTTTTTTATAAACGTATTATTTTCCTACAAAATGACACACAATTCACATAAATTTCACAAAATGACAAATATATTACATATTTTTACTTAAATTTTCAATTTAATTTAATTATAAATATTTTTTTTTAAATTTAAAAAAAAAATATTTTTATAAGACTTATACTTATCTCCAAAATTACAATCTTATACACAAATTTCATAAAATTCCCAGTTCCTGACATGGAAAGAAAAAAATCTTTCTTTTTCATTTTTTTTTAATAATTATCTACCGATGACGAAACAATCTGATTTCGATGACTATTAATTATAAATAATTTAGTTTTTATTATGCGTCATATTTCATTTAAACAATAAACAAACAATACCTATGGCGTATGAGTTATAAATATATATATAAACATTTATTATATTAAGTATACACTACTAATACTAATACAAAACAGTTGGTAAGTAAGTATGGTGTAACCATGTGAGTGTCATAATTACAAAATGTCCAACTTTTTCGATCATAATTGTAGACAATATAAATGATTTTTGCTTTAGGATATATGAATTGAACCAAATATCGTAGGTAATATTAACGAAAAATGTTCGTAGAACTTTAACGAAAAAAGCTGTTACATAAAAAAAATATTTTTATTCTAATTAACATATATTTTCTTCAAATATACTAAAAAATTAATCAAAAAAATTATTTAGTAAAAGATTTTAAATTCAATAAAATTTCGTCAAAAGAATTTATATCAATAGATATTTAGTAAAAATTTCATTTACGTTCACAAAATAATTAAATTCTACATGCAAATATGATGTTAATTTGAATAAAATTTTTGTTAATTTTACTATTTTTTTTCATCAAATAATTTTGTATATTTTCTTAGACATTAAATATGACAAAGAAAAAATAAATCGAAACTAAACTATTACATTATATAATGATATCTAAAACAAGCTTTTACCGGTGCGCTTTGCTGCACAAAAATTCTTCTCAATCCGAGATCTCGATAGAAATGTATTAAAAAATGTAATTCAGACCGAATTCTCGCTGAATTAGATCTACAGATATTCGATAATCAATATATACTTTGTATGTATTATATACTTCAACCCTGATCTTATCCATCTTACATTTTGTCCAGTAAAACAGTCCCTTGAGGCAGTCATTGGGAGCAAATTTTAGATATTCTGTAATCAATGCTTACTTCGTATGGTGAGTACTCGTTCCCTTGGTCCTATCGGAGTTTTTCATGAAATATTTTATACTTAATATTTTATGTATTAATTTATTACAACAATTTAATGTAATTTTTTCTTCAGTTTAATAAATTTTTCGCAAATTTAACTTAAAAATGATATTTTAATTAAATCAATCAATAAAAAGAAAAGAAAAAAAAATTATTTTTGCTAATTTTAATAATGTATTATTCAAATTGAATAATATTTATTTAAATTAACTGTATTTTTATTAACGAGTTCAAATATTCATATTGACAATTTTTCGTAAATTTGAAGAATTTACGAAATATCGTTATAATGAATTAAGGTTTCGTTGAATTATATAAAACCTTTTTTTGTTCAGTGTGGGAGGTAATTGAATATTTATTATGGAATATATAGCTTTGTGCACATTTCAAAACACCGAGATAAATATCATATTTTTGCCGATTGTTGTATGCAATAAAACATGGTTTATACGGACGCAAGAAAAATAAGATCATATATGTTATGTTTCTTTTAATATTAAATAGTTAATGTTAAAAGTTGCTTAGGTTTTGAACAGGGAATTTTTTAAGTTAATTTTAATTTTATTTTAATATAACTTTCAAGGAAATAGAATTTAATTTTTGTTGTAATTTTAAGATTTTACAACACTACTGTATGTCGTTCAAAATTTTTTGTAAAAAATGCTATTCCAAATAGAGGACCATATAGAACGCATTTGACATTTAGTAAAAATCGAAACACATCGTTTAGTCCCTTTATAAAGTCCCCATATATAATTTACTTAAACGGTAAAAAAATCGCCTTAAAACATTTGTATCACGATCAAATTGTAATTTTTTTGTAATTTAATAAACGACCCTCGTATAATTAAATTTTTTAATTTATTCTTAAGTATTCAGTATATTATGGTGAAACTAACATTTATGTAAAATTTAGTAGTTTTAAAATGATTTTTTTTGGGGCGGGGGTGTTTTATATGGGACCTAGATTTTTGCTTTTATTCATTTTAATTTGACCAATATTTTTGCAATACCAAAGTATATGTGAGATTTATCCCATTCAAAGTGATAATTGGAAGGGAGCTGGTAAGGGACCTATGAAAAGTAATATACCGACCCTCGTATAATTCGGCACATCGTTTTAGAATATCATAATATTTATTTTAGCCAAATTTCGCTTTATATTGAAGGCTTTTATGAGCTTCAAACCTCATTCCGGAAGGACATTTGTATGAGAGGTACCCGAAATATTCATCGGGATATCTTAAAAATTGCGACCTGTGGATTGTCCACAACGTTTATATGGACAGCCAGCCGGACAGACAGATGGATGATTCTGAGTCGAATAGTATACTTAAAGTTGGGTGTAACACCATTTTTTCTGTATGTTAGAAACATGTTGGACATACACATAATACCTTAACCACCCACGGCAGTGTATGGTATAAAAAAAGGATGTTTGCGCTTGTCTCTTCCTAATGTCTAAAATCCTCCCTTAGTTTCTGTTTATTTTTTCTTCTGTTTTTCATTATCACAATTCACGACTGCTTGTACGTGTATCAAGTATCGTGACTGGAATGCAAGTTCAAATGTATGTTTGAAATGTATATTTAAATGAATGTTATGGCACCAGAGTGTGAATGCATTAGAATATACAATAAATATGCAATTTATGATTAAACTTATACTTTTGTTAAGCGTTGGCACAATGGGCCACAAAAATAAAAAATAGGAGTGTCGTTTCATAGTGCTTTTTTGGGAATAATTCTGTAACATTTGTACAGATGTTATCACCATTGTGCAGATGTTTGTAAAATAGTCCTACCACTACTTTTAAGTTTACCGTTCGGCTCAGAATCACTGAGTCGAATTAAGCATGTCCTTCCGCTCATCCGGCTGTCTGTCCATGTAAAGCTTATTGCAATGAACAGATCGCAGTTTTGAATATATCTTAATGAAAATTGGCACGTTTTATTATTTTGGCCCAAGGACGATGTCTTTTAAAATTGGTTACGATCATTATTTCATATAGATCCCATACAAATATCCCCCGGAATGAGTTTTTTGGCCCATAAAATTCCTTAATATAAAACGATTTTAACCAAGTTTTGCAAAACTAAGTCTTATTATATTCTCAAACGATGAACCAAATTATTGGTCCATTATTTGTTGTAGATCCCATATAACCACCTTTCCAAATATCACCCTGAAACAGCCAAAACCGCTGTGCGAAATGAAACGAAGGTCGATCCATATTTTTTCTAATTCCCATATGACATTGCAGAAAAAAATCCCTTTAAACGCATAAATTTCACTTAAATGTTTGTATCATACTAATATATTGCACACATAAGCATATAAGGAAAGCAAATTATACGAGGGTCGTTCATAAGTTTTAGCTTTTAATTAAATTTTACTTGGACATGTATTCATGTTTCCTAAATAATACAGAGGAGAACAAATTCTTGGTAGGCCAAAAAGACGGGGTGTAGACCACCAAATATTATCAATTCGGTTATAATTTTTTCAATAAATCACTAAAATTTCATGAATGATTTGATTTCACATGCATAACGAGTGATCTAGAGAATCTATGATGACTCATATAAAAGCTATAGTAATGGCTGTCATTTTCTCCTTCTTCTACAAATGACAATATGAAAGCCTATTTAGAATAGCGATTTTACGTATGTATAAAAAAGTCACGGCTGAATTTAAGACTTTAACTTGTTATCTTTCTATTTTTGGACAACTCTGTTCTATACTTATTGTGAGGCCCCATATTTTTAAGATTCTTTGCCTAGAAACAACGTTCTCCTTGTATGTGGTGTAGTGGAGGGAGAACATTGCTAACCGTTGAGATGCCTGTCTTTTTCCCAGCTTGTTTATCACCGCCACTGCCTTTGATATTGTTCTTCTGCTTCTGGAGGTGATGGACTTTCTAGATGGATTAATTGGAGATGGTAAAACACCACTTAATTTAGAATTCAAAGAAGCAAGATAAAGAACGTTAATAATTTTGTCTTTCAACAAGAATCGAACCTGGGACCTGTTCAGCTATTTTATAACCCCTTTAGATGTTCTTCTTCTATAAATAAGTTTTATAGAGTTGTTGTGACAAAACATTAAAACTGTAGTTGTATTAGATGTTTGAATATTTTAATAATGAATAATTATTTTAAGGGGAGCATCCGGTGCCTTGAAAACGTATCAAATCAGGGGAATTAGATCGTATATAGTAGAAAGTAGACCAATTTTTATTTTTACTAGATTTCAAATTTTTTTAGAAGGAGTGGTCTCACGAAGTATTATCATATTCTAAATTTTAGTAAATGTTTACCTTTAGTAATTATTTTCCCTGAAAATTTTCGTTTTGGTAACTAAAACATTTTTTTATTTTTTTAAAGTTAAAACATTTTTTTGTCTGTTAATTAAATTTCTTGTTGTTTTTTTCTTTTTTGTTCTTTTTAATTTAAGACAACTTAATTATTTATGTGTTACAATATTAAATGTTCTTTTTTATACGCACAATTTCTTTTAAGTACTTTTTTAAAGTACTTTTTTAATTAGATTTTTATTTTCAATTTTCTGCCACATAATAAGTATTTTAAATGTGTTGTCCATGTAGCACTTTTTTATACTTTTTCTTGTACACACTGTTGCCAGATTTGACCATTTATCGCCATTTTGGTGATATTTTGACAATTTGACGATATATGCCCTAAATTTGACGATTTTTCTCAAGTATTAAAATTTGTGAATTTAACATTTGTTATCCACTGTTTTTATATAATCCATCATCAAGTTTTGATGTATAAATTGAAATTTTCTGCTCGCCTTTAATAAATTCAATTCAATAACAATTAGGCAAAGTCGTTCTTATAATGACTTTGGTATAAAACCAATAAAATCGTTAAATTTACAATAAACTTATACATCAATATCTGTGGGTACTTCAAGACGCAAAGAAAATGTTGAAGAAGAAAGGTAAATACACTAAAATGATATATATCGGGAAAATAAACCTGAAATAAAACAAGACCGCTTAACTGTACTATGCGATTTTGTTCCCTCAAAAAATTTTGGAGAGCATCTTCCATGCATCTATAAAGATGTCTAACTATGCCATTTTGAGAATTGAAATAAGACCAAGTTTTCTGAAAATTTTTCGTATAGTATTTGAAGCTATTCGAAACTCTTTAAATTGTTGTTGTTAAAATTTAATCCTTTTTGGGAAAGCAACTATATTCATAAGTCATTTGTAATGATGACGATTTCGAAAAAATAAATTAGACGATTTTTTCCCATCAATTTTGTTAGTTTTTGTTTGAATTTATCTGGCAACTCTACTTGTACATGGAATCGTAATGTTTAATGGAGCACAAAAAACACAATCATCGTCCTTTTTTTTTTGTCTTCATTTCCAAAGAAAAATCTATTTTCCTTTCTGTTTTAAATTTCTTTAAATTCAAGTTTCGCAGACAAAAAACACTGAAAGATAAAATATTTATCTTTCAGTGTTTAAAACTGTTTTCTGTTGTCGCCAAAAAATTATATATGCACCACCGCATTTGGTTGGGTATTATGTTATTACACCCATCTTTAAATATACCGTTCAGATGAGAATCATTTCCTGAGTCGATTTAACGATGCCCATACATCTGTCTGTTGAGATATTTCGATTAAATTTGGTACATATTATTATTATTTTCGCCCAAGGACAAAACTTATTGAAATTGGCACCTCCCATACAAAGATCCTCCCGGAATGAGGTTTTAAACTCATAAAAGTCCTACATATAAATCAATTTTAACGAAATTTTTCAAGAATAAGTGTTATAACATTACTCGGCCCAATAATTTTCATAGCTCCCATACAAGCTCCCTTCCAAATATCACTTTGAAGGGCATAAATCTCACGTGTACTCTGGTATTGTTTAAAGTTAAATTCTTCCAAACAAAATATTCTTACTGCATAAAGAAAGACGAAACGTATATTCTGGCAAATTTTTCGCAACTTCCTGGTCAAAAATTGTATGTTGCTGATGCTCGAGGTGATGGTGAAAAAAATTTAGAGCCCTAAAGCAGTCAAAATTTCACAAAAAGTTTTTGGAATTGCAAGCAATCTGAAGTTGCGGCAAACAGGACAAATTTTTGTTTCATAATGTGTCTACTTAATTTTGGCCAGGCTTGGTTGAACCAAGAGACGAAAACCTTCCAGAGCTATGACCAGTAGTAGAGATAATGGGCTCAAAAGCACATAAAAGGTTTCAAAAGTGTGGTAGATTTTCAACGGATTACCAGTTCGAACAAAGTAACAAAAGGCAACGTAAAAACGTGAATAGTTTCTGAACAATATTTTTTCTAAATTATAATAATTTCAATCAAATAAAAATAAGAAAACTGTAAGTTTCATTTCTCGATCGCACTCCTTATTGATGTATCGTCGACATATGCAAACCTTGTGGCACTCCGCATTGCGAAAATTGTGAAAGTAATCATTAAACCATTTTAAGGTACTGCCTCTGATTCCGTTTCTATATAAGCTATTAGTTAGCTTTCCTTGTGACAATATATCAAAAGCTAAAATCGATATATAAACCTAAACAATGAAAGTACTTGCTCAGGCAGTTTTTTATATAATTGGAAAACTCTCCACTATCAACCAGTATGTTAATAGATATAGAACTATATCTGAGACAATCTCTAAATTTAAGCGAATAACTTTCGTAAAATTATCATTTACAAATCGTCAAATTAGCAATAAATTGAAATACATAACCATAATATCAAAAAATGTGTGTACCTGATACCCAATTTTAGGACTAATTAAGGTCTCTTTGTTATATTTAAGGAATACATTCATATATAGTATGCGTTTGCTAGTGTTTATGTGAGTTTGTATGTGCATTTTATGTACATGTACGAAACATAATACTCTCTACCACCACAAGAGGTGAAGAGGGTATATTAACTTTGTCATTCCGTGTGTAACGCTAGAAGGATTCATCTCAGACCCCATAATGTATATTATTTTCAAAATCAAATCAAAATCTGAGTCGATTAAGTAATGTCCATTAGTCTATTAGTCTGCCTGTTGCTGGCACGTTCACATGGCAGAGCTCAATAAAATTTGGCCTAGGTCTTTCTTATAGTCCTGAGAAGTTCCTTACCGGTTCAAAATATTAAAAAAATATAGACCGATAACTAAAACATCCTCTATAATTTTTCTTAAAATTGTCAATTATAAATCGCGAATTAAAATAATAGTACATATTGCCATAAAATTAGGCAATATGTACTTTATTACCATTTCAAAAATTTTTCAAATCGGTTCAGTAGAAAGAAGTTATAGCCAAAAATAAAACTTAGTTTATTACTCAATAAATGTTCCGTGTTATATTTAACAAAAACTTGTATATATTATATACGTATGTGAGTGTATGTGTGAGTGTGTATGTACAAAAGATAACGTATTTTTTCACACGCATGGTATCGGAGGTTATTGCAGGGTACGTTTCAGCATTAAGCAATATCGGGTTGTTAACCAAACATTTTAGAATACATAAAGCCAAAAATTGGCCTTCTCTAGCAAAATTCATATGAGAACTTTTAAAATCGGTTCAGATATAGAAAATCTTGAGACACTTCGGAGCGAATCAGGGTTATGTTATTCTTAGGGTGATATGTTATCTACTTTTACAAGAAATAGCTACCCTCAGTCTGTAACATCATTAAATTAGGACACCGAAACCCTTAGATGTTAATCCAATAAAGACGGTATTGGAGATATAAGAATGATTCAAGCGGGAGGACTCAGAAATCATTGTGAGATGTTCTGAAAATTATCTAGGTATTTTTCTTAATATCAAGTTGTCATTAATGAAGAGTACACAGGTGGCGCTCATGAAATGCTTTAATTTCCAGAAGTTATGCAAAACCTATTTTGAATGGAGTTTGGTCCAGTTCTTAACAACTCCGCTCAATGAGAAGAAGTAAGACTTAAGAGTAAAATTAGAAAAGGGGACATTGAGTATTGTTTTCTCAGCAGGTGAGGTGAGTTTCGGAACTCAATTGAACAATTCTATTATAGGCAAACTTGGGACAAGTCCAAAATAATAATAAAATCGAAAAATGACGATTCGAAAAAAATGATAAGGACTTTAACTGCTATTCAGTTTTCAATGACGGCTCGAAGGTTTAGATAGGGTTTTAACTGGTAGAAATTGTTATGAGATTGTCTGATAAGTACAGCTCCTTATAGGTGGGGATTCTAAGAGTTTTGATAGATTTGGAGTTCATTATGCAACATGTTGGAAAGCGAACTAGTGCAGCTGTTCACTTGGATGGTTATTAGCACGGGTGTTTTTGGAGCTAGTAAGGGAATATAGGAAGGAAATTTAAAGACTAATGAGAGACTATATTCAACTGACACTTGTGGCTATCTGGCCATAACCGGACACTATCAGAACTCAACTGAAATTAAACTCAGTTATGTCCGCTATTTATAGGATGTGCAACGATAAGGACATTTGCTTAGTCACGCTTAGAATAACACCACACTAAAATGGAATAGACAGACCAACTATTCCTGAATAATTTCAAGGATGCAGCGACTATCACAATAGGATCAATAATGGTGAGACCTCTTATCTTGTTGGTACTATTTTTTATCTCTTTCTCCTACGTGATTAAAATTTACATTTGCCACTCCCATGCCATTTTACTGTTTTATTTTGCCAAAATCGATATAAATTATCTCTTATCAAAAAAGAACTTTTTTACATTGGATCGAATACGTATATTTCATTTACCGCATTCACCTTAAAGATTTCACCATTGAAACAGTAAATATTTTATATCAATTTAAACTTAGTTTAAACAATTTCTAAGTTTTTCTTCCATTCACTTCGTCATCACTTTTAATTTTGTCCGTAAATTTAAAAGCAAAAAACAAATCGGAGGAGGATAATTTATTTAGCAGCACCGAACCATTGATACCCTTCACTATTTACATTTAAGAAAATTTTGATCGTATTAAAGTTACTGAATTGGAAAAATATTTTTACGTTTTATCCGTTAAAGCCCGATTTCGGGAATGAACCTTTTATGAGATTTAAGTTCTAAATATTAAACGGTATAAAAATTAAGCAGATTTTTGTATTATTTTTTCCCATTAAAGCGATTCCATGATTTTTGGAATCATGATGAATATTTTCTTAAGTATACAATTAGTTATACCCTACACCACCATAGGTAGTTGGGGTATATGGCTTTTAAGTTTACCATTCGACTCAGAATCACTTTCTGAGTCGATGTAACGATTTCCGTCCGCACGTCTGACTGTCAATCTATGTAAACATTGTGAACGAAATGGAGACTGCAATATTTGAAATACCTCGATAAATTTTGGCCCAAGGACGATGCCTATTGAAATTGATGATGATGGGTCAATTATTTCATCTACAAATGTTCCTCCCGGAATCGGTTTAAAAGTCATAAAAGTCCTGAATGTAAAACGATTAGGCGCAATCAAATCTAATGATATTCTAAAATGATGTGCCGAATTATATGAGGATATATTAAAATAAATATAAGCAAAAATCGATGTACGAAATTTGACGAGGGTCGGTCTATAATTTCCTCTAGCTCCCGTTTTATCCAAAACAAGACCTTTTAAAGCGCACAAATCCTACATATATATATATATATATATATATATATATATATATATATATATATATATATATATATATATATATATATATATATATATATATATATATATATATATATATATATATATATATATATATATATATATATATATAAGTACCATATTATACCGCATTATTAAATACAGATTAGAAAATATATTTATACGAAGGTCGACCATTAATTTTTGATAGCTATCATTAATAACCAACAATGTCGTGCAGGGTATTAAATAACCGGGCTTGACTGACTATAATTTTTACTTGTTTTTTTTTAGAAAATGTAAAAAAATGTATATGATTTTTAATGTTTTACCAGATATTGGTCTATAATTTTGGTTACATTCGATCCAATATTGCTGGCTTTAAACAATAACAAACAATTCATCCAGGCGTGTTTATGTTTCTAATAGACAGATAAGCGTAGCTAAATCAAACTAGATTTTGATTTTAAAAGAATTGATGTATCTTTTGGGTTTTAAACAATTCGCTCTTGATCTCGAATTAAATTAGGGCGGTTGAGCACTTAAATCCACATCGTTAGCAGCTGATCTGATGAGCCGAAATTTTGCTCTTCAAATAGCGATAAGGCCGAATGAGATTGGAAATTGGAGATATAGAACTCATTGACTTTTGCATCCTTTCCTCTCGTGCATAGGGCATTTACTCATCATATGAGAGAAAAGCGGCCATCGTCTTTCTCTCACGGAGGAGTACTAATAGGGACAAAATAGGTGGAGGTGTCTTTATTCAGGTATTAAACATTTAGAAGTTCTTCAGCCTTCCGGATGAATGCAAAATATTGCAGGTTAATATTGCAGCTATTTGGAAAGAGCCCAATTGTCTGAGATATTATATGCTATAATATGGTAAAGATATCATTATAGAGAAATGGTACACTTAGATCCCTAACAGGTGTCTATACGACATCGAATATTGTCCGTGAATGCTGCACATCATTAAATATGATGGTAGACCAATCGAATATTGCACTGGTCTGAGTGCAGGCCCACGATACTAATTTGGGTAATCTAGAGACTGAACCCCTGGCAAAGAGAGGGGCGAACCTCACTGATCTTCTGTGTAGTTTACCACACATCGTCTATCCGTAATTTTGAGCCTTTTCGGCCTTTGAATGGTTTAAAGTTTTACCTTTTTGATTTTTGTTTTGTTTGTTATTAAATAGAAAATGCAATTTTCTATAAAAAGTACCAAATATCATTACGTACATATTTTATCCCCTAAACCTTCATATAAACAAAAAGTATCATATTTATATGTATTTTTAGACTTATTGTTATAAAAGACATATTGAGTACCAAAAAAAAGTACCAAATTACAGTTTTTAACATTTTCTCCCTAAATGGGACGAATTTCTCAAAAAAGTACCAAAACCCCTTAATTAATTTTTAAACAGAAAATCGATAAGAAGTAAATTTTCCTCATAAATATTTTAGATTAGGATTTATAGAGTTAAATTTTTTTCACAAAGGTTTTAAGGTTCGCATATTCACCACCTTAAGAGGTGTAGGGTATGTAAAAGTAAAGAACCTTAAAATTACATTATATCCTTAAGAAGTCTATTGAAATTTTGTAGCTGCAAAATTAAGTTACTTTCAAAAGTTTTTTTTCGGACAAAATTGAAACGAAAAAAAACGAAAAAGAAGCAAAAATAATACGAGTGAGTGTATTTGTGCGTATGGGTGTGTGTATGTGTGTGAATGGTTTGGTTGTGGTTGGCCAACATTAATTCATGTTGTTGGCAGTTTGACAAGCCTTTACAAGATGAAATCATTGGTATTCCCACGAAAGGATTTGTTGAAAATATCTTTAATTTTCTTTTTTTTTTTTTGGGATTTACAAGAACAACAAAAGTGTTGCGTAACCACAATTAAAAAGTTTTTAATTACTAATAAAATATATTAAAAAAGGAAAACAATTATAAATAAATCAAAAATATATCAAAAGGATGAAACGTTGTCCAAAAGTCGATTAGAGTGGGATATCTTCGGGTCAGGCTTTTTTTTGGGAATAATAAATAAAATGAAGATTTATAAATATTAAAGTTATTGCATTAACTACGGTACACTATACAGTGGTCATAAAAATCCTTTATTTTTTATGCCCTACACCATCCTAGGTGGTTGCGGTAAGTTTGTAATGCAGAGAAAAATTATTGCTATCACCACTTTTAAGTAAACCTTTCGACTTAGAATCAGTTTCTGGGTCGATTTAACGATGTCCATCCGTTCGTCTGGCTGGCTTTCCATGTAAACCTGGTGAACAAAATAGTGGTCGCAAATTTTGTGATACTTCGATGAAACTTAGCATGGTCATTGTTTTGGGTCAAGAACGATGCCTATTGAAATTGATGATAATGGGTTCATTATTTCACCCAGCCCCCATACAAATGTTCCCCCCGGAATGGGGTTTTAGGGTCATAAAAGCCCTGAAAATTAAGCGATTTTAACGAAATTAAATATTCTAAACTGATATGCCAAATTATACGAGAATCGATCCATTATTTCTCATAGCTCCCATATAACTACCCTTAACAATAACACTTTGAAGGGCTTAAATTTCATATATACGCAAGTATTGTAATAAGAATTGATCAAATTAAGATAGATATAAGCAAAAATCGATGTATGAAATTTTACAAGCGTCGGTACATAATTTCATCCAGCATCCCCCTAGAAGAAGTCATGCATCTATATAAACCATAATATACTGCACTCTTAAGCACAAATTAGAAAATATATTTATACGAGGGTTGATCATTATTTTTTGATAGCTACTATTAATAACCAATAATTTGATGTATTTAATAATAGAGCTTGACCGACTATAATTCTATAATTATAATTCTGTAACTTTAAAACTACTGAATATTTGTTAATGAAAATTCAAGCAATTTTTACTAGAGGGACCAAGTTTGTGTTAATTTTTAGTTTAACGTGTAACATATTTATAAAAGTGGTAACATTGGAAAGGTCATTACTTGAAAAATTATAATATGTACCTGATAAAGTATTACAAAGAAATTTCTTAAATAAATTTTTCAAAAAATCAAAAATTTTTATTTTCATTATAATTTTTCGAAATTGTTTTTAATATTTGACTTTAAAAAAATCTATAAAAATAAATTAATTTTTATCAATTTTGAAACTAACAGGGATAAATTTAACCTTTAAATATTTTAAACTATAATAATATTATTTTAATAATATTATTTTTATTTTTATTCTGATATACCCAAAATTCCACTCCGGTCTTACCCGAATTCAAAAATTTACTTTTTTTCAATAAATTGCTCACTTTGCGATTATAAAAGGTTTGGACCTTCATAGTGATCCAAGTGATAGAATGTATGCAATAATTATTATATCTATAAATAACTTTAGAATCTTTAGAGATATTCTAATGAAATTTCAAGTGACTATAGTGTTTTTTATTTGATTTGGAGGAGTACAGGCCCTATCTAGTCTCAACAAAGTTCGCCAATTCGAATATATTATTATTTTTTTAATGGTCAAAACAATTAATTAATTCCGTTTTGAAATAAAAGATATTTTCTACATGTTAAATCTCCGTAAGAATATACTTACATGTGTTAGTTTTAGAAATATTCAAGTCGAAACAAAATTTAGACCCATTTATAGCCTTGTGTAGTTGGAGTCCAATTACTTACTATAAATTGAGAAAATTTACATGAAATTTTTTATAGTCGGTCAAGCCCAACTACCTAATACCCTACACATTGTTGGTTAAAAATGGTAGTTACGAAAAAATTTTCGAACTACCCTCGTATAATTTGATCGATCAACATCGTGTTAGAATATTATGAGACTTACTTGTGCCATTTAAATCGCTTGTATTTAGGAATTTTATGACCTTAAAACCCATTTCAGTAAGAACATTTGTATGGGAGGTACCTGAAATATTGGATCAAACATGGCCAATTTCCATAGACTTCGTCTTTAATATGTACCAAATGTCATCTCGTTATTTGAAAAACTACGACCTGTAGACTGTTCACAACGTTTACATAAACAGCCAGCTGGAAGGACAGACAGACATCACTAAATCGACTCAGAAGGTGATTCTGAGCCGTATGTTATTCTTAAAGGTGGGTGCAACAATTTTTTGGAAGTTACAAACATCATCACAAACGCATAATAAATTCGGTGATGTGGGGTATAAATATGGAAAAAAACTTAATTCGTTTCCAGGAATCTGCATCAGTGTAGTAGTGTAGGATAAAAGTAAATAGTTCTATCTGTAGAATAACATAATTAAAATACTTAGTAGATGAGCGATACCGTGATTTTTTAATAACTTCGTTCTCAGTAAAAGTGATTTTTAAATCACTGTTCTTTGAAACAGTGACTGTAATCACAGTTTTTCAAACGAAAACAAGAATATTTTTAATAAAAAAAATGAAAAATCACGGAAAACAAAAGGTTCCAATAAAAGACAACAAAGGACATTATTTTATTTTAATAATGGAGACTCTATTAGAGTTCAAACTAAGCTTTCTTGATGAATCGCTGGCAAAACAAATACATTTGAGTATGGAACAAAATAAGAAAAACGACATTTTAAGTAACTGTTATTACATAATTTTAGTCACTATAGTTACCAGTGATTTATCAATCACAGTGATGAAATCATACTCATGAAAGTATTGTTCATCTTTAATATTAAGTAAAACCTTAAAGAGCTTAAATATTTACAGCTTCTTAATTAAAATATAACTTAAATTAAGAAAGTAATGTTTGTTATTAAAGTATTATTTGTTAAACTTAAACTAATTTAGTAATATTAATACCACAATGCAATCTGCTTACATTCTAGTTAATATTATTTAGATGAAAAATGGAATAATAATGATAATGATAATAAGTTTTAGTATAAAGTTAAAATGAAAAATATTCAAGTTGTCGTAATTCTGTTTTTTTTTGTCTCTCTTTCATATTTTCCTTATAAATAGTTACTATTTTATACAGCATTTGAAAGGATGACTTTCAAACTTTTTAAATTTATGCAAATAAAATTCAAAAGTAAATAAGAAGAAAATCAAGGATTATAAATACAATTTAAGATTAGTTTGCATTTTAGTGAAAAACTCAAACACATTTTAGAAGTTTTTTTCGTTTTGTTTAATTTTATTTTATTTTCAAGAGCACAAAAATCATTTTGAATCTAAAGGATAAGTTTTTATACAATGCTGTTCGAAACGTAAGCAACATTTTCCAGTAAGTACTCATAACATGTGTTAACAGTCGTATCTTAAATAGAGAGATATAAAAAATTTTTGGAAGATTGATGTCTGGATTCGAAGTAGTATAGAAAGGTGTCAAGTGCTGTAGTTGGTCAAACAATCAGTATCACAGAAACCTGTGAAGGAAGTTATTGAAATCCAGAGTAGCAGTGATGTCCTCACCCCATCCAAACTTGGTCAAATTATCTTAATAGCCAGTTACGTTAACGTCATTATTCCATCTGTCCTGCGCTATAGCGTAGAGCTCTATTTCTATAGGATTTCTACATGCGGTGAGTGTTAGGTCACACCGACTATTAATCTCTTAATTCTATGAGGTTAGAGAATGCCACAGCACCAAGCTATTAATCTCTTAATTCTATGAGGTTAGAGAATGCCACAGCACCAGTCTCTAATTTTCCCTAATTTGCTCTGTGTCTAAACATCGTCAATGTTCGAATAGACATCTTTTAGGGAACTAATTGTGGTACCGCTGTCGATAAAAATAATGATATCTAAATCGCATATCTACAGTATACTGCACTCATTTGGAAATCTGAAAGACATCCGAATGTTAAATTATTGAATGAGGACACCTCCACCACCTTTGTCCCCAGTTTTATATGCGCTTTTAAAAAAATCCAATCGAAAACAAATCCAAAAAGCTGAAAAAATAAACAGAATCAGGATAGAGTTGCTTTAAAGTATTTGTAATGTGTTTGAGGTAACTCATTCACCTTTAGGATATACTTACCACAAGCCTTAAGTATTGTTAAGCTTTATAGGGGTTAATTGATTGATTTCATGTTTGAATATTTATTTTAACTGAACTGAATTTGAAGGTTATAAATTCAACATAGTATTCAAAATCTATGTGTCAAATTATGCGGGGCCGTTTCATTACTTCTCATAGGTCCCAAACAAGCCCAATTCCATATACGAGTTTAATAAATTCACATATACGTTGGTATTGTAATAACAACTGGTGAAATTAAGATAAATATAATCTTAAACCAATGTTCAACGTTTAACGAGAGTGGGTCTATCAGAAAATATCCTTTGCATACGAGCAAATATATATATATATATATATATATATATATATATATATATATATATATATATATATATATATATATATATATATATATATATATATATATATATATATATATATATATATATATATATATATATATATATATATATATATATATATATATATATATATACTCCTAAAAGGCTGTACTAAATTCTCACCAGAAAATAACATAGAATATAAAACAAACCGAAAGTACCAAGGGGAGGAGTTCCCCCAATACAAAGCAAATATTAATTATGAAATATCTAAAGAAATATAACAACAACAATATGGTCCCAATAACTTTCTCAATAAAATGCCTTATTGAACAAAACGTAGGACGAATGGGACCAGGCGAGGGGTATCTCCTTCACAAAGTTAATATTGACTTTCGAATATCTAAAGAATTATAACTATAAATTTCGTCTCAACTACATTCTTAAGGAACTGTCTTACTTGAGAAAAAGGTTAAACGGATAATGCCAGGGTGAGGGGTATCTCCCATATACATACAAACAAACATTTATTTTACATATACACATATATTTATCTAATCTCATATGTATATACATGCATGTACTTATGCAAACATGTATATTGTTTGCATAAGTACTTTAACAAGTACACATATACAAATGTAAATATTTTGTATGTCATTAATTAAATTATCGCAAATAATTTGTGTAGAAATGCAATAACAATCAATAAAGTTTGGTACGTCAATTATGACATTTGAAATCATCAGGAATATATTTTCTTATTCATTCACTCTTATTTGCAAATATAAATACTTGATAATTTATAATCAAGAATAAGAAGAACAAATTAAAAACAATAACATTTTACAACAAAAAGTAAGTAAAACTTAAGATCGGATTTTAACATGGGTGTTAGTCATTCGGGCAAAGCTTTATCCACTTATTCATGAGATGTTGTCAAAAGGATTAGGACGCATTCTTAGTCAGGGCATCAGTCTCCTTCCGGTACTTGAAAAAGTATTGGAAAAGATAATGGATGAGGTTGCTATAGAATTTAATATTGGTTTTCGGGAAGGTTGGAGTGTAGAGGTTGCTTGGCTAAATATCAGAGTAGCGTTGGCGGATCATCAGCCAAATATGTCCTTATATTATTTGTTGATTTTAGGGATGTGTTTTACTACCTCTCATAGGGTAAAGATTTAAGTAAATTTGAAGAAATACTCCGTAGGGACTCAGTTTGAAAGGATGTTATGCTTGGCTGTACGCTGAGTGTGAGGATGAAATTGTTTTAATCTTTTTTCAACAAGCTGCCGAGATCTTAACATCCGCAGAAATTTAAATAGGCTTCACTCTTAACCAATGGGAAGTTATGACCAAATATTTGGCTTTAAATTGGTACTCAGGTGTAGCATTCAGCTGCTTCGTCGTTATATTCCGCTCGTACAGTTTTACAAACTCTTTTTTAATGATACATCCAAGTGTTTGTAGATGTTTTTGTTCCTTATAAACTTCCATGGTTCGTAGAATTTTAGATAAATCTCCGTTAATTTGCATTTAACTACCGACTGATGTATGTATGTATGCATGTATGTATGTAAACTTGTTTTTACTGATTAAATAATCAAAATTATGTGAATAATGGACACATTCGTGGTATCAGAAAAATTCAAATTTTTTATTTTGTACTTTTTTGGCATACGAAATGTATTTTTTCTAATTTCCTTCTGTGTCCGTCGGTGTATCGGGTGAAATCAAGTTTATAAAGCCGACCTAAAGTTAACATATATGATATGTATATCAAACGATTGGAAATCCAGGCAAATTGATTCATAAATGGCTCAGATATTAGCAAAAAACTGAAGGTTCTATTTTTTTAAGAGCCTACAAGAGTTAGAGACTTAATTTCACAGATGGATTTCAATTAATGAAGTAAATTTATGGCGAAAAAATAAATAATACAAAATTTAGGACTACGGTCAAAATTGGCTGACTGTGTTCAAAATAGATAGAACTTAACCAAAGTGCTATTTAAAATTTTAAATCGTACATTTTAAATTCTTTGCCATGTGTCCTCAAATAGATAATGTAAGAAGTAAGATGTAGTACTATTTAATTCATTTGATGGTACTTTTTGTTTTTCCATAATAATTTCTGTAAAAGGTACTATATGAATTTTCGAATGGTACATTTTGAATTCACTGAAATTTTATAATACGCCTAAAAATATGCAATATATTATTAAATATTAAATTCTACTACACTCTCCAAAGTATTTAAAAGGCAAGAACATAACATTCTTGCCATACTTAATGTAAAGATCTAGAAATAGAGATTAAATAAAGAAACTTTAGAATATTCTTTTTAAAATCTCTTAAAATTTTTGATTATTTCACTCTTACTCTGCCAGCAAGTTTTTACGAACATATTTGGGGGTAATATGACGTTCTTTTTATATATTTTGAAGGTGGTCTTTAATTTTTGGGACATCTGATCCCATATTATCAATGATTAAAAGTCATCAATTTAAAAGAGTTCCAAAATTGCTACAGAGTTGAAAAAAAAAACATTGGGCAAAATCATTTCTGTGGATAGCGTGCGTAGAACTGTCTGAAGAAAAAATAAAATGATTTATTCAAAGATCACTCGTTAAACATGGAGGTGTATGTCAGCACAAGGTGTGGGAAATTTAGATTTTTTCGAAACAATAAACAGCCTTAAGAACAATTTTAAATAAAGTGTTGAATTTATAACCTCTTAAAGTAAGAAGTGAGGAAAGGACTTGCCTACAATACCTTCGTCATACCTAATACTCGTCCACAAAACCCGATATGAATCCTTATAAGATTTTAAAGAAAAATTAACTAAAAAACATTCGTATGAATTATAATTATTTAATTTTTTAATAGAATTAATTTAGTAGAAATTTTAGAATTAAATTAATAAAATTTATTGAAAAAACACTATATTTTTTAAAAATTTTGATTAAAAATGTATACATTTGTTTAGTCGAATTAGGGTACCTCCACATATGCTTTACACTGTAAATGTAAAAAATCGAAAATTTTAACAAATTGTTATAAAAAGATAAAAAGTTTCGGTATTGAAAAACTTAAATTTCCATTTGTTGGTCCTTTCAGATCAATATTAAGCAGAACATTTAACATGGCAACAATGTCATTTTTAGAATTATGTTTTGTAGAGTGTAATAAAGTATAATGTTTAATAAAAATTGCATATGTTTAGGCGTATTTAAAATTATTAGTTTGGCAAATCCGTTTATATATTTATCAACACACATACAGTGTATATTCTAATAATAATAAATCATATAATCGGCAGTGCCGAATCTTTCATACCCTCCAAAACACACCCATAAGCATAATAACACACACATACATTGATAAATACAAGTTGTTTCTTATATTTGGTCTTCTACTGATTCTGATTTTTATAATTTTTGGCATAGTGATGAAAATTATATATGATTGCAAAATTTTTTTGAATCCATTTTCTTTTAATTGAAAAACATTAAGAAGTTCTTTGTTGGAATTTTGTTTTTGTCTCAAATATCGGGATATAATTTTTTATGTAATGAACCGATTTTTCTAGTTTTAACAAGTAAGAATGCTATATTCGGCTATGCCGAATCTTAAATACCCTCCACCACACAGAAATACTTAATTAGTCATAAAATTAGTTACAATTTCAGCTATAAAATTTTTCTACTAACTGCCTTTTTTCTACCAATTTTCACTGAGCTCAGACAAAGAGATTGACGAAAATCGACTGAGATTTTGACTTGATGCAAGAATATATACATTATGGGGTCTGAAATAATTCATTTTTAGCGTTACACACAGAATGACAAAGTTAATATTCTCTCTCTACCACTTGTACTGTGGAGCGTATAAAAACAAAAATATGCTTGTTATAAGCTCAAAACTATTTTCCGGGAAGGGGTCTTATATGGGAGCTACAGCAAAATTTTGACCAAGATTGTTCATATTTATAATATACTTTGATTATAGTTAGAAAAATCATTGCGCTAAATTTTAATGGAATTGATCTTTATTTAAATGTTTTATAAACTCTAATCCGTTTTCCGGAAAATCCCGTTATAAGGGAGCTATAGGAAAATTTGGACCGATACAGGGCAAATTAATATAATATCTTCAGAACAGTTAGCAAAATAATTGTGTCGACTTTCAATAGAATTGGTCTTTATTTACTCGGGAAGGGGCGTTATAATGGAGCTATATCAAAATATGGACTCATGTTAACAAAATTTATAACACATATTTATATGTTAATAAAATTTATAACATATATTTAAAATAGCTAGAAAATTAACTGTGTCAAATTTTAATAGAATTGGTTCAAATTTAAGAGTTTTATAAGCTATAAATCATATTCCGGGAAGGGGATTTATATGGGAGCTATATCAAAATATGGACCCATTTTAATAAAGTTTACAACATATATTTAAAATAGCTAGAAAATTAGTTGTGCAAATTTCAATAGAATTGGTTCAAATCTAAAAGTGTTATAAGCTATAAATCATATTCCGGGAAGAGGCCTTATATGGGAGCTATATCAAAATATGGAAGGGGCCTTATATGGGAGCTATATCAAAATATGGATCCATGTTAATAAAATTCACAATATATATTTAAAATAGTTGAAACAATAATTGTGCCAAATGTCAAAAGATTTAAAGTTTTATAAGCTATAAATCATATTCCGGGAAAGGCCTTATATGGGAGCTATATCAAAATATGGACCCATGTTAATATAATTCATAACATATATTTAAAATAGCTAGAAAATTAGTTGTGCCAAATTTTAAAAGAATTGGTTCCAATTTAAGAGTTTTATGAGCTATAAATCATATTCCGGGAAGGGGATTTATATGGGAGCTATATCAAAATATGGACCCATTTTAATAAAGTTTACAACATATATTTAAAATAGCTAGAAAATTAACTGTGTCAAATTTTAATAGAATTGGTTCAAATTTAAGAGTTTTATAAGCTATAAATCATATTCCGGGAAGGGGCCTTATATGGGAGCTATATCAAAATATGGACCCATGTTAATATAATTTATAACATATATTTAAAATAACTAGAAAATTAGATGTGCCAAATTTCAATAGAATTGGTTCAAATTTAAGAGTTTTATAAACTATAAATCATATTCCGGGAAGGGAATTTATATGGGAGCTATATCAAAATATGGACCCATTTTAATAAAGTTTACAACATATATTTAAAATAGCTAGAAAATTAGTTGTGCAAATTTCAATAGAATTGGTTCAAATCTAAAAGTGTTATAAGCTATAAATCATATTCCGGGAAGAGGCCTTATATGGGAGCTATATCAAAATATGGAAGGGGCCTTATATGGGAGCTATATCAAAATATGGATCCATGTTAATAAAATTCACAATATATATTTAAAATAGTTGAAACAATAATTGTGCCAAATGTCAAAAGATTTAAAGTTTTATAAGCTATAAATCATATTCCGGGAAAGGCCTTATATGGGAGCTATATCAAAATATGGACCCATGTTAATATAATTCATAACATATATTTAAAATAGCTAGAAAATTAGTTGTGCCAAATTTTAAAAGAATTGGTTCCAATTTAAGAGTTTTATGAGCTATAAATCATATTCCGGGAAGGGGCCTTATATGGGAGCTATATCAAAATACGGACCCATGTGAATAAAATTTATAGTATATATTTAAAATAATTAAAAAATTAATTGTGCAAAATTTCAAAAGAATTGGTTCCAATTTAAGAGTTTTATGAGCTATAAATCATATTCCGGGAAGGGGCCTTATATGGGAGCTATATCAAAATACGGACCCATGTGAATAAAATTTATAGTATATATTTAAAATAATTAAAAAATTATTTGTGCCAAATTTCAATAGAATTGGTTCCAATTTAAGAGTTTTATGAGCTATAAATCACATTCCGGGAATGGGCCTTATATGGGAGCTATATCAAAATACGGACCCATGTTAATAAAATTCACAATATATATTTAAAATAGTTGAAACAATAATTGTGCCAAATTTCAAAAGAATTAGTTCAAATTTAAAAGTTTTGTAAGCTATAAATCATATTCCGGGAAAGGCCTTATATGGGAGCTATATCAAAATATGGACCCATGTTAATATAATTCATAACATATATTTAAAATAGCTAGAAAATTAGTTGTGCCAAATTTTAAAAGAATTGGTTCCAATTTAAGAGTTTTATGAGCTATAAATCATATTCCGGGAAGGGGCCTTATATGGGAGCTATATCAAAATACGGACCCATGTGAATAAAATTTATAGTATATATTTAAAATAATTAAAAAATTAATTGTGCAAAATTTCAAAAGAATTGGTTCCAATTTAAGAGTTTTATGAGCTATAAATCATATTCCGGGAAGGGGCCTTATATGGGAGCTATATCAAAATACGGACCCATGTGAATAAAATTTATAGTATATATTTAAAATAGTTAAAAAATTATTTGTGCCAAATTCCAATAGAATTGGTTCCAATTTAAGAGTTTTATGAGCTATAAATAATATTCCGGGAAGGGGCGTTATATGGGAGCTATATCAAAATATGGACCAATGTTAATAAAATTTATAACATATATTAAGAATGGTTTAAAAATTAGTTGTGACAAATTTTAGTAAATTATCTTAAAAATTGCGGTCCATATGACACAAAGAGTTTGGGGAGTATCAAAATTTTGCATATTATAGCCTATAACTTTTTTCCGGTTAATCAGATTTTGATAATTTTTGGCACGATGATAAAGCACATGTAATTGTATGCTAAAATTAATTTTTGTTTAAGTCCAATTACATTTTTAGAAGAAATTATAAGAGTTCATTTTTGAAATTTTGAGGTTGTTTCAGATATCGGTCTATAACTTCCTTGCTTATAAACCAATATAGCTGGTTTTAAATAGCAAACTGCTTAGGACAATAACAAACAATGTGGCCAAGTTTTATTGAATTCGGTCAATTATTCTAGGCGTGAGAATGTTTCCATCAGACAGACAAACGGACAGGCGACTCAGTTTTTGATTTGATGCAATAATATATATACATTGTTGGGTCTGAGATGATTCCTTCTTGGCGTTACATACAGAATGACAAACTTAATATACCCTCACCACTTGTGGTGGAAATAATAATGCTATTTATTTGAACATGTCAAATCTGACATAACCTCCACCACATGTCTGTTGCAATAAATACATTACGTTACACATTTTAATTTTATACATCCTTAAAAAAACTAACACAAACTAAAAAAAAAATGAGTTTAATTTATTTCTTCGTATCTGTGAGCTTGCGACTCAGATTTTGATGCGATCTAAGAGTATATATCTAAAAAGGATCTTAAATAATTTCTTCTTGGTTTCACAAGAAGAAAGTATAAAAACTTAAGTGCAATATTGTATTGATCCATTTGAACCGATATAAATAATATTAGTAATATATATTAAAGGCTATAAGAAATATAATCGGAACGTTTTTCAATAATATTAGTTCATATAGAAAAGTTTTATAAGCCTTTAACAGTTTTTCACATAAGGCTGGAACTATAAGCATATATGAGTCACATATTGGTCAAATTATATAACAAATTTTCAAGACAGTTAAAGAAATAACTGTACCGTATACCAATAGAATTATATATATAATGGCCCCAGAACAATCTATTTCTTTTGAGTTAATTTTTATATCAAAATAAATATATATGGCAAATTTCAGAAAATTATGTTTAAAATTGAGAACTATATTAGACACTGATTTTCCTCTTTGTCCGATTGTGATGATAAATCCCATCAAAATCCAGCATCTGCTGATAGGGGTGACTGGTGATGACGCAGTCACTTACAATGCTTGTCCACCTAATGAACAAGTGATTGGTCCCAAACGTTGTAACAGAGTAGGTGGTGGTTACTATATTGAGAACCTGGTCTGGAATTTCGAAATTTTACCAATAATTTTACGTTTGTTAAACGTAAAACACAACATTGGGACCTAAAAGCCCCAGATGTATATTTAATAAATTTTTACTCAAGAGTTTATATATAAAACAAGAAGTAAAGAAATGTCATGAAGCCGCTAGCTAATATTTTGTTTAGATTTTGTTTAAATGTCAACAAAATAATCTTAATACATCCGAAAACAATATTATTGATAGTACCAAGGGGAGAGGTACTCCCCATACTAAGACATTTTAGCAAATATTATAGAATATCTAAAGAACTGTTACTCTATACAGAAATAATCTTGATAATCGAATATCTAAAAAAAAACATTACACCGAGAGTTCTCAAATTTGGTTCCAATTCCTAAACTGGACGGGATGAAGGGCAGATAGGATCATGAGGAGAAGTTTTCCAATACAAAAAATGTTGATTATCGAATATCTAAACAACTATAACAGCAAAAGTTTTCAAATTCGACCCCAAACACTTTCTCAAGGGAGTATATTAGTGAACAAAATGTAGAACCGATAGGATCATGGGAGGGATAAGAACCATACAAAGGAAATCATGATTACCGAATATCTAAACAATAACAGCGAAATTTCTAAAATTTGGTTTCAAATAGAGATACTGTATAAAATATAAGACGGTAGCTTCCATGCAATGTAAATATTAAATAAAATTCTAGAACGGACAGACCCATGTGCATTTGGAAAAATGTACATTGCATAAAATTTGTTTAATACGCGTTGTGATTTGTGAAATTTCTTTCGAGATCTTGGTCTGAAAAGAATGTTGGTGCAGCAAAGCGCAACGGGTAAAAGCTGATATATTGTATTAAAATATGTTAATTTAATTGTTATTTTGAATTGATTTAACATGTTTCACAATTTCTAATCGACATAACTTACTTAACCGGTTTTGAACTGGACGGACATAGCAAATTCTACTCAGATTTTGATTTGTTGCAAGAATATATGTACTTGTGGCGTCTTAGATGATTCCATCTTTCCTTTTACTTTTTCACTTGTGGTGGTGGAGGGTATATATATTATTCTATGTTAGGAAAACTTCCCGCTAAGTCGACATATTTCATTGCAAAAGTGCAGGTACCTACTGAACTATTTCAATAAATATTGAAGAAATAAATTTCTAATATTTCAAAATTGTACAAATAATGAAAATGATGGACAAAATCGTTTTAAAAACGAAAGCAGAGTTGAAAATAATCCTAGACCTATAGGTCCTAGAAATTAATAGAATATAACATTTTTGGTACGGACTTTTGACGCTTAATCCAAATAACAACTAAAAAAATAGTAAAAATGTAGAAATTTAAGATATATTGAGAAGTCAATGAGAAGTATAGAAAACCCTTGTTCAAATTATTTAAATAAGATACTTAACCTTAAGTGATATCTTACTAAATATTAGTTATAATATTTTCATACACTTTTATACTTTAGATTTCAAATTTATTTTATTTCAATAAAATATATACAAAAATATTATATTTTTTTAAAAAATTGCGCTTGAAATTCGTAAAATTGTTTATTCAAATTAGGGTACCAAGACATATGATTTACACACTGCATATGAAAATATTTAAAATCGCTTCAGATATAAGAAATCTGGATAGTTTTCAATATTTTTAAAACCGGAGATGACCAAATTTGGGAGCCTATGTAGCGACTCCAGTTAAATTAACAAAAACTAAAAAAAAACCTAGACTCGCCTATACCTCTGTTATAACTGTGTAAAATTTAATTCAAATCAGTTCAATAGCAATTCTCTAACTTTTTGACGAATTTTATCGTTAACAGCTATTCGGTCACAAGAATTAAATGTATTTGCCAAATGGAATATTGATCCTTTTTTGGGTGATAA
This sequence comes from Cochliomyia hominivorax, assembly GCA_004302925.2. Classification (NCBI taxonomy): domain Eukaryota; kingdom Metazoa; phylum Arthropoda; class Insecta; order Diptera; family Calliphoridae; genus Cochliomyia; species Cochliomyia hominivorax. The sequence continues at coordinate 75,202,629 of PYHX02000495.1, read as the reverse complement.
TAAAATTTCCTCTGTTTACATCAGATAACACACCATAATGCATACAATCATTTCAACTTCATTAGAGCCACGTAAGAAGTCAGTGATCGAACTATTGTTCTCCACAATCCCAAAATAGGTAGTAAAGTTAATTAGATACAATGAGTTTAATCACTTGACCGCCACAATTTGTATCGTGGAAAGACTTCACAAGGAAAATGCCAATTTGAAAAATATGCATATGTATTAAACACAATCACACACTTCTTAATTGTTGGGACCGAATAATTACCGTTGAATTCACTGTCGTATAGTTAACATTTTTGGGATGATGTTGATGATGTTTTCATTCACAAATTCAAAAAAAAATTGTTTTGAAGAAATTTTCTACCGATATTCGTCGTTAAAATTCTGAACGAAAAATTATTGTTAACTTATATTAGAGAATCAGTCGTAAAGCAGCTTTGGGTGAGTAAACCAGACAATAAGGCTTTACTCTGTTTGCTTGCCTTCGAGAGTTTTACGTCTCACTCTTACACATTAGTGAATGTTGAGGCGTCGCATAGAGGTATTGGCTTCCGTTATTAGGAGTTTTATATATTTGAGTTTAATTATACACGTCGTAAACTAGTGAAGACCATAAAATACTTAAGTTTTTAAATGCGATGCGGAAGCCTCTCCTTCCTATATGAAGGTACAGGACGTAATTTGTACCTTCTCTAATTTATATAAGATAGAAAAAAATTCGTTAAAACAACCGACATTTTTCGTTACTTAACGATATCGGTAGTAAATTTATAAAAGTTACGGAATTGCTGTACAGAAGGTACAAATTTATTTTATTTTCAGTAATAGTAAAATTTTTTGCAATCTATTCTACCCCATTGTGCAGTGACTGGATCGTTTAGTTAATGTTACTAAAAAATGCTTCTTGTGAACAGATGTTTTTTAGATTTTTTTATTTATTTTTTTTTTTTAATTAAATAAACAAATGAAAGTATTTTTATCCATAAAAATAAATTTAAGAGAATCAAAAGATTGATCGAGTGTTATTTCAATATAGAAAACAGATAAAAGAGAACAAAAGTAAAAAATATAAGAGAGAGATGACTGAAAAAGAAAAAATAAACAAGAAATAAAATGCTGCTCCCCCACAGTGGAGAACTGGGCGCCAAACACAAGGCAAACGAATACACTCATTTTTCAGTTGGTGAAGAACTCTCGGTCGAGTAAGTTGTGTCTTCTTTTTGTTTGAACTGAACGTCGTGAAGTGCAAAAATAAAATAAAATTGAAATTAAAAAAAAAATATATTTTTAATTCAAACACACATCATCATATAATAATGAATTTGTTATTGTTGTTGTAGCAGTGAATTTAATTATTAAAAAATAACAAAAATTATACAATAATTAAAATAGTAAATAATTCACTTTATTAAGAAATTTATAAAAAGATAAAAAATATCTGATTAATTTAAAGATAAAAAATTAAAAAAAAATTATAACAAATTTAACATAATAAAATTTAATCAAATAAAATTTCCAATTTAAGATTTTTTTATAAAAAGAAAAAAATTCAAATTTAAATTAATAAAAAATGTGAATAAGAAAAAATGAAGAAGAAAACAATTGAATTTTTGTCTATATCTGTGTACACCCGAAAAACAAGAAAATGAAGAAACAGGAGAAACATAAAAAAATAAGTTTTATTTTTTTATTTAATTTAAATGTCTTACTATGTATGTCAAAATTTGATCTTACCAAAGAGGGGGGCCATAACTTGCCTAACTTGCAAATGTGTTTGTAAGTGATGTTGCCTAAATATGTACATATATATATGTATGTGTGTATGTATATGTTGGGGTATAAATGAATATATATAGAAATATATTAAAGTTCTAAATTTGTTTAAAAATAAAACAAAAAAAAATAACAGATGACTCACAAACTTCATTATGACAATGACCATTATCACTAAAATCTTTCACTCTCTTTCTCTCTCTCTCTCCCTCTACGGAGAGAAAGAAACTCTTTGTATATATTTTTTCTTTCCCTCTCTCTTTTTTTGATTTTTAAATAAAATTGAATTGAAAAAAAAAAACAATGAATAATTAAGTAAAAGTATTTATTTGCTGGGGGCCATTTGGGGAAAGGGACCAACTCCAACCCCTTCATATAAAATTATTAATTTTAAGAAAACATTGTTTCATTTGTTGTAAATTCTGTATAGTGGTTTTTTATTGTTTTTGGCATTTATAGAGCTTCTTAAAATAAACCTGCTTTACATTCCAAATTGCATATTTTTTTCTGATTAGTGTATCTAAAAAAACCGACATTTTCAGAAAACCGGTTTTTGAGTTATTCGAAAAATAGAATTTTAAAATAGCGGTTTTGAGTACGGTTTTATGTTTAAAAACCGGTTAACCTTTTTTTGGTTTAATTATAAATTTATAGAAGAAATTATTATTTAATAGAAATCTAAAATTTAACCCTTAAAAATGTTTATCGTGTATTATTAAATTATTTTTATTGACGTGATTATAAATAAAACAGACGGACATAGCAAAATCGTTTCTGAATATGATGTCTAAGAATGCTTTGCTCGTGTAACACACCGAATGAGAAATTGTATATATTGACTCAGTCAAGGCGGAATATATAAAAATGAAGCTGAATATAAAAATGGAAAGTTTTAAAATGACTTCCGGCATGTCGAATAATTCGAAAATATAAATTATTCGAAACCGGTCGGTTTTCTGAAATGCAAAAACCGGTTTGGTGTTTCGGTTTGTTAAAACACTATTTCTGATTCATTTTATTATAATTATTATTGTGTTCTATAAAAAGTGAAAAACATGAATATTTATTGTATAATTAAACATCTGTATAAGTTTTGAATTTCTATTCAAAATCATTGGAATTGATATCAATTCAATGGCACCCACAAACACGATAATTATTACTACGCACAGTGTTTCAAAAATAAAATAAAATAAAATAAAATAAAATAAAATAAATATTTAACTTCCGAAAAACTAACCTGCTTACAATGAAATTTCACCGATAATCAAAATTTAGACAACTTTGTGTATTAAGTTTGGACCTTTTTAGCCTAAGGGAGGCTGCTCCACAGGGTTCCTGAAGTTGGACACGTCTTTATATCTAAACCATACTAATCACAGTGTTTCAAATGAAAAGAGTAGACCAATAACAATGAAATTTCACTAACTGTTAGCCCAGGCATAAAAGAGTTTGAGTTTGGACTTTGTGAACCTAACGGCGGCCACTCCGCAGAATTCAATAGTTCTGATTCCTTATGCCGGAATCGATTTTAAAGATTTGTATATGTATTTTACTAAGACACACAAAAAACCTCCTGTTTTAGGTAGGTTATCTTTTATAGTTAAAGAGATATTTGGTTTCAAATATTTAAAACCTTTATTTTTAACATTTGTGTAAGTGTCTAGTATCACTGGAAAGGCAATTACTTGAAAAGTGAAATAATATGAAAGACAATTATTTGAAATAATATTTAAAAGTGCATTAAAACCAATTTCCTTTAATAAATTTAACAAAAAAATAATTTTTGTGAATTTTTGTGAAAAAAATTTTAATATTTGATCTTAAGTAAAATCTAAAGAAATTAAGAAATTTTAATTAAGTTGATTCATAATTTTTTATTTACAAAAGATTCATTTCTAAAATTTGCGTATTAATTAAAACTTGTCATTATAATATTTATCTAAACAATTAAACTAATTAAAAGTTTCATTAAGTTTGGTCCCTTTAAAAATTGTTCATTTTTGCTGATTAATACTTTGGCAAACATTATTAGATTAGAGTGATTTAGATTGACTCGACCATGAATCATAATTCATGGAATTATTTATTTGTTATAAATTGTCATTAATTTAATTTTTACCCCCACATTTATAAGGAATTTTGCCAATTTGAAAAGGGACAGTAAACAACAAAATACATATGAATATACAAATTTGTAAAAACAACAATAATTTCATATTGTTCAATGTTATATTAACATGAATTTTAATATAATACATTTAATAATATATAGAATACAAGCAAATCTATAAAACTTTGGTTTAATGAATTGTCTAATTAGTTAATCAGACTTAATTTATCGTATTTTAGTTTAAGTTATGAATTTGAATTTGCCAATCAATTTGTCATTATTTATTTGAAAGATAAAAATTATTATTTTTTACTGAAATTCGCACAAGTTTTGAATTTTAATGTAATTTTAAATTTACAAAAAAAAAATAAGTAAAAATATTATAGTCGGTCAAGTCCGACTATATAATTCGCTGCACTAAAATGGTGGTTATTATACAATACAATACTTGGACTTGCATGGAATCTATGAGTAGCAATGGACCGACCCACGCATAATTTGGAACAACGTTTTAGAATATCATAAGCTTTTTATGAGCTTAAAAGGACATTTGTGCGGAAGGTACCTGCAATATTGAATCGAACTTAGTCAATTTTAATAGGCTTAATCCTTGAACCCAAATAATATGTACCAAATTTTATCAAGATATTTGCGAACTGTAGAGTGTTCACAACGTTAAAGCTGATTGCAATTCGGAGGGAACAGACAGACAGACTCAGAAAATGATTCTAATTCCAACGGTATACTTTCAAGGTGTATGTTACAAACATCAGCACAAACACATTATACCCAAAAAACTTACTATTTGTTATTAACTTCATGTTATTATAAGTAAACAATGAAATTTAATATATCAAGAATTAATTACTTTAATTAAAAAATATATATTAATAAATTAATGACAATCCCACCACAATGATTGTGGTGAAAATTTAAAAAAAAAATAGTCAGGGGCAGTGGTTGATATGCACTTGACACTTGACAGATGTCAAGACGTAATATAGCATTACTTTGGTAACAGCTGCACAGTGAGTTTCAAAGCGTTTTCTTTAGTATTGTTGTATCTTTGAAACTATTGAATTTTTGAGATGTTTCAAATTAATTTGTAGAAAAATATGTTCACGGGTACGTTTTTTGATTAGAAAAAAATGGCAAAACTAAAATTGCAAAAAAGTACCCTGATTATATAGCTTCATGTATTACCTATTTATTCAAAAAATTGTAATGGTCCAAACTTTCTATAACGGCAGAGTGAACAATAATAGCTTATTTGTTTACGATTTTAATTCAAGTCAAATACATACTACATTTTTTTATTAAAGTTTATCGAATATAATTTTTTCGATTTTTTAAAAGTTTATTAAAAAATTTAGTTTTATTACTTTATTAGGGCCATATTACATTTTTAAAGTATATACCTTTCCAACGATACTAAATATTTATATTAATGTTTTTCATCTCCCTTCAAAAACTAACTGAAACTTATTCGGAGGTCCCGACTACACCCTTTAGCAGATAGGGACACACTGTGTGGTACAGAATTAAAGTCTATAATTTTATTAAGTTTAATAAAAACTTCATTATTAAGTTTAATAAAAACATGAACAACACGTTCAAATTCATATAATTTTTCGTTCAAATCATTTCATCAAGACCTCTGTAATATTATTCAATCGTATAATTCCTCTAGAGTTGATCATAAAAACAAAGAAATTTGTAGAAGTCAGCATCCATTAAAATATTCACATTAAAGCGATTATACGAACACCTTTTGAATTTCTATTATTATGACACTTTTTACGTGATCTGGATAGGAAGCCCAGAAAATATTGAGAAATAAATAGAGGCATTTTTAGATAATAATATTAATCTATGGAGAACAATAAAGCTTTTTTAATAATTTTATCTAAAACAAATGTTTATTATAGAATTAGAACATAAATGCGGTATGCAGGCGAATAAATTTTTGTCTTATCACTTTAGGGCGAAAAACGGTAAATTCATGGCGAAACAAGTAAGAGTGTTAGAACGACTACGTAATGCCCTACAACATAACGTAGTTATGAATATATATGGACCGATTTTCGTAGCTTGTTTAGAACACATTTAACCAAAATATTTTTATGAGACATTTATTAAAGATTTATGCTATTTTAGGTCAATTTCGAAAGTAGACCATGGACAAATCATCAGAATAATTTTTTTGCAAATAAATCTCACTCTTAACTCTTAAGTTCTTCTGATCCATAAATAAAGTTTTAAAACTGGTTATTGATTTGATAAAGAAGTTTCTTTGTGCTCTCAAAAATGTGGGGAAAATCCAGAAAATAGGATTTTTTGGATTTACTCTAAAGAGTCCAACAGGTCTGAAAAATGCCGTTACCATATGATAAATAATATGTTACTAATTATATGGTAGTAATATTTCTGTTTTCAGATTTAGGCTTTAGAATTTTAGAACGGATCTGTTAAAAGCAAAATTTTGATAAAAAAAAATTATGGGACTGAGACCTATGGGGGTTGTGGGTACAAAAATAAGGAAATATTATATAATATATATTACAAATTTGTTTGTCAACAAGAAATTCAAAAATGTTCATATTGAAAAGAGTTTATTTTTGGACTATCCCATTGGGGCCAAACTGCCAGGGTTATAAAACACTCCTCTGCTATCTTTGCAATAAACTACCAGACTCGACAAACTTCGTTTTGCCAAAAAAAAATTATAGATCATTAAAAATAGATTACAGCCAAATTTGAGAATTCTCACCGTTTATAATTCTTTAAATACTCGATAATCAATATTTGCATTGTATGGGGGGTATCTCTCCTTTGGTCCTATCCGTCATACGTTTTGTTCAGTAAAACAGTTTATTGAAAACTCTCGTTGTTATAGTAATTTAGATATTTAAAAATCAATATTTGCTTTGTATAGGGGTACCACTCCCCCTGGTCCTCTCGGAATTCTTATTTTCGAGATTTATAAAAAATCGACCTATCCCATTGTGGTCAAGAAGTTCGATCCACATTTGTGGATCGAACTTCTTGAAATTTGACAGGTGGATATACATATTGACATTGTATTTATATTTGGTTGACAAAACATAAATAAACGTAAATAAATCGATGTTTGAAATCCTACGATGGTCTACCCATAATTTCCTATAGCACCCATGTCATTCCCCGGACTAAAACGTTTAAAAACACATAAACCTCATTCAAATTTTAGTATCATTATAATGTTTTAAACTCATTAGCAGACAACAGAAAACCAAATTTTACGAGGTTCCATAATTTCTTGAAGGTACTATTTAATACCAAAAATGTGGTGTAGTGTATTATATGGTCAGGCTTGTCCGACCATAACTATATTACTTTTTTCCTTATTAATTGTAATATCTCAGATGGAGGAAAATCCCCTGTCTTCTGAATCCATTAAGAAATATCTCAGTGAAATTTCATTAAAAGATATTCTCTAGTTCTAAAATAAAAAATATAAAATGCGCTTTAAGGCACTGTGAATTTTCGCTTAAAATTCTATAAGTTACAAAATTATAAAGAGATTAAGAAAAAATTTAAATCCAAAACTCTCCTTTCACTGTTATAGAGCCAAAGTTTGTAAGAGTTTCAAAATATAATTAAATTTCATCCAAATAAGCCTAAAATAACGAATTTCTATTTTTATATTTGTTTTATCGCTACAAAAGCATTAAATTGTGTCTGAAATAAATATGAAAAAAAGATTAAATCACATCATCTAACCCTTTTCAAAAATGAAAACATTAAAATTCATTTCTTTCCGCTCCCACACTTCAGCGAACAAAAGTCGTCATCGTCATCATTATTTTTATTGGACTGTAAAAATTATATCAATATAAAAGAATCTAATAAATATTAATAATATTTATACCCTCCACCATCATAAGTGGTGAAGAGGGTATATTAACTTCATCATTCCGTGTGTGACGCTAAGAAGGAATTATCTAAGACTCCATAATGTATATATATTCTTCCTATTTTAAATCAGAAAAATCGGTTCAGAGATATTGACCCATATCTGGGACAACCTCTAAATTAAAGCGAAAAACTTTCGTAAAATTGTTAAATATAAATAGAAAAATTAAAATAAAATTAATTAAATTTTATTTTAATTTTTATTAAAAAATCATCAAAATCGGTTCAGTAGTAAAAATAGTTATAGCAAAAAATATAACTAATTTTATGACTAATTAAGGTTGCTTTGTTATATATAAGAAATACATTCATATATTGTATGTGTTTGTGAGTGTATATGTGAATTTGTGCGTGCGTATAATGTACATGAAGGAAACATAATTTATTTATTTCTTAGACATTTGTGGTGGAGGGTATTAAAGATTCGGCATAGCTTGTTTTTTTTTTCAATACAACTATTATTACGATTTATTTTGTGATATATTTTGCTTTCCTATTATTCGTATTTTGTCATTCCACTCCCATAAATGGTTTTGTTTTGTTTAGCGTCTGCTTCTTCTTCTCACGTACTTTAACACTCTATGAAAGTTTTGTTTTGTTGCTGCTGCTGTCATTGTTTTTTTTCATTGTTTGTAAACAAAAGTGAACTCAATCTTTCAAATTCTAACATTTTCACTTATCCCACACATGCAGGCAAATATTTACGGATTTTTGTCTTCATGCCCCTAAATGGCATTATATTATTATAAATTAGAGATACGAAATAGTGGCAACAACATCATCATTAAGAGCAGCATACAGTGGTTTTGGAAATAATTCTGTAACTTTAGATCTACTAAAAATTTTAACGAAATTTCTTACTGGCATTTTAAAAACGTTTACCCGTGGCCTTGAGAGACACAAGAAATTAATGGTCTGTGAAATTTATGTGTTATATTTCACTGACATATATTTAACGGTTTGCAAGTTACACAACATTGTTTAGAAACATGTTGCATTGCATAGAAAGAGACCGTTATAAAAATTTTGGTCTCTCTTTTTGAGTGAACATTATCCCTGACATTTTTTCCTCTTCAAGAAACTTAAGAACATTTTTTTGGACTACAACAAGAATCCGATAGGCCTAGTGGGTATAGTATTTCACTTATGCCCTCAAAATTGCTTGATATTCATTTATGTTAAGAATTCTTTTTTATGTTTTGCAGATAATCATACGGGCTATATCTGTGTAAATTTTTTAAATGAACCGCAAATAAAGTTTAAACAATTTTGTAAAAACTACCCGAGGTGACGAACTTTGAACATTCACTCCCTGAGCCCTAGATCCACTAGGAACATTTCCTTTTCCAATCAATTCGAAAATATCTCAAAAAAGTCCATGTGAAAATTCATTAAAAATTATTCACTAGTTCTAATGTTACAAAATTATATCCCTAAAATATGTTTTAGTACCACTGTCGGCGTTAATAAATATTTAGTGTAAAAATATAACTGGAAAAGTTGTAGAGAAAAACAACTTTTCTACTACGTGATTATATTACATGCTATTATCGTGAGTTGTTTTTTTTTAAGTGTGCGTGAATGTTTTCTAGTGAATTTTTATAATCAATAGAATAATTTCATTTCATTTTCTTAAAGATCAGTCTGTAAAGTAATTAATTCATAAAAAATGGAATTCTTTTTTAAGACAATTCTGATATCTTGAATAGAAAATCGCGATATAAAGAAGATTTAGGTTGAAGTGACCAAGAACCCAACACAAATCATCAGACATAAGACTACTAAGTAGACACCCAGACAAGAAGGGACCAAATAGAACAATTAGATTGTCCCCACTTAAGTACCTCATGACTATCAACTTTGATTGTCAGATAAGAAATAATCGGAACATGTATATTGACAAATTCCATTGCACTGTACACATGAGCTAAGCTAAACATCTACATCATATCTGCCAATGCCTTTATCTTTATGGTCAAAGACCAAACCTTACTACATGCTGATCGTTTGTAATCGAATCATTAATGCCATTTTTGCGATTTAAGAAAAATTCAATACTCGAGGTGATCAACTTTGTAGCTCTATCCTATATTTTTAAATCAATTTAGGTAAATAAGGAATGTCCAAATGTAATTAATTAAATCAGGAATGTCCAAATTTAATTAATAATATTAAATAATTCCAAATACAGAATAATTTCCAAAAAAATCTTTGGTACCACTGTGCTATATTTGAAATATTTCATCAGCTGGTCAACCTTGAAATTTATACGAAACATTATTTACTAATACTTTTCCTAACACTTGTCCTAATTTCCGTTATATAAAATGTTTGGCGATCAATTCTTCATGTGTATGTTTCATCACTCATTATTAGTTTTTTCACTGTAATATTTTAGGAATCATAATTGTTAGGTACTATTTCTGCTGTTTAAAAGTACTACAATAAAGATAATATTCCATTAAACCAAGTGTTTTTGAAAGGGAAATTTATTTATTCTCAATTTTAGAAAAATTTCCCCATCGTTCCACATAAATTCAAATCAGTGTTAGAATACTAAACATATGAACCGATTAAAAAAAGATTTGTTCCAATTACTCTCTAAATGATTAATCTTTTAGGGCGAGAGTTGAAGTAATTTAATTTTTAATAAATTCAAAAGCGTTCTGGCTCTTTTCCCCAATAATCCATAAATATTGAAATGATTTTTATTCATGAAACAATTATTTGAAAAACATGCCCCTTTTGGAATAAGAAAACACTTTCCTAATGAAATTTTTTCTTTACATGCAATCTCTGCCAAAGCTGGCGATTCATTTATAGGTGATAGCAATTTATTAATGGCTTTTCTAAGCACTGTGTATGCACCACCTTTTAAAAATGTACATAAATATTTAAAGCTGAAATAGCTTTAAAGCTTAAATGGAATATTCAGTTTTTAAGGAAAAGGAACCAAAAAAATTTGTTTCTTTTAAAAAATTAAAAAATCATTACAGAATTTTTGGTTTTAATAAGGTGATGCAAGCAAACCCCGGTATGTGGTTTCACTCTATTTAACGAAGTTAAAAGGCTTTCGAATTTGAGTCAATTCAACTTTGCCGGCGAGTAAATTCAAATCTTAAATAAAGAGCCGATTCAGTTACGTGCGGGAGTTGTTAAACTGTTGGGCAAGACGAATTGACGTTGCCAAACAACATTATTATTTTCCTCAGCACAAACTGGTCCAGCATACAGAAGCATTTTTGTATTTCCTTCACGACACACGATCACAAAGTGAACGAAAATTATTTTGATTTGACAGATTTAACAATTTTAACGCGCTACTGAATTATGCATAAGACGTGACTCACATTTCACATAGAACATTATAGTTGTACTGCCCTTTGTTATTTTAATCTAGATAGAAAGTAATTTACTGATAAGAATTTTAATTGGAAGCTTTCGAAATTAATATGGAAGGAAGAACTTGATAATCACTAGAGTAAGATTAGCAAGTACCTGGTGCGCAGTGTAACCATTCCTGGATGTTTCCTTGTTATACACGGTATATAAATTCTTCACTTCTTATGGTGGTTGAGGGTATAAAAAAATTAACAAGAAAAGGATCTGTGATTCTCTAAATGAACCAAAACACCTCCGCTCTAAGTATTTTTTTAACAGTTCAAAAGTTACATAATTAAAAAAAATGTTTTACATACACTGTGCGATGCACTTCGATACCTCCATTTAAATTATTTTGCCATTTACCTAAGATTTTTTCCAGCGATCCCGTTTCAGTTTTAAATGCTTTTTTCCTTATTAAACCTTTGTACGGGGAATAACACTTCCCTGGCCTCATCCGACGTACAATTTTTTCCATTATACAATACTCAATATTTAAAATATGAAAACGTATCCTCTTGACCCTATCCGCCCTAGATTCTTCAAAGGCATTTCAGATATTTAATAATAAGTATTTGAATTGTATAGAGAGTCCTTCTTCGTTGAAACAAAACTTTGAATATTGGAAAATTAATATTAAGGGTTATTCCTGCCCCTTATAGATACCGTCCTACAGAGATAAGGAGAGAAGTACCTTCCCCATTTGTCCTAACCGTTCTACATTTTTTTCTTTTAAATCAGTTTTATTAGAGAATCGCTGGGACATTTTTAAAAGATTTTAAAATATTCGATAATAAATATTTGTTTCGAAAGTGGAGTACCTCCACAGCCCACCCGTTTATTATTTTTCTTTAATTGGAACACATTTTTAAAAATCTCCTTGTAAAAGTTCTATAGTTCTTTTATAAAATTAAGGGATGTCCTTCTTGGCCTTATCGAGAGAAAAAAATAGCTAATGTTTCCTTTCAGACATACAGTTGTTTGTTTGGAAGCTTCCGACAAATTTTGACTCAACTGAGATAAAAACGGCTGAAACATAGAAGGGTACATTGGAGTCACTTTTTACAGTTTTTTTTAATTTTTAGTAAAAAATCTTGTTTTTAATTTTATATAATTTTCTGTGACGTCATTAAATTCTAAGAAAATGAGTAATTTTTATTTCTTTCTGCTTCTTTGTCTGACTGTTCATCCGTCCCTTTGTTTGTCTACATTAATAGCAACGACTATTTAATTCTCTTCATAATTTGTTTATTTTTGTGCTTTTTATTTACACCCTTCGAAGAATTGAATGGAATATGTAAATTTAATATACAAAATGTTTCATTTACACCTTCCATCACTAGATATTGCATTTGGTTACAAATGAAGTTTAACGTCATCGATATAACTATAAGGATCAAGATATTAAAAAAAATAAGCCACTATAGCATAAGAACCTTGGCAGGGTTTTCTCCATTTTCTCCTTCTACAAGTAATGAAAGCCTATTTATAACAGGGACTTTACGTTAAATGTTAAGTCCGTTGCCTAAAAAAAACAAAAAATCTCATATGTGCAAAGGTGAAGTGTATAGAAAATTCGTCACGGCCGAATTTATCTCTTTTACTTGTTGTATATTAAAAGTGTTCATTGAATTTGTTTTGGTCTAAAGTACCACTTTAACTTATAACATTATTACTTTTTGTTTAGGTGACATAAGGAAAAGACACATAAGTTTATACATAATATTTTCAACATAAATATTTTTATTTTCTTTATGTGTATTTAGTTGTTAATAAAATAATGAAAATTGTTGTTGATTCATCAATTTATGACAAATGACAAGGACTTAGACTGTAAGTAAACATCTAGACTTCCTACATACTATTTATTGCAGACTTAGTCATTCTGAAATTAACATTAAATTCAAATAAAATAAAATAAAATAAAATAAAATAAATAAAATAAAAAAAACTATATTTGGCTCTACTGTATTTCATAAAAAGGGTTTTATATTAGAACTATAGGACTTTTGTATGGGAGCAAATTAAACTATTGAACGAATCTTTACTAATTTTAATTGGCATCGTGTTAAATCATCTATCATCTTGAGATATCCCTTAAAATGTGATCTGTACAGTTTTCACAACTTACAACTAAAAAAAACAATCTAATTTAATTTCGGCCGTGCCGAATTTTTTAATACCCTTCACCTTTGCTTATATGGATTTTTTATTTTTAAGCAAAGGACTAACAATTAACGTTAAGTCCCTGGTTTATGAACCGATTTTGAAAAATGTAAAAATATAGGAAAATATGTTTTTGTCTATAACTCAAGAACTAATGGCCCGATTCTTTCCATGTCTTCAGCGCAGAAATCCGCTAAATTAATTTTTGATAATTCCTTAGCCATTTATAAACCAATTTTCCTGAATTTTAATAGCAAAATTCTCGAAAGCATTTAAAATCGTTTGATATACATGTAATGTAGGTTAACTAGATGTCGGCTTTAAAAACTTGATTTAAACCGATACACGGACGGACAGACAGACGGATATAGCTCAAACAATTTCTTTTTTCATACAGATCCAGAATATATTTACTTTTTTGGGTCTTAGTCAAAAATTGTAGAAATTACAAACGGAATGACAAACCTTCTCATCTAGTCTGGAGAGGGGTATAAAAACCCTTTTTTAGAAATCATTCCAAAACTTTGGAGAGCTCCTCTCGGGCTGGAGAAAGAGAGAGCTAGAAACTCTTTCAAAACTCTCAGCACTATCTGAAATATAATACTCAACATTGTTTAGAAACATGTTTAATTACACTGTTAAACAATTATATATGCCAAAGGTATCGTTGGAAAGGTAATGTCCTCCACAAATTTTTCAAAAAAGCAAAAGAAAAAAGAAATTGTAAAGAATGTGTAATATTTAATCTTAAATAAAATCTATAAAAATAAAAATCTGAACTAAATATGTCAAAAAATGGTTCAAAATTTTACTTTGGTCTAAATATCTCTTACACTATAAGAGACGCACGCATGTTCAAATAAATCGTAAATAAAGTTTTGGCTATTTAAGAAAATGTCGTACCAGAGGTGATCTATTTTGGAGATCCACAGCCGAACCCAGCACCGAATAGGAAAATATTCTCCTTCAAATCAATTGCAAAACATCTAAAGAATGTCCATGTGAAATTTCATTAAAAATATTCATTAATTCCAAAGTTACAGAAATATTTCTGAAATAGGGTTTTGGGGCCACTAAACAACGTTAAATGACAGACCAGACTGGCTGGCAGTTAAACAGACAACGTTAAATTTTTTAGATATTTTTCTCCTTAACAATTTTTTGTGTAATATTTATTAAACTTTTATTTATGTAAAAATCAATTAAGTTTTAATAAACAATAAACCCATTAAAGACAATTATCAGACAATGAAGATGTAAAATTTTTATATTCAGTATTTCATATTGTTCAGTCAATTTATTTACAAATCAATAAATTGAACCAATTTAATAAAAATAATAATAAACATTTTGTAATAAAACTAATAATTTTAACAAAAAAAAATTCAATAGAAATATCGAACAATTAATTATTCTTAAATGAATTTATTTATTCCCGGGACTAATAAAATGCAGCGTAATAATTCTTTGAAATTACACAGAAAGAGAAAACGATTTGTTTGTGGGTCACAAATTAATTATTTGATCAAAATTGTTTATTTTCGGAAATAATTTTAAAAAATCACTTAAATTTATTAAAATTAAAAATCGTATTACATAACAGGTATAAACGTTATTGTCAAGATATGTTCTAGTCCGACTTTTGGTAGTCTATACCACATTTTTGATTAAAAACCATAGCTACGAAAAGTTTATGAACAACCCTCGTTTATTTTGCTTTTTGATTTATGATTAAGAAAGAAAAACATTATTATGATACAAATAATTTGGAAAGGAGTTTTTTTATATTTAGAAGAAATAATGTGCCGACCCTCGTATAATTTTGAACATCGATTTTAGTTTATATTTATCTTCATTAGACCAATTATTACTACAATACTAAATTATCTGTAAGATTTATGCCCTTCAAAGTGATATTTGGAAGGGGGCTTGTATGGGACCTATAGGAAGTAATGGACCGATTCTAGCAGTATTTGCAGCTACATGGTTAGGTAACGACATGGCGATAGGATTGGAAGGAGTATTTATGTAGAAGAACCAGAAAACAGAATATTTCTCTCACTACTGAACTATAATACGGTTCTTCTAGTATCGATAGTCAAATCAGCAATTAAGGTCATTTCATCGCAGGATAACATGTTTAAAACTATCCTAAATTGTAAAGACGCTACTCTTAGGATTAAAGCATAAACATAATCTGGTTACATGAGTACTAAGAAATTGTTAGAAACCAGAAAGCAAATAATCTGGCAAGTATGTGTAAAGAGCTTGAATACATAAGATTACAAAATCCAATGGGTTTTAGGACAGTAAGGAGAAAGCTTAAAGAATGAGCGAAAGCTATCAATAAAAGAACAGTTGATAGAGATCCAGATAAGAGAAAAATTTTGAGCGTAATGGATTTAAGTAAAAGTGAAACTGATGTGTATCTTTAGGGACACTTATAACGCATTGGAGCAGCCAAAGACCTTTAAAGATATCTCAAAGAAATTCCATCTATTTACAGCGGAAATATTTCAAGGTTCATTTCATCTGGGACATACTCTGTGACCCTCCTAAGGCCACCTCGTGTATGCTGATTTTTTAAAAATTTATTTAAGAATTGGAAAGGGATTGGCCTTGTAAATTTTTTATAAACATGCGCTTATTTGTTTACGATAGCTCTTACAGTTTCAGAGATATTCAGTCGTATTAAATTTTTAACCCATTTTTAAACTTGTCTCATTTTAGTCCTTTTAAAGTTAGTTAATAATGGTTATAGCATTTTTAGTCTCCGCCAAATTCCCTATAAAAGTCTAAAAAATATATGATTATATTCGGCACAGCTTTTGCTTTTATTATAGAAAAATCTGCTAAGAACTCTTAACTGAATTGGCCCCTTCTCTGTTTAGGAAAAGTTTAGAATAAAATATTAAAACATTTAAACAAATTAAAAGTCATTTCAGCAATTGACTTCAAATTCTAATTAATTAATAAAAAAAAACATTATATCCATATGAGGAAGAGAAACAACAATACAATACATTCCATAATAAATATTAAATAACAACAAAAAACAACAACAACAAATACAAATAAAATTAATTGATGAAATCAATTTATTAATAAACATTTTGTGTAGAAAATAAAAATATCAACAAACACTAATTTGTGAAATAAAAAAAACAACAACACATTAATGATCATTAAGTAAAAATAAAAATAAGTATGAATGCTATATTCGGCTATACCGAATATTTAAAACCCTCCACTACAAATTCGTGTGAAGTTAATACTTTATGTTCCGTAAATATACATATACACACATGCACTCGCAAATGTATTCTTTATGCAAACGCGTTTCTTAATTATAACATCACACCGTACTACATTATGGCCAGTAAAAAAGATCATTGGAAAAGTAATTGGAACCAATTTGAATAATCCCATTTTTACAGTTCTTTAGATATTTGATAATTAATATTTGTTTTGTAAGGGAGTACCTTTCCCCTTGATCCTACTCATCCTATATTTTGATCAGTAAAACAAATTTTTGTGAAAGTTCTTTAGATATTCGATTATTAAAATTTTCTTTGTATGGGGGTCACCAATCACCTTATCCTATCCGTCCTCCTTTTTGTCTAGAAAAATAGTTCCTTTATAAAGTGGTTGGGACCAATTTTGAAAAGTTCTTTAGCTATTAGTTAATCAACATTTACTTTGTTTACTCTCCTCTTGAAAAAGTTATTGGTACCAAATTTTAAAATTTTCGATATTCTCTATCTATAGATTTTTGATGATTAATATTTTCTTTGTATGGGGGTTATCTTCTCCCCTGATCCTATCCGTCCTACATTTTGTCCAGTAAAGCAGTTTCTTGAAGAAGTGATTGAAACCAAATTTGAAAGTTATCGCTTTTCTATTTCTTTAGATATTCGATAATTAATATTTGCTTTGTATGGTGTTTGCCTCTCCCCCAAGTCCTATCGAAATTTCTTACAGCCTATGTTACTTTTGGTTATATTGGGGCTCATTCTGTGAAATTTTCGGAAAAATTGCTCCAATAGTTTAGCTGTCTATAATTCCCAAACAAACAACTAAACAAACAGGCAAACAAACTCAGATTCATTTGTATATTTATTTATATTTTTGGCTATAACTTTTTCTATTGAACCGATTTTGAAAATTTCATTCCAATTAAACGACTTATAATAGACTATTTTTCGGAAGTTCATCGTTTCTACTTAGAGGTTGCATCAGATATTGGTATATCTATACTAATTGTGATGGTAGATAGAGTAAAAATGTTATCGTCGTTCAAGCCCGACTGTCTAATATTCTACACCACAATTTTGGTTCAAAATATTTCTATGGGGTTATATGGGACCAAAAAGAAATTATGGACAGACCATCTTATAATTTTGCTCATGAATTTTTGCTTATATATATATTTGTATGGGAGCTACCCGAAATATTAATTCAAAATAAAGTATATACCAAATTCCATCGTGATGTCTAAAAAATTGCGAACTGTATAGTCTGCTGGATAGACAGACAGACGGCAGACGGACATTGTTAAATCGACTAGGAAAATGATTCTGAATAGAACGGTATGCTTGAAGCTGGGTGTAACACCCAAGATACAAACATTAGCAAAAACGCATAACACCCCAATCACTTTCGGTAGTCTGTAGGGTGTAAATAACAACACTAATGATCATTAAGTGAAAATAAAAACAAGTAAAAATGTTATAGACCGTCAAGCCGGACTATATAATACCCTACACCACTTTGTAGTTTGTAAATGACTGCTACAACAATTTTATAAACGACCCTCGTATAATTTGCTTTTCTTATTTATACTTAAGTGTGCAATAGATTATTACGATACCAACATTTATCTGAAATTTAGGATTTTTCCTAGAGAATTATATGGAAGCTAGAAAAAGTTAAGGAGCGAACATAACCCATATCAATAGACATCGTCTTTGGGTTAAAATAATAGTACATACCATATGTCATTAAGATATTTTTAAAACTGCGATCTGTACTTTGCGAACAGGATTTACTTGGAAAACCAACCGGAAGGACGGGCGTATTCTTAGTCGAACGGTATATTTCGAAGTAAATATTATCCCCACACCTTATATGGGAGTGTAGGGTATAATAACAACAATAAATTCATAAAATATTAAATTAAATATTATAAGAAAATATATTTATTCGTATAACTAAACAAATAGTTGTCATAATTTTATTAAAATTTATTATTAAAAAAAAGTACAAAATTATACAAAATTAACTAAAAAATAATAAATAAAATTAAACAATTGAAAAATTACTGTTTAAATGAAGTGAGCTGCCACAACAACAATAACAACAAAGAAATTTTTTAAATCGCATACAACAAATTTAATAATTTAATAATAAATAATGATTTATCATCATTTTTTTTTTAATAAAATTTCTTTTTAATATTTTTTTTAGCAAAATTATTTATTTTTTAAAATTGGAAACAAAAAAACTACAAAACACACACACACAACAAAAATACACTAATTTTATTTTTATTTTAAACTAAGAAATTTTCATTTGGAAAAATGCCAGTGTTTCACACAAAAACAATTGAAAGCATTTTAGATCCTGTAGCTCAACAGGTAAGTTTTTTTCTTCATTTATTTTTTTATTTATTTATTTATAAATATTGTATTTGAACTTTTATTACAAACCACAAAATAAATAATATTTTATTCTTAAATTTATGTGTGATCTACATTGCACAGTGGGGCATTATAAATTTAATTTTTTTGGAAACAAATCTGTAACTTTTGAACCATAATGAATATCTTAATGAAATTTTACATTTATGCTGTTTTTTATGACACCGAAACCGGAAACCGGTTAACTATTATATTCAGCTTCATTTTTGTATATTCCAAAATGACTGTGTAATCAAACAAAACTCGGTTAACTTTTTTTTTTTTTTTTTTTTTTTTTGAAAATCCTATTTTTGAATAGCTCCAAAATCGTTTTTCTGAAATATCGGTTTTTTGAATACTAATTGAAGCGAATAAACATATTTATTTGAAATATAACATATATAATCTTGTCCATATTTTAGGGATATAAAAAAATGTAAAATTTTTCATACAAAAGTTTCAATCCATGTAACCCGTATTTTAAGATATAAGGTCGTCCGGCTCTTTATTAAGGATAAATTAATGATAATTCTACCTGTGCGATTTGAGAACTTAGAAAATAAACAAGCTATGTTTAGGGGCAGATCTTTGCCCCAAGCCCAAATTAGTTTACACTTGTTTACATTAAGAACAAGAATGGTTTGATCAGTGAATTAAAGTTATTTTATTTTTGAAAAAATCTAAAAATATCTATTTTTAAATTTTCAAATTCAGGTTAATATAGCTTTTTAACCGATTTATATATTTCTAAGATTATTATTAAAAATGGGTTAACAATTTATTTCAACCTGAAATATCTGAAACTACACATATGAGAGTATTTTTTATAGAGATTTATAAGGACTATCTATTTTAAATTTGTATATAATTCATAAATGCATTTTTGACGATGTTAAAAAAACAATATATCATAGGTCAAGGGCCACCGGTTACCATCTGTAAATATGTGAAATTTTTAGATGTCTCTAACGGTTCCAAAGTTACTGATTTATTTCAAATTTTTTTAACTGCGTGCCAAACATTTGACATAAATCTTATAGCCCTTCACAAGACCTTTAAGAACATGAGTTCTTTATCTTCTATAGTTTACGAGTTATTTGCATTTGAATTTTTAACTTTAAAAATTTTGCAAGATTTTGAGTAACTTTTTTTACTACTCTAAAGTTTTGTGCACTCTTGTTAAATGTTCCTTTTAGTTAAAAGTATTTATTAAATATGATAAATGAATGAGGTCAATAGCTCTATCTAGTCCAGAAAAAGGAAAATATTAATTCATAAATATAAAAAATCACAAATTATTGATTTTCCAGCATTCATTTACATTTACAAAATTTTTTTTCTTAAAAATTGATATGAAATTGCTTTCTCAATTTTACGTCCAAAACCTCTTTTTAGACGTTCTCGAATTTGAACTATATTTGACAAAAATGTTGACATCATATGTTCTAAAACTCCATAGTCTGAATCGTAAAAAATAATGCAGTCTTTAAAATCATTATATGTCTCTAATAATATAAAAATCAGTTTTACTAGACCCTAAATAAATGTAGACTCTATAGACCAAAATCCAAAAAAAAAACTCACTTTTGAAATATTTCTTCACATTTTTTGGGAATTTAAGAAAATTTTTTTAATAAATCAATAACTGTTTTTCACATTTTTATTGTGATTCTAAAAAAATCAGAATTTTCTAAAATTTCAGAAAGATATTTTTTAATTTCTCCAAATCTTCATAAAAACTGGTTAAAAAAAACTCAATTAAATTCTATAGCAAAAACTGCAAAATTTGGACCATTTGCTTAAATCTTTATTGCAAATAGACCATCTTCATCCAGCCGTTCAAAAGTTGCATATTTTCTTTAAATGCATTCTGCCCCACTGTGCATTATGTATGAATATGTATTTTTATATTCAAAATTAGAAAATTATATACGTAGGTTGTGTGACAATTATTAATGTCAGAATTTTAATTTCCATATTTAAAGAAATTATATTCTCTGTAATATTGTATAATTTAATTAACCTGGACTGTAAAAATCACGGTTTTATAGTTATCATAGAATGATCACTAGGAATTTTTAATAAATTTTCTGTTCGTAGAACCGCATTTTTCTTCTAGAACTTAATAAGAAACAGAGATTCTACAATTACTTTTTGGAAATAACCCAGTAACACTTGAACTGTTGTAGATATCTTTATAAAATTGGGCATGGTTTCAGCTGAGTTATTTTCAAGATGATCTCGTGGATTATAAGAACCAGCTGACCGAGAGATTTTCGTCAAACGACCTTTATAGCGTTAAGATGATCACTTCAATCAAAAAAGTAAAACACTTTTCATGAGGAGGGGGTTTTTGGATATTTTCATGAGGAAAAGTGAGATTTTCATTAATTTCCAGATATTGGGGCAAGTTTATACTCTTTATACTGAAATGTTCAAGAAATATCGTAACAGGTTTTAATTTCAATCTATATATAAATGATGAAAAATTGTTTGTTTGTCTGTTTGTTTGTTTGTTTGTTTGAGGCATATAGACTGCTACTGGAGTGATTTTGCAGAAATTTTCACAGAATGATCCCCATATACCCAAAAGTAACATAGGCTTTAAAAATTTCGATAGTAACAAGAGGAGAGGTACCCCATACAAAGCAAATATTGATTATCGAATATCTAAAGAACTACTTAATCAAGGAACTGGTTTACTAGACAAAATGAAGGACGCCTACATACAAAGAAAATGTTGATAATCGAATATCTAAAAAAACCGCTACTCCGAGAGTTTTCAATTTTGGTCCAAATAAATGTTTCAAGTAACTGTTTTACTGGACTGAATGAAGGGCGCAAAGCCTATGGCAAAGCAAATGTTGATTTTCGAATATTTCAAGATCTCTAACAGGAAAAGTTCTTAAATTCGACCCCAAACAATTTCTCAAGAATTTTTTTTACTGATCAAAATATAGCAAAGGGAAGGATCAAGGGGAAAGGTACAATACAAAGTAAATATTAATTATCGAATATGGTACTTTCTTCCATTCTTTTTAATTTTAAAATTTATATTTTTGAAACTGTTAAAATTCTACATTTTAAGATTTACTTAGATACAATAATACTGAGTTATTTCCAAAAAATCCGAATATCTGGGATGCCAAAGAATTAATTTGATGGGATTCTAAAAGTGTTTTGTATTATTTAACTTGGAATCGGTTATATTCACATTAAAAAATAATTCAAATATTATTCTATCAAGTAGAAATTTTGATTAAACTCAAATAAATTAAAAAGGTTCTCATTATTGCACCCAGTAAAAAGTATCTAGAACATTTAGATTTTTTAATCTCATTACTTAAATGAATTTGCTCCTTCAAAATTTATCTCTACCCCAACCGTTTAATCTTAATTATGTAAACGAACTTTTTGCTAAAAATTATTGCATTAAAATGGACTTCAATGTAATCTACGACAATTAAAATGTGTAATTAAATTTTGACATACAACAGCAATTTAATATAGTTTATGGCTGCTCTTTTTCTTCAACTTTCGCCGTTTAAATGACAAACAAAAATGACATTTTTAAAATGTCATATGAAAAATGAGTTTCAAATTGAATTAAATTAAAAAAGATGATTATCAAATACATTTTTGTATGTACATACAATACATATGCACGTATGTGTGATTATTTTAGCAATTTGTTAAATATTTAAAATTAAAAAAAAAAATCCAAGGCTAATTCAGGGAGGTATAGTCACAAAAAAGGCGAGAATACCTAGTTTAGGTTGTATTTTCAGCCAGAGCATAATCTTCTTACACTTATGTCTGGTATCTATGAAAACGCGTATAAATCATGTAAAATAAATGTTACTTTTTCACTAAAATGAACACCCTATAATTTCAAATGCCGTCCGGCACAAAATCTTGTTTGGATGTTTATCTTACATAAGTATAGCGTATTCAAAAAACCAACATTTTCTGAAAACTTGTTTTCGAGTTATTCGAGAAATAAGATTTTCTTAAAACCGGTTTCGAATACGGTTTTATGTTAAAAAAACCTATTAAAAAACTAACAAACAAGGCTAAAAATGGATTAAAAAATGTATATCAACTATTATATATCTGAAACTATAAGAGATAACATGCACAAATTTATTTTTTCTCTATTTGGAGGGCCACCGTTCCAATTTATCTCGACAACATCACATCACAAGAAATCGATGTGGACACATACATATATATGTTAATAAAAACGAAACCAATAAACTTACAGTTTAAATTTTTTATCGCAAGTGATGAAATTTTGCACCTTTTTCGGAAACCCTTCTATTAACATTTTTATAGTGCTTTCGGCCACTTAGCTCGAACAGGTAGTCAATCGCGTTTAAAATCTACCACAAGTTTGGACACCCTTTTGTGTTCTTCAATTCTTTTTTAACAAAAACCCAATATCGCCCTATTGGTCTTAGTTCCATGCAGTTTAGAGGATTTTCCACTCTTAGCGCAAATACCATGTTTTTGTTCCATTTTTGTGTTTTTTTGTACCATAGTAACAGATCGCCAAGTCAGAACAAACATAAGTGGACACATTATGAAGCCTTATGAACGGAAGTAGCATTTTATATTACGGTATTTATAGAACCCGTTGTAAAAAATAATTGCCATCTTTTGCCGCATCTGCATATTGCTTGCCAGACCAAGAACTTTTTGGAAAGTTTTGATTACTTTTGTGTCCTAAAATCTATTTTTACATTTCCTTGAGCACTTACAATTTTTGATCAGAATGTTGTGAAAAACCTGCCGACCATACGTTTCGTCATCCATTATGTAGCAAGAATATTTTACAAAACTTGAATTCAATTACCGTACTCCGTTCCTGTCAGGAACTTTTTAAGCCATGCATGTAATTAAAACTGCATTAGCTTTAACATTTCATACTAAATAGTCCGAGCTCTGAAATAACCTTGGCCAACTTTTCGTAGAACCAATTTGGGTTTTGTTGAAAATATTTAATAATTTTTGACGCTTTTTTTCTGGTCACTCAGTTTAATCAGATTAACAATATATTGATTTGTTTGACTTTAAACTGACATGTTTTATAAAGGTAAATCGATCGGAAAACAAATCAAATAGTACTTGGGTTAAAGTTTTAATTATATGGGCTGTCCGGTCAGAAAATCCTTTCATTATATTAAGGATTATTTAAAGATTTATCTATCTTTAAGATTTGAGAGCTAAACAAAAAAAATTAATTTTTTTAGTTGATACGGATAGGGCTTGTGGGTAGATTTTGATTCCAATTTCATTGAAATATGTTTTACACGCCTTCTGGATAATATTAAAAAAACAATAAAGTATTAAAAGTCCGATCAATAATATTAGCTCGAAAACATCTCCAATCTTTTAAAATTTCTAACACTACAAAAAATTATTTCCAGAAAACCCGAAAAATCTGTCTAATATCACCTATTCATTAAAAATTGTTCCCTTCCTTTGTTAGCATAAATTTCCAATACAAAATATTGAAACTAAATACTTTTTTAAGACATTTCAAAACTAAATTTAATTTTATACCCCTTTATTTTAACATTATCATTCCGGGTGTAACGCTTAGAAGGAATCATCTAAGACCCCATAATGTATGTATATTTTTGCATCACATCAAGATCTGAGTCTATTTAGCCTTGTTCTGAATGTTGTTGGCACACTCACTTTCGCAATAATTAACATAGATCAATGAAATTTGGACTGAGAGTTTTTAATAGTCCTGAGAAGTTTCCTATTTAAAATCTGCCGATATCCGATATCTGAGACAACCAACAAGAACTTTCTTAAAATTATCAATTATAAATCAATAAATTAGAATAAAATAAATTATCATAATATTAAAAAATGTGTACCTCATTACTATTTCAAAAATCATCAAAATCGGATCAGTACATAAAAGTTATAGCCAAAAATTTTACTCATTTTATAATTAAGGTTTCTTTGTTATATAAGAAATACCCTGCAAACATGTTTTTCTTGCCGAAGTGGCTTAAAAGAGTTTTCCAGAAGTTGAAAGTCATCTCGGAAAATATCTTTAAAGTATCATAAAAATAACGTTGGGAAAACTGTTCCTCCCCGAAGTGGCTTCCAGACAACTCTTAGAAAAAGAGAGTTCTAGAAGAGTCTGAGAAGACACTTCAAGAAAACGTTCAGAAGTCACTACTTAAACTCTTTCAGAAATGCCTTCTAGAACACTTCTGTAAGTGCCTACAACTTACTTTTTCCCCAAAATATTTTTTAAATAAATGTTTATTTGTTACATTTAAAATTATATAAATAAATGAAAATAACAGGTAACAGGTAATCGCTATACAAAAAATAAATACAAAAAATTAAAAAGTAATATATATTAAATAAAAATTAAATTTTTTTTAAATTATTTACTATCTCCTAAATAACTTTTGGAAGACGCTCGCTATAATACTCTAAATAACTTCTAGAAGGCACTTCCTTATATACTCCGAGAAAATTAAGTTTTTGTAAATTGTTTACTTCTGGAATATCAAGTGTCAATAAGTAATGTATTTTGTTTTTGTAAATCTACGAAAATCTGCCAACACTCTTCCTGAAGTGACTAAAAAGTGGCAACCGCAACAATTTTAACCTCTAAATGTTTAAAGGGAATGCATTCATAAATTGCATGCGTTTGTGAGTGTATACGTGTATTTGTATGTGCGTATAATGTACATGTACGAAACAGAAATTATTTATTTCTTAAGCATTTGTGATGGAGGGTACTGAAGATTCGGCATAGCCGAATAAAGCATTCTTACTTGTTTTACTTTAATTAAAACAATCTTTGACATAGAACTCCCACACATCATTAGGAATTTTTATAAACATTTATACACTAAATAAATATTATGTTGTTTATTATAAGCATAACTTTATAAATAATTTATTATTTATTATTAATGAACAATGACGTCATAGAGAAGTAAAACACAGAAAGAAAAGTGTGGGTTCAAACGACATTGATCTTGTCAAATTAATAACACCTGCTCATTTAAAAGTAAACTTTTTTACTTGGACAACTTTTAATCTTACTACATTTGGTTATTGAGAAAAACGTTTACAAATTATATAAAATATTCCGGCAATTGTTTTTTAATAAAAAATCGCCTTGAATAATAGGTGATGATTTTATTTATCTACACACACCATTTACGTACTTTATTAAGAATATTGATGACCAGTTAGATATTCATTCATTAAAAAAATACATTAAATTATATTCCCACTATTCAGAAGATAAGAAATTCGAATTTGTTGAAGAGAAATTTTAAAATAATATTCTTAACCAAGGCGAATTAAAGAGCTTCAATCAATAGACGACATAATTTTTGACAGTTCTTTTTAGATGTCAAAAATTTCTTTGTACTGAACAAATTTTTATAAATGTGTGATATGAAAATATCAACAGAATTTTACAGTAGTGGGTGATCAAAATTTCAGTATACCGACCAGATTCGAATAATTCAACATACCGGGATTTTTCACTCGGTTAACCGGTTTTTAATGGAAATCACTTTCAATTTGATTGAAGAAATATTTTATATAGATATAGCCCTTATAATTGTCTTCATAAAAATATTAGAATATCTCTTATAGTTTAAGAGATGTTTAGACCATACAATTTATGTATGTAAAATATTTTTTCAATCAAATCATAAATAACATTTTGGCGATTTTTTCGAAAATCGTCATAACCGAGGTGACCAAATTTGGACATTCACCTCCATAAAATTCACAAAATTCGACATATTTGTGTTTTTACAGTTTGGCTTCTACCCACCAAAATTCCATATACAACTAAGAGTAAAAAAGTATGACTTATCATCCGATTGAAAATGATCCGGAGAAAATATTTCAGTTGGTTTATATATTCAACCTTAGGCGAAGCAGGTCATCAACTATCACAGAAGAGGTTGCACACTTGAAAACATAATCTCCAATCATTACAACGCTCGGCAAAATGTTGCAAGACCGGCTAAAAACTATTTTGAAAAATCTTGATTCCTCCGATCACCATTTATTTTGATCGGTGCAGAACTCCATTAAGTTAATTAATTTTTTATCTCAAAACGGGAGCAATCTCCTTTTAATTGCCCAATTTTCATTGTAGCATTTTTTCGATTAAATAAACGAATAATCTCAATTAAAATTAAGAAAATATAAATGCTTTTATACGAATATCTGCCAGTGTTGTATATTTATTTTCGTTTATCCAATAAAATTGTTGATGAGTAATACTTTCTTTTTCGTC
This sequence comes from Cochliomyia hominivorax, assembly GCA_004302925.2. NCBI lineage: Eukaryota > Metazoa > Arthropoda > Insecta > Diptera > Calliphoridae > Cochliomyia > Cochliomyia hominivorax. The sequence goes on along the minus strand of PYHX02000495.1, from coordinate 75,175,253 downwards.
CAATATTACAGAGCATTCAGTCAAAGCTATCAAAAACATATGTGGGGATTTTAATGCTGTAAGTCCATTCTACACCCACAACCAAATAATAATTTAAATTTCAAAAATCTTTGCGCGGAAAACCATTGATGTTTTTCCTCAATTTCGATTTGTCTCATGTTCTATAGCATTTTCAACGGCAGTATGATGTTTATAAAACTTTATGATTTTGAAAAAATGCCAAAAATATATTTTCGTTTGTTTAGATCACGGAATAACGTATTTTTTTATTTATATGTATTATTATTTATGTTAGAAGTCAAACTGAATTATTACAAAGGTGTAGGGAATTTAAAAATACTTATTTAAAGATTTATTAAAGATTCTTGTCATTTAGGTATTATAATTTAAGGCCTTTTTGAAGGATGGTCTTTTTTAGCATAATTTTTAATTTTACAAGTACTACACAGTAATGACTCTTAACTATACCATTACGTCTAAAGGCATTTCGAGCTTTTAAAGAAAAATTTCCAAAAACTTTTTTAGTTTTCACTGTACAATAATATTTTTATTTTTTACTTCATCATCTTAGGTATCTCGTTTGGTTATTCTTCACGAAGAAGCTGAAGATGGCAATGCTATGCCAGATCTTAGCCGACCAGTACAAGTTGTATCGGCAGCTGTTGCCAATCTGGTTAAGGTGGGACGTGAAACTATCAATAGTTCAGATGATAAAATTCTACGCCAAGATATGCCATCAGCATTGCAACGCGTTGAGACTGCTTCGCAGTTACTTGAAGAAGCTTCAGATATGTTGCGTGCCGATCCATATTCAGGACCTGCTCGCAAAAAACTAATTGAAGGAAGCCGCGGTATACTGCAAGGCACCTCTTCGCTTTTGCTCTGCTTTGATGAATCTGAAGTACGAAAAATAATACAAGAATGTAAAAGAGTTTTGGACTATTTGGCGGTAGCTGAAGTCATCAATACAATGGAGGATTTAGTGCAATTCCTTAAAGATTTATCGCCTTGCTTGAGCAAAGTGTCCCGTGAAGTGGGTGCCCGTGAAAAGGAATTGACCCATCAGGTGCATAGTGAAATATTGGTGCGTTGCTTGGAGCAAGTTAAAATTTTGGCTCCAATTTTAATCTGCAGTATGAAAGTGTACATACATATTGTGGAACAACAAGGTAAGGGAGTAGATGAAGCAGCCGAAAATCGTAACTATTTGGCGTCTCGTATGAGTGATGAAATCCAAGAAATTATTCGTGTACTCCAATTGACTACATACGATGAGGATACAAGTGAATTGGACAATTTGACTGTTTTGAAAAAACTCAGCAATGCTGTTAATACTAAATCTGAATTGGCCAATGATTGGCTTAACAATCCTTATGCTTTGCGAGGTGGAGTGGGCGAAAAGGCTCTAAGACAAATTATCGAAAATGCTAATGAGATTTCCGAACGTTGTTTGCCTCAAGATTCTTACCCCATTCGTCGTTTGGCTGACGAAATTACTGCCATGGCCAACAGTCTTTGTGAGTTACGTCAAGAGGGTAAGGGAACTTCTCCCCAAGCGGAATCGTTAGCAAGAAGTATACGCGAAAAATTGGGAGATTTACAATCTCAAATACAAAATGCCGTTGTGGGCGTTGATAAGGCCGGTGTACAACAAACTGCTCATACTATTCAGGGCCGTTTGGAACAGGCCGTTAAATGGTTGCAAAATCCCGAAATAAATGATGGTGGTCTTGGTGAACGTGCAGTTAATTTAATAGTAGAAGAAGGTCGTAAGGTAGCTGAAGGTTGCCCTGGACATCAAAAGGCAGAAATCATGCAATTGTGCGATGAAGTAGAGCGCTTAAAGCGCCAGGCAGCTGGTAATACTCCTGTAGCCAAAGAAGCTGCTAAGAAGTTAACTCAAAAACTTCACGAACTTAAGGCAGCTGTGCAAAATGCTTTGGTTAATCGTATTGTACAAGATTTTATGGATGTTAGCACACCCCTTAAACAATTTACCGATGCTGTTATGTTGCCGGAGGGCACACCCGGACGCGAACAAAATTTCAACCAGAAATCTAACAATCTACAAGCCTTTAGTGATCGTGCTTCGAAAACTTCGCGAATGGTAGCAGCTGGTGGTGCTTGTGGCAATAAAAAAATTGCTGAAATTTTACTCTCCTCAGCTGGCCAAGTTGATTCAATGACCCCTCAGTTAATTAACGCTGGCCGAATTCGTATGAATTATCCCGCCAGTAAAGCTGCCGATGAGCATTTGCAAAACTTAAAACAACAATACGCCGATACTGTTTTACGCATGCGTACTTTGTGCGATCAAGCCACCGATCCTGCCGATTTTATTAAAACCTCAGAGGAACATATGCAAATGTATGCCAAGCTATGTGAGGATGCCATTCATGCCAAACAACCTCAGAAAATGGTAGACAATACTTCGAATATAGCGCGTTTAATTAATCGTGTTTTGTTGGTGGCCAAACAAGAGGCGGATAATTCCGAAGATCCCGTTTTTACAGCAAATCTAAATGCTGCTGCCAACAGATTGGAAAGTTCATTGCCAGCTATGGTAGGAGATGCCAAACGCGTTGCCACCAATATAAATGATCCAGCGGCAGCTCAAGCCTGGAAAAACTCATTCCAAAGAGTAAGTCAAATTAGATTTATTAAAAATATAGTACATGTTTAATCTGTTAAATTTATTTGTTTATAGCTTTTGGGAGATGTAAAAGATGTGAGAACAGCTATTGCACCACCAGCCCCACCATTGCCGGATTTGCCACCACCACCAATTCCAGAATTCAGCGCCATGCATTTGTCCAATCAAAATGGTAAGTTATTTCATTATATTTGAATGAAAATTCACAACAAATAATTATTGATGTTGTTTTTATCAGTTGAACGTGCTCCACCAAGGCCACCACTACCCCGTGAAGGTTTGGCTCCTCAGAGACCACCACCACCAGAAACTGATGATGAAGACGAAGGTGTATTCCGAACAATGCCTCATGCTAATCAACCTATTTTGGTATGTTTGGTTTCTTTATTGAAAATAAATTTATTTTAATCTAAAAATGATATTAATTAGATTGCTGCTCGTGGTCTTCACCAAGAAGTACGTCAATGGTCTTCTAAAGATAATGAAATCATTGCTGCTGCCAAACGTATGGCCATATTAATGGCACGTCTCTCTGATTTAGTACAATCTGATTCACGTGGCAGCAAACGTGAATTGATTGCCACCGCAAAGAAAATTGCCGAAGCCTCCGAGGATGTGACTCGTCTAGCTAAGGAATTAGCACGCCAATGTACAGATCGTCGTATTCGTACTAATTTGTTGCAAGTTTGTGAACGTATACCAACTATTGGTACACAACTTAAAATTTTATCTACCGTCAAAGCCACCATGTTGGGTGCTCAAGGTTCCGATGAAGATCGTGAAGCTACCGAAATGTTGGTAGGAAATGCCCAAAATCTTATGCAAAGTGTAAGTAAAAACATATAATTATATGTTAAAGTAATTTTGTTAGAATTAAATAATTTAATCTGTTATTATAGGTCAAAGAAACTGTACGTGCTGCTGAAGGTGCTAGCATTAAGATCCGTTCAGATCATACCAATCGCTTACAATGGGTTCGTCGTCAACCTTGGTATCAATACTAAAATCTTTAAAATGGTTATTAGACCATTATATTATCAATATTATGTTAATTTCTTTAACTTTATTTTTTGTTTCTTTTTTAAACTTAAAACTTCTAACTTTAGTGCCTTAATAATTAACAATGATTGTGAATTAAATGATATTTATATTTATTATTACTATATTAATTAATATTATATTTTTGTGCTCATTATCAAAATATATTGAATATTTGATGTAATTGTTTCATTTATTTATTATTTAAGTGCCTACAACGAATTTGACTCCTTTTCATTATCCTTCTAATTGTTTCAAATGGTTTGTGCAATAAATTCAAATTAAATTAATTAAAAATAATTCAGCATTTAAAAATGTCGTTAAAAGCAGAATTTTAATTTTTATTATTTACAAATGACACACATTATACACACATTTCAAATTAATTTATATTGAAAAATAAAATGGTTGCCAAAATTAATAATTTGTATTTATTTGAATTGAAAAAATATAATAACATTTTTTATTGTCTTACTAATCTTAAAATATTTACACATTTATTAAATAAATATATTTTTATTTAAATGTACAGTGTCCAAAATAAACTTATGAAAAAGAATTTAAATAAAATTGAGTTTATTTTATTATGAACATATGAGAAGTGAACTCGAAAAATTTTTAACATACATATAATGTTTATAAAAACGAAAACACTAAACTTACAGTTTAATTTTTTTATTTTACTGAAATTATTTTGTACCTTTTTTCGGAATAAGTTGCTTTCTGATACTTTTTTCTCAAACAAGTAGTCCATCAACTTTTGGTCATCTTTTTGTGCTCTTTAATTCTCTTTTAACAAGAGCCCAATATCTCTCCACTAACCTTAGTTCTAGGCAGTTTGGAGGATTTGCCTCTCTTGGTACAAATATCACATTATTGTTCTTATACGAGTCAAAGGATCGTTTACCATTATAACAGAATGTCAGTTCAGGCCAAAAATAAGTGAATGCATTATGAAGTCTTATCGATGGAAGCAGCATTTTGTAAACATTGATATAAAAGTGGGTATTTATAGAATCTGTTCTAATAAATCATTGGTTTCTTTTGCCGCAACTAGATATTGTTTGTCATACCAAGATTTTTTTTTTTTTGTAAAATTTGGACTACTTTTGCGCTTAAACTTTTCTTCAACATTCCTTTGAGCATCAGAAACAAAACATTCTTGACCAGGAAGTTGCGCAAAACCTGACGGACATACATTTTGTCATTCATAATGCAGCAAAAATATTTTTAGAAAATTTGTGTTCAATATCTTGCTCCATTTCTGACCTCTAGTTTTTTCAAGGAACAAGTTATTGTTTAATAACATTGGAATCAGTTTGATGGCAGACTTTTAATGGTTTTTGTAAAACATTTTTTATTCTTGTCACTCATTTGAATTAGATTAACAATACACTAAAGCCCCGACTTGCTTAGAAAAATAATAAATTTTGAATTAAAATTAGACGTAATGAAACATTTTAAAATCGAAAGAAAAAATTGTTTATATAGGAAGAGCTCTTGGACTAGCACCTATAAGAGTAAGAGCTAATATTGTCACACCACTTCAATCTTAACAAAATACTAAAGTAAGAAATCTCTTATTAGTTAAGATGGAGACCCTTCTTTCAGTTTGGATGCATGATCAAAATAAACGAAAAATGCTACTGAGCAAGGACCTAATAAAAAATATACGGAAATTCCGATGATTTCGAATGACTTAGTTATTCCGTATGTAACACTAAGGAGGAATCATCTCATTACCCCATAAAGTATAATTATTACATCATATGAAAATCTGTCCAAAGTAACTCAAATGTGCTGGGATCATTATTTGATGTAGCTCAAATATAAGGCCCATTTCCGAAATATGGTTAATATATTGTAAAACTATCAATTGTGAACCGATTCAACGGTTGGTTTAACTTGTTTTTTGATTAAAAATACAAAATGTTTTACCTTATTTTGGATATTTTCCCCAATAAATTAAATTGTTTTGTATTTTTAAGATAAAATTAATTAGAATTGCGTTGTTTCAATTTGCGTTCAAAAAGGAGTTTTCAAACATAATTTATACACGATAAGCTTTTGGGTCATTTCCGCATGGAAAAGAAGGAATCGATATAATTCTTGATTTCTCTAACAGGTCCATATATAAAACTGGAATTTCAAATAAATGTCATTATTAATTAAATTTTTATGAAGTTTAAAAGGAATCATCTCAGACTTTAATAGATATTGTTAATTTAAACAATATCAGTCCATATTTTACTATAGCTCCCATAAAAGAAGCCTAAATTTTACATAATATTCGTGGTGGAGGGTATTAAAGATTTAATACAGCCAAATATAGCATTTTTACTTCTTTATTATTATTATTATTATTATTATTATTATTATTATTATTATTATTATTATTACTATTATTATTATTAGTATTATTATTAGAATGAAGACTATATATGTATTCAGAAATAATAGAGTCATTTTAAATTAGTATATTTGATGGCTATTTGATCGCTCATTTGTTGCAAAATATTCACAACTACAAAAAATTTTTGATTTTTTCATGGATTGTGGTTAAAAGAATATTTTAATCTGAACTACACAACAACTCGTGCGTACCTGGAATAACGCTTAATAATTGTCATAATATATTCTTACCGCGATCATATCAGATACATTTAAAATGGTCAGTTAATGAAATAAAACAGCTTATTTCCTATACATTAGTTAACTGAAAACTTTCGAAATTTGAGTTATGACGATCATGCAGAAATAGGTACTTAATAAAAAAAGTTGATTATGTTTCGAAGTTAATTTTATTTATTTATTTTTTAACAAGAAAAGTTTGCTCAAAAAAGGGAACCAAGAATTATGTTTTATACTGAAAATACATTACATTTCCACCGAAATGACTAACTTAATAAACCTTCATTTGTTGTGTTACTCAAAATTGTTATTGGAGTGTTTTCCAAACCTGCAAATTAAGATGGAATGGTATTAATTAATTTTTATGGTGATGGTCGAATATCGGTACACATTCCAAAATATACAAATTATAGAATTCGCATATTGATACAAATGTATTTCCCGTATTAGTATGTTAGATTAACGAAAGTTTTAATAAAAAAATTAAGTAAATTTTTAATACTTTATTATATTTGACTTTAAAAACAGATTTCTAACGTAATTACATAATTTCTCTGGATAATTCATTTATTATTTTTTTAACTTTAAGTACTTGCAATAATTCTAATCTATATAAAATGAACAATTATTTAAGTCTGTATCTATGTAGTGAATAATGTTTAACATTTGAAGACCAAATTTGGAATTAAGTAAAACTTTAAGTTTTCCACTTTTGTATAAATGAATAGAGGGTATGTTATACAATGTTTTTAGCATCACGTGGTACACGATGAGTTAAATGCTGGGCGGGTATGAAACCAGTATCTCCCAAATATTTAATGGATACATTACCCGATGGTTGTATTGTCAACCAAGTAATAGAGGCATGATTTATGTTGATTCTTAACCAAGCTTCAGGTGGAAATTGTAATGCACGACAAACAAAATAGCGTATGACATTACCATGACCCACAATTAAGGTATAAGTATCATACTTTTCACTGGGGTCAGCTCGGTGAAAATAACGCCTAAATCCAGCTTCAATACGTGCACCATCTCGGAAAAACTGCTGCAGTAGTTTTTAAAAAATAAAATAGAAAAAACATTGACAACACACACTATTGAAGATAATTTAAAGACAAACTCACAGATTCTTCTGGTCTCCAATGCCCTACAGGCGGCTGGGGTGGTATGGGAGCACCTTCTCTTATAAAAGGGCAATACTTTACCTCTTTAGGATTAAAATTTATTTCTTTTAAAATAATTTCAGCAGTTTCTTGGGCTCTTGTCATTGTGGAGACAATTACTTTATTCCATTTTAAACCCAACTCATTGAGGCGTTTACCAGTATATTTGGCTTGTAAACGACCTCTTTCAGTAAGGCGATGAGTTTCATCGGTGTCACCAGCATCTAAATATTCTCCATGCCTAATGAGTATTATATGCCTGGCCGCTTTGGGGCAAGATTTTTCCAATTCACTATTGTAACGATTTTGTTCTTGGGGTGAATCATTTTTCATTGGTTTGACCAGACTTTTTGGGCTACGACAATCCCAATTGCTGTCCCACAAGGCACAAGGGTTAACCGGTTTATCACTATTCGTCCATGATGCATATACAGTATTCTGTTGCTCCTTTACGCGCTGATATAAGTATGCTCCCAATCCCGCTCCAGTTCCAACTGCAACAACACCAAATTTACGAACATTTGCCCACACCACCATGGTATTTAATTTTTCTTTCCTAGTTAAAGAATTAACTTATTAAACCCATGAACTAAAAGCGCGTACAAAATAAATATACAGTTGTTCTTTATTTATATAGAAACTAGTGATGGGAGAATCGATTACGATTATTATTGAAAATCGATTTTTTAAAATAATTATATTGCGAAAGATTCCACACTGCCAATTGTAGATGATAGCATCATGAAAAGACTTAAATAGAGGGTTGCCACTCTATGTGTAATTACACATATTGTGTGTAATTTTATGTATTTTAATATATAGTCTATGCGTATTACTAATTTTTGATACAAATTATTTTTATTGTCACATATAGAGAGTTTTCAAAGAGAAAGTATGCCAACGCTATCAATCTGATTCGAATCTCTTTTTAAACTTAAATGATTTTTATATTGGAATTGTAGCATAAATATATGTCGTATCTAGTAATCATTTTTGTTCAGTATTAGTTTTGCCAATCAAAAGCACTCATGATTTTTGATAACAGCTCAAAAGGACGTAAGATTCCATCAAGTATTTGGAGGTTACCTTTTTGATTCCTAATTGTCAATTTTATTGGCGCCACATTTCTGGTATAATATAATACTACATGTTTTTTCGATATTTTACATGCTAGTTTCCAAATTCTTGAGAAAATATTCCTATTCTTCATCAATAATAGTAAATTTACTACTAGCCTTAATGATTTTTTATTTTTGCATGGAATTTTCATTAGTTTTTGTATAGCATTATAATGAAATTTATTTTAACTCTGATATTTTCACCCTACTTTTTTGAGTGATTTGATCATATAAATGCATTAACCCTAAATTTTCAATCTCTTCATTTTCATCACTTGGGTATAGAATAAACTTTTGAAATATCCACTTTGTACTTTGTCGACAAATTAATCGACACCCTATCAATTGTCCTCCACGACCTCAAAATAGAAAGAATTATGTTAATCCACAAAGTTTATCGTAGCGTACAAGTAGGCACGAATTTTCCTATAATATATTACTTCTTTGAACAGCAGATAGTTAAAATAACTAGTCTGAAGCTTAGTAAAATAAATAGTTATACCCTTTTTTAGACTATCGGATGAATATTTCCTAAAGTTCCTGGGCATCCGTTTACACCATTTTTATATTCTATTAAAAATAATTTTAATCAAATTTTAGCTTTATTTTTTATAATATTTCGAAAATCAGATTTTCTTCTCCATAACGAGACATTTCAATCTGGAGTTGATTTTGGTGACACTGACACTACTGTTGCGAATAAACTGGTTAGAATATGGCCAACTCTTGGTTATAATAAACTAAATAGTCGACACTCATTTATTTTAACTCTGATATTTTCACCCTACTTTTTTGAGTGATTTGATCATATAAATGCATCAACCCTAAATTTTCAATCTCTTCATTTTCATCTCTTGGGTATAGAATAAACTTTTGAAAATATGGCCAACTCTTGGTTATAATAAACTAAATAGTCGACACTCATCCCGCTAATCTAGTATCTTATCACACTTTCTGTTATTCGCGCGGGGAAAATGCTCAAACTACACGATAACTTATTTAACTTTATTGTGGGCCCCTCGAAGGGAGTATCTTCGTAATCTAGTGATCACCGTTTATTTCTGTGCCTTCTAGACAGCGGGAGGAGGGTTTGGTTTAGTAATTCAAAAATGTCGCGTATCATGTCAGCATCTTTGTTTCTTCATGGTGATAGTGTATTGAGGATATCTGTACACATCCAATTACAGTTCTTAAGGCTGCGTTTTAGCAGCATTGAATCTTTCAACAGTGCCTATCGCTCAGTGAAGAAGATTAATAATTCAGCACATAAATACGGTATCATATGTAGTAATTCTGGCTGTATAAATATTAAATTTGTTGTTAAATCGATTTGATGTGTTGTCTACAAGTTAATAAAAATATATTAAAATTTATATGGAGGTCTTTTTACAATATCAACAGATTTGCGAAAAAGTCATTCAAAACAATTATAGAAAAAGTGTTTATCTCTCAATATGGAAAAGTCTCTTTAAGACCTTTAAAACGATACGCCTATTGTTATGATACAATTAATATAAAATAAGAAAAATTAATAGGTATATCAAAAACTAGGGTCCCTATGTCCCTAAAATTGTCGGATAACGAAGGAAATGTATACCTTGTTAATTTTACTAAGGGCTTTCATAAGACTTAAAAAATGTTAAATGTGACATGTTTACTCGTCACTGTAAACTTTCAACAATGTTTCTTAAAGTTGCCACTTATTTTCTAAACTTTTCACTGAATTTAAAAAGAATTATGTACGGCAACACTGAATATCATTCACAATAACAAACATTTATGTTTTGGATTCTTTAAAAAAGGCAAGGAACACGTGCATCGAGGAAAATTTGTAAAAATATTAAACAAAATGAAAATTAAAAAGGATAAGAAACCAGGAAAACGTTCAATGGATGAAGAATCTTCAGAACATTCACAAAAATCTAAAAAGAATTTTAAATTAAGCACGAATGAGCAGGAAAATGGTGAAGAAGAAACAGCACAATCTACTCCCGCAAATGATAAACCTTTGAAATCAGTTGATACTAACATATTCAAGTATTTTAAAGAACTTACTAGTGATGAGGAAAAGACACGCATGGAAGCCGCTTTACACTTGTTGCAACAGATTCATCGCACAAAAGAACAAGAAAAGGTAAGATATTTTGAACATTATAAAAAAGCATTTTAATAACATGTGTTTTGTTTCTCTTGCAGAGACAAAAAGAATTGGGTTACACCTTAAAACGTTTGATACGTGGCTGTGGTGCCTCAACAAATGTCTCACGTGCAGGTTTCTTTACGGGTTTGGTTGGCATTTTAAAATCTTTTAAACAAGAAGAGTTAACAATGGAACAAATTTTTGAAACCCTAAATAAGGAATTACATGTAGGTGCCACTATTGCTAATAAGGAAGATGCTGATGCGGTTGTGGGTAAAATTTTAGTATGCGGTGCTTTATTGCATTCCGGTCGTCTGACTGAGGTCAATAGTGAACATTTAGAACAAGTCACTAATATTTTGTTACAATCTTCACGTCACCGAACCTACCATGCTTCCTTAGGATTTTCTTTCTTATGTGAAATTATAGAAAGTGTAAGTAATGAAATGCTTGAAATATAAAATAATGGTTTGATTTATAATACATTTAATACAGTTGTCCCAACAACAGTTTGAATCTTCGGTGTGGCCTCTACTGCAAAAGGAACTGGTTAAACCTTGGCCTAAACAAACTTTACAAAGCATACACTGTTTAATTTCTGTACAGAAAAAGTTCCCCGATGTAGTTGATGGTAAATTTTTGAAAACTAATTTTGGCGGCAAGGAGTTACTTAACCCAGAAAGTTTTCAATATTTACACAAAATATTTTGGGAGCACAGTAACACAGATATTCTAACACATCCAGCATTTGAATGTTTTGGCTCATACATTGCTACCAATAAATATCTCACACAATTTTGGAGCGACTGTGTTGAGCCTGGTCTTACAAATCCTACAAAATTATTAGAAATTGAAACATTAAAAATTCTTACTGATATACTCGATAATTTAAATGTAGAACAAACAAATGTCCACGAACTGTTAACCGACAACTTTATGCGCATGTTTATAGAGGGTTTAAAAAATCTAAAGCAAAAGAAAGATGAAACACTGAAAGCTTTCTACGCCGATTTCTTAGAGTCTCTGGTAAAATGTTGTGAAAAACATAGCAAAGATGCCGCCAAATTAGCTGTTATAAAACGTTTAATTTTACCTCCAGGGATCTTTAACATTGAGAAATTTACAGGTCACAGAATTGTTCATCAATTGATCAATACATTGGGCGAGGAAGGTGTAAAGAATGTTTTTCAATTATACAAAAGTATATTTATGGCTACTGTGGCTAAGAATACTGAAAATGCAGCTGAAAATTGGTTAAATTTTGAGCGTTTAAATGCTGGTTACATGTTACAGCACTTATTGCAACACAAATCAGTGCAGACATCCTACAAATGGCGTGAAGAACAATTGAAATTCCTTTTTACATGTGGCATATTTTATGTTACTGATTCTGCTGAGATCTGTAAAAAAGAAGCAGCTGGTTCGTTTAGCAAAGATTTTTCTGATCAATGCAAAAGTATGTTCTTCACTTGTCTTCAAAGCAAATTCAGCGATATAAAGCAAGAGCAACAATTATTATTTAATTTAGCCGAATATTGCCAAGAGAAAATGTTGCAAAAACATGCTGCTAAATATTTTAGAATACACAAATTTGATGATTCCTTACAGAAATCTTGGAAAAGTATGTTTGAAAGTGTTTCACAAACAAATAAAACGTGTGAAAAGGATAAAAGCAGCAAAAAGAAAAAGTCTGGCGAAGCATCTAGCAAAGATGAAAATAAATTGCAGAATGTTTTCAATATATTGTTGTTAAACATGGGATTGCAGTTGTTCCGCGAACCGGAAATGGCAGGTCCTGCAATTGATGATCTATTAAAGTGCATGGAAAAGACTAAACAACAAACAAAAAATAAGAAAAAATCGAAAGATGTTAAAGATTCCGAATCAGAAGAAGTAGATGAACCTGAATGGATAGAAGTGGTGGTGGATTTGTTTCTGCATTTACTTTCACAAAATAACAGTGCTCTTCGTAATATTGTAGATGCCTTGTTTCCTCATCTGTGTGATAATCTGTCTCTATCAGCGGTACATCAAATAATGGCTATGTTGGATATGAAGGATGGTAACAATCCTTTAAGTAGCAAAAATGAAGATGAACAGGAAGAAGATGATGGTGAAGAAGAAGAGGAGGAAGAAGTGGAAAATGATGCTAACGAAGATAGTGCGGAAGAAGATGATGATGACGACGACGATGAGGACGATGAAGATGAGGATGATGATGAGGATGAAGAGGATGATGAAGATGGTGTTACTGCTAACGATAAATTACGAAATGCTATATCCCAGGCTTTAATTGCAAATGGTGGTGCTGCCGGTATTGATGACGATATGGAATCGGTGGATTTAAATGAAATGACGGAAGAAGAAGGTCGAAAACTTGATGATGCTTTAGCAAATGCATTTAAAGCATTGAAAAAGTCTAGCGGTAGTTCGCAAATAAGAAAATCTAAAGGTTATCGCGTTAAAACCACAACAGTTATGCATTTCCGTATTAGAGTTTTAGATTTAATTGAAATCTATTTACAACAGAAACCCTCCTTATTGATTTCAATTGAAATCATGTTGGCTCTCTTTAACATGTTAGAATATTGTGTGGGAGATGAATTGAAGCCTTTACAAATTAAAGTAGAAAAAGTTTTAACAAAACTCACTACCCATAAAAATTTCGCCATTGATGAAGATTTGAAAGAAGATAATTTTGTAGATTTCATTCGTTTAATTGTTGAAAAGAAAGCTCCCGCAGTTGTCTATGACATTGTTAATAAAATGCGGAATAAATGTACATGTTTCCTAATAGCAAATGCTTCGAAAATCAACTTAGATAAGCAAATGGATAAAATATACAAAGTCGTTGAGGAATACACACAAGAATTTATCAAATCACGTAATCCTACCATGAACATTACTTTACTTTCAGACATTTTCAAATTACGCTGGCACAATGTCTGGAATATAGCTGTAGATTTAAGTCAAAAGGGACTTAATTTACAAACGCGAACCTTTAGACGGATACAAATCTATGAAGTTTTATCCGTTCTTTATAAAAATTATGAACTGCAGAAGCAGAATGAATATATGACTAAAAAACATTTTAAAACAATTGAAAAACATTTAGAAAGACACATAAAGGCATTAAGTGAAAACGATTCCAGTAAACATTCTCCAAAGGAATTTCAAACTCTATTGGATCTGTTACTTACTGCAGAAAAAGCCCACCAACGTCTAAAATTACAAAATCAACTGACATCCGAAAACTCTTTAAAATACTTACAGGATCTTAGGAAACACATACGTTTAGAGTCCGCCCAAATTTATCATCGTTTTTGCAATACATTTAAACTAAAAGTTATACGCAACACAGATTTACAAAATAAATCAACACCCTCAAAGCATGAATCCGAATCGGAAAGTGAGACAGAAGTAAGTAATGAGGATGAACAAGAAACAAAATCAAAATCAGTAGCTCAGAAACGAAAATTGTCAGCTAAAGATTTACGTAAACAAAAGAAGCTAAAGAAACAACAACGCTTAGAAGCTGCATCTCGTGGTCTCAACGGTGGTATAGGATTTACCCAAAGAAATGGCAATAAAAATACCTCTGATATTGAAAATGATGAGAGCGATGAAGATTAAGTGTAAAGTTAAGTAATTTTATGTTTTAATTTATAAAAGTCTATTTCGTTGTTTTAACATACATACAAATAAATGTAAGTGTAAAAATACCTATTTTTGGAAACTTTTCGAAACTTTTTAAAGCAAAATAGATGTTAATTAGAATGTACTATAAATATTATTTTGTTTTTATATATAAATATATAATTTCAATAAAAGTGAAACGTATAGAAAATATATATAAATTTTTTATCTATATTGGTTCATGTTTTGGTTTAAATTGGAAAACCCCTATTGGGCGAGTCCATAGGTATTCTGGACTTAGGGAAGTAGCAATGAATTAGCAGTTGATGATGCAGAAATTGCCCACATGCGAACCTTAAGTTTGGAACAAATGTCTTAAAAAAGAGTTCGAAAAAAATTAACACACGATTTTCATTAATTATTATTACTGTTTAAAGATCTGCCGTCGAATTGCTTCCAATGTTATTAAAATTTACCGAAAGAACTTGTCCGTTGATAGAAAAACTCGTGGTTCAGATATAAAGAATGAAAATTGTTGACAAAACTTTAAGCTTTCATTTGATACCCACTCTATGTCATTATGTCATAGTATTTTGGAGTTTTTTTTTTATGTATATACTATGACTTTTTTCCGTTTATTTATCTAGAAAACCCTATTATACATAATTAAATTTTAAAATTATTAATTATTGATAACAAAACTGCGATTTTTAAATTTTGTAGTTTCATATCTTAGGGACTTAGTGGGTTAAGAGTATGACATGGGAACCAAATGAAAGTTTGAAGGGTTGTCTATAAGTTGTGTTGTATGAATACTGTTATTGTAAAAAAGTAATGGTAAAAAGTATAAAAATTGATTTTCTCTCGTTATGGGTAAATATGTTATAATACCTTTTATTTATCATTAGAGAGTTTGTGAAGAGACTTTCACATGATGCCCAAATTATCTATATATAAACTATAAAACAAGAAATTGTAACTCAAAACTTTGACATACTATATCTCGGTAAATTGGGAGAGCGGAAGAAAATTAGAATAAGATTTTATTTTTTATTTAACTCTAATAACATACAGATCTGTAATTTAAATCAAAAGTAATTATATTATTATTATTATTATTATTATTATTATTATTATTATTATTATTATTATTATATATTAAGCGTACAGACGTGAGGTATATTAAAAAATAGCAATTTGCTAATTTTTAACAAAATCGCTTATTTCGATAAACAAATCGCTTGATTGTCATCATCAAGTTGGATGGTGGTGGTGTTTTTTTTTCCACATCGAAAAAATTTAACTTTTTTGTAATTTATTTAATAAAAAATTATACAAATTATAATAATATAAATAAAATTGTAAATTATTTAATTTATTAAGTGAAATTAATTATGAAGAAAGTGTTGATGGTGGCTGAGAAGCCGTCTTTGGCGGCATCGTTGGCACAGATTCTATCAAATGGAAGAAGCATATCTAAGAAAGGTTAATTTTAATTGTGATGTCATTTAGAGTTATTGTTTATATTCAAATTCATTTTATTTACTTATTTTAGGAACTTGTAATTCTTGTTCAACTCATGAGTGGACCGGACCATTTAATGTCTCAACAGTACTTTTTCGTATGACTTCTGTGTGTGGCCACGTAATGTCACTCGATTTTGTAGGGAAGTATAATTCTTGGGATAGAGTTGATCCGGTGGAATTGTTTGGTTGTCCCACCGAAAAGAAAGAAGCTAATCCCAAACAACATATGCGCAGTTTTCTAGCCCAAGAAGCAAAAGGTTGCGACTATTTGGTTTTATGGTTGGATTGTGATAAAGAAGGCGAAAATATTTGTTATGAAGTTATGGATGCTGTGTCCAGAGTTATAAATAATGTTTATAGTCGCAATGTAACATATCGAGCGCACTTTTCGGCCATTACGGAAAAAGATATTAAAGGTGCCATGGAATCTCTGGGTTTTCCCAACGAAAATGAAGCCAAATCAGTAGATGCTAGACAAGAATTGGATTTACGTATTGGTTGTGCATTTACACGCTTCCAAACTAGATTTTTCCAGGGACGTTATGGTGATTTAGATGCTTCATTAATTTCGTATGGTCCGTGTCAGACGCCAACATTAGGTTTTTGTGTTAAACGTCATGATGATATACAAACTTTTAAACCCGAAAGTTTTTGGTATTTGCAATTAACAGCTGGCCAACCAGAATTCTCTTTTGAATGGGCCCGGGGACGAGTGTTCAAAAAGGACATTGCAATAATGCTTTTGAATATGGTTAAAAATCAAAAAGAGGGTTTGTAAGTATTCATTTAGATAAAATATTTAATATATCGAAATAATTTAGAATGTGTACAAAAGGTTTAGTAAAATTTAAACCAAAAAGGTCCAATTTTCCTCTTTCATTCACAAAAGACTTATATTCGCAAACTCTGACAGGTTGACAATGCCAACGTATTTGCTATCAAAAAAACCTGCATGTTATTTGGCCTGTTTATGTCAGGTAGTTTAATGCTTTGAAATCTATACCAGTTGCATCTGAATTACGTTTGCAGTACTGGCCTTTCTGCGAAGTACCAATTCCCATTTTAAATAGTTTCGCCTTACAGAACGAGTAGTTTTAAGATCTTGAGTATCTGAATTGTCATTATTCAATCAAAAGGTATTTTCAGTGACTGTGCAAGTAACCAGCGCTTTTTCGAAAATAATCTACCATAATCCAACCCCCTAGTTACACTTTTCCTATTGTATTCCAACTTTCATTGGCCCAGCAGTGTTGATTTCACTGATTAGAAGGATTCTTTGGACTCCCTGTTATCTAATGTGTTGCACTGAATGGATATTTGCCCGAAATGTAAAAATTCTACGCGTTTCGCATTATCTTATTACGGAGTTTGTTACGTATGTTTATTATTACTCATTCAGATTATTAGGATCAGAAAATGTAATAATTTTCCTGTAACCATTTTTTCTGGCAGATCCAATAGCCACTGCCATTGACATACAAATATGGTCTAAATTATTTTTATCTTTATGTATTGAGATTATTATATTATTAGGTCGTTGTTGACCTCCTTACTGTCATACAGCCCCCGAAAAAGTCTGGTTGTAAAGAGTGGGGGGTCCACGTTGCCCTGTGTAGGTAGTTTGCAAGTTTTATGATATTATTTGCGAGCAAAGAAGACCAAAATCCAGTCTAAAATAATCGTTTATCTTATCCTTGTATAAAGTCCTCAATTAATTTCATATTTAAAAATAGACGTTTACACTTGATTTAGTGTTCTGCTTTTTATTTCCAACTTTACATTAAAAATTATTTCCACTTCATTTTATATTTCTTTAGAATTGAAAGTGTTGTTTCAAAAGAACAATTTAAAGGAAGACCACAAGCTTTAAATACTGTTGAATTGATGCGTATTTGTAGTTCTGGTTTGGGTATTGGTCCATTCCAAGCAATGCAAATTGCGGAACGTCTATATACACAAGGTTATATAAGTTATCCACGTACAGAAACCAATCAGTATCCAGCAAATTTTGATTTAAAGTAAGTACAATCTAAAGTAAATTTAATGTTGTCAAATATTTTACTAATATTTTATTTTATTTAACTAAAGTGCTGTTCTCCACATTCTCAAACCTTCTTCCGAGTTTGGTGCCGAAGCTCAGGCTATTTTGAATGATTTTAATCCTCCACGTAAGGGTAAAGATGCCGGTGACCATCCTCCTATTACACCCATGAAATTGGCTTCTCGTAGTGATTTTGATAATAATAGGGACACATGGCGGGTGTACGATTTTATTTGTCGTCACTTTTTGGGCACCATATCAAAAGATTTAAAATATCGCACGACAACGGTTAAAATGCGTGTTGGCATGGAAACATTTTCATGTACGGCAAATGTTTTAATCGATCCAGGTTTTACGAAAGTCATGACTTGGCAAGCATTTGGACGTGATGAAGCTATACCACCATTCACTGAAGGTGAACGTGTTCAGTTCAATGATGTTCGTTTAGCAGAAAGTCAAACTAGTCCGCCAGACTACTTGACCGAAGCAGAGTTAATTACGCTGATGGAACAGCATGGTATAGGTACAGATGCTTCTATACCCGTACATATCAACAATATTTGTCAGCGTAATTATGTGACAATTGAGAGCGGTCGAAAACTTATACCTACAACGTTAGGTATTGTTTTGGTACATGGATATCAAAAGGTTATTCAATCCTTATTAAAATATTAGTAAATTCTGGTTAATATTTTCATTTTTTAACAGATTGATCCAGAGTTGGTATTACCCACCATGCGTTCGGAAGTGGAGGGCATGTTGAATCTAATCGCTAAGGGATCGGCTGATTTTAATGCAGTTCTTAAACATGCTATCGATATATTCCGCTTGAAATTCTTATATTTTGTTAAGAATATATCCAATATGGATAGTTTGTTTGAGGTATCATTCTCTCCCTTGGCCGAGTCTGGTAAGTCTCATTCGCGTTGTGGTAAATGTCGTCGTTATATGAAATACATACAGTCTAAACCGGCACGTCTACATTGCTCGCAATGTGATGAGACCTACTCATTACCGAATGGTGGTAATGTTAAGGTTTATAGGGAATTCAAATGTCCTTTAGATGATTTCGAATTGTTAGCTTTTACTACTGGTACTAAAGGCAGATCGTATCCTTTCTGTCCTTACTGTTATAATCATCCTCCCTTCAGGGATATGCCAAAAAATGCCGGCTGTAATTCTTGCTCTCATCCCACCTGCCCACATTCTCTGAATACCTTGGGTATATCAAGTTGTGTCGAGTGTGACCATGGTGTTCTTGTACTTGACTGTACTCTGGCACCAAGTTGGAAAATTGGCTGCAATAGATGTGATGTCATTATCAATTGTTTCAAAGGTGCTACAAAAATAACAGTTGAAGGTAAAAATCTTTAATTATGTCTAAAATGTATTAATCCTACTGATAATTATTATTTTCTTTTTATAGACGACAAATGTGAAGATTGTGGTGCACAAACCGTCAAGGTTTTATATAAATCTGACAAGACGAAATTTAAAGATGGCTCAGAAGAGAAATCAGGTTGCATATTTTGTTCGAACGATTTTACTCATTTAGTGGAAAAACATCGAGCTGTTGCTTCTAGACCTGTTAATATTCGTGGTGGTCGTGGGGGACGAGGTGGTGGTCGAGGTGGCAGTAAAGGCGGTCGTGGTGGCAGTAGAGGTGGACGAGGGGGTTCACGTCAACCTAAAGATAAAATGGCGCAACTGGCAGCTTATTTTGTTTGAGATCAATCGTAAAATTAATATAAAATTATCTAATTGAAATAAATGTAAACTGATAATGTTGTAAATTACAACATTTTATATACATATTTTATTTTCAGTATATACATATTTAGTATACATCAAATTGAACATATTAATAATAATGTTTAATGCATTTATAGTAATTTTTATGTAAAGAACTCCATATAAGAAAATAAAATATAATTAAGAATCGAGAACAATAACAAGAAATATATGAGTGTTTCTTCTTCGTTTTATGTAACTGCATCAAATCTTGTTCAATCAATTCCCGATAATAAAATAAAAAACAATGTCTAGCTGTATCATCCAATAAACAACTGCGATAGAATTGCATGAGGTAGAAAAAATGCTATAGGAACGTGAAGATAAATTCGAATTTAACTAGCAAAGACAAACATCAATAAAGTTAACAAAACACTGGGATCATCGAGTACAAAAGCGTTTTTCCTTCTTATTACTATTATTTTTAGAAATAATTCTGTGACTTTGTAACTACTGAATATTTTTCGAATTTAATAATTTAATAAAATGAACATGTTTAAACTTGGATACATTCTTTTCGAATATTTCAACATTCATGTTATCGGTTGAACAATATTTCAATTTTACATCTTTGGATTCACTGACATCTCTTATATAATGGTACTTAATATCAATATGTTTATTTCTGTTATGGTAAACTTAATTAACGGTCAACTTCGTAGCACCTTAATTAACGACATTTATTGTTACACCTTCACCCTTACAAAAACCAAGCTCTTGCAATCATCTTTTATATAAACAGCTTCCTTTGATGCATAAGGTACTGAAATAAATTCAGCTTCTGTACTGCTCAGTACTGTCGTTGTACATAATCAGAATAAGATTTCCTATCTACTGCAAAACTTCCCCAGTCATCATCTGCATAGCCTTCGAGATTCTTGCTACCACTAGAAAATATTATTTTTAAATTTGTGGTAACTTTTAAATAACGTAAAACGTTTTTTGAAGTCGTCCAATGTTCAATATGTGGATCATAATTTCTCTACGCTAATTTTGAAGCCGAATGCATGATATCTGGTCATGTTGTTAACAAAGCTCCAATTAATGATCGATATGTAGTTGAATCCACTTATTGACAATTGTTGTCACATTTTATTTGAAATGCAGGATTTAATGGTGTTGATGATGGTTTACAATTTTTATGCAATATTCTCGTAATAATTCATTTACATAAACTTTTTGACTTAATTGACCATGACTATGCATTTCCATACCCAAAAAATGTTCCATTAATCCTTTATAAGTAAATTTTGCTTTAATTTTTATAATTTTCTTTTATCTTTACAGCCAATGATCAACATAAACAGGAATTATAATCAAATTATTATTTCGTGTCATAGTTGTTGCAACTTTCGAATCCTATTTTACAAAGCGTTTTAAATTTTATTCCGCATTACATTCCCTTGCAGCATGTTTCAGGCCATAAATGATTTATAAAGTCATAACCTTTTTCAAATGAGTCTTATCTATAAATCCTTCAGGCGCCTGAATATAAAATTCTTCTTGCAGTTCACCATTTAAGTAAGCTGTCACAACATCCAATTGTTATTGTAACAGCTGGAAATAAATAGTACATTTATCAATTTTGGTTCATGTTGTTGCTCAACTCCAGGCCTTGGAATCTGGCAACCTCGACTGGTTGTGTCCATAGATCTTCAGGACAAAGTGAGGTTGGATTGTACTGGCAGTTGAATAGATGTCGTGTATCATGTGGTCCTTGACCACATGTAGGACATAGGTTTGGGACGGCACGGTCAATACGAGACCAGAAGGCATTGAGCCTATTGCTCCATCCCGATCTCAGTTGTGCCAGAACTACTCTTGTTGATCGCGCCAAATTCTGTTCATTACCTGCAATGGGAGGCCTCCTAGCACGACATTCATACGGTAACTTGAGGCATCTCTGTGAATGTCGTTCAAAGCTGACATATACGAATTTTGATCCAAAGGATCTTGCATATATCTTTGTATGTTATGTTCGTATATACGGATATCCTTTCTTACATGCTTCGGTAACTCCAATTGTGTAATATTGATATTGGGATGGTTTCTCCGATGACATTCTAGAAGGAACTGCTTACTTAGCATTTCATTATGTTCCTTTATTAGAAGGATCTTTGTTTCCTCATGTAGGTGGTGAATTGAGGACATTTGTATACAGCCCATTATGGTTCTTAAGGCTGAATTTTGACAGCTTTGGATATTTTTCCACTGCATATCACTTAACGATGGTGTCCACACTGGAGCAGCATAATTCGCCACTGTGCGGCAAATTGTTTTATATGTAACCAATAAGGTTTCTCTATCCATACCTCAAGTACTGCTGGCTAAAGCCTTGGGGTGCGTGATTGTAGTAGCATGTGCTGAAGAAGTGAATAGGCTATCAAATGTAACTCCCAAAATTTTTGGAATTTG
Source organism: Cochliomyia hominivorax (assembly GCA_004302925.2). Classification (NCBI taxonomy): domain Eukaryota; kingdom Metazoa; phylum Arthropoda; class Insecta; order Diptera; family Calliphoridae; genus Cochliomyia; species Cochliomyia hominivorax. The sequence goes on along the minus strand of PYHX02000495.1, from coordinate 75,153,098 downwards.
TACTCCATCGGCAGTGATGCCTAAATTCATATTTACCTCTTTTGTCCAGGTGATGAAGAGTGTTGCAGTTGATTTCGCTGGTGAAAGTTTCAAGTTTCGTGCAGTAAAAAAGTTGTGGATTTGGCTGAGATATCCATTTATTAAACCACATAGGTCATCAACGCTATGACCCGTAGCCGTTATCGTACAACGACGAAGCCTTTTACGCGAGTACCTGTCTCTGTAGACCTAACCTCACGGTGCTCTTCGCACAGGGTGAATACAATGCGTCTACCAGCGCCCCCAAATGCAGCAGACTGCTACACCTGAGTACCAATTCGAAGCCATGTATTTGGACATGACTTCCCCCTTGGTTAGGAGCGGAGCCTATCTAAAACTCCTGCCGATTTTTGGGGCACGGCACCCGGTTGTATATGCAACTACACACCGAGCCTAATGGTCTAGACTCTCCCCGCGATTTGGGTTTAAACCACAGCCACCACGATGCTCCCCGAGGGGCCACACCAACAGTCAGGCTGGAACCGAGTTCCAGGGGCACCTGACTCCCGTAGTACCAGAATTAAGTCTCCGGTCAGACTTCGTAATCAACTCGATTACTACCAGTTGAACTCCAAACAGTTCGGGACTGGTGGCCCACCGCTCCACATACATACACATACAGTTGGACAACAATTACAACACTACATTGAACAGCGCCCTCACGGACGAGGCTTTGGACACATGGTGTGATACCAGGAATGGACAAAGACGAACGTTACGAAGGACACACAAAAAACGCAGCAAGGTAGGTGGTGATGATGACGGCAAAGATGATGACGGCAAAGGTGACGACGTTGTCGAACAGCAAGGGCAGCAAAGGAGAGAGGCAAATTCCGGCATGAAGATGGCAGCAGCAAAAACGGGAACAGCGAAGTGGAGCCGAAGATCCAGCAGCCAACAGTTCCAAAACTGCCAACAATCGTATGCCTATCCGCAAACCGGGGACAGACAACAGCAAAACAAGGAGCACGAGCACACGACAGGAAACACCACGAGGGGTGATCACATATCGGGGTTGCCTCCACTATTGACTCTACATCTCCTAACAAAAACTTGACGAGCAAAGTCGCCCAATCTCACTAATGTCCGATCGTCCTCTAAGGCCCTACTATAATCCCAACCCGCCCCAGTATGAGCTATTCCCATACTATCTAAGTCCCTCATGTCATTATAGTACGAGCACACCGTAATGATGTGCTCAACAGTCTCGTCTCCCATCCCACACCCACATTCCGGAGAGTCGGACAGACCCCTTTTATGCAAAAATGCATTAAGTGAGCCATGTCCCGTAAGTAAGAATCCCAGGCTCAGGCCGAAGCCAAAGTCTGGACGTCGACGTACGAAGTCCGCGTCACGTATGAATTCATACGTCACCCTACCCTTGTCTGCATGGGTCCATCGAGTCCGCCACCTTGAAACAAGGCACTCATCTAAGAGTGTCTTTATTTCCCTACGCTCCAAGTTCACCAAGTCATCCGCAGAAATCCAATCATGCACTAGAAGTGGTAGTCCCTTCTTGATCTTAAAAGTGATAGCACGTCGTATCACTTCCAAGTCAAGGGGTGCTACACCTAACAGAATCTGAAGAGCATCCGTCGAAACGGTTCTACACACTGGCATACACGCTAACATAGCTACTCTCTGAACTGACAAGACCTTGTTTCTGCCAACAACAGACATAACTGTTTCGTACCAGACGGGAGCACCAAACGTTGCACAGGCAACGAAAAGCCCTCCATATATGGTACGAACAGCACGTCTGCTTATGCCCCAGTCACTTCTAAGGATGCGCCTAATCTTACCTACTACGGCATTCAGCTTGTCCCTTACGAGATTAAAATGAACCAAGAAGTTCAACCTCTCGCCCACCGTTATGCCCAGATATTTGACCTGAGTCGCATATCTGAGACTAACGTTACCAGACCGAATGATTGGGGGACGACCATGAGATAACCTGCCCTTGAGCAGCATCATCTCAGTTTTGTCCATCGCCACTTCGACGCCTGAACGATCGCCCCACTCACATACATCACGCATGACCTGCTCACCCTTCATCTCAAGTTCAGCACGAGACTGACCCTCGACTAAAATGAGCAGATCATCCGCATATGCGCACACCTTGAACGAACGTGCAAGTGTTCTCAGCAAAGGATCCATCATGAGATTCCAAATAAATGGACCACAGATGGAACCCTGCGGACAACCATGTACAACATCCTTCCAAACCGTGTCGCTGGCACCTACCACACAAGCTTTCCTGTTTCTAAAATAGCTCCTCCATAACTCTAGTACCCTACAGCCTATTTCTTCTAATCTCTCTAGAACTCTATCCCAAGAGAGATATTCAATCGCACCCTTAAAATCAACAAATATACCTAAGACATATTTGACAGATGAGCCGCCAACACTACTCTTGACGTGCAGCCAAGCATCTTCTACACTCCTACCTTCTCTAAAACCGAACTGAAACTCAGAAGGACCTTCGTTATAACACTCCTTAAGTCGAGACACCATTATCCTTTCCAATACTTTTCCAAGTACCGGAAGGAGACTGATGCCCCGATATGAGCGGGGATTACTCCTCACCCTATCGAGAGACTTAAGAAGGATTACAACTCTAGCAATCTTCCAAGTTTCGGGAAAATGGCCCTCGCTAATGCACTTCCCAAAAACTGAATCCAAGTACTGGGGTATGGCCTTGAAGATGCTTTTACACATCTCCCCAGTCATACCATCAATACCCGGCGATTTTCTGCTTTTGACTCGGTAAACACTGTCAGAAACTTCCGAGCTTTCCAAGTTTGGAGGATTAACCATCTCCCTAATGAGAGGAGAGTAGTTAATCGGTTCCGCCCTTGGAAAGAGCACCCCCAGTAATGCGTCGGTACATTCTCTCCAGGAAGACAATGTTGAATTGCCAACTTGAAGGAGAGAAAGGTCTGCCTCACGTTTATTCTTCCCCCTGCAGATACGGTAAACCGTACTCCAAGGATCATCCCTATTGTCTCGTACGAAACTCCTCCAATCGTCCTCCTTAGCCCTAACAATTCTGTCCTTATATCGTCGTAAAGCAGAACGGAAGTCAGCTTCCCGAGATGCCAGATCAGACGAACCGGTACGACGAGCACTCTGGAAATCATTCCGGAGACGCCTGACGGACCTGCGCACCTGATCAAGCTCCTCTGTCCACCAAATAACCTTACTGTGCTTAGTCTTGCGACGTCTACCCAGTAAGGAGTCATTCACCGAACACATCCACTGATCAATCCGTTCTACTTGGTCACTAATCGTAAGTGTCCTAAAGTCATCAAACGGCATAACCGAAGCCTGTTGCCTAACAAATTCCGAGTAAATGTTCCAGTTCGAGTATCGGTCCCTCCACTTGCGATCAGGGTCCAATCCCAAAGTTCGTCTGCGAAAGCTCAGCACAATCTCAATGAGATTGTGATCGCTAACGCCCCACTTGTCACACACCCTCCACCTAAAATCAAAGGTCGTGTCCGCAACCCCATTTGCGATTGTCACGTCGATGTCGCTAACTCCTCTGGGACCATCAAAAGTATATAAATCACTAGCCTCGTTGAGAACAACGAGGCACTTTGTGACCAGCCATTCACTAAGCATAACTCCTCGCCGATAGTTCTCATGAGCAGGAGCATTCCTACCCATTTTCGAGAACCACATTGAAGAGCATGCGTTTGCGTCTAGACCAAGGATTACAGGATAACTACTCGCAAGGAGTAGTACCGAATTCATATATTCAAGATAAGGCTCCAGAGGCCCCCATACCTACAATATATGCTGACTAACAGCATCCTACCAAAGTGTCCCTCAACAGAGAGACACACCCCCATTGACAACTCCTAACCAAAGTACAGTCCACGATCTCATCATTGACTATTATTGCAGAGTGTCCCCCGCTGTCAGTGTAAACTCGCATACCCCCCGGCAACCCTCTAATGAGGCCACCCGACGTATACGGCTCCTGTACCAGCGCAAACGTTGCTCCCGTGTCACGTATCACCTGCCCGAGTTCGCAGATCACTGCATACGATCGCTGACAGTTCAGCTGTAGAATCCTCAATTGGCGGTCCATCTTAGTGGCGTGCGTTCGCCCTGGCGACAATTGCGCTATATACAGGACAGGCCGCGGACATCATCAGATGTCCTGACGGGAGTCCCTTAAAGGCGCAGTTTCTGCAAAATACGTCGTTCGTGCAGCGAGAGGCCCTATGACCTGCCTGTCCGCAGAAGCGACAGACCTCCTCCTTCATCCTGCACTCACGTACCATGTGGTCGAAGCCCAGGCACCTGAAGCAGCTGGGAACCGCATCGTGCTGTCTCACCAGGAAACTGAACCACTTGATGTAGCACCGGCCATTGTCCAGCAATAGCTACATGGCCTCACTACATCCTTCCAGAACCACATTCACAGGATTACCCGTGGGCTTCCATGGACCAGTCACCAGTCACACAGATTTCCGGAAAGCTTCAGGAGTCATATTATGCTTGAAATTCCAAGCATTAAGCTCCTTCATGAATTCATTCGGGGTGATCTCCAGATGCACCCTCTAAACCACCACTTTCGGACCGAGCTTGTCCCTAACGGACACCTCCAAACCTACCCCTCCAAACTTCGCGTTGGCAGCCACTTTCTCCCTCTCAGCTACGGATGGTGTCCTGATGAGAGCACCACCATCACTAGTCGGCTTCAACTCGTGAATCCGAACACCAGCCGTTATCGTACAGTCATCTGCATATGTTATCACATCTACTCCGGTTATAGGCGCTGGGAATTTTGAGAGGTGGAAATTTAACAAGAGTGGTGAGCCGCCATGCGGAACTACTTGCTTAACTCTAGGGGATTGCGACTTTTTGTCCCGAAATTCGCACAAATGACTGACGTCACTTAAATAATTTATAATACATCTCTTCATATTGTTTGACAATGCGGACTGGCAGGATGTTCCTGGAAGAGAACCGTATGACTTAACGTATCCAAACGCTTATTGATTGGTCAGGCCCAACATGATTGGTACGTCACAAGGTTTTTGTTGATTCAACAACAGCGCGATTTGAGTGTTTTTACGGCTGTTAGTTTTTATCACTGTTGTTCTGCTGTGCATCTTCTGCGGACAAACCATGCTGGTAGCGAGCTGCTGTAAGACGACAGTCTTATGCAACAAGGAGACAAGAGGGAAATCGCTGTAGGATTGTCCCTTATTCTGCGCCTTTCCAGGTTTTAAAAATGGTAATGATACCCACTATTTAGGCAACGGTATACAGGCTCTCATTGAAAGTAAAACCATTGTCAAGTACTCAACTCCCGATCGCTAAGGTTCTTTAACATTAGCTTTCGCTTATCTTCCGGATGCCTCATATAAATTGTCGACAAAAAGCTGGGAGCAATCTATCAACCCACTATTTAGGCAACGGTATTACCAGGCTCTGCATTGACAAGTAAACATTTGTCAACGGTACTCAACTCCCGATCGCTAAAGGTTCTTTAACATTAGCATTGATATTCCATCGGGCTATCCGCTTTAGATGGTTTAGCCACGTTAGATCTGGGCCTCCTGCAACTTTAAGAGGTGTAAATAATAGTGGGTGATCCATGACTGGAGGTTGTTAAGTTTTGACGAACAACACTCTCCTTTTCGCCTTATCTCCGGATGCTCAATAAATTGTGACCAAAAGCCTCGCGAGCAATCCTTAGGGTCGGAATTGTTTTATCTGGCAACTTATCGCAACCTATCATCGTCTTCTTGGGATTAGAGGAGATGGACAGTCGCCACACTTTATTTACACAGCTCATTTAGGTTGCATTTGCTAAGCGTGATTACACATTTAATTCGCTTATCACATTTACCAACATCGCTGATTTCACTGTTCAGCTGAGCAATCCTAGAGTCGCTAGGGTTGGTATTGCGGATATTATCATGCTCATCTGCGAGTCTCGCTGCTTCAGCTGGAAAGAGCGGACGCACTCTGGATATTCTCCTTGATAGCACAAAGCGAGCGACTGCTTTAAGGGTACAGATAGTTCGCCAAAGCGATGGTCGGAAAATACTCTGAAGCTGCGTCAGTCTGCTTTCTTTTGGTTCATGTTCATGAGACGATAAAATCGTTAGGTCGCTCCAAGGAAACGATTATGGGTAGGTGGTCTGATCTTAGAGATACTACAGTTTGCCAGGTTGTACAGTTAATCAGACCAGCACTTGCCAAGGTTACCTTGGGCACTAGCGCAAGTACCCATAATACATGTGGGGGCATCGTCATTCAATGTGCAGAAGGTAAATTCGTCTATTTGTTCCGCTAACAGCGCACCTCCAGAGGTCGTCCCCGAGTGCCAAAGCTGATGGTGCGCGTTAAAGTCCCCGAAGACTAATCGGATGTTGCCATCCAATATAGAGCTAATATCGGGACGGTATCCTGTGGCTACTGGCGGAACATAGACATTATAGAACTTGAGATCCACATCTTCCGACCTGACAGCAATACCTTGAATTTTAAGGTATTGATCTCTGGATGTCAAATCGAAAGATAGAGCTCTATACTGCACTGTATTATGTATTATGAAGGCTATGCCTCCACCGTTACTCCTGGTGCGTTATTTTCGGACAACGTTGTATCCGTTACAACAATGCAGACTGGAATTACTCATCAGTTTCGTCTCCTGGACTGCAGTGACTATGATGTTGTGTTGTCTCATGAATCGGGTTATCTCAGTTACTTTACCCTGGAGACCAGTACAGTTAAACTGTAATATCGATATCACCTCAGGTGTTCTGACAGCAATCACCGGTGTGAGCGGCGACTGATAAGGTGGCTGCTGTTGTTGTTGCTGCTGGATTTGTGGTGATTGTGTTGGGGAGGATGATGGAGTTGCGTAAGAAGTTGATGATGACGCAATACATCATGGAAATCGATTACGGTAGTGAATAATCAACTATTCCCAATATTGAACCCTTTTTATCAAACTTGCCTTTTCGCTTGTAATTTAAAGTAACTGCAGATGAATCAAATACTTTTAGATGCTTGACATGAGGTTTTTTTAACAGACCAAACTGTATGAGAAGTTTTGTTATTCAGAATTTAGATGGACACCTGTGTCTATGTAAGCTGCGGTTGATATAGCCTCTGTCCACTATTTATGATCAATTCAAAAATCTCAAAGTAAACATCGAGCCATTTCTGCCAATGTTCTGTTGTAACTATCGACCACACCATTTTGTTGTGTATAAGGTACTGTAAGTTGGCGTTAAATAACATTCTTCGATTATTTTATTAAATTTTTTTTTAATTATCACAACGTAATCCCTTGATTTTTACCAGTTTGAAGGTTCCACCATGTTTTTAAATACCTAAACTTTTTCAAATACTTCACTCTTTTCTTTTAGGAAGTATAACCAAATTCTTCTAGATTTCTCATCTATGAACGATAGGAAATATTTTCAGCCACATTCATCTGACAACACAAATCCGTATGAATTAAATCAAGGATTTCTTCTGATATATTATTATATTGTTTTGGTAATTTAACTTACCATGCAGATCTTGCGTTGCTCATGTTCTTCATTAATTATGTTCATTCCATCGACCACTTCATTATTGTATAAATTTTTCAAACTTTGAAATTATTAAATTTTATTGTTCCACCATTTTGAATCACCTTACTAACTGATATAAAATGTCCATTCTTTTCTTGACACTTGTCGCGTATTTAGTTCTTTTAATTCTTATTGATTTCTACGATCGGCTTTTTCTAAAAGTTTAAGTTAAATTGTTGACAGCGAATGTAACGCATCTCTACTTTGATCTGTACGCTCCATATTTCAAATTTCTTATCAACTAATTTTTCAATTTGATAAAGCGATGAAGATGCCATCTTGAGATTTCGTTTATTGATCCATTTTTATACCCTTCACCTGGCTATGTCAGAAAGGTATATATTAGTATGTCATTCCGTTTGTAATTTCCTGAATTTTCGACTCAGACCAAAAGTATATATATATTCTGGATCGGTATGAAAAATTGAAATTGATTAAGGTCAGTCCGTTCGTGTGTGAAATCAAGTTTATGAAGCCGACCTATATATATATATATATATATATATATATATATATATATATATATATATATATATATATATATATATATATATATATATATATATATATATATATATATATATATATATATATATATATAAATTACATGTGGACCTCAAAACTTTCTGTATTCAATCAATTTGCTATTGATGAGTAACTCCTTTTTGTAGATTGAGGCTGTTAATGCTACAATTAAAATGCTTTAACATTTTCGAGAACAAAGAAATATTAAACATTTGTTTTAATACAAATCTAACGTTCCCATTTTTTGGACGTTACATTGAAAGACATCGATCAATATGCCTCAAATGATTTTCATAGAGTTAAATTAATTTTAAACAGAAATTTCCTAAGTTTATATTATATAATCATTCCCTAATGAAAATTTGTTATTTAGAAAATGTAGTTTGAAACTAGCAGACCCGGCAAACTTTGTTTTGCCAAAAAATTCAAATGTATTTATTGTAATATGATTATTAGTAATAGGTATTTGCTTTGCATGTGGCTGCCTCTCCTGGTTTTATATGTCCTGCTTTTTTTGGCAAAATAAATCCTTAAGAAATAAAGTAGGGTCAAATTTGAGAACATTCGCTGTTATATATCTAAGGAACTATATATTCAATAATAAATTTTGGTTTAGTGGTCCAATTTTAGACCATTAAACCAACATATTATAAGTTAAATAAGTATCGAAATGAAGGTTCCAGTTGAAAAAAAAATTATATATATATATATATATATATATATATATATATATATATATATATATATATATATATATATATATATATATATATATATATATATATATATATATATATATATATATATATATATATATATATATATATATATATATATATATATATATATATATATATATATATATATATATATATATAACGATTAATTTCGAGAATTTTGTTATTGAAATGCAGGGAAATTAGTTCATACATGGCTGAGATATAAGCAAAAAACTGAAGGTACCTCAAATTTTTTTTGGGTTTTTGATATTTTCTGAAAAATCTACAAGAGTTATAGACTTTATTTTTTTCCACAGTTAGATTTCAATTAATTTATAAAATTAATGCTCTGAAGCCAAGAAATGAATCGGACCATTTGTTCCGGAATTATAGGGAAAAACACTTGCTTATTAATTTAATCTTTTTTCAGTTTTCAAAATTCGGTTCATAAACCACCGAGATATGGTTAATTCTCTCTTTAAAAATTTCGTCCCATGTGATTGTTGTTGATTGATTGTTGTTATTGTTTTCCTATAGGTTTATAGGAAAACAATAACAACGTTTAAAATAATGTTTTTGAGATTCTGGCCCTTCTATTAATGCTAGAAACCTAATGGGTCATAAATATTTTTGTGGATTTTTCATTTGAAGACATAAACTCAATTAGGCCATTAGTTTCCGAGATATAGGTGAATACTTTTTCCGACGCTCCTGGGGCAGCTGCTCACCTAGTTGCCATGCAGAAAAATTACTAATTTTTTTCTCGAATTTTGTTTTTAATTTTAAATCTGTTCATAAATAGCCGAGATATTAACAGCTCTTTATTTCGTCTGTAGTTTTGCTTGATATAGTATTGAAAACAATAACAATTTAAGGCAAAGTAATGTTTTCGACTTTTTGAGCTTTGACATCTTTTTTTTTTTTTTGCAGAAAAGTAGCTTTTTTCTAAATTTTGATTTTTTAAAGTTTCGGAATCGGCCCACAAATAGCCAAGTTATTAATTACTCGTTTGTATTGTTTTTATGAAAGCGAAGACTACTCGTGAATAAAATTTTGCATGCATATTTAGTGCTCTAGCCAATAAAGGCTATAATTTTTCTTCAAGTGATATTGTGAAAGCCTATTTATAACAGGGACTTAACGGTTAAATGTTAAGTCCGTTGCTTAAAAAAAACAATTCCCCAAAGGCAAAGGAGAAGAGTATAGAACACTCGGCACAGCCGTGTTTAACACATTAACTTGTTTATTTTTGCTTCTGTTATGCATAATATTTTTTTACTTATTTATTATTTACCTAAACGCCCTGGGCCCATAACGTTCCCATTTTTTGGACTTTCGTTGAAAGACATCGATCAACATGCCTCAAATGATTTTCATAGATTTTTTTTATAAAAAAGAATGATTAGAAGAGTCAAATATATCCACCATAAATTAATATTAAACACAAATTTCCAAAGATTATATAATCATCCCCTAATGAAAATTTCTTATTCAGAAAATATAGTTTGAAACTAGTAAACCCGGCAAACTTTGTTTTGCCAAAAAAATGCAAATGTGAGTATTTATTGTCATGCGATTATTAGTAATAAGTATTTGCTTTGTACGTGGTTGCCGCTCCAGGTCTTATCTATCCTGCTTTTTTTTGGCAAAATAGATCCTTAAGAAATAAAGTAGGGTCAAATTTGAGAACTTTCGCTGTTATATATCTATGGAACTATATATTCAATAATGCATAATATTTTTTTACTTATTTATTATTTTTTTCTTATTATTTACCTAAACGCCTTGGGCCCATAACCTATTGGAAATATTCTTTAATTTCCGTGATAAAATATTACACGGTATATGGTTCCTGCACAAAAATTATTAAGGATTTTGTACAGAATTAATAGAATGTTTTAGATTTTTTTATAAGTTCATAAATGGGTCATAATTTTACTTTTGTCCAAATACCTCTTAAACTTAAAAGTTATCCCCCACATGGGTTTTTTCGTGGAGAATTGTAAGGGCTATATGTATTTAACAATATGAATTAACCAAACTAGAAATATTTCTTTCATCAAATCAATTGGAATGTGTATGTAAAAATTTGTTAAAAAATTTTCAGTAGAGAATTTTTTTAAATATGGATAGCAAATATTTGTAAGTGGATTATCTGAATTAAGTTTGAGAGATTTAAAAAAAAAATGCATAATCTCAACATAGATTATATGGAGAGGTCTATCCAGGATTTTGGCCATTGTGGCCAATAAAGAGTGGGCATCTAATACAACAATATGTGGAGGATGGCCAAGTATTAATGCTTTTGATATTTATTAGTTGAATTTATCTGAATTAATTAGGTGAGATTTTTTACAATAAATTTTTTAAAAGGATTTTGGTCATTGTAGCCAAACAAGGAAGGAAAATGTCACGGTCACAAGGATGACTGCTATCCATGTTTATAAAAAAAACATTCGAATTAAGATTGCGATACTTTTAAATATTTTGTAATTTTTAGACAATTTTTTTTTTTGTGATAAAAATTAATTTGAAGAAACAGAATTTTAGATATCACCATTCTCGATTTCAAAATGTCAATAGAGAAATTCTTCAAAATTCGAGTGAAACCATTTCAAAATTCGGCCATCGGTTTTTTGCTCTATATTGTTTCAGCGATAGTATACAACAAATTCTAGCAAATACGAAAAATTCGAAATATTTCAGAGTTATTTAAATACTCGTTGGGAAAAATATGGGGCAATTCTAAAAACTGTTGAATAAAAAAAATATTTTGCAAATTCCCTTTTCTTAATTTAATGAGAAATCTAAAATTCGAAGGATTTCGAATAGCCCAGTTGAATTCTATTTAAATATAAATAAAAATTTAATACTTAATGGAAAAATATATGTTCGTCCAACAATTTATTTAATTTTAAGAAGAACAACTTTGACTTACAACGGAATATGATGGACTACTAATGGAAATAAGTAGACGTACCCTTTTTGTTGATGCTTCGGGCGGTATGTTAAAACGATTCAAAAAGAGTTTTCCTTTACACCTTAATTTTACACTGTGCGGAGAGTGATAAAAAATTAATCGTTATTAGAGAAACACTTTGAAGAAGACATACGAAAATTACATGTGGACCTCAAAACTTTCTGTATTCAATAAATTTTGCTATTGATGAGTAACTTCTTTTTGTAGATTGAGGCTGTTAATGCTACAATTAAAATGCTTTAACATTTTGGACAACAAAGAAATATTAAACATTTGTTTTAATACAAAACTGACGTTCCCATTTTTTGGACGTTACATTGAAAGATGTAACGTCCTCAAATGCCTCAAATGATTTTCATAGAGTTAAATTAATTTTAAAATTAATCAAATTTCCAAAGTTTATATTATTTAATCATCGCCTTATGAAAATGTGTTATTCAGAAAATGTAGTTTGAAACGAGTAGACCCGGCAAACTTTGTTTTGCCAAAAAAAAAAAAAATGTGATTATTAATTGTCATGCAATTATTAGTAATAGGTATTTGCTTTGTATGGGGCTGCCTTTCCTGGTCTTATCCGTCCTGCATTTTTTTTGGCAGAATAGATTCTTAAGAAATAAAGTAGGGTCAAATTTGAGAACTTTCACTGTTATATAAGCGAACTATATATTCAATAATAAATTTTGGTTTAATGGTCAAATTTAAGACCAATAAACTAACATATTATAAGTAAAATAAGTATCAAAATGAAGATTCCAGTTGAAAAAATTTTCAGTCGTTTTGGAATCGGAAATTTGGGGTTTCAAGTTCAATAACAATCAATAGTGTTATTTAAATCACCATTAAAGATATAATTTTATATACGAACAAAATTATCACAAATTTGAATACCACGCTATACAAGCTTCATCATTTGTATTTATAATTATTTTTGATGTTATTGGTTCACGGATCGAAGTATAAAGTATAGGAAGGAGGGGTCCTTTGAGTACTAGGTTAAAATTAGGTTTTTATGGTCTTCACTAGTAGTATTCCAATAAAAAACGAGTGCATGTGGTAAATGCATAAAACCAACGGGGTTTAACATTAACCAATGCGTAAAAAGCGATACGCAAAATTTCGAAGCCAAGTAAACGATATACTGCCTGACCGCCTTTAAAAGATAACGACGATGATACGATAGATGTTTATCCAACCAGTGCTCTACTTTATGTTAAAATTTCAAATGTTTTATTTCTTTTATTTAGGTCCATAGTAAGACTCAATAGGTATTAAAAATTAAAACTTTTAATTTCAGGGATTTATAATATATTTGCAGTAGTGTCAAATTGTAGATTTCCACACCATTACTGAGGTACTACACAGGACGCGTAATCATTTATTTTTAATGGTTGACAGTCCCAGTATCATGCCAAATTTGAATTATATATAAAATTTAAAGTAAAACTTTATAAATAATTAAATATAACTTTAATCTCACTTGAAGAGTGAAAAATAAAATTTATATTAAAGATAATTATTTTATGCATATACCATATGTTTCTAGTTTTGTTCTAGTTGGAACATCTATTTTGCACTACAAAATATACAAATAAATAAATTGATAATGTTATTATTATAACAAAACCTGAAACCAACCCTCGCATGGTGCACAATTGAATTGGTTTCATTAATTTTAGGCAGCACAATAAAATCATGACTGTAATACACCATCAGCAAACTCATAAAGCATGTTTTTCATATCGTCGCGATATTCGTTTGGATTATCCATATATACCAGTGGTGTAATTTGTAGTATTTTTCAAATAAGCAAATGAATATTCCACAATCATATGAATCCTGATATGGAATGGGCGAATATATACAGTGACCGAGAAATGTTTACATATGAACCACACATTTGCGATTCTACGAGTCCATGATCTTTTTTAAAAAAAGCAATGTAATATTTTTGGATAGTTCATTTTAATCAAGAAATACAAAAGAAAATTTTTATTTTAATACAAAATTAAAAACTAATTTACAAAAAAACACAAAGAATTGGATGACAAAAGTGTACATACGATAAATAAACTAAATAAAAATACTTAAATATCAGAACTTTTTTTCAAAATGTTATATAGTTCTAATACTTTGTTGGTACACCATCAAACGTTCTTCTTTAACTGCCTGCAATCGTATCGGCATTGAATTTACCAAATTTTAGGTTTCACATGGCGTTATATTGCGCCACTCCTTCTGAAGCTTCTCCTTTAGCATTGGTGCACTAATAATGAGAGTGTTTTCGGATTTTTCGCTGGAGTATTTTCCAAACGTGCTCAATTACATTCAATTCCCTTTGTGGTGGTGGGCACAATTGTTGAAGTACGTAATAGAGTAACTAATCTCTGGTTACATAAGCAGTATGTTGAGGATCATTGTCTTGGCAAAAATCCACTGATTTCCAAAACTCAGAACATCGACTGAAGGCTTCAGATTTTCTTCTAAAATGTATAAATGGAGGTACCGATCCATATTTCCCTCTATAAATACCAACCTGCCCACTCCAAATGTTACGACGGCACCCCAAATCATTACACTGCCTCCACCATATTTCACTTTCGATAGTAAATGTTTCGGATTCAAGGCTGTATTAGGTTTACGCCAAACTTCGTCAGTGCCGCCACTAAAAATATATTTTCATTCGTCTGTAAACAAAACTCAAACAAAGACGTTTCCAAAAGCCGATTCACTTGTCAATATGTTTTTGGGCGAATTCCAAGTGAAGCTAACGTTTTTTTCGCTAAGAAGGGTTTTTTCGAGGAGTTCGACTGTGGAAACTGCTGTCATTCAAAGTTCTTTGAATGGTTCTTGAATGCACAATTGTTCCCGATCTTAATGCAATTTTTTCAGTTAGCTTTGTGACATTCTCCGTACTATCAGTGTCATTGCATTTATTAACTATAGTTTGTACTGTAGCTTTGCTTCAATTTAATAATTTAGCAGTTTCACCAAAGGGATTTTTTCTTGTCTGTGTTTAATTACTAAATTTAAATTTAAATTTGTTGAGAATGCAGAAGAATTGGAATAAATATCCGAAGAGGTCGTTGTGGAATAAGCTGCATACTTTAATATATCTTGAATATGAAATTATGATTCTGTCATAAATTATTTTCTTATTTATTTTTAACTTTTTTAGGTGTTCTCTTCCATGCATCTTCAACTAATTTTGTTTTTGTGAAGTATTTTGATTTTTTTTCAATACACCGTCTTAATTTCATTTACTTTTGCCTTAATATAAACATGTGACTGTCACATAAGTCCGAGGGACGTACCTGTCTTTGACCATCTACAGTAATATTTTTTACAGTGTTAAAATATTTTTCGACGACGCTGTTAAAAATTCAAAATTTTTATTTTGTTTCTACAAAAACACCCATCATATTTGTCTATAACGACGCAAATGCTGCATATTTATTTAAAAGTATTTTACAATTTTCTTTATTATTATTGTCCAAAATAATTCACATTTGTCGTAACCAGTTGAAGAAGTGACTTTTATATTTATCGCATATAAAATTTGATGTTTAAAAAATTCTATAACAATTTCTTATATCTTTAAAATTTGCAAAGTGGGCATACAATTTTATTTCGAACGCAGAACTCAGCGTCACCGTTGAGATTTTTTGAAAAGTCGCACAAAAAGGGAATTTTTGAAAATGAAGTCACATCTGAAAGGTGATTTGCGGAACAAACGTTTTATTCTATAAAATATAATATTTTTCGACTAGTTTTAAATTACGAATTTGCTCTGTTTGTTGAAATAATCTCGAATAAAGTTAACACTGTTTCGATTTCCATTATGATTTCGTAGAAATACCGTTAATGAGTTTTTATGATTCTATCGTTATAAATTTTAATTTTTCTATCCATTATTTATATAAATTTTATTGAAATGTCCCTAGTTAAGCCAAAATTACTGAAATTTATGAAGGGGAAAAAAGGGTAAATTTGAAAAAATATACAAAAAGTCATACGTAGTTAAAAAGTACCGTTAGTGCGACGGTACTACTGCGTAGAATGAATACAAATTAGAAAACGTTTAATATCTTCTGTATAATGACAACTTAAGAAGACTTAAGCAATTGGAAGTGAAATGCTATTTTTATCATCTTTCAATAAATTTCTTGGGGAAGAGATGTTTTCTGTATGTAAGAGTCCCATGATTTCTCTTTTCGCACTATATACACGTGTATAAAAATATCTTTATCTTCTTAACTGTTCCAATCTTATTTTCCTAGCAACTAAAGCCGTCGGAACTTCTTTTTTTTCTTTTGTTTACAGAGCCGTTTGTTTCGCCAGTTTGCAACGAGATATAAATTTAAACATCTTGAATATATCTGCAACTTATTAGATGTTTTGTTCCAACGATGGCTGCTTTAATTTATTTGGCAATTATTATTGAAATATTTAAATACTGCTCGTGAATAATCTTCTAAATAAGGAACTGTGTCGTGAAAATTTTTCCGCAGTAAAAATTTTGTTTTTAAATAATTCACCGCTTCAACGAAAAATTTATTAATTTTTTGTTGTCATTATGATACGTAATACTTTGATTTTTTTTCCTCCTCCATGGATGACAATGAATTATTTGAGATTTCTATTGTGGAAATGCTTTTTATCTTTTCCAAATCTTTTGAGCTTTCGCATGTAGTTGATGAGAAAATATTACCAGAAGTATTAACAAAAATAAAAGAATCAATTTTTTCAATATTTGGAGTAGAATCATTACAAACATTAATTATATTTTCCAATAAAATTTCTGTTATTGACGATTCTAACTTACGTTTTACTTCAACTTCGATATTAGATTCAGGCGTCATTTCAATTCCAGTATTTTCTTTATATCGGGCATGAGAGGTGTACATTCAAGGTCAATTTTTTTTAAACGACATCAAACAATGCTTCCATTTCCATTTTTCAGACATAGTTGATATAAATATTTTCTTCTGTCTGACTCAGAGTATCCTCTTTTAAGTTATAAATTATACCCTGCACTACCACAGGGGGGGTATTATGAGATTCTGCAGATGCTTGTAACGGGCAGAAAAAATAGGCCTACCAAAAGTATACCGTTTAACTTGAATCATTTCCGTGCGGCAGTCCATGTTAAGCTTGTTCGTAAAGAACAGGCAGCAGTTTTGAAGAAACCTTAACGAAATTTGGCATGTATCGCCAATGGGTGATTGAAATTGGTTATGATCGGTCCATTATTTCATATAGGCCCCATATAAATGTACCCCGAAATGTGTTCTTTGGTTTATGAAATTTGTAAAATACACAATAATTTTAACCAAATTTTGTAAAAATAAGTCTTATTATATTCTAAAAGCATGTGCCAAAAACATACAAGGATCGGTTTATTATTTCTTATAGCAAACATTTCTTTGGTCTACATTCGGATAATAAAGCTTTTTTTACGAAAGTTGTATTATCTGATATAACAACCAGAACTATTTTAGATATTTTGTCAAGAATTCCACTAAACAATAAAGTTTCACAAAAGTCCTATATATAAAGCAAATTTTGGCACAAATTAGTTTTTTTTTGTAATTCTAAACCAATTTGCCAAATTCCACGAGGATCGGTTCATTATTTCTCATAGGTCCAATATAACCCTCCTTCCAAATATCACTATAAAGGGATATAATCTCACATTATTGAACTTGCCTTATTTCCAAACTCTCAGTTCCAAATTTCACTTGGCAGCTCATAAATCTCAGACATACATTGTTCTTGTAGTGTTATTCGGAAAAAATCCATTTGTGGTGGATTAATACTAACATCACTTTTATGTATACCTATAGAATGAAAATAGATTTAAGAGACGATTTAGCGATATCCTTCCACTCGTCCGTCTCTCTGGCTGGCTGTGCATATATCCCTGTATTCTAAAGAGATGAGCTTCATTATCCGAATTACCATATAATCCTCAAATTCTGATATCACTTTGAGCTGCATAGATTTTATATTTTTCTTGGTATTGTTGTACTATATGTTCAATATATAAAAATAAAAACAAATGTTTTTAAAATATAAAAATGTGAGTTAAAAAATATGAACAAAAATATAATTTTGATTTCGAATAAATATGTTGGTGATAATATTTAAAATGTCTTAGACACAAACCAAATCAAAAACACGATTGACTTATGGAATCATAAATTCGATTAAATCTCTTCCCCAGACAAGACGTTACAAATGCTTAACAGAATAAAGTTTTCTTTAAAAATTTTTAAAATTTTTTTTTGGAGATTTTTTACATTCATTTTGTAAATTTTTTGTGCAAATAACATTCTTCAATATTTTAAAATTTTTTATTTTATATTTAAAATCTTATTTTTTTAAGAAAATAAAAAATTTCTTGGATAAAAATATTTTTTAGCTTTAAAACTTCAAAAAAATTAATTAATTAAATTCTACTATTAAAACTTACTGAATTCATTATATAAGTATAGTATAGTATAGTATAGTATAGTATAGTATAGTATAGTATAGTATAGTATAGTATAGTATAGTATAGTATAGTAAGTTATTGATTTTTTATTAATTAAAGCATATTTGTCACGTTATTATATTTTGAAAAGTAGTAATCGTAAAGCTCAGTTTCACCTCCACTTTTCAAATTTTAAAAAATTTTTACAACTTTACTTTTACAGCACAATATTACAAATTATATAAAAATATAAATTCTTTGTTAATGAGACACAAAATGCGTGCGCAACTCTTGTTTCATGTTAGTATTTTCATCAATACGATGCTGTTCTCTCTCAAAACAAAAAAAATACCGTTATATTTTTCGAGTATTATCAGAGCTGTAGTACTATGCTCTTTAATAATACTCGAAAAATGTAACGGTATTTCTTTTTTTTCGAGAGAGAACAGCATCTTATTGATAAAACCAGGAGTCTCGTTAGAACAAAAACAACATGGCAGAATTATTCATATGGTGGCTTTAGCCAGTTTATGTCAAAGTTTGTTTACATTTCTGTTTTATTTACAAACAAAATGCGTTTTTTTTTGGAACAAAAAATTTTAACCGTTTTTGTTGTGAAAAATATTTTGTGAGAAATATGTTCTGAGAAATTTTTGTAAAAAATTAAAAGAAATTAAAATAATATAAAAAGTATCATTTTTAATTGAATTTTTTACAAAATTAAAAATAATGTATATATAATGTGTAAGTGCGTTTTATGTAAAATTTTTCTAAATAGTAGTGTACCTAAAACTAACGAAAAAATAAAAAAGGGTAGAGGTGTGGACTGCCGTGTTCGCATTAAGCATTTTTATCCAGCGGATTTCATAACGGTTGGATAACGCGTCATTTAAAAGTCCCAATGCCGTTGGTAGAATGTAAAAAGTCCTCAGTAAGTAGCACAATGTATAATTTATATTCTTTATTATGTTATTTATTTATTTATTATACTAAAATAAGTTATTTATATTTTTTAAGTTCCTTTATTTTATAATGGTCTATATGTTAATAATATGCAAAATTTTGATACACCCCAAACTCTTTATGTCATATGGGCAGCAATTTTTAAGATAATTTACTGAAATTTGTCACATATACTTATTTTGATACAATAATAAATTCAAAGAAGTCATATTGTTCTGGGATCATTAATTGACCCAGCTCCCATATAAGGTCCCCTCGCGGAATATGATTTATAGCTTATAAAACTTTTAAATTTGAACCAATTTTATTGAAATTTGGCACAATTAATTTTCTAACTATTTTAAATATATGTTATAAATTTTATTAGCATGGGTCCATATTTTCATATAGCACCCATATAACGCCCCTTCCCGGAAAACGGGTTTGAGCTTATAAAACAATTAAATAATAATGTATTTTTTAACTATTTTTAATGTATATTTTTAATTAGAACAATTGCCGTCCATATTTTGATGTAGCTCCCATATCAGGCCCCTCACCGAAAACAGTTTTCAGCTTATAAAACGAGTTAATAAAAACCAATTCTATTGAAATTCGACACAATTATTTTGCTAACTGTTCTGAAGATATTATATTAATTTGCCCTATATCGGTTCAAATTTTTCTATAGCTCCCTTATAAAGGGATTTTCCGAAAAACGGGTTTGAGTTTATAAAACATTTAAATAAAGATCAATTCCATTAAAATTTAGCTCAATGATTTTTCTAGCTATAATCAAAGTATATTATAAATATGAACAATATTGGTCCAAATTTTGCTGTAGTTCCCAAAAAAACAGTTTTGAGCTTATAACAAGCATATTTTTTTGTTTTTATACGCTCCACAATACAAGTGGTGAAGAGAGTATATTCACTTTGTTATTCTGTGTGTAACGCTAAGAATGAATTATTTCAGATCCCATAATGTATATATATATATTCTTGCCTCAAATCAAAATCTATTTTTATTTATAATGGAACTTTGAATATAATGGATGTCAATGTAGCTGTGAAGGTATGTGGTATGACTTTTGTAAACATTATATTTTGTGGAAAAAATAATAATATTGAATATATTAGAAGAATGTTTCCTCAGAATAATCTATTTAATTAACTATGATAATGATAGCTGCCAAAACTGCCTCTTTCCAAAGAGATTGGTGTTGCCCATCAACCCATGAAGACCCATGGGAGACTCAAACTGAATAAGTAAAGAAATTGCGCCGTGGTATTCTATTAGTGCAACGCATCGTATTGCTATTAAATATGCTGCCAATAGTAATAGAGATGGAGGTACTTGATTTTTTTCTTAATTTAACCAAAATAAAATCTTTCTTTTGAGATTTTAACATTCAAACAGAGTAAAATTATAACCGACAAGAAATAAAAGCTTTAAAATGTGTAAAATCTTAAAAAGTCGTTCTTAAAGCTGCAACATAATTATTATTTATTATTTTTAATATACTAAGAAACGAAATAAAATGTTCAAAGTTTTTAATAAAGTAACTATTTCACTATTTATTAAACTTTCGATATTTTATCTATATAATTTAAATATAGTTTTAATACAAATCGGTTCATAAACCACAGAGATACGAAGAATTCTTTCTTTCAAAAATTATTATATTATAGAAAAACAGTAACAGATAACAACGTTTAAAATAATGTTTTTGAGATTTTGTCCATTCTATTAATGCTAGAAACCTATTTTTTAACTAATGGGTCAGAAATATTTCTATGGATTTTTCATTTGAAGGCATTTTGTTGTTGTATAAAGTATTGACATTTTTTCGATTTTTTGAGCGTAAAGACATAATTTTTGTACTAGAAAACATCACAGTAATCGGTCCATTAGTTTCCGAGTTATAGAAAAAACGCATTTTCAGATATTTTGAATCTCCTATGGGATGTATGGACAAAATTTTGATGCAGAAAAATAGCTAATTGTTTTTCTAAATCTTGATTTTTTACATTTTCGAAATCGGCCCATAAAAAGCCAAGTTATTAATAACTTTTATATTTATACTAGAATTGTTTTAGTGAGGGCGAAAACAACTCTTAAATAGAATTTTGACTTAAAATGAAATGTTAAGTCCGTTGCTTACGGTACGGCCGAATTTAACACTTTCAATATTCTTTGATTCTATCCATTTGGTATCTCCCATCAAAGTTTTCATAAATAAATTAAAAAAATTATACTGGATTACTAACAGTAATGCGATGAGAAAAATATGCGCAAACTTTTTCTTTTTAATTTTGTAAAAAATGGTTCCAATATAAAAATCCATATTGTTTAGTCATATAAAAGTATTATATCAATCAATTAAGATGAATAAAATTCAATAAAATCGAGTTGACTTTTTTTAATTTTCTTAACTTTGGCGGCATCTCAAAACTATATGTTTAAGGACTATCGAACTCACTTTTTCAAACATCATTTGAAAAACTGAGTATGGAATGGTCATTTTCGAATTTTTTGTTAAACCGCCGTCGTGTGACATGGATAGAAAAATTATATTTCTAAAATCTTTCAGAAATATAATTTAGCATCAATCTTTTTCTAAAATTGCATGGGAGAGCTTAAATAGAACTAAGACTTTTAAACGTCATCCCTAATATATTCAAACTATATTAAACTGAAAAACATTTCTGATGGATAGAACACCATGGTAATAGGAACCAAAATGCTAATATTATAGACATAACAAAAGTAAGTTCCATAATAATATTTCTATGGATCTTTTTCCCGATATTGATACAGTAAATATAAATATTATAAAACTTATGGATGTAAAATTATTAATTATTTGTTTGACTAATTTTTATAGTAATAAATTGTCCATGAAAAATGTTTAATTTTGTATGAGAATGGAATGATGGTTTATTTTCACATCGTAGTTTAAACCGTGTGGCCATCAAAATAATATAACAATGACATTGATCATTAAAAATTTCACATAATTCTAACATATTCCAAAATGCAGCATTTATCAAATGAATACATAATGTAAATAATGCATAATATATGTATATTCATATGTTTAAAGGAATGAATTATTTAACTGATACTTTGGTCAATGTGAGTAGCTATCGACTGCATGATTTAAAGCCTTTGATAGAAGAATATCCATACATGAATTTAGACTCACCTTCATTGTAAATGGTGTTTGTAAATGTGTTTCCTGTTACCTTATTTGCCTCAATTTTTAAGGAGTTACTATCTGGAATCCGCCTTCTGATATACAAGACTTCATAAAGATTATTAATAATAAAGAATTTTGAATACCCTGGTAAAGATTACTTTCATTTACTTCAAAGATAAATTTTATGTAGAGGTTTTGTCAGCAATTCACTTCCTATTTGAAAGTTTATCACTCCTTAAAAAGTCCCTTATTTGCTTTCTTTAAAAAAGAATTGCAAGATGCCCTGAACAAAAATCGTTTAAATCTGGACAACTTAGAAAATTTCTCTAGTGCAATGCGAAGCAAAGGTTGTTTAAGTGATTACCCATCATCATGAAAGTTTTAGTAAAAAGTGCGCAAGTGCATCTTAGGTATAATTAAAAAAGCTATTCGGATATACAGGACTTCTCGAATCTGAGTATCAACGTACTGTATCTTATCTACAGGAACGTGAATTATTATTTAAGACGATCACTTGAACTTTTCTGGTTCCTATTCGATTCTTGTGTTCGCAGGTTATGAACTGTCACTGGAATACCCCTATACACGGAATGCTAAGGAATATTCTTAATCATGTCCACATCTCGGAATATTTGACTTCTAATAATGATAAGATTCTGGGTCTCTTTAATGAAATTTATTTCAGAAATGGGACTTCTTCATTCCGGATCAGGCATTCTTGAATACCGATACGTTTTCCTTGGCATCAATGATAGCAGAACTATTGGCGATGTACACGACCATCGACTCGGTGATGAGAAATGGTCACAAGAGGATAACAATTTTCTCCGATTCAAAGGCGGCTTTAGAAAACAGTCAGGCAGGGCAAGAAAAGATGTTACTTTTTGTGACATCCAGGTCCATGACAGGTAGAGTCTTGGGAATGCAATTACGGTGATCGATACCATCCTTCAGATACTCTCGATTTGTCTCTCTGAGGGTCGGGTTTCCGGAGATAGTCGAATATAATGATTTCGCGATTAAGTTTACTAATGTCATTAGTGTCAGACAAATATTGATATCATTTCCTTTTGACATTGCCCATGAGCTAGTAATACTAGCTAAAATTGGAGATGGTATTATGAAACACTTTACAGGTCGAATAAATCTTAGAAGCAGAGGCAAAATAACTTTAAGGGCATACAAAAATGTAAAACAAACGGACGTTTTTGGGTCCTGCTGCTTTCTTTCCTTTAGGGTCATAACTATTTATATGGAAGTTTGAAATCATATTGAAATAAACATTCATGAGATGTTTTTCCATTGATATGGAAAATCATAAGTTTGGGACTAAGTCTGGACCTCCAAATTTGATCACTTTGGGTATTGCGGAAATGTCATTGACATTAATTGTAAAATTTAATTGAAAAATATTCAGTAATTTCAAAGTTACAAAATAAAAGTATTCGGGCCACTGTACATATCTTAAGATATATGTTTATGGACATATTTAGTGATGTACATAAATATATACATGTGTATTTCGTTTTTGTAATGAACAAGATTTGAACAGCAATAATTTATGTAAATTACTAATAAATGTCCAATGAAAATGTTTCCATTGTTTTTGTTGTTATATTTATGTTTAAAACACAATTTAGTATCAACAATAACATATTTTTTAGAATGACAGTTGACAGCATTCGAACGCACATATGTGTTTTTGCAATATGAAAAATAGGGTCATGACATTTTCAACTTTAGCACTTAAAATACCCATACAATAGGTAGGAATAAATACATATATTTATGTAATATGTTGCCATTGAATCCTGTAGTCTTTTAAGGAAAAACACTTCAATATATCTAAGATATACAGGATTTTCATCAAACTAAATCGACTACGTTATGCCCATCTACTGGAGTCTAAGTAGGAACACCCTGGGTATTATCAACTGGAACTTGAATGTCTATCTTACCTGCTCTAGGACTTTTCTAGTCCACCACTGTTTGCATCTTTTAACACATGACCTGTAAACTGACACTAAAATTCTGCATTATATCAAAAGCTTATACTATGCCCGTCTGTCCTTGACACACTCACTTCTCTATTAATGGTCCCAGCTTAATGAAATTTAATATAAAGATTTATTGTTGTCCAATAAAAAAAATCCTGCAAAATGTTCATTATATATCACATACCAAATATATAAATCGAAATTGATTATAACATTAAGAATGTTCACAGAAGATCCATCATTATTTTTATACTAGTTAATGTTATATTCTCCTTAATGGCGATAATGACATACTATGAAAACATATATGTATCGGGAGTATACTGCCGGCTAGGAATATGCGTACCCTCGACAACCAAGTCAATTTTTAACAGAAATTTACAGATTGTCTCAGAGTGATAGAATTCATTCTACATGGGTAATGGAATCTTGGATGCTATTGAAATAAGAACAAACGAATATAGCAAACTACTTCCGAAATTTCCGAAAAAGCACGTAGGTCGCAAAACCTAAAATTTTGAAAATAGTAATTTTACTTTGGAACTTCGTAATTTAATTGTGTAATTCAATTTAAAAACGCCGTAGCTAGAACAATTTTATATTTTTTAAGGTATTGCTGTAATAGAGAAATGCTACAGAATAACATTTCAATTCATAACAACATTACCAAGGTGGCCAAATGTGGAGGATCGTTTACAGTGACCCCAAAACATTTTTTTTATAATTCTGCAAATTTGGAACTATTGAAAAATTTTTTAACGAAATTTTACATGGACATTTGTGAGGTGTTTTTCAATTGGTCACTTCTGGTATGATGATTTAAGCAAAATTGACAAAATTATTTTTAAGATTAAATTGAATAAATATTTCACATGCGTATGCAATCAAAATTCTATACAAACCACATGCTTACGTGTGTGGGATATCTCCTGTAGTTTAAGAGATTTAGATCAGAGTAAAATTTTGACACATTTTTTCGACAGATTTTTTGAACTTGAAGGGCTCAATTTGGGCCAAAAAAATATTAAGGAAAAAATTCAAAAATATTGTCTATATTCTGGACAAAATTCTAAATAATTTAATAAAAATTCGAATAATTTAAGAAGAGCCATATAACCTACAGTATCGATCACAAAAAACGCAAACTTTAATGACGTCTGTTTCAAAATAAATAATTTATTTTATCTATGATAAGTTTTAAAGTGACCCACATTTTATTCCAAACTTGTGTATTCAAAAAACCGACATATTCAGAAATCCGGTTTTAGAGTTATTTGAAAATTAGGATTTTGAAAAAAATGGTTTTGACGGTTTTATGTTTATAAGCCGTTTAACCGGTTTTTGTTTGATTTTTATAAATTTATGAAAAAAATTTTATTTAATAGAAATCTAAACCAATAAAAACATATATCGTGTAATGATCTTTGTATGAAGTGAAGTAAAAATAATGGTTCCATATCAAAATAACCATTTGTAACAAATTTTCATCAAATAATTCTTAGACTGTATAATGCCCTAAATGAGTGAGATATAAACACTTTATTGTTAGTGCTTTTCGGTATCGTATTTAAAAGAATATGTCAAGATATCATGGTTTTATTTAAATTCATTATTTTTGCTTTACAGAAACTTTTCTTTAATTTCTTAATATGTCTGAATTTCTAAAACAGACGGACATAGCAAAATCGATTCAGAATATGATTTCGATAAATTCATACAATACTTTGCTCGTGTTACTCACGGAATGAAAAATTTTAAATATTTATTAAAACCGACTAAAAAACCGCATATCGAATAATTCGAAAACAGAAATTATTCGAAAGCGGACGGTTTTCTGAAATGCAGAAAACCGGTTTCGGTTTTTGAATACACTATTCGTATCTCTATTATAAAAGGTTTAATAAATTTAGCGAGAAGAAAAAATGAAAAATATTATATTTATTTAAATTATAACTAAAAATCTTTAAACATGTTTTACGAAAAGTATTTTGAATAGAAACAGCTATTAACTGATAGCAGAAAGGTGACCTTTAAAGCTTTAGAGAAAGAAATCCAGGGGTAAAGATCGTGAATCGAATTAAATTAGGTTTTATATGAAAAAAACTAAAAGACAGGGTAGAAATCAATATAAATAGTCGTAATCCAAGACCTCCAAATGATTTACTGGTCTAAAAAATTCAAGGATAACACGTATTTGACGTTGCTTTTTTGCATATAGGTAAAAATGGGCTTAAAACTAAATACCATTCATCAATATATATTTCACTAGATGATATAAACCTGGTCCAGTGAACTGTGACCTTAAGTTCTATGAGACAACGAAAGCATATTTTATTTCTTCAGCTTCGATTAAATAAATTTTTGTTCGGAAATCGTCTATACTATTGATATATAAGTGAATATTTTCGCTTAGATGATCTGTGAACAATATATATTCCAACAAAGCTAATGAAATAAATTTTGCTTTCATCACTCTCCAGAACTCACCGCCTTCAAAATTCTAAATGCTTTTTTTATTGATTTCACTGATTTCCTATCAGGAAATATATATGGTGCAATATATTTCATCATTTTCTGGTTATAAGTTAAATAATTAATTTAAAAGTGTTTAACCTTTTTCAATAGAGTTCGGAATGTAGATTTGGATTATTATTTTTGATGATTTAAAAACTTATCATAGATAAAATAAATAGCAAATCATACGACACAATTTTATTTTAATTAACAGACGTCATTACAACTCTGTACTGTGTGTGGATTTAATAAAAAGTTTTACTATTTGAAATCGATTGTTAAAAAAATTTGGGAATTTTTCTGATTTTTTCAAAAAAGGTGGTAACATGTTTTCATTTTAAAATCAATTATTTCCTTCTGGACTGTAGAAGTTTTTCCCAATTCTGAAAGCATTTCGAATGTAAATGCATGCAAAGCAAGTCCGAGGAAACATCTTTCATCGCTAGCCCGATCGGAATTCTAATGGACCAAACCACTTTTAACGGCAAAATGGAGTGAATTTTTAAACAAGTTATATTTCTACATTTAAGATAACTTTAACTTGTACTTATTATTTTTTTAAATAATTACCTTTGTAATGACAATAAATACTTATACGAAAATTTTAAACCACCCTTCAAAAATTAACTTGGCCCTCTCTCCAGAAATGTGCACATTTCCCATACAAATATTTGCTGTAAACTCTGTGTAATAAGTGAATAGCAATTTCATAATGTTGCATAATTTTTGAGATCACCTTCCCAACCTCGGGTTCCACTATGTCAATGTCAATGTTAAATTTCGTTTAAAATATTCAATAGTATAGTTTCAGAATTATTAAAAAAAACATTTTGGAACTACTGTGCGCCCCTGACCAGATGATGATCTGTATTTCTCCGAATCAACTCGAAAGCGCATTAGCTTTAATTACATTTACAAATAAAATGATTTGAACACATATATATTATTATTGCATGATTAGCGAAAATTAAAGTTGACTTTTCCCGAGAATTAAGCAATCCCGTATTAACATTATTTTCCTTATTTCAATATCGGAACGGAAGTATTTTTAATATGTATATAATAAGAAGTTAATTTTCAATTTTAAAAATAGAATGCAAACAAATCACGTATCTCATAATAAATTGATCTGATTAAATTTTATTTTAAACGCATAATAATTATAACAATTTAAATTAGTAATAAATTAATTAAATAAAACGCTAATGACATCAACGTATTCTATTGTAAAACGTTTAAATTCCACAGTCACAAAAAAACGTCTCATTTAAATTGTTAAATTTTGATTTAAGTAACAGACCCACAAAAATTAACACCTTTTTGGTTTTGGTTAAACAAAAAATTTTAAAGAAAATATTACAGTCTTCTTTATTCTTAAATAATTATAATTTTTTATTTAATTTTGTTTAGTACAGACAATTCAATTGTACGAAAATTTCTTTGGCAATATTTTAACAAATTTTTATTTTTATTCATAAAATTTAAAGCAACGCCAAAAACATGTAGTCGACGTTTATTTAATTTCATTTAACCTCAAAATAAACGTTAAGGGCGTTTTGAACTAACATATTTTTTAACAATTTGATCTTTGTTAACAATTGATGTGAACATTTTTTGTTTTTACAATATTTATTCTTATATTGTTCAGAAGTTACAGTCACAGACATAAGTATAAGGACAAAATTCACATAAAATGACAATTTTTAAGTTATAATGAAATTCATATTTAATATTTTATTGACAGGCAATAACTCTACAGGATGTAATTTGCAAGGTAACACAAAAAAATTATTTAAAGGATAATTAAAAATGTTAAAAAAAGGTTTATTCAAAGCTTGACATAATATTTTGATGGTAATCCATTTTGTTCTATAACTTCTTACGGTCTTCTTGGCATTGAATGTACTAACTTTGTTGTGACATTTTTGCCAATTTTTTTCCAATCTTATAGTAATGGTACCTTTAAATAATGTTATTAGAATTCACTCATATGAAAACCTTTAAAATCGAATCGATTTAGATAGAAGAAATCTGTATCATTCAAAATATTTTTATGTCTAACTTATAGAGCGTGTTTGTAAATTGTGTTTGGTCCCACCAAGGACTTGTTAAAGATTTTTTGTTGTTGTTTTATTCCTTTAGGTAAATTGTTTATTATTATTATTATTGTATAAAGTTGTTATCTGTCAATAAAATACTCAATTTAAAATTTGCATTTTATGTCATTTTGTGCCTATACTTATGTCTGTGACTGTATGTCATTGTGTGTATAAATTGATTGGTTCGAAGAAAAAAATCAGCTTTAAAGGAAACTAATTGTAATAGATAGACCACTATATCACTCCTTTAAATATAAAATGAAATATTCGGAATTTTGTTTAGCTCCCAGATATATTTAATAATTTTCATTATATTTGTTAAATATTAAAAATTATTCGTCTCTTTTTCTTTAAAAATTGAGGCTGTGTGAATAAAACGCGGTCATTGAGCCCAGTTAATTTTTAGCAAACTTCGCATGCTATTTTTTATTTACTTATTTTTATTTGTTGTTTCTTATTAATATTTACTTGACATTTTGTATTTCATTTTCATCGGCAAAAAAAATTTGCAAATATTTAAGAGTTTCTAATTTTTTAATACAAATTTTAAGAAAAATATACAGAGAACTACAGTAATTTAATATTGTTTACTTTTTTGTAGATAAAAAGCCGCCATTGTGTTTGAAGTTGTTACTGTTATGTTTTTTTATTGTTTTGTTATTTGTTTATTATTTCGATAACGATTAACAACGAAGTAATCGTTGACCACCAAATCTCAGTTTGAATAATCAAGTTTACAAAGTTCATGTCAGAAGAAAATCTCAAAAAACACAATCTACAATATTGAAAATGTAAACGTTTTTTTATTTAATTAATTGAATTACTGTAGTACATGACACATACGTAATTAAAACATTTGTATGGTTGTATGTACACGATAAACTCGTGATGATTTTTATCCAATCTTTATACGGAAAACAATTGCGTTTGTTTTGGATCCCACAGGCTGTTAAACAGGTGCTCCAATTTTTTTTTTTTAAATTCAAAGCGATCCCAATGTCTCCATAAGTAATATAGACTATATTTTTTTGGTTAGAACAGGGGGAAAGGTACAATAATACAAAGCAAATACGCTTTGCGTCGTCCAACTCTATAAGAACTAAAAAATTCAATTTGCGTCGGTCAGATTTGCGGAGTTTTGACCCCAATTTGCGTCGTTTTAATTTTGATTTGGGTCGCTAGAAACTGTTATTTATTATCATTTTAGCACCACTGATAAAACTTATCGTCACCTGTACGTTAAGTTTTAAATTGCGTGAAATGAAGGAAATTCCACTTTCTTTGTAAATGGTGCAAGTGTCTGGTATGGTAGGAATATAGTGTGTGATTCGCCAAAGTACAAAGTAAAAAATGTAGTAAGAATTAAAATTAGATGTAGATTTAAATGGGAAAAGTTATTAATATAAGAAGAGATCTTGGACTATTACCTTCAACAGTGTGAACAACTTGCAACGGAGACAATTATAAAATTTATCAATTAGCTGAAATTGTGACACCTTTCCAATCTTTACAAGATACAAGAAATCTATTATTGGTGAAGATGGAGTTCTTTCTTTCAATTTGGTCACGATTAAAATAAACGAAAAAACCTTAAAAAATACACTCACGGACAAAAATATAGGAATAAATCGATAACAAATTGTTTAAAATTAAATTAACACTGTCTTTGCAAAAATCCTTATACCAACAGCAAAATATTAGGGCGGAGAAATAATGGACTGTAGGTGGCATGCCCGCTACAAGGGTTGGAAAACTTATATTAATTGATGCAATAATAAATAAAAATGTTTACCTTAATATTTTAAAGAGAAATGTTAAGAAGAGTGCAGAGAATTTTCCAAAATCATTAACATTTCAGCAAGATAATGATCATTCAGGTCTCAACATGAAGAGGTGTCTTGCAGTCTCTAATCTTAAATCTCATTGAGCGCTTGTGTGATGAATTGGATCGAAGAGTACGAACATGTAAAATTTCAAGCAAAAGTAATTTGAAAGCAATATTATTAGAATGTTGGAAAATAATGGCGAAGGTATCACAACAAAGTTGGTACATGCAATGCAAAGAAGACCGAATAAAGTTAAAAAATAAAATGTTAATCCAAAAAATATAAAATTAAGCTTTAAAGCTTTATCTTCGTAACATTAACTGAGCCTAGAGTTTGGTCCACCCCAAGACTAATTTTTTTAACACATTTTATTATTGTTTTGTGTCCTTAAACCCCATAAAATCAAATTATGTTATTAAAATATTAAATTTGAATTTTGTATTACTTACAAATTTTCATTTTATTTTTATTTTCACTTTGTCCATATTCTTATGTCCATGACTGTGTATGCAAAAGTATTGTGCCGATCTTGTTGAATTTCTTTATTTATTTAAAGAACAATATTAGTTTTAAATGTGACCAATATGTTTACCCAGTCCAAAAATAAACAATTTTCAAGATGTTTTCAATCATTTTCATCTGGAATTAAAATTTGCTTTAAAACGTATATGAAATTTTTATTTTTCTTAAAGGTTTTCCTTATTTAGAAAGTTTGATTTAAATTGTGTATTCAAAACCCCTACAGGTACTAATGCATTTGACACTTCTTTTATAAAACATAAAATCTTTGCCTATTTTTTTAAATCGATATATATATATATATATATATATATATATATATATATATATATATATATATATATATATATATATATATATATATATATATATATATATATATATATATATATATATATATATATATATTAATCGAAAAATTATAATACATTTCATTCCATTACCATTCCAAAAACATCAAAATCGGTTCAGTAGAAAAATGTTATAGTCAAAAAGATAACTAATTTTATTAGGTTTCCAGCTACAAATTCAAATTTCAAATGTTGAAATACACTTAAAATTATTTCAATACCATATTCCAGTGAAAAGGAAACTTGAATTCAAGTCGAACATTTCAACCTTTCACTTAAGTACAATTCAAGTCAAAAAATATAAAAAAAAAAAACATTGAAATCAACCTTAAACATAAAGTAGAGTACAATCCTTCAGTAAAAGTTATAAGAATAATGAAATTAAATTCGTTCAGGGCCACTAATTTGTAATACAATATTTTTTTATTACATAATAAAGTCTTCTCATCTCAGAATTTTAGGTTTAATTGTTTAAAGACATTTTTATGCGCTTCATTCCAAATTAATTTCGAATCTTGAATTTTTTAGAAAATAGAAACAAATTCTTCTAAAAAAAATTTAAAAGTCACTTTCAAAATACTTGGGAATTAAATTGGAATTTAAGTTGAATTCAAACAAACAAAATTTTCAATACTGAAAATTTAACTTTAGGAATGCTTGTTGGATAAGGACAAAAATCGGAAAAGATTTTTTAGGAAAATTAAATCAAAATACTAAACACAATAAATATTTAACTTTCCCAAATTACATTGATTTTAAAAAAATTTCTTTAATAAAAAAAAAGAAATATATATATATATATATATATATATATATATATATATATATATATATATATATATATATATATATATATATATATATATATATATATATATATATATATATATATATATATATATATATATATATATATATATATATATATATATATATATATATATATATATATATATATTAAATCAATAGTCATAGATTTAATAGTTTTGAATGGCCATTGTTGTATCGTTTGCGTTAAGTAATAGACAAAAGAAACTTTAAATATTAGAAAATACAATAAACGCTTCTTAGCTATTAACTATGTAAGTACACATAAGTTTAGTCATCATTAAAAAATCACTATAAAAAGCTAAAACTCTCATGAATTGAGCATTAGTAGCTGTCTCGTAGTTTAAGCGTTAATTGTTCGCAGTTTCATCTCTTGAAAATAAAAAACTAACCGTGTTCAAAATAAGTATAACCAACATGAAGTGTTTTGTAAGTGTTTTTGAATCCTTTAATTAATAAAAATAATGGAAAAGAAATTGTAAAAGAAATACAAGTGAAAATGAATACATGACTATATTTCTCTGATATGTGATTTAATTAATTTTAGACCATTTGCTTATACGTTTTTACTCTTGCCGTGATTGCAAGAGCTGATGAGGACTTAGTAGCATCGGCTTCAGAAAATTCTGAAAATACACAGGAATTATCGGGATCAGCTAGTAGCTTAAGTCCGTGGCAAGAAAAACATCAGGAAAAACGTTATGTCGGTAGTTACGCTGGTGTTGGTGCATATGGCACTGGTTTAGATACACTTGGCGCTTATGGTGCAGGTTATTATAATCCTTATCAAGCGAGATTAGGCATAGGTAAGTCAATTCTATTCTTAATAAATTTTTAAGAAAAGATCTCAAAATGGCATTTTTAAATAATTTAAAAAAATCATTAGAACTATATTTATCTTGGGATTCCTACTTGAAACATGTTTTCAAAATTTCTTTTATCATTTATTTTTATTTCTACACATTTTCTAATATAATTGTTTCTAATTTCTATAGATGGATATGCTGGATATCCTGGTTATAATGGTTACACGGGTGGTTATGGAAGTTATGCTGGCTATGGTGGTTATGGCGGCTATGGCGCTTATGGTGGTTACAATTCATATCCTTACAACTCCTATTACAATCGCTATGGTGCTTATCCTTATGCTCGTCCTGGTTATGGCGGTTATGGTAGTTATCCCTCAAGCTACTATTCTAGCGCTTATGGTAGCAGTATTATTGGTGGTGGTTTGGGTGCATTGGGAACACCTGGTTTTGTGCCACCAGTTGCTGGTGCTGCCGGGTACCAATACGGTCCCGGTGTTTCCGGAACAGTTTATTAAATAGTTTAAAACAGTATTTTTATTATTTTTTCAAATTTAGAATAAATTTTGAAATATTTTTTACTTTATTTAAATATACACACAATCATTTGATTGATCACTGAAATAATCACCTCGTCATTATAAAGGCCAAACGACAGAAAATACTCTATTATAGTACAGACATTAGTTGCTATATATTAAGGGTAATTTAAAGATGATTCTAGCTTTGTGATTTGGAAACTTAAAAAAATATAAAATTCTTGTTAAAATTGACCAATTTGGATAGAGCTTGTGGGCTGATCTTTGCTCTTTGTTCATCCATTTCTCTGGTTATTGCATTATTATTTTTAGAATTTTACATATATTTTTCTAAAAATTTAGGACCTATTCTAGGCTACTAGTTCAGAAGGACTAAAGAAAACAAGGATAAATGTAAATTAAAATTTTATTTCGACTCTAATATCACTGAAACTATAAGAATATATAATTTTGCATATCTGTCTGCATTAAAATTTTGTTCAAATCAATGCGTTTTTGCCTAAACTCGGAAACTAATGAACCGATTACTTTGATGTTTTTAAAAATTCTCCTAATTATTTCCGATCTGCTAGTAAAAAATAGTGTCTCTATCTTAAATAAAACAATCAAAAACCCAAAACATTAATTTGTCTTACATTGTTATTGTTTTCAATACTTAATCCAACAACAACCACAAGAAAATAAAGAATTTTTAATATCTCGGCTATTTATGAACCGATTTGAAAATTTAAAAATACCAAAATTCAAGGAAAAAATTGTAATTTTTCTGCGTTGCAACTAGCTGCCCCAGAAGCATTAGCATAAGTTTTCGCCCATATCTCGGAAACAAATGCCCCAGTCAAGTTTATGTCTTCAAATGACAAATCCACACAAATATTTATGATCCACCAAAATAGGTTTTCTAGCATTAATAAAATGGCCAAAATCTCAAAAAATTATTTTAAACGTTTTTATTGTTTTTCTGTAGTTATAAACAACAACAACACATGGAGCTTAAATTTTTTAAGAAAAAATTAACCATATCTCGGTGGTTTATGAACCGATTTTGAAAAATGATAAAGATTAAATTCGGGGAAAAAATCAGTTATCAATTAGTGTCATAAACAAATCCATAGGTTTTGTAGCGGGTTCAAAATATAGGAAAATATGTTTTTGCCTATAACTCAGGAACTAATAATCCGATTCATTTCACGTTAAATTTATTGAAATCTTTCTGTGAAAAAAATTAAGTCTCTAACTCTTGTAGATTCTTCAGAAAATAGGAAAAACCCGAAAGAAGTTTCAGGTACCTTCAGTTTTTTGCTTATATCTGAGAAATTCCCTAAATTTCAAAAAAAAATCCAATAGCAAAATTCTCGAAACAATTTCCAATCATTTAATATACGTATCATATATGTTAACTATACGTCGGCTTCATAAACTTGATTTCAACCGATTCACGGACGGACAGACGGATATAGTTCAATCAATTTCTTTTTTCTTACCAATCCAGAACATATATACTTTTGGGGGTCTAAGTAGAAAATTGTGGAATGACAAACTTATATATAACCTTCTAATCTAGTCAGGTGAATTTGATGGAAAAAATCGACAAATTTACTTTTCGAAATCATGATGACCAAAAAATGGTCAACATTAAAAATGACTTATAAATATAGTTGTTTATCCAAAAAACTTAGTTTTAACAATTGTAATACAAATTTGAGGAGTTTTGAATAATTTCAAACATGACCCGAAATATTTTCAGAAATTTCGTTTCTATTTCGCTAAAACAAAAATAATTTTGTTTTTAAAATAGTGGGGCATCTTTATAAACACATTGAAGATATTCTCCAAAAC
Organism: Cochliomyia hominivorax; assembly: GCA_004302925.2. Taxonomy (NCBI): domain Eukaryota; kingdom Metazoa; phylum Arthropoda; class Insecta; order Diptera; family Calliphoridae; genus Cochliomyia; species Cochliomyia hominivorax. The sequence continues at coordinate 75,117,292 of PYHX02000495.1, read as the reverse complement.
CTTTTGTGGGAACGAAATGGCACAGTTCAGTATATATTAATTTTATGTATTTGAAATACCGCAGATACCGATGTCTAAGTGTTACTTCCTTTTCAAATTCAGAGTCATTGTTGTCCGCAAATTTCGGAACATACACGATTGTAAATTAATAAATAAAAGTTATTGATATGAATTGTTTAATAATTAATTTTATCTTATTTTTAATTGTTAATGTAGTAGAAAAGATTTCAATACTTTCTCTTCATGATTTCTGTTTCAGACCAATACAGACCATTTTATGTAGTTCCTTATAAAATTAAGTTAAGCTAAGTTTGTTGAAATCATCAAGTTTCAAAATAAACTTATAGTTATAACATTAACACCTTAAGCAGAAATTGATTTATTCTTAAACTGTACATTTAAACGCTTTAATTGAATTTGAGGAGTTCTTAGTCTAATTTCAAATATATTCAGAATTCATTCTTATATTGTTAAAAACAAAAAATTTATTTTAATTTTATTCGGTTTTTTAAACAAATAAACATTGCAAATTGAAATAAATAAAAGTTATTGATATGAATTGTTTAATAATTAATTTTATCTTATTTTTAATTGTTAATGTAGTAGAAAAGATTTCAATACTTTCTCTTCATGATTTCTGTTTCAGACCAATACAGACCATTTTATGTAGTTCCTTATAAAATTAAGTTAAGCTAAGTTTGTTGAAATCATCAAGTTTCAAAATAAACTTATAGTTATAACATTAACACCTTAAGCAGATTTTAGATTTTCTTAAACTGGAAACATTTAAACGCTTCTAAATTGAATTGTAGTGGTGGTTCAGTTAGTCTTACTTTCAAAAAATTCCAAGTAATCTTCATTCTTATCCCCATTGTTAAGCCATTCAAAAATTCTATCTGTTAATTAGGATTCCAGGAGTTTTTTTGAGAGTATTTTTTCAAATTTGCCATTTTCTTCCAGAATATCTTTTGGAGGCATTCTTTAGCCCAAAAAGTTTTGACGAAGATTCATCTCACCAATGCTCTGCAATATATTTGTTACATTCGTTGCTCATCATAATGTTTTTGTTTTCCTAATTTCCCCAAAATCATTGAAAATTTGTTTTAAGCAAACAATAAGGAGTAGAACAACTCACCATATCTGCATCCAAAAGATTCATAGAATTGTGATTATTATCTCAAAGATTAAAAAAAGTTTACTGATCTTTTCCAGATCCAAAGTACCAGCAGAACTGATCGAAATAAATTTATTTGGTTGGGCCCTAGAATAAATTACTTTAAAAAACATAATTTTTGCTTTAAAACATTCAATGTAAATTCCTGTTCATTTGTTTGTAAAATGGAGACATTGCACACATACCACCTTTAAATTTCCAACACCATCGCACAGCATTTCAAATGAACGGTTAGTACGGACCACAGGGTCCCAAATATTTATAATGATCCAGATTCCTTATATCTGATATCCGATTTTCAATTGCACATTTGCTGACCGCATGTTTCTCTTGCTGTTTATAATACCCTTTTACGTTCCCGGAACTTTCTCACACCCTAACTCGGGCACAAAATAACACATTACGATTTTGACGGAACCTAAAATCATTGACATCTTTTACAAGCTGTCGTAGGATTAATTGGCTTGTTAACTGGACTACTTACTGTGTTCTATCAGCTTGATGTGGTATACCCGAATAACCTCGAAACTTCAGCGATTTGGAATAAAATCTCTCCTGCAGATATTAATTCGGTATTCTACCCGGCAATTCCTGGTCTATGTTTAAAAGTTTTATAAGTTTAAAACCCTATTGAGGGAAGGGGCATTACATTGGAGCTATTCCAGGATCTATTTATGGGGAGTTTGTATTTTTCCAATTTGTTATTTTCATTTACACAACTTCATTTCTATAGATTTAGAAACGTTATTAAGTACATTATTAAAAGATTCTTTCTTCTTATCCAGAATGCTTGAGTGCTGATATAGCTCAAATACGTCTAGAGTCAAATTATGGCATCCACAAACCTTAAACAAAAATCCGATTTATTTTCACTTTTTTGGCGAATACGTTGTTTGTTTCAACAACAACGTAAAAAAACTTCGAAGAATTCAACTGAAGTTTCTGTATTAAAGCAAACAACCGAAATTCCTGGGTTAAAACATACAACCGAAGCCACACAGCCAAAATTGCTGTGTAAGGAACTCCTCTAATTGTGGAAAAGAGATAGAGTCTCATCTCTTACTATAGAAAAAGTTATGATCACTGTAGAGAAAATTGGGCTACGTTCATTTAAACCGAAACCATTATTTAAGACAAAATCAAAATAAATAACAAAATTAGAGAAATACAACCTTTTTCAAATTCAGGGTCGAAATAGCCAATAACACAATGTTCTGTTCTGAATATCTTTAATTTAAAATTGAAAAATGAGAACTGACCAAAAGGAGAATAAGTAAATCCTGTGAACCTCCCGAAAGGGATTCTGATGATTGTTCATTATAACTTTAGTGTTTTGGCCATTAAAAGCAGTGAATTGGTCCCCATTATTCAATAACGATAACGATATATATATACCATAACCTCTCTCCATGCCAATACACCAGCTGTTCACTTAATAATCGGCATCTCAGACATTCAATTAGTCCAAGGTCACAGTGAAGTCTATATGATCTGACTTACTTTTATCCGCATCTTTAAAACTGGAAGCTATTGATAACGAAAATATCTTTCTTCTAGTCGACAGATTACTACGTGATGGCGTCATCCATCTTTCTTCAATAACATTGACAAGTTTTGGCAGCAACAAGTAATATTCATATTAAGTGCACAAAAACCACATTTAATGCAAATTCAACTGTAATTCTTGACAAATAAATAACTGTTGCAATTCCTTTCAAATTAGTTGTAGTTATGGTCATACACATAGTTACATGGGAGTTATGTGTTTGTGCAGATATTTATAACGTTAACGGGCACTTTTAAGTATACCAATTGACTAAGAATAAATTCAACGATATTTGACCTGTTGCACAGTGTGTCCAAATCGATTTTTTTGGAAATAACTCTGTAATTTATCATCTTTTTGTTTTACATCTTCTTAACAAATTTCACATGGTAAGATATTAGATATTTTGGAGTTTATCAGGAGGAGTTCGAGTGCTTATATGGTCAGGGGTAAGTCGGTGATACTTCAAGTTGTTTTTTATATCTTCACCTGACTAGGTCAGAAGGGTATATATTAGTTTGTCATTCCGTTTGTAATTTCCACAATTTTCGACTTAGACCCCCAAAAAGTATATATATTCTGGATCGGTATGAAAAAAGAAACTGATTGAGCCGTTTGTCGGTTTGAATCAAGTTTATGAAGCCAACCTTTATGATATGTATATCGAACATATATGATATGTATATGCGTTCGAGAATTTTGCTACTGAAATCCAGGTAAATTGGTTCATAAATGGCTCAGATATTAGCAAAAAACTGAAGGTATCTTAAACTTTTTTCGGGTTTTCTTTACTTTTTAAAGAATCACAATATCAAAAAAGTCAACACATTTTCCGATATGAGAACTATGGATTTGGTTATGGGACTGATTGATTACAATTTTTTTCCCGAATTAAATTTTTTTTAATTTTTCAAAATCGGTTCTTAAATCACCGAGATATGGTTATTCTTTCTTTAAAATTTAGTCCCATGTGGTTGTTGTTGTTGCTGTTTATAACTATAGGAAAACAATAACAAATTTTAAAATAATGTTTTTTGAGATTTTGTCCATTCTATGAATGCTAGAAACCTATTTTTTATTAATCGGTCAGAAATGTTTTTGTGGATTTTTCATTTGAAGACATAAACTCGACTGGGACATTAGTTTCCAGGATATGAGCGAAAAGTTATTTCTCGAATTTTGGTTTTTTAATTTTCGAATCGGTTCATAAATAGACGAGATATTAACAATTCTTTGTTTCCTTGTGGCTGTTGTTGGATTAAGTATTGAAAACAATAACAATGTAAGGCAAATTAATGTTTTCGAGTTTTTTAAATTGAAAATATCACAGTAATCGGTCCATAAGTTCCCGAGTTATAAGCAAAACCGAATTTTCCGATATTTTGAAAATCTTATGGGATATATGAGCAAAATCATGATGCTAAAAAATAGGTAATTTTTCTGCATTTTTATTTTTTTAATTTTCGTAATTGGCCCATTAATAGCCGAGTTATGAATTATTCTTATATATTTATACTAGTATTGTTTTAGTAAAAGCGAAAACTACTTGTGAATAAAATTTTGCGTGATCTAGAAAATCGATGTTGGTTATTGTAATGTCTGTAATTTTTGACTTTTTCTACAATTGATGTGATTATGAAAGTATATTTACAACAGAGACTTAACGTTAAATGTTAAGTTTATATTAAATTCAACGGTTGAATTTTGCTTTTCTAGTGTTTTTATGTTCGAATTCAAGTTTCCTTTTCGCGGAAGGAAATTGGTATATATTGTTAGAAAACAATAGTTCTAACGACAAAAATGTTAACTAACGATAAGTTTTTGTTATTAAAAAGTTGCGGAATTGTGGCATTGCATTACATAAAGGCTAATAATACACCTTTCTATTATAATAGTGATTTGTTTGATCCTCTCAAGGAGACATCTTAACATGAGTGTATCAATATATCACAAATTGTTAAAAAAATATTGGAAAACTTTCTAGAAATTTTTTAAATTAATTGAAATTGCGTCAGCATACATACCGATTGAAATGAGTTTGCTAGGAATGAGTTCAATTGTGTATTGAATTATATTCCGTGTACAGATTTATAACATAACCTAGAAGTGAACTTAGTGTTAATTTATGCAGCTCTTGAATTCAAGTCACATATTGGGTGGCTTTGATGATTATTATTAAATATTTGGGGACGAGCAACTGTGGTAGAGTTCAGTATTTTATACTGAAGATCTTATAGGGGTGTCAGAAAAAACTATTGGTGAAATGCGCGAATTTTGATAAAGCACAAGGGTCCATTTATGGTTTACAAGAATTCGTATGACGTACAGGGTAAAGGAAAATTTTTAAAGAATGTAGAATCTGCCAATACTCTGATGACATAGTCTAGGTGAATTCCACCTAACTGCAAATATATTTAATGACTTCACACCAAAAAATAGCTATATTTTATATAACAACTGAAGTAAAAATGGGTAAATTTGATAGCCAAATCATAGCCTATTAAGTCACTAATTTAATATTTAAAACCTAAGATAATTTTTTATGCAGACAAACAACAACAGTCGTAAAGTAGCTTTTTTTAATTTTATAGGCTGTGATCTGGAGTAACTAAAATCATCGTTATATACCTTCGCTTTTCGTCTTAAAGCCCTTGCTATCAAACTTCAAAATTAAAAAAAAGAACTAACAATAATATGGTTTACTTGATTTTTTTCTATGTATTTCAATAACAGAGGATGGGAAATGTATTTTCTTGAATGAATTATGGCAGCTACACACTTAAAGCAAGTAACACTACAATAAAAGAGCAATGGCTGTTATACCATAATATTATCTCCCACAGATCGTATGATTTTAGAAAAAATAGATTCACCACTCATTACATTACTGATGTCATCAGTAATATTTACGTCAAGAGAAAATGGATATACAAATTGTGGCGGCATGAACTAACATAGAAGTTACATATAATGCAACAACTTATCGCTATTGTGTTACTTAAATTCGCTGTTCAACTTCCTATCTTATAGAACTTTGACTGGGTGTAAGATTAACACCAAAATGGGATTGACACAGGGAAGTTGACCTTTATTTTTCAACTTAGAGGGCATAGTACCCTTGTTGGCTATTTTTTCATTGTTTGTGATGGGAATAATTACGAGGATGTAGTTAAGCGTTTTGAATTTTAACTGGATGATATTATTCAGTTTTTGTGAAGAGCTCTCATTCAATCCATCAAGTCAAACTATCTTCTTCAACATTAACCAGAGGACGCTCAATATATGGCTGAAAGATGTAAAAATGCCAACAGGTACCTTGGAATCCATAGAAAAACAGAACTAAACTTTATCGATTATAAAATCTGAAAGACCGAAAGTTGAATATGCGACATCTTCCCTGACTTATATATCAGAGATATCAAAAGAATACAAATTTATTCAAATGATGCTAACACGAAACATTATTATTTACCACATGACCAACCAAAATTCAAATTTATTGTGGCAACGACAGAGGAAGTCGACAAGGTAATCACTTTATACTAGCCTATTTCCCCTACCAAGAAATAATGATTTCAAGAACATATCACATCAAGTAGTGCAAGTACTTTACCGATTTCTTGGGTCGAGCAAGAGTAATAATATCTAATAGACAACTTACAGGTTACATCTTCATAAAAGCGTGATTTTTCAGAATTGAAAAATTTTCTACATTTGATGCGCCTGAAGAATTTGTGTTGGGCATTTAAAAAATTTCTAGCCAAAATAAGGAATTTCCGTTGGACCTACTAAAAACTTGTGCTGCTCTATTGCATACCTACATTAAAACACATTAAAAATATAGTTTTTTAATTCTAACACTTAAATATCACAAAATTCATTATTGGTTTTAAAATAATTATTATTTATTTTTTACATTAACGTACATACACGCATACATAAGTGAGATTATTGAGTATTTGGTAATATTAAGAACAAATAATTTTTATCTATAAATTCGAACTAAATAGAAATACATAATAAATACTATAATATAGAGGAATGCAGACAGGAAAATTTGAAAAAAATTTATACAGAAAACATCTTAAAAATAAGTACCAATTTGTAATATTTGCACTTCCTGTACAGTAAATCTCTTACGAAATTCTGCTAAACAATTCAGTATGAAAGTAGGCGTTTATCCGTCCTTCAACTCATTTCCCCATTCCTTGGCAATCATATAAATAGCATGCTGATTGAGTTTAGGTCCAATTAGTGGATTCATCTGAGCCATGTAACAACAGAGCCAGAAGAGCCAACACGTAGCTCCCGTTAGTATTAATGTACAACGTATGAGATTTTGATGAGGTCCCTTTGGTGTCATCAATGGTAGACCAATTCCCACGCTAGCCCAAACAGCAGTAAAGAATAGAATAGGGAAAAAAGCTGCACCCATTTTTCTTATATTTTTATTAAAACAAATTTGGAGAAAAAAATCTTGTATTTATTACGAAGACCAAAAAAATCAATTTTACGTTTTCGATACACAATAACAGAATAATGACGTTTCTGTTTTCATAAATGACATTTTGCATGACAATAATATGTATATGAAAAATACAGGGTTAGAGATATATTAATATTATAATAACAAATTGATTCATTATTTTACATTTTTGAATGATTTTTTTATTTACAAAGACCGGATTCAAGGCATGTTTAACAAAGTGGAATTACAAATACGATAAATTACAAAAAACTTTTGAGAAAAATGTCAAAATTCCCTCAGTTAATTACGAATGAACATAAATAAAACAAAACAAACATATATGCATTGTCCCACTACTTAGCGATATTCCATTAGGTAGTGCCAAATATTTGAGAATATTTCTCGATAGTAAGCTATCGTGGAACCCGACTGTATGGATTAGGCTTCAATCCAAGGTATTTCAAATATCTCTTAGTCGAAGTTTAAATCGTGTATTGCGCCTTCGACTACAACGAAGGCACTTTTTACCATACTTCCGCAGTTGCGTTGGGATTAGTCGACTATTGATGTTCGATGATTACTCCCGATGCGAATAAAATGGCCCTCAAATGTCTAAGGTTAGTAATTGTAGCGTTGATCACAATAATTGTTTTGAAAGTGACATTGCATATGGTCCAGCCAGACATAATGCGATTCTTGGTTATGAGTACATTGAACAGCTGCCTGGACTGCCTCTGGAATGGTTTAGGAGGAGCTTTTAATATAACGCAGATGAGATGGTTATTTCATTTAACGGTTCGAGCCTAACGCATTATTTAACATAGGTACAACATTCAACTAAGCAGAAATCCTTTCCTGCTTTCAATATAACGCAGATTTGACTTCTAGTGTCGATTATAACTGGACACTGTGTTTTGGGAGCCCATGTGTCTTGCCCAAATCGCTGAATAGCAAACAACTGTTCTTTTAGGTAACATATAAATCCAAGTGAGTACGTACCTAAGTTCTTTCCAGCAAAATTGGATCAGTACAAAAACAATAATAGGAAAAATATGAAAAATTTTGTTTATTTAATTATTTGTTTCGATTCGTTTAATTTTATTCGCATAATCGATTACATTTAAAAATATTTAATTAATTTAATTTATCCATCACTACCATCAAATGCAACCATGTGTTGTGGGGAGTGGTTAATTTAATGTAAATTGTCAATATTAGTAAACACTTGTTCACTCTGCTTTTGTTTTATTTAATTTTCTACTTTTTATCAATAATTATTAAATAAAATAAAGTCTTTTTATCAATATGGAACCATGGAAGATAACTATCATAGCAATTTTAACAGTCTATTATTGTACACAAGGTTTGTAAATCAGAATTTAAAGAAATGTAATGAATGAAAGTCAGGAACCTCTCCATTGTTGTAATTGCAGTTAATTTTGCTGCTGGTTTGGAATGTTATGTTTGTTCAAATCAAACAGGAAATGTAGAAAAATGTTTGAATACCATAAAAACATGTGAACCTGGTGAAGATGTTTGTGGTACTGAAATACGTTGGGGAAGTCAACCATATTTCTCTCAGGGAGCCCTCAAACAATATTACGTTTCGAAACGATGTATGACCAAATCAAGCTGTCAGGCCAAACGTAAACGTCATATGCCCTATTGCACACATATTTGGTATGAAGATTGGTCATGTCATGAATGCTGCCAGGGTGATAGATGTAACTACTTTGTAATTGTAAGTATTTTTTAATTAACTAAAGTTCTCAAGTTTTTATTTAACGCTGTAATGAACGATTTAATTAATATTTGAAAGTATATTGTCGATAAAGCATCACTGAATGGATAAGGGTTGTAAGGTGAGGTTCCCTTGGACACAACTCATGCACGTATAAAGAAATATTGTTTAAAAAATTTAACTTATTTTTATTGAAATGGTCACTTAGTCGGTATAAAGGGCGTTCGTAGATTTTACTTTTTAAACGATTATGTTTCATTTTAGTGTAATGGAATAAAACAATAACAAAAAATGTTAGAAAATATTAGCAGAATTGTAGCAGACGTTCACGTAAATTTACCAGAAGAGGTCTAAAAACGAGAAATGCAAAGCAATTTTAAAATATACTATTTAGCTTCTTTAATTAGATTCTCTTCCCAGATGGTAGTAAATTTCCTACCTGCTGGATATTCCATAGTATGGAAAAGTCTAGCACTGCATTTGTAAAAGAAGTCTTACAAAATTAGGGAGATACTAGGCAGGCGGACTTCAAGTCCGCCATTCATACGGTAATTTGAAACCATAGAATTTGTGACATCTCTGTAAATGTTGTTCAACACTATTATATATGAATTCTATCGAAAGGATCTTGCACATATCTGTGTAGCTCTGTTCATATATTCGGAAATCTTTTCGAACAAGCCTAGGGCGGGGCTCCAATTGTGTTATTTTGAAGTTAGGTTTACGTCTCTGATGACATCTAATAAGGAACAGTTTACTGAGCATTTCATTATGTTCCTTTAACTCTAAAACCTTGATCCTCTCATGTAGATGTTGTATTGAGGACATTTGTGTACATCCCGTTACGGTTCTTAAGGCTGCACTTAGTCAAATTTGAATATTTTTCCATTACGTATCACTTAGCAAAGGAGAGACCGCACTGGGACATACGTTATTACTTAATTATTTCGTAAGTAGCAAATAAGGTTCCTTTATCTATACCCACAATTATTGCCGGTAAGTGCTTTGATAAAACAACGGAAGAGAGCTTCCCATAAGTTCTTAATGAGATTTTAGTCTGAAGATGTTAGATGTTAGATACAGTTATGTCTCACCGACTATTTTTGGTGTTACATTGTTAATAACACCATATAAAAAATTACATTAAATGAATGTTCTCTCTGCTCAAATTGATGACTGAGCACCAGTCGTTTACTATGTGCGTGTCAAATAAGCAGGAATTATAGTCTAAATTCGCGAGTTAGGAAATTATTTTGGGCTTCTTTGATTTATTTCAGTTCAAAAATTTAGACAAAATTGCCAAAAAATTTCTTATAACTAGTTTTTGTTGTTGTTGTAGCAGTTCCGATAATTCTTTTTGGGTAATAAATTCCGATGAATACATCTGTCCTTAGGTTAACAATCTTTGGCCGAGTGTAAGTCGGATCGTTCTGGAACGGAGATCCAATTGTCATGGGAACGGCTTATAACAAGTAAGATTAGACGCATCCTTAGAAGTTACTAGGACCTAAGCAGACGTGCTTTTCATATCATATATGCAGGCGTATTCGTTGCGTGAGCAACGTTTGGTGCTCCTTTCTGGTACGAAACAGTCATGTCTGTTATTGGCAGAAATAAGGTCTCATAAGTTCAAAGAGTAGTTATGTTTTGTCGTTTTGTGTAAAAGTCTTTCGAAGAAAGCTCTTGTTAGGTGTAGTTCCCCTTGACTTGGAAGTGTTAAGGTCTAGAATGCATTATCACTTCCAGATAATGATTGGATTTCTTAGTTTCGAATGTTTATTAATTAGCTGATTACTTAATTAGCTTAGAAGCTTTCTGGTAGGAAATATTATGGTTTTATATTACAAAACTCGAATGTATAGTATAGATACAATTTTATTTATAACTTTAGAGTTTAAAGTACTTAATTTACTAATAAATATCTTTTAATACAAATATCTTTATTCTTAATATTTTTATTGCAGAGTGGATCTATGAAAGTACAGGAAGCAACTTTTTTGACAACGTTAGCTGTTATGACAGTATCTTTATTTATAACTATCAAACGTCTATAAATATTTTAATTTAACATATCATTTATTAATCTTTTATAATTATATTTTTGAAATTTGTCTTTTATATAGTTTATATATAATTTACAATGAATCTCTTTTTACACTCTACAAATAACTTTTATTTTTTTTAAAGTGGCCTTACAATACAAATTCTATGATGTATTATTATTTTTTTGTCTTAAGCATAAAAATTGATTAATTATATTATATTGTTAACTATTAACATTCCGTCCATTATGTAATTATAGAAATGTAGTCTATTTTTTATACACAATAAACTAAATAAATTTTACAAACGTGTAATTAAAAACGAAACAAAATAATTATATTTTTTCAAGATAAAAATCTTTTAAATGACGCTTAACTTTATGGTGGGAAATACTAAGTAGTTAATAGGCAGGGCAATCAATGAATTTTATATATTTTGTTTGTTTGGTTTACAATTTAAATCCAAATAAATCCAAATTCTCTGTTAATAATTGTCACATTTACTTGTGATATTTCTAAATAAGTTGTTAAAAACATTGAAAGATTTTTATATTTTATAGTTTGCTTTTAATTTTCATTCGTATATGCAAAAAAAAAAAAATAGTTTAAATGTAGTCTGAACGCAAGAGACGTATGTATACAAGATTGGCGTAGAAAGCGTACATAATGATGAGCAATAAATCATCACTAGTGAGATCTTTCTTAACAAACATTAACTTGCTTGAAATTTCTAATCGACTATTTATAAAATTAGTTTAAATTAAGTCAACAATGGAACAAGACACAAGAGCTAAAAATAAAATTTCTGCTGAAAGCCAACATAACGATGAGTAATAATTTAAATATTCACATTTTATAAATAATACTAAATTTCATTATTGTTTCTTATATATTTTATAAAGGAATTTACAGCATTTCTCAAGCCAACAGGAAAACAGGAAACAAAAAAGTTGCTGCAAAAATTGTTTAAATTTTACCACATCTGCTATTGTTATTTTACTATACAACATGTTAAATACACGTTTATTACTATAATGTTATTGTAAAAAAATTCTATATAATACGTATCTTAAGAAATTATTTATAAACGTTAAATTGTTTATTAAAATATTAATTCGAACCAAAAAAATTATCTAAAATATACTAACAGTCCCGAACAAAACTATTGGCACTGCAAGCATTTTACGTCATTATAAGCAAATTTTGGAAAATAATCCTTAATACTAAATAGAACCATAAACGGTTTAACTAATATTAAAAAGTCATTAATTTGTCCAACAAAAGTATTGGCACACTCAGTCGTACATGTTCATTATTTTTGAATTTTCAAATAATCTTGCAACCATTAAAAGGAAGTATAATATTTTTGCATACAATTAAACATTTCAAACGGTTGAAAAGACAATTTGTTGATATACATTCAAAAGAAACTCTGTTAACCCAAAAATGAGCAAATAATCTAAGCGAAAATTAAACTGCAAATGACCCAGGTAGTTAAAAATGAAAACGAAGTTCTTTAACTGTTAGAAGCGTATTGAATCGTTGTAAAGGATAATCAAGTTTCCAAAGTTCGAATTGAACCAGACGACCTGAAGTTTTAATTCCCCGCGAAAGTAACTAAATTGTCCGAAAAATTAAATAATGAAACACAAAACTAAAAAACTTCTGCCATAATTGCTGCTGAAATTCCAAATTAAAGCGTTTAGAGTATGCGTAAGAATAAATCTAATTTTTGTTGGAATCAGGCGCTTTTCTCCAATGTAAGCAAATTTATTACATTCATAATGATGGCCCAATTACCCTGCTTAGAAAGTGCAATACAGAATATGAAAACAATTTTATGCTATTGTTTAATACGTTAAGGGTGGTGTAATGGTGTGGGCCTTTTTGACATCTGCAGGTGTCGTTGAAACTGTGCGTAAAAAGTTAGATTTACAAAAATGTTTTACTTCCCATCAACTACAACGATCCAAAACAAACATTTACAATGTTGCTCAAGACCTACCGCACTCACAACAATTCAATTAAGCATTTGTGGGAAGAACTGAACAAGTCAAGGAGCGAACTATTTCAAATAAATCTGATCTTCAAAAGGCGTTAAAGGAAAATTTTAAACAAATCGGGAAGGAAGTTACAACAAATGTAGTCCATTCGATGGCGAAGTGTTTGTATGAAGTATTGAAAAATTACTTAAATATAGTGTGTTTGGGTGTGCCAATACTTTTGTTTGACAAAATCGAGTTAGTATGATTTTAAATGTATGCATTGAGCCTTTTGCTCCATCACGATCTCATTTGTATCAGAACAACTTTTGTTGACCGGGCAAAATATGTTCATTGTTTGCAATGGGTGGTTAGCGACCTCCAAGCACGACTTGAAACCGCGAAATTTGAGGCGTCTCTATGAATGTTGTTCAAAGCTTTCATATATGAATTCTGATCCCAAGGATCTTGCACATACCTTTTTTACATGACTCGCCGGTAATTCCAATTGTGTAATATTTGAAGTTAAGATGGTTTCTCCGATTACATCCTAGAAGGAACTGCTTACTTAGCATTTCATTATGTTCCTTTATTGTAAGGATCTTTGTTTCCTCATGTAGGCGGTAAATTGAAGACATTTAAATACAGCCCGTTATGGTTCTTATTGTTGAATTTGACAGATTTGGATATTTTTCCACTGCGTATCACTTAGCGATGATGTCCACACTGGAACAGCATTATTCGCCACTGACCGGTAAATCGTTTTATATGTAGCCAATAAGGTTTCTTTATCCATACCCCAAATACTGTCGGCTAATTCTTTCAGGACCTTATTCCTACTTCGCATCTTATGCGTAATTGCAGTGGAATGTGCTGAAGAAGTGAATAGGCTATCAAATGTAACTCCCAAATCTTTGGGTGATTAACTGTCGGTATTTGTAGTTCATCGACCGTAATGCCTAAATTCATATTCATTTTTAGAGATGCTGGAAATTTCTAGAGGGAATTTTTTAACGAATGACTGACGTCCACTCCTATAATACACAATCCATCTCTTCAAATTGAAAAGTATTTTTCGTAAACATTCATTGATGTAAATTGCGAAATTTATAGAGCTGGTTGTAACAAATTATTGGCTTCATTTGACTGCTTTTAGTTCCTTAACATTTCTTTAACATTCTCTCGAGCATCAGCAACCTAAAAATTCTGAATAGAAAAGTCTGCCAGAACATACGTTTCCTAATGAATTATGCAGCAAGAATATTTTTATAGAAAAACTTGACTTCAACTTTTGTGCCTTATTTTTGGCCTCTTAATTTTTAGCTGCGTTCCTGTCCAGCAACTTTTGTGTAAGTTTTGTACGCTAATGTAGTTTTAATTCTTCGTAACAAATGATTCGAGCTCTGAACTAACCTGACAGCTTTTCTACCGAATGTGTTGGGAGTTCTTTTGAAAATGTTTTCAATTTTTTGGTTTTAGAAATATCATGTGAATTATTCCTTTCAACTGAATCAGATTTTTTGGAAGCCATTTGACGACACTCCTTTAATTGCTTCGCCAAGTTTTTGTAGGACCAAGTTGGGTTTGGTGCAAATATTTAATAATTTTAGTTTGCATATTTTTCTAGTCACAAAGTTTATCCGATTAATAAAATATATTCACTTGATCAAGTGGGATTTTTTCATTAAAACTTTTAATGAAAAAATCTTTGTTAAGAATTTTTCAATCTCACTAATATAAGTGGGTTTTTTTGTAGAGAATTATAAGAATTATTTGGTGTTTTTTAATTATCACTTTGGTGTTTAACTTTAAGGTTTCAAACTCTGTGCTCCGCTTCCACTTGGATACCAAATCAATTGAAAACTCTTCTCGTTTAATTGAATGAAAGAAAACGTTTTATTAAACCAAAGTAGACTCTGCTTAAGATTTATTTCAAATTCTGCCGGGGGAGATTTCTGCCACTGAGAAGGTAACCAATTGATATTAACAGATATTCGGTGATTAGGCAGATTTAGATTCCTGGTTAGAGTAATTGTATCAGGAATGACATTGCAAGTGGTTCACCCAGATATGGGGCGATGTTTAGTGATCAGTGCATTGACTTTTATGAATAGTGTACACTTTCAACAGAAGACATGTTAGACCACTGCCTAGGTTGTCATGCCGAACTAGAGGAAGAGACAAATTTTCTGCCGATCGCTTTTCGCAATAAGAATTTTCAATTGTTCTCCCAGATTTACTATTTTATTGAGGCTCTCAGCTTCTCATCTTCAACGTTTTTTATTCATTCATAAATATCTCCCTAATTTATGTCGCCAAATCTCTTGCAATTTTACGTAAAGGTTCGATATTTATATATGTAGAAGCTAAGAAATTTTCTTTTAAAACAATATCAGACCAAATGTGTTAAATGCACTTTTAGATCTCCCGCTTTTTGTTCGTTTTGGCATTTTTTTCAATGACATGGTTCAATGGTGTCACTTTCAACAGGACATTTATGCCTAGGTTGTCATGCCGAACTAGAGGAAGAGACAAATTAAATAAGGTAGATTTACTATTTTATTGAGGCTCTCATTCTCATCTTCAACGCATTCATAAATATCTCCCTAATTTATGTCGCCAAGTTCTTCTTTAAATTAGAAGCTAAGAAATTTTCCAATATCAGCACACTTTTAGATCTCCCGCTTTTTGTTCGTTTTGGCATTTTTTTCAATGACAGCATCGGCAGGGTAATGCGAAAATGGGAAGGTAGGAGTGACTGTAGAGTGTCAAAGACGCTGTGGCCGATTATTGATTTTGCACGAACGACCCTTCAGAGCGCTGACAGTCAGTGTCTAAGGAGAGTCATAGGATTCTTAACCGGACACTGCCGTATCGGGGCGTTGGCCATGGAATGGGTCTCGAGCAATTCGGGTATTTGTAGGATGTGCGAGGACGAGGATGAGTTGGTGGAACACTTACTTTGTAAGTGTCCTCGACTTAGCAGTCAAAGAACTGACAATCCTCATTAGGCTCATCCTAAAAGTGTGCTGGCTACTGGGGCCGAAGAATATACCTGTATAGGATATGTTGGGCGACTAGTTCTATCTCTTTTCTTCCCTCTTTTTCTTTTCTTCATTTCTTGTTCAATGAATCGGTTCCCATTTAATTTTCTTGTTGTTCTCTCTTTTTCTTGCTCTTTACTTTACAGGATTCCAACCCTGTCCTCAAGTTGGATGAAGGGATCACAATGGATCACAAGGTCACCGAGTAAATGTGTGCATTTTGATATGGCGATAATACACACCACCCTTCCCTACATTTGTATCTATCACCAAAGCCTAAAAACCACTGGAAATATTTGGCTTCAACTCCATCTGTCCAAAAATTACCTCAAATTCTTTTCTTGTTGTAAATTTAATAATTTTGTACCTTAAAAATTTAGCATAATTCTTAAAAAAAAAACAAAAACATGTTTGTAAAATATACTAGGCAACCAGAAAAAGACAGTTGTCAAAATATTTACTATTTGGCAACTAAAATTAACAAATTCAATTGCCAGTTGCCATCTATAAAATAATATTGGCAACTGACAACGCAACTGAAGTTCAATTGCCATATGTATTCGACCCATTATTGTGTTTCTGCTTTTATTAAATTACCTTTTTGAATATTATTCCGATTGTAATGTTCCTTCCAAATCATTAAACATTTTTTGATTTTGACATTAATGAAACTTTTTTACGTAAACATTTACTTAATGACTGTCACGATATACAAATTTCAACACTCCTATTAATTTTTCTATTTCTGTTACCATCGTTTAGCTGATCTGAAATATCAGTTACACGAAAACGTGTTATAAGATCACGCGTTATATGAACCACAGTGAAGTATATAGAATTTATTGTATATTTCGAATTTCCATTTACAGATTAAATAAAAATTTTTATTTATATTTGATTAAATCTAAACTTTATTATACATAATTTATAATACATTATATAAACTACAGTTTTAGGTTGTATTTTATAATTAAGTTTTACATGTTTTCTTTTTAATGCTTCCTAAAACATAAACTCCAGTATAAAAAGTCTCATTTCACACAACTAAGAAAAAGTGCCAAAAAAGAAATAAAGCAGTAATAATTTTGTTTAAATTATTTGTATTTAGATATTAAGATATTAAGGAAGCCTGGTGTTTTAAACAATTAAAAAATAAAGCAGGAGGTATTACAGTTGAAAATGTTCATTGTAAACTAGAATCATGTTTGTATAATAATTATGATAGAAATTTTTATATTAAATTAATTAATATAGTTTTTCTCTCTCTTAAGGGATCTTAATATTAAAAGTAGTCAAAACGTTGGTTGGTAGTTATTCAGCAAGAAAATATTGTGGATTTTTATTTTATAAATTTCATTATTGTAATAATATTTTATTAATATTATTAACATTTATTATTTTTATAATTTTAATTTAAGTGGAAAAATAATCACAAGTATTGTTTAAATCAACAACTAATTTTCTTAGAAAGAAGGAGGGGAAGATGACAAAAAAAAAAAAAATAATATAAATTTAGTTTTTGTAATGAAATTATTTTAAAATATTCATTTTCCTAATGAAAATAACAAAAGAGAACTGGAATAATAGCACAAATACAGGCACATTACAAATACTTTCATCAGTACAAAATAAAATTAAATGAGAAATATTTTCTATGTGCTTGATTTAGAAAAGTATGAATATTTACAAAATTTACAATTCATCTTTGTGCAGCAGAGTATAACGATTCTTAGAGGGTCCCAATTTCTTAAATGTTGACTCTGGCGGTGAGGTATTTACAACATCATCACTTTGTACATCATTGCTAGATGGATCTGGACCATAATGGAATTCACTAAAAATATAAAAATATAAAAAAATGTTTAAGATTTTTTCCCAAAAGAATATTCCACAAATAAAATAAAAGAATTGATTATCATTAATATTTTTGCTACTACAATTATTATGTTATTTCTTTGCCTTTGAGATAATACTCTTTTGAATTGAACAGGGATTACGACTCTAATAATCCAATAGGAATATTCCTAAACTTCCCTTTACAACAATTTATTAGATTGAAATTGAGGAAAACCCTCGGTAAATTACGAAAATATCAACTTTTTCGATGGGATATGAGTTAAGGTAGGAGAAGTATTTCTAACTTGAGTTGAAATAAATACTAAAAAATTCTGTAAATATGAATACAATTTCCTGACTGTTATAAATCAAAGAAGATAAGGACTTTGCCTTTTAATGGGGTAACTATAATACATTTATATTGATGTGTTGCCGTAACAATTTATAAGCATGTGTTTTGGCATATGTGATTTCATAGATCTACAACTTACCGATGCAATTTTCCACTGTATAAATCTTGTAAGAATTGCTTAAGTTTGCCGGGAGTGTACATATCCTTAAAGTTGGGGAATAAGTACATATGTCTAAATGAATCGATGGCAATTAATGGCAAATCTTCTTCCGATTTACCCAAATGATGTAAGGGGTGAGCAAAACGTTTTCCATCAGCAGTAAGGAAATTAATATTTTCTAAAATATTTAAGATTTACATTAAATTAAAGTTTTCAATATGTAAACAATTAAAAAAAAAACATACGTTTTTCATCTAATAACTGATGTTCAATAATAGCCTTATAATCCTTAATTGAATTTGTATCATCTGGATGATGGAATAATATCAAAAATGGTAAACCTTCTTCAGTTAATTCTTCAGCATTTTCAAAGGTAATCTCTCGTACCAAAGGCACACATTTTTCTTGTATCCATATTTTTAATTCATCGAAATTTTTCAAACTACCAGTATAAGTTTCATCATTTTCATGGCTCACAGCAACATCCGGTCTAAAGACAATAATGGGAGAACCTAAAAGAAAAATAGAAGCAATAAGGAAAATCAAATATTTAATAAAAATAACGTATTCTTTAGTAAGAAAATAAAATCAATGGATTAGTGAAATTTGAATAAATGAAGATTAACATTATAAATTGATTTAGAACAGTTTTCCATTATATTAACGAAAAATAAATTAAAAATTCTATTTTAGAACTATAAATGGACGACATAAGGCCATTTTGACGAACGTTGTAATTTCAAACAAAAATTATGCCATGAATTTCATGTTGTTAGTTGTATTTGTTTAACATTATATGTGTGGAATTAATGACATTTAATAGAAGAATGGGAGAATAAAATTACAAAAAAAAAAAAAAGAAAACAAAAGATAAGCAATAATTACCTAAAGTAAGTATCTGTGTTATATTACCTAGTTTACTATCTTCAACTCCTTTGTGGTTAAACATTAACAAAGAAGATTGGAAAGATTTTAAGTTAATAAAGTTAGTTTTTGGAAAAAAACAAAAAGACGTATGTTAAATAAAGCATGCAAACAAAAAAACAAATCAATTTTTATTATTACATGATATAATTCTAAACATACCTGGTGGATGCATGGCCTGTGAGGCATCACCGAAGCCAACATGGAATTGGCAATCATCTTTCAGATTTGTAGCCACCTTACGGAATGTATCGTATTCAGGTTGATCACGACGGTCGAAATAACCGATTATGATACGTTTCTTTGAATCAAGATTTTCCAAATCTCTCAATGATTTGAATTCCTTAATAGGATCTTCTAATTGTTTCTTCACAAATTCCAAGAAAGCTTCTGCTGAACGCTGTCCACGATATTCACGTTTACTCAATTGTCCATTGCGTACAATTTTCAATGTTGGATATTTTGTAATGTGGAAACGAGATGCCACAGCTGTTTCTCTATCACAATCTACTTTGCCCAATACAACTTTGCCAGCTTCGGGAAAAGCTTCTTTAACCTGTAAGTGAAAAAATAATAATAATAATTAATATTTTTGCCACAATAACTTAAATAAATAAAATATACCTTATCAGCAGCTTCGTTGAATATGGGCGCTAATAAATTACTAAAACGACACCATTCTGCATAGAAATTTAAAAATACCAACTCATTGGAGGCTGAAATATATAAAAAGAATATTATTTAATTAAAATATTTAATTATTTAGAAATGTAAGTTAAAAGCCAAAAATCTCTTAAATAACAAAATTAATGATTAAATATAAAGTGAAAATTGAATTTTGATTTAAAGACAAACTTTGATTATTTCATATTGAATTTCGTTTTGCATCGCGAGCAAGAGGCGGCAACACTCTCTGGAGAACATAAAATTATGCCTAATAAGGGTGGAAAATCGAAGAATGTTGTCAGGGTCTCTATAAGAAATCTTAACGAATTGAACCCTACACTATTCTCGAGTAGGAAGAAATATACAATAAGAAAGCAAAGGAAGAAGATAAATAGCTTTGAAAGATCCTAAGGTTATACCAATTATCAAATCTGTGACTGTGGCTAATTTCAAATAACGAACTAAGGAGAAGAATTCGTGAGAGTGTAGATCCATTTTCTGGGAATACTCCTAAACCCAACAAAGCAGGTAGCAGTTACAGCCAGTCAATGAATTTACAGAAGCCCACGACGGATGGTAAAAGAAAAGGGTCTGAAAATAAACGCAACGATAATTCCAAACAAGCTGAAATATCTGGTACAATCCAAATGTATTGTGCCAAATGAGTTGGACCTGGTATGAGTCAGTCTTGTGATCAAACTTACAAAAGTGATCTTACACCGGTTGGGGCACTAGATATGGACTTGATTGCTCTCTTATATACGCTTTACAAAGTCTTAGGCTTCCAAGCCCCTCCCAGAAGGAACAATTAAAGAAAGAGGCCTGGAGGAAGTACATAAAGCGAGCAATGGGAAGGCTGATCATAAGCCATACTGCCTTCTAAATTCTTCATTAAAAGAGTTCTGGAAATTATCAATTTCTCCCTGTCGCACGAAGTGTAGGCTGAATCCCTTAACGTTCTTGGAAGCAGATTTAGGTAAAGGGCATTAAAACTGGCAGCTGTGGCAGAGTCTTTTGACTTCCTAAAGGCCACAGTTGCCAAGTGCGACGTAAATGCAACAGCGCAAACTTGGACGTTAAATTGTCTTCCGAACTACTTCTTTCATCAGTGGTGACTGTATGCGGTCAGTGGAATACATGATGTCGAGTTTGGAGAGGAAAATGAATTAGGCTACCTTTATTGGCATTTCAATACGAGATCTGTAGAAATTTAGATATTACTTCATGCCGAAAAACAGTACTTCGCAATTTATGCATCATAGCACAGTTGGGATGAGCTGAGAAAATATATACGCTATCAATTGTAACCCCCAACTGAATTAAGTCTCCATTGACTACGATGAATAAATTTTTCAGGAAGTGATGATGTGAAAATTTCAAATTAAGTACAGTAAACAAATTGTGGATTTTTCTAAGACAATCATTTACCAGAAGGACCTGGAAACTATTATATATTATTCATATTATAATTGTGGCATATTTAAATAATTGCAGGACTCCTATTACTTTGCCCAGACTTAGCAAAATGGTTTTTTTTATTATAACAATTTTATTAATTAAAATTAGTTATAAATGATCGTTAGATATCTCAAAATAAGTCATATATTTAAAATAGATTTTTAGCTGAAAACTTAGTGAGAAAATATATTCGTCGAAAAATTGTAAAAAGTAAATGGCCCTAAATACATTTTTATATGGGTCAAAACTGGATAACGTAACATTTTAATTTAAATTAAACATAAAACTGACTTGAAATATAAACTAATTTACATAAAAAACCTGCAAAATAAAATGTTATTACTGATTGAATATTTAATTTATTGTTTCTAAATGAATTTATTTATAAACGAAACGAATTATTTCCTGATAATTAAACAAACAAATTAAATTTGTTTTAAAATTTATTTTTAAATCAAGTGTTTGAAATTAATTAGAATGAAAATTACAAATGCAGCCAAATATGTGAGGAAAATACATTTTGTAATACTTTTTTGGTCAAAGCAACTGACGCAGCAGAAACTCAAGGTAAAATGGCTGACTGTAAGGTTGTGGCACCTCGATCGGTTACTCCAGCAAAAGCGGCGATGTAACTCTCTCCTTCCAACCAAAGCCGACGAACTCGGAAAAGAAAAAAGTCAGTAAAAAACCTTATTTCGCGGTGACTAAGTCGACCTACTAGGCTCTAAAAAGGTAGAAGACCTCACCAAGGATAACTGAATTGACATGTAGAAATTCTAGTTTTATTGGGCCTAGCAAGTACTAAGCAGATATTCAGTTCTAATAGAAAACAGTTTATGCTTCTAGTGACGATCATAACTGCACTCTGTGTTCTGTGAGGCCATGCAAAATTTGTATTAAATAAACTCTAAATTTTTATTAAATAACAATTGTTTCTATAAATTTATAAAAATCAAACCGGGTTTTTGACATAAAACAATACTCAAAAATATAATTTTTCGAATATCTTGAAACGCGTTTTTCTGAAAATGTCGGTTTTTTGAATACACTAACTTAGAGAACTTAGAAATACCGTGTTTACAATATACACTCTTGAACATTATTATCTTTGTTATGCAAATCTGAGGTCGCTGCTTCCCTTCAGGCAATGACAGCTCTTATACTTGCAAAATTTACTATAAATTGTAAAAATCTAAAAAATAATTATTCAATATGAATTTTACACTGTAGAAAAATTCTACAAGGGTTAATTCATATTATTTGCTTTTAGTTACGGTATTTTTAATAAATTCTTCTGATACTATTTTATGCCATTAGAATCGGTAACTATAGGTTAATTTATAAAATAAAATTTAACTTAATGGAATAATTTCTTATAATATTTGCCATTAAAAACATGTATTTGTGGTATCTTTTGTTAATTTGAAAAAGTATCTTATAGATACAGTAAATATTTTTTTGCATTAATAGTTTATACCTGCAAAAATAATATACGAATTTAGAGAAAGAAATAAACATACCTAATGGAGATTAATTATGAAAACCAGTTTTAATAATATTGTTAAAGCATAAAATTAACGCGAATATAAATAAATGATGAGCATTTTTTATGTAACTGATCAAAACCCCAAAAAAAATCAGTGAAAGTTTTTAATGTTTTTTCGCATTTAAAGTTCAGTGTTATATACACAACAACGTAATACATATTGGAATTATATTAAAACAGATGTATTTTATATTTGTTCGAACTATAAGGAAATCAATTTTGAAACTGTTATGTAAATATTATTTTTTAACCGTTTCTTTTATTTTAAAAAAGAAATTGACACAAGTGTTTTCTCAATGAAATCAAATTAAAAACCAAAAAGCAAATTTTAAGCTGAGTAAACTCAGGAACCAATGACGACAATTTCTTTTGGTCCAATACAAAGTTTTCCTATGAAAAAGGGTTTAAACCTATAAAAGTTCTAAATTTCTTATATAACAATATTGTCACAAATATGCATTGGAAAATGTGCAAAATTCAAAATTCATACTCCTTAAAATTCATCAATGACAATAATAATTGTTGTATTATGAAAACATCCACATTTATTATTTAGCTGTTTAATAAAGCTCTTTACATAATCTCCCGTAGTGAAACATTTAAAATTTAACTTTATATATCAATTCCTTAGAATATAATTAATTTATTTATTTTATTGTTATATTTTTCTATAAAATATCTCTGTTATTTAACTCCAACTTGTAACTGATAAAGTTAGAAATATTTTAACGATCCATTACTTTGATAAACTCCATTTATTATTAGTTGTTAAAAATTTACTATAAAAAAAAAACACATTTAAATAAAAAATCATGATAACAAATAACAAGTTTTCAGAAAAAAATTAATTCAGTAACATATAAAATTATTAAAGCAAAATAGTGGAAAATTTTCAAAAGCGAAGAATAACAAATATGTGGTTAATAAGTTCCCTCCATATACATAACACAATATTGGTGATTTAACTAAATGTTTCAATCTAAAGTATGTTAGGGCATCCTTTAGATTAAAGAATGATTAATTGGAGAATTATATAACCGGATACCGGGAGGACCAGGCAATTGGTGACCTTCAATAGGAGGCAGACTAAATTGTTGGTGCTTGTTATTACTGTGCCATCGGTGCCCATGCAAGGAGAATGGTTCGAGCACATTATGGTTTATGTAGTGTACCGTATTTAAACCTATACTCTCTATAAAGAACGCTATTTCCTTTTCTTGCAGATACTACCTGGATTGGAGATCCTATTAATGCAGATCACTGAGTAGCGAACTGTCTACTAGTCTGTTGGACACTGCCCTTGGAACAATTATGCACAATATAACGTTAACCTTTTCGCCCAACTAAAATGAAGATAAATGAGCAGCGCGTTAAGATTGTGGAAGTTTATTTAGAAATGGGCACTCAAAACAAAATGTAATTATCATACCTTCACACCCAATGTCAAAACATTTGAACACATTTCCAGGTTTTACTATAAAAAACATTAATTCGCTGTAGTGCTATAGTCGTTTTTCACAATTAAACAAAATCAATTTTTAATAAAAACTCAAATTTATGCAAAATAACAAGATTCAAATTTTCCAAATCCTTATAAATCGAGAAATTCTTTCCATTCGACATTTCTGCTTTGGAAGAAAACTATAGACTATTCAACGGTTATAAAAATTTCCATAAAAAGGTAGAAATTCTTTCCATCTGATATTACTGCTTTGGAAGAAAACTGTAGACTTTTTAAGGATTATTCAGTTTTCATAGGCAACTCAAATATGAAGATATTGCAAGTTCATCTACATAGATTTGTAAGTCTTCTTGGTGTGCAATGATTTCAGAGAATTGCATAGATTGCCTGATGATTACAGCGTGTTTCAGGCTGTTATTCTAGGAGTCTTATTTATTAAACATGTTGAATATGAGACTAGCTAAGATAATCCTGATTTTCTTTTGATATCTGGAAATGATCTTAAAAAAGGACATAATTTTAAGAGATTGGCAGTTCAAAAGGGAAAAGGTATCTCTGTAGGTAATTGGATGATACAAAGGAATACGTAGACCATATCTTACATCTCTGTCCAAGTCTGCTGGAACGCAGATGGAAGTGGTTAAGCTGTAAATATTTTGAGGAACTAATGTATATCAACAATTACAGTTTTTTCTGATATGTCTAATTAATATCGTAATTTTTCTTGAACGTTTTTATTTCTCCTTTTTATAATAGACCAGAATGGGGTCTAGGTGTTGTTGAATTGCGAGTTTCTTTCTTTTAAGATATCGGTTTGATACTGTAAATTTGCCTCTTCCTTTGTAATTTAAACAAAAAGATATCAATCGAATATTTTCCCTCCGAGAGATGATGAAGATTAACTTTACCACCTAAAGACATGTTTAGTAATCAAAAGTTACAGAAAATTATATAGACAAGAAACACTACAATGTTTATTTTTTACTATAAACATTAAAAAAAAAAAAAAAAAAAAAAAAAAACTATTTGCTTAAACCTTATTACTTTTGTATTATGCCTGTATGAGTGTACTTAAGTAAATAGTTAAATAAAGAATATATTTTATCATTTCTTTGAGTGTGTGTATAAATAGGGGATCAAACACTATAATGCACATTAGAAACATAATATAAATAAAATTATAATGAAAGAAAAGTGTGAAGTGATTTGTTTGTATCTTACTTTGCGTACACTAATTTTATTGTTTTATTTTCGTCATACTGTTACCCACGACAATAACATAATAAAAAAAGATGTGACACGTCAAAAGGGAATTTAAACTTTGATACATTTTAGTATGTGAAATATAAACACAAACATACACACTACATATACACTTAATTAATAAGAATTTTAAGAAAGGAGAAGAAGGGGAGTTGATAATCACTGTTTATGAAGACAATTCGAAATTAGTGCCACTATAAACAATGTTAAGCGCCAAATAAGTTAATACATTTTGAACTTAAGATAACACTGTCAATCATAATTAAATTATGATTAAAATTTAATTCTTATAAGAAATATAAACTTACCTAAAGTCATATCAATATTTTCACTGGTCAATGAAACCGCCCCACTATCTGTGGGATGATAGAAAACATAAAATACCTGAAAATATCACATAAACAATTTGTTATTAAACAAATCATAAATAACTAATCAATTGCATAGTATATTAAGTATAATATTTAATGGAAGAGAAAAATATTACCGGTCCTCAAACCAAAGAATAGAAAAAGAGTATATATGTCTAGCATACGTGTTTCTTTTGATTTTCCATTAATTACATAGTACATACACCGCTATTTAATTATAACATTTTTATTGAATTTATTTACTCACCATAAATATTGCAAAATAATAACATTTTCTAGCATTCCACAGATGCATTTTACTAAATTTTATAGTTATATTTTATTAAATAAATTAACTTAATTTCTAGAAAATTATACAAATTTTTTTACGTGCGCGATTTATTTCTTCCACACTTGCGTCTTTTTTACCTACGTTTATTCAGTTAATTCCCTTTTTCACCAATTTCTCTTTTCTTTCATTTTTCAATTTTATTTCTTGTCTTCTATTCTATCTGTCAAAAGTCAGTGTTGCTTTTTTTCTACACTGAAAGAAAAGAGCAGTAAATAAAACATTTTGTATGTTAAATTTATTAAGGTATAGTATTAAAAAATCAAGATCTCTATGCTATCGATTTGAAAAATTATTTCTTTTAAACATAAGTACTTTTTAAGGTAACAAAGGTGTTGTAGAAACCTTTTCAGTGATATATCATTGATTGTATGATTAAACAAAGCGGGAACACATTTATTACCATAACTTTTTCAGTTACCAAAGGTTGATAACGATCTCTTTCATAACAAAATTTGTACATAACACTCCAAGATTTCATTTTATTAGTTTAATGATACTTTTTCATTTAATATATTAAAGTATTTGGGACTTTTATGTTTCCAGAAAATATTTCATTGAAATTATTTCATTTGTATTAAAATAATATATCTATTAAGGTTAGACTTTTTTGCAGTCGGCCCTCGGTTACTCAAAAAACTTCCTCCTCTGTGTTATTTTAATGTAAGCTTCGCTAAAATTTTTTCATGAATTTGGATTTATTGGTAATGAATAGTTCCATATATTTATTGAAAAAGGTAGTTCCACTTATTCATTTAGTAGCCAGGATTAACCTTCTGACTTTTTACATATTTTTTAATTATATATTTTATAAATTTTTATTTTTTATGTTTAAAAAACGCGTTCAGTTGATCTTAGTAATGAAAATACTCTTAACAAGTGTTTCAAAAGTCACATTGTGGAATTTAGGCCCCCTTGTATTTGGTATAGAATCTCTGCCACCAAACATTGATTGTCAAGCATTCTTTAAACAACAAAGTTGTCAGTACATTCTTGCATTTGATGTTAAATAACGTCAAAAATTTGTTGCCGCCGTTAAAATTTTTCAGTCACCTTAGACTCTGATGATTTTGTAAGAAATTTTTGGATGTCCTACTCGTCTCTGACAAATTTATAGAAATCGTGTTGATATTAAACCAATAAAAATAATAAAAACGTAGTAAAATCCAAAATTTTAGCAATGAAGTTAAATAAATTTTAACAAATACTAAATAATTTGTGGATTGATATATGAAAAATAAATAAATATATTAAACTTGCAGTGTTAACAAAGAAAAAACCCGAGTGAAAAAATAAAAAACCTTTTAAAACAAAGAAGATAAAGAACAAAACAAAGTAAAACGAAAAAAATAAAGACGGAAATATAATAACAAAATGTAAGTGTGTTTTAAACAAATCGAAATAAACAAAAAGTGAAATAATGAAAATAAATCGTAAAAAGAAATGATAACAAACAACCTGAAAGAATAATTAATAATTAAAATATTTTAATAAATACTAACTGCCGTTAAGGTCGTATGTGATGGGTAAAAAAAATTGTCAGAGAAAAGAATAGGCAAAAAAGATAAAAGTATAAACTTACACATATGCAACGTATTTCTGTGCACACATACATGCACATGTATTAGCGAGTATATTATATGAAAAAAAGTAATAAATAAAATCGAGATAAATTAACAATTTCGTATATACGTTTCTTTTGTTTGTTGACTTGTGTGAAATTATTATAAACAAAATGTTAAAAATCTTTAGTTTGTAAAATGTTTTTATTCTTAATTTTATTGACAAAAAGTAAAAAATACATAATTATAACATCAATTTATAAATTAGAGTGTTAAATATCTATTTTATAATTATTATTACAATTTTAACCGACGTCAGTTGAAAAATTGATTTTTACAAAAATTCATTCAATTGTTTATGAGTTCATTTAAATTTTTTATTATCATTATTTACAGATTGATTTGTCATCAGATTTAAGAAAACGATATCAATATTAATTGCTGGGTAAGTGTTATAATTATCATTCATTTAAATGGTTACGATTCTTTTTTCGATTTTCTTATTGAACTTATTTCTTTATTTTTGTATTTGTGTGTATAATAATGATTTCATAAATGCACACATTTTCCAACTTCATAGATTTTTCTTATTGTGTCCTTCCAAGTGTCACTTCATTCGTTGCATTATATACCATATGTGTGTAGTTGTTTTTGTTTTCTTATTATTTTTAAATGGACTTTGTACTTGTTTTGCCGGTTTTTACTGTGTCTAGGATTGCCATGTAATATTTATTTTGACGTTTAAATTTTAAAAAATCTATTTCAAATCTTAAGTGACTTACAAGTATAAAATTTTATTTCTGGAGTTAAAGCACAGTGTTTTATGCTAAATGCAGCAATAATAATCAATTAAAGAAATCAATAGAATTGGTCCGTAATAAAGAGTTTTACAATTTAAAAATCCTAATGCATAAAAGGGAGCTATAACCAAATATGGACCGATATTAGTCGAATCAGTAATATATATTTAAGCCAGAAAAATAATTGAGCCGATTAGAATTTCAATTCAATAGAATTATTTTACATTTAAGAGTTTATGCTTATAACCGTTTTCCGTGACGGGGCCTTATATGAAAGTTTGGCCGCTGCACATTCTATTTTTTGGGTTTATAACATATCAAAGTAAATGTATATAACATAACATATCAAAGTAAATGTATATGCAAAATTTCAGATAATAATTGTATTTAAAATTTTGACCTTTATTACACAGTTATTTTGAAGTGTATCAAAATTTTACATATTTTACCATTTAACCTTTTTTATACTGATCCGATCTTGATGATAGATTTTTAAACATTTATATTTTTAAAAGTGTGTCTGCCTGGAAGCTACTCTCAATTATGGAGTGATCGTTTTTAAGTTTTGACTATTGAAGTATAAGTGCTATGACCCATTATCTCTAATTTCAAAATGAAGATTTTCGTTGGTGCGATGCGGAATATTAAGTCAAACCGTTTGTACTCCCAATTATAATGACAGTACAGTGGAATACTATATTACGCGAGATTTTTTTTCCAATTTTTTTATTGGATTGAGGTTCGGCCTTTATGCATTTTGATGATTCTACCCTGTTGAAATGTATAATGTAATAATTGGAACATTGCTTGTAGAATACATAGATAATTATTAATTCTCATTTTATAAAAACCGAGATTAAAAAAACGAAATTCCTCCACATTAAACACGGTACAATTTATTTCACTTGGTATATTTAAAGATTTAATAAGAGCATTGACAGTTATTTTCATTATCATGTTAAATTTTCACATCAGCAGATTTAATCAAATCATATATTTAACAGAGATCATTGTGAGCTCAACTCCTACCATGTCATCTAAAACCTATGTCCTGTATGTGGCTAGGGAAGAGTGACGCTTTCATTTTCACTCGTAAACCGTTGTGTTCGATTGTGCTCTCTTCGTTCCTGGAAGAATGACCTGTAAATAAGAATGAAAGTAAAGAAAATAGTGGTTCTGGTTAAAAAAATAGAAAGAAAAAGGAATAAATGTCATATAACTGTATTAATAAGCGCTCAGTTATTAGTTTTAGAAGCTAGCTCGTTCTAAAAATTAATTTGATTAGATTTAGTGCCCGAAATCCGACAGAATGAGTCCTACTAGTCCTAGAAATTGTGCCACTTCTATTAGATGAGTCCATAGATCTTCTAAGAGTGGTAGGTTTGGCTTTGAAGTTAAACAAATATTGTGTATCATGAGGTCCTTGGCCACATGCAGAACAAATATTGGGGACGGTATGTTCAATACATGATCAGTAGTCATTGAGCCTATTGCTCCATCTCGAACGTAGTTGTGCCAGAACTGTTCTTGTAGACCTCGGCAGATTTCTTTCTAAGTCTGCAATGAGAGGTGGGCGGTCTCCAAGTACAACATTCATACGGTAACTTGAAACTTTAGAATTCGTAGCGTCTCTATGAATGTCGTCCAAAGTTTCTTTATATGAATCCTGATCAAGAGGATCATGCACATAACTATGTATGCTCTGTTCATATATTCGACGATCTTTTCCTCGATAGTAACTCCAATTCTGTTATATTGAAGTTAGGATAATGCCTCCGATGATATCCAAAAATGAACTGTTTACTAAGCATTTCATTGTATTCCTTAACTGGTAATATCTTTTTAAAATGGCGCGTTACAGCTCTAATGGCTGCATTTTGGCAACTTTAAATATTTCATCATTGCCGAAGAAGACCACACTGCAGCATAATTTATCATTGATCGGTTAATCGTTTCGTAAGTAGCAAATAAGGTTTCCTTGTACATAAATTGTTTGAAGCCGCGCCAGTCTGAAATCGTTGGGTCACTCCAAGGAAACGATTATGGGTACTACAGTTTGCCAGGTTATGCAGTTCATCAGACCAGTGCTCGCTAAGGTTATATATGGCGAGCTAACGCAAGTAACCACCACCACTACACAATACGGTGCTCTATACCGCACCGTGTTGTGTAGTATGAAGGCGATGCCACTACCGTTACTCCTGATGAGGTCTTTTCATACTCGTCAGTTTCTCATGAACCGTGTTATCTCAATATACTGTAATATTGATATCACCTCAGGTGTTCGGACTGCAATCACCGACGTGAGAAGCGACTGATGAGGTGGCTGCTGTTGTTGTTGTTGCTGCAGTTGTGGTGAGGGAAGTGCGGTTGTGTGAGATGATGATAATCATTTTCTGGCTGTTGGCAGCATGGTGCAATAAATATTTCCATCCATTCCCTTTGATGTTTCAGACCAGAACGAGTCCTGACGTGAGTCCTGACATGACACCAGAGTTGCACCTTAACTGTACTGACATGTGGTGCAAGCGTTTTTGACATACTGAGCAGAACCATGGCCCTGGATTCTTTAAATTCCGGCGAGGACCATTAATATGCGGAGCAGTACATCCGAAATGTGCAGCTCCGATGTTAAAACAAAAACTTCTCTCTTCCGTTGCTGGAGTGACAGCCCTTGGACGAAGAATTCCGATCATACTGGTATGAAGAACCGGGTGTCGTGTTAACGTAATGTGTTGAAGATTTTTTCAACTGTCGAAATTATGCGTGTTTGCCGTGATTTGAACTGAGGAGGCAAACAACCTATAAAAAATAACTTTCAAAAACTTGATGGTGAACAGTTGGAATTTAACTTTTATTTACCTCCTTTGGGCAGGTGTTGAATGGACCATTAATAAGCGGAGTAGTACAGCCGGATACTCCGATATTAAAATGATCTTCTCTCGGCCGTTGCTGGAGTGACAGCCCCTGGCCGAAGAATTTTGGATCATTCCGGTACTAAGAACCAACTGTTGCGTGAATGTACTTGTTCTGTCGGTTATTGTGTTGTTTGCAGTGGTATGAGCTGAGGAGGCAAACAATCTATAAAAAATCATTTCCAAAAACTTGATGGTGAACAGTTGGAATTTATTTACCTCCTTTGGGCAGGTGTGGAAAAGTGTTACTGTCAACTTCGTTAGTGAAAGTTTCAATTTACGAAAAGTTAAGAAATTATGAATTTCACTGCACTTGTTGCACATATGGAGGAATCCTTATGTGCAACAATTTATTTATAAATTTCATTAACATTACTGTTCTTATTCTATTATTATTATTTTTGTTCCTTAAATAATATTATATTTACATCCAGATGGCAAAAATTGATGAATATATTATATATATATAACCATATTTTTTGTTACACTTTTATACCTCCATTGTCGTCATTATGATAATAAACAAAAATATGTGTAAAATAAAATTATATTGTTAATTTTACATTTATTTAATTAGAATTCAATAGTATTTACATTATAATAAATTAATTATTTACGAGTAATAGAAAATTGTGATTTCATAGAAATTACATTATTTTAGTATGACAAATATTATACGTTTTTAAATTGCATTGTCATGGTTTTTATCTTTTTTTTAATTTATTTCATTTATCTTTATTTTCTGTTGCATCTTTATCTTGTTTTCTGTTTTGAGAAAATCGTCTTTAAGTTATTTTAATTTTATAATTTTGAAAAATACATTTCAAATGCATTAAATTTTAATTGTTTAGAAATGTTTTCAAGATATCTAAATCCATACACTATTTATTTCTAAAGATTTATATATGAAATGTATTTAGTCATAGATTCCAGAAAATACCTCATCCAAAATTTCCTTTGATTATAATTTAACTTGTTTTTTATAATTATATTTTGTATATTGTTATAACCTCCACTATCACAAGGGATGCAGGGGAATTTTTAATTGGTCATTCCGTATGTAACACATCTTAGATACTGTAATGAAAATATATTCTTGCATCAAATCGAAATCCTTATCGATATAGCTGTGTTTGTCTGTATAATTTTTGACACCCTCACATCCAGAATAATTGACTGAGCTCAATGCAATTTGGCCTGAGTATTTCTTATAGTCCAGAGAATTTTTCTATATCACTTTAGTATATTGAAATATATAGACGGATACCTGAGGCAACCTTAAAATTCAAGCAAAAAAGCTTTCGTACTTTACACACTTTTGCGGTGAAGGGTATTCTTACTTGTTTTAAATTATCTTATATAGAATAGGGTGATAATATGCCGAATACTATGTAATTTATTTTCGTTTTATTCTTTTGCCATTTTTTGTTATCTTCTTCAATTTGTTTCTCTGTTTTGTTCTCTACTTTTCTTTACTTCACACATCTTTGTTTTTGTAGAAATACGTTGTATTGATAATGATGCTATTTTTTGTTTATAAACAAATATTTTAAAATAATGTACAATACAAACAAAAACAAATACGAAACGTGTATGTGTTAGTGTATATGCTAAAATATAAAAATATAATATTGGATTATGAAAAAAATATATATTTAAAAGTTCATAGGCTAAATCAGCTGTTTAATAGGAAGTGATTTTATGCGTTTATTTAAAGCACATTTTACTTCAATAACAGTAAAACTAAAGAAATCCTTGTTTTTGAAATACAATTTTCTTTTATGATTTTGAAAGGACTTTAAACTGGTTGGATATTATTGAATATTCTTAATAAATCTCCTAATTTATACTGTACAAATGTGAAAAGAACTCGTATTCTACACTAAAAGATTGATAACTTCCCATTACCTACTCTTGATGGCCTCGATTTTTCTTTTTTAGAAAGTCTAAGATTTTAGCGTTCATCTTCCGTTTTGGACAAGGATTTTGTCCAAAAACAGAAGATCTCAATGAATGGGATATGAGTTTTATTTCGATCATATGTAAGCGCAATTCCGTTTAATTGTAATTAAAAAATGGTTATAATAACGATTTGATGGATTTGGTAGAATTTTTTTATTTAAAATTTAAAATGTTTATTTTTAGTGATTTCTGGTCAATTTTTGATTTAGGATTTTATATTTCTCTCTCATCCATACTCTGGATGAACTTTGGATGTTAACTTTAGAAAACTTAAAATTGGATTTCCTGAATAAAGCATGATAGTCCTTTTTGTGGTCCTATCAGCTGTATGGGACGTTAAAAAATTTGACCAGGGCTTTCCAATGGGGTTCCAGGTGCTGCTGA
Source organism: Cochliomyia hominivorax (assembly GCA_004302925.2). Classification (NCBI taxonomy): domain Eukaryota; kingdom Metazoa; phylum Arthropoda; class Insecta; order Diptera; family Calliphoridae; genus Cochliomyia; species Cochliomyia hominivorax. The sequence goes on along the minus strand of PYHX02000495.1, from coordinate 75,083,306 downwards.
TCGAATCTTGTCAGAGTAAGTTGATGTCTGTGAAGTTAAATATGTAAAATTCACCAGTTATTTTCAAAGGATATGTCCACTGTGGTCAAATCTTTCAAATCAAGGAATGGGACCTACTGGAAATTAAAGCTAAATGGTTTTGCTATAATTTTACTTAAAATTTTATTTTTTTGTTTTAAATTTGCAAAATTTAACAAAAATCTTTAAAACTTCACAGACATGTAAGTTGTCATATCTGTCCAGGTCGACTCATACAATAGCTAGTTGTCCTGCTTTTCCCGATTTAAGTTTAGCAGGAAACCAGATAGCTTAAAGTCTATTTTGCGTTTAACATCCGATGGCAGCACTGGCTTTGCATACGTTACTGTAGACTTTGTCGAATTTATTGTTGTTGATATATATAATAATAAGCCCACTGTTGATCAGAAGAGCTTTTAGCGACCACTTCTTTAAAGTATTAATCATTTAGACCCTCGACAATTCTTTCCAACAAGTTGTTCTTAAAGTACTACTATTTCAGACTGCCCACAAATACATTAAGGTTCTGGAACAATAAAAGAATACACAAGCCATGTTATCATTTATACTATTGAATCAGATAATATAAATTAAGGAATCACATTAAAATAATATATAATATTGAGCATAGATTTTTATGTAACAAACTTGCCTTTAACATGACCTTCTGATATCTAGAATAACCACTGTCTTGATTGACTAAATACTGGCCAAATGTCCCTGGACATAATAATAATTTAATTAAATAATTTCATCTAGCGCAACTCTATGCCTTTGCAAAATAATCATCTCTAGCATTGGTACAAAGTATGTCTTGTGTAATTTTCCGATTTTATTAATTCAATATTTTGTATTGTTTTGAAATATCAACTCTTTAGATGTAATAAATTGTTATTAATTAAATAAGTTAAAAATATTAATTGAAATGTATTACAAATAGTACGCACAGTAGTATATCAATTTTATAAAGTAGTTCAACTTTATTGGTTTATTAGACAGACATAATATCGTATTAAGTATCTAATGGCATTGTTTATACTCGTTCGAAACATAATCATGAATTCGTATCCATTCGTTTATGTGCGTGTTGTTGTGCACATTTGTTAACGCATTTTTTCTATGGAATGTTGATAGCACTTGAAACTCCATAGATATTTTAGCTTTCGATATAGTTTCAATTTTCACACTCCATACATACAGACATATAGATATGGCTATATCGTCTCTTTATACAGTTTCTTAATGAATGGAAAAGATATCACCAATTTGGGAATGTTTGTGGTTGGTTTTTATGTGGATTTGTTTAGATATAAGTAGCTGCAACATTAATGCATTATATAGTCTAATAAACAAATAATATTAAATTTATACTACAAATACATCTACGTAGATTGTAGCACATTATTGTGCTTCATTAATCTCTATACTATGTGCAACATTTCGCATACATTTAACCCTATAACGTTTTCTTTCTTTCGTTTTCACATCTAGTGAAATGTTGAACTGCTACAATTGTTTTTTTACTTGGAAAAATTATTTTTTTTCATATATTTATTCATTCCCATAATGATTCTTGCTGAATGACAGTTCAAGATATGGATATCTTTATTGCATAAGTCCACAAATCCATGGGACACTGAAAAATGGAATGTGCTTTGATAACACTCGAAAATTAGTATACTTTTATTAAGAAAGTCCATAAAATCATGTCGAAGATGCATATTACGACAAGGAGACTACCATGAGGAAAACCGACAAATGTATTCATTAAGGCTTCCTTTTTCATATCCCAATTAGCTTATTCTTACTTCAACATGACTACTAATGTAATCCTTAGATACCTTGGGGGTTCGTAGTCGGAATTTTTCATTCAATCCTTAATGTTTTTATTTAATCCTTAATGTTTCTCTATGTCGATTCATATATTTGTCGCTATCCAGAAACATAGAAATTCCTTTTCCTTTAGATATCATGAAATTGTAAAATGTTTTTTAATCGGGTTAATGTGTCTTTAGAGGACTTAATATTGTTAATTGTTTCGGAAGTGTGAATATTTGCGGTTCGTTTGTGACTGGAAGGTTGTCGAGTTTTCGAGCAAGACTTCGAAAAATATTTATTGAATCCCCGTTGACTCCGAGTTCGCGACCATATGAAAAAAATCTATTTTTAGTTAATTCTAACAATCTTCTAACATTGTGGCGTTTTTTAGCATCACCCTAAGAAATATTTGCTGAAGTTTTGCAAACAATCCATCGCTACTCTATCACAAGTTTTTACGCTGTTAATTCTTGTTTTTTCCTATTATCTCCAGCATCACCCGGTGTTTCTTGGCCGGCCAAGGCTTCTTAAACATTGAGGATTCAATGCAAGTGTCATTATGGTTTTTTATATGGGTTTTCTGATGGTATGATCAACCCAACTCTTATTTTCTACTTTTTATTTGTATTGTTATGAGTTTCGTAATGTTAGTTAATAATAGTTAATGGTAATGTTCCAGAGATCAATGTCTTTAATGGCATTAGGTTAGAATATTTAGCATATAATTTTGGGAAACATCATGATGAAAACCTCTAGTTTATGCGTAATGGTGTACAATACTTTCCTGTTTTTTTTTCGTACAACAGAGTTGGTTTTTAACATGCGTTGAGTATTTTGAACTTTGTTTGTCTGGATATTTGTGAGCGTCTAACAAGGTATTCGAAACAAAGATGTTTTTCTCGCGTTGAATATTTTAACCTTTATTTGTCTGGATATTTGTAAGCATTTAACCAAGTGTTCGATAGTAACCAGGTTTCTCTTTCACACAACAGAGTTGATTTTTAACATGCCTTGAAAATTGTTAACCTTTGTTTGGATATTTGTGATCATTCCCATATTGATTGTAGTCGTCAAAATGTCGTTCTCGCTTTTTTGATCCCGTTGTTTACGACGGTATGCACCGCCATTTGTAGTCACTATATTACCCAGGGATTGGCCTTGGTATATTATGTTATCTGTGCTTACTTTGTTGATGCTCATTGCTTTGGTTTTCTTAATAATTATCTCTAGCCAAAAATTGCGAGTCAATTTTCCAATTTTACATGCATGTGGGATATCTTGTACAAGAGTAGTGGTTGACTTATTTATTCATGTACTCAGCTCTGAGTATTCCTATTATCTTCTGGAATATTCATTTTTATCTCAATGCCTTCCATATGGCATTGTTCTGTTCTATTAAAATATGTAGGATGTTAGCTTGGTCTTCGCAGCTCTTGATTGACCGAAAACCTGCTGTTTATCTCGTTGATTTTTTTATTTATCTCTCTATTTATATCTTTGAAGACTTTCTTGTCCTTCTTCCAAGTTGAGTTAGCCTCTCTTCCTCTCAGACAGAAGTGATAGGTTATTATAATATTATTTTTAAGCTGAACACTTTTTGGATTGTAATGCTTGGTATTATGAACGGATCGTTTGGATATTTTTGCTGTGAATATAGTTTGAGGGAACTTCTTCTCGGAAATTTAGGAAGTTTAGAGATTTTGCTATTTCATTCCCAGAAGCCATCTTCTTTTTTGATCGATTAAATGTAACACTGATTATGCACTGAGATCAGATATAAAGAAAAAGAAAACATGCAAGTTTTTAACAATCTTTACAGTCATAATTAAGGAGTTATTAACAAAATTAAATTATATTTAAACGTTAATCTCACTTTTAGCAATAAACATTTTTTATTGAAAAAATATCATTTATCATTTGACTCTAGACCCCAAGTCTATTACATGTCTCTTTTTTGTTTTTCTTTTATTATTTAGCAAAATATTGATGTTTGAAAATTTCTATGATTTCAATTTCACTTTATGGTTTTATTGCTGCTGCTGCTACTGATGATGACAATAATGATGTTTTTGATAATGTTTTTGACCCAAATTCTCACATTTATTGAATGCATTTACTGCATCCGTTTGAATAAAACTGAATAAAAAAACACAAAATTGTCTCTCTAATTGTTGAAGTACTTATTAGAAGAATAAATTAAAAAGGAACCAAAAACTTAATGGACTGTTCATACGTTTCATTGCAATCCAATAAGGTCAAAAATTATATACATACTTATTCGTGTACTTATGTTTAATAATAAGATTTCAAAACACAGTTACATATATCAAAAATGGGCCTTGTAATGTAAATTTTGTAATGTTTTGTAGAAGAAATTTTAATTACAATTCCAAAAATTTCTATAATTATATTTGGAATTATACGCCGATTTAGTTATAATGTTATTCAGAGACAATTTTTATAAGCTTTATGTGGGGTTAGTATTTTTAATACTATCCGGATTTACATAGTTCATCCAGAATCTATTTCGTGTTTAAATCAACAATATCGTCGATTTATCGTTTATAATTCCTCGCTTACATCCAATTTAATGTGTGGACACACTCTTTAAATGACTAATAAGATTCCTAGCTGTCCAAGAGCTTAATTCACTTAGCTTTTGACTTGAGGTGATCTAGGAAATTCTCTTGTAGCACTATTTTGAGTCTAGAGACATACGATTTCTGCAAAATAAATTTGTTGTTGTAACAGTTCAGCTGTAAACGATAGTTCTTTCTTGAAAAAAAAACTTTCGTTTGATACAGGGTTGACAATTTTTGGCCGAGTGTAACTCGGGTCGTTTCAGAACGTAGATCCAATTGTCATGGGAACGAATAAATTTGTTGTATCTAAGGTTGTTAGTTAGAGATAATTTCCATTGTTCCCACGTCAACTGGATCACCATTACGGAAAGATTCGAATCACACTCTGACCACAGGTTGTCATCCAGCGGCAACTATATCGGATACTATCGGACACATCCGGTATTTTTGTATATCTGGATAATACATGGGTTTACTGCTCTAAAATCACATTTAATTTGAATTTCAACTTATTTTTGACTTACATTATGCTTAAAGCAGGAAAAAATTGTTGTGAACTAATTCTTGAGCCAATGGTGTATTGATAACTGCAAATATGTTATGAGCTCCCATGCAACAGAAGTTTTTTATTTTCAGTCTAATGGTTGAGCCGGTTGGAGGCATAAAAGAGCACCATAGAAAAATCAATGAAAGATAAGGGTGGCAATCTGATGTTTTATGTGATGGAATTTTGGAGTTTTAGTACAAATAAATGGTTTGTTAGATTAGGTATTCAGTCAGTCACGAAAGCTTGAAGGAGCCCATTTAGGCCCTTTGTTTTAAAGAGGGGATCTGGAAGGGAAGAAGTAGGTTAGTAGAGGTAGAAAAAAATAGGTAAGATTGGAATAAGTAAAGGTTAGAGAAGGAGAAAAAGAAAATATTGATGATTTTTAGAGTTTGTAAAGCAAATTTCTCCCTCAAAAGAGTTCTTGAAATGTTGGGTAAAATAAGTGTTGAGGTTAAAGTAAAAAAACGCTTTTGTTTGTAGGACGTGACTAGCAATTTAGTTATACAAAAAATCCTTGAAATGGATGAAGATTTTACAATTCAGGTACGATCTAAAAAAATTGAACTATCCGAGGAGTTCTGTTTTAAGATGCGTCTCTATTTTGTTTAGAAAGTCTAATGATCTCATCTACATTTCTACTCAAATTTCAAATGTTAGTTTATTTGGACATTAGTTTTTTTAATGAAACGGAGTCAAAATATGCGCCGAAATTTGAATGTTTATCTTTTAATTCAATTTGTGAGGTCCTAAAGGCGAATCCATAATTTTTTCATAATAATATTTTTATAGAAACACCGATTTGATCCGATTGAGATAATAAACGTTTGAAGGCAGAGGGGTTCAAAAGACAAGAAGAACTTTGATGATAAAAATGTCGTAGTAAAGTGAGAAGAAATAATATTCAAAATAATAATATGAAATAGAAATACCGAGGAGAACTTTCATGATAAATTGTCTTAGTAAAGCGATCAACACCTTCAATTAAAAATTAGCAAAAAAAAATCCAAATTTGCAAATTCAACCAAAATTAATCGAATTACCGATTAATGGTTAATCGTTTAGATACATAGCTGCCTCGATTACATTGTTAAATATAAAAGTTATAATTATTATTTTCATCTTAGCAATTATAATCATGAAAAACAAGTAGCAAAATTAGAATTAAAGTCTGTTTTTAGTTAACGTCTTGTTGCAATGAAACAAAAAATAAAATACAACATATTAAAGATGTTTTTTCTCAAAAAAACATAATGACCACCTCTGTCTGAATAAAATCCAAATAGTATCATTTATGTTTGGATACCATAGTATCTTTTCTCTCTCATCTCTCTCTTTGCTCTCTCTATGAGTGAATTTTGTTTTTATTTTATTTTTTAGTTTTTTGTCTCATTATTTTCACTATGCGGCGTTTTTGTGTCAGCTGTTTTAATACTTGTACCACATCATTCAATATGGTATTCAAGCGTAAAGAGACCAGCCAGTCTGTATGTGTTTGTTTTTATGCCACAATATGTTGTAACAATAAATACGAATGAATATTGTAGACTAGTCAGTGTCATTTGTACTACATAAATAAACAGTTGGTTGTCTATTGTCATCGTCTACTATAGTGTGTCTTTGTTTTTCTCTTGTTTATCGGTAACACGGTGATGAATAATGGCCCCATATTGCGTTTATAGTTTAAAACGGTATAAATTTATTAAAGATTCTGTGACGTTGTTATTTAGCAATTAAATATTCAAATTTTTTGATTATGAAATTAATAGAAAAAATAAATAATTTCTTGTACAATAAAAATATAAAACTAAAAGTAATGTTCATATATAATTTGAATAAATATAGTAAATGTTGTGATAGGTCTATGGAGTTACCAGATTTAAATTGATTATATACAGTGGTGAACAATATTAATAAGAAATCAGTTCAGATCAACTGCAAGAAACTGCAGAAATATCCGTTTGTAGCTAAAATATTCAAATCTGTCGATTAAATCCTGACTCGTGTCCAGTTTGCCGATTAAAAATTTCTTAAACTGAAAATGTGTAAGCCGAAATCGGAAATAATTAATTTTTAAACTAAAACTAGTAAGAATGTTCAATTCATTTACGTCGCACATTTATTTTTGGTGTTGGTCAATCAATCTGAGTACTTCGGAAATTCAATTTATTAACGTGTCCCACTTGTTGTTTCTCTTTCAATTTCAATTCTATTTTCTACTGCGTTATGATCCTTGATTAGACTCGATTAAGGATTAAAATAATTTTTGAACGGAAATTGTGAAGATTGAGTAACTTTACTAATAACTTAATTACAACTGACATCGTAGGCTGAGCTAATCCCAAATTAAAATCATTACGTGAGATTTTTGAAAGCTTCAATAGTAAAAATGGAAAACTCACACATACTTTTAATAACGGTGGTATTGCTGCTGAAGGATAATCTAAATACAACACTGTGTCATTCGGAAGACGAATATATTCTTTAAAATTAGATTTTTTCTAAAAATAATTATATTTAAAAGTATAAATAATTCCTCCAAACCTACATTTTCTTTATTTTTAAATTAAATCTTTAATTCACATTCACACACAGTACATATGTATGTATTTAATTTCAGTTGCGTTGTCAAGTTCGGTTGCCCTACGTAATCGACCCATTAAATACATGTATAATGGAACCCTTTTGTCCTCGGAACTAATACTCACACAATGACAATTGTAGTAACATCATTGGTTTCTCATTTTCGTTTCCTTATTTTAATCATGGATCTTTTTGTGAATTCTTATTAACATTTGTTTTCTTACTTTGTCGTAGAAATCTATGGAAAATAAGTTAATTTGGGATTTGTATTCTTCCAAACCACTTGAAATTTCAATAAGATATTTCTAACGGTTCAAAAGTTAAAGGTTTATTAAAAAAATACGATTTGAATAAATGAGCATCGTCATATTAGTTTAAATTAAAATCTGAAAATATCTGCTATAAAATTTTGAATAACAATTAAATATTTATTACAAAAGATGTCAGTCAATTTTGAAAATGTGGACTTTGCGTATCCATAAACTTTTTGAAAAAATAAAATATAAAAATGATACAGTCGGTCACGTCCATCTATGTAATACCCTACACCATATTGTTGATTGTAAATGACTGTTACGAAAATTTTGTGTACGGCCCTCGCATAATTTGCTTTTCTTATTTATGCTTATACATGCAATAGATTTTTATGATACAATGAAATTTATGCGTTTTTAAAGGATTTTCTTTCTGAAGAGTTTTATGGAAGTTAGAAAAATTTATGGACCGAACCTTATATAATTTCGCACAGTGGTGTTGGCTTATATTTATCTTAATTTGACTAAATATTTTTAAAATACCCACGTATATGTGGGATTTATGAATTTCAAGATGATATTTGGTAGGGTGGATATATGGGACCTTTGAGAAATAATAGACCGATCCTCGTGTAATTTATCATATCGTTGTAGAATATAAGAAGACTTACTTTTGCTAAATTTGTTTGACATCGTTTTATATTTTATGGCCAGAAAACCTCATTCGGGGGGACATTTGTATGGGGTCTATATGAAATAATGGACCGATCATAATAAATTTCAATAGACATCGTCCTTTTTACAATACTCATGTATATATGCGATTATTCAGATATTTTGAACGGTGGTTATATGGGACCTTTGAGAATATCGTTGTAGAATATATGAAGGCTTACTTCTGCTTAATTTGGTTGACATCGTTTTAAATTTAGAAATTAGATGGATCAAAAAATGAAGTTTGGGTAATAGGGCCTATTTGAAATAATGGACCTTGGGCCAAAATAATAGTATGTGCCAAATTAAATTAAGTTATCTTCAAAACTGCGACCTGTATTTTGGGAACAAGTTTTACATGGACAGCCAGCTGGACGGACGGAGTTGCTTAAATCTGAGTCGAACGGTTTACTTAAAAGTTGTGATAGGATATTTTCCCCTGCCTGTTACAAATATCTATACAAACGCAAAATACCCTCACCACCTATGATGGTGTAGGATATAATTAAAAAAAAATATTTCGAAAACCACTTTTTATTTCAAAATTAAGTTCAAAATTTTTAGTAAAAAATAGTCTAATTCAAAATGATTTATCTCTAACTTTGAACATTTTCCTGAAATTGGATTTATAAAAAATTGATAATAAATTTATGGAGTAACACAAAATTGATAGGTATTATTTCCAAAATATTTACCTTGTCCAATATTAGTTTTAAAAATGTTCAATTCAGTTTTATGAATAATGTTAAATATTATTAAAATTCAATATTGAACATTGTTAAAACAAACAATTCTCAATGTTAATTTCAAATCATTTTTCGAATTGTTAGATATTTAAATGTCATATCAAAAATAGATTTGACGCATGAGTTTTATTGAAGGAATACTTTTCTTTAAAATATTTAAGTGGTCACTTTCTATCTACTTTGTCGCCAAATAAAATTCAAACGATTTCATACTTGTACAACATTACATACATACACTGCATGTATGTGTGAGTATATATATATTGCATGTGCATTTGTGTGTTTATTAAAAAATAGAAAATGCAAATTTTTGAAAATGAAAGTGTTTGTCTTTATATATATTTTGTTTTTTGTTTTTTTTTTTTGATAATCGTGTATGAATTTTACGAAGTCTTTTTTTTCATTCAATGTTTAATTTTTTTATACCCTACATTATGTAAGGTGGCTATGAATAATTGCAAAGCTGTACTTGGTAATGATTTCAAATATTGTAGCTCTTAAATAGATTTTAGCAAACTAACGAAATGTCTCATGATATCCTACACTACCTTCGATGGTGTATTATGTGTTTGTACTGAAAACACATAATACACTGCAGAAAAAAAATTGTGTTACACCCACCTTTAGGTGTACCGTTCGACTCAGAATCACTTTGGATCGATGTAAACGTTGTGAACAGCTTACAGGTCATAATATTTGAAATACTTCGATGAAATTTGGTACATTATATATCATTAGTATTTTGGTCTAAGGACGAAGCCTAATGAAATTGGTCATGTGCGGTACAATATTTAAGATACCTCCCATACAAATGTTCTTCCTGGAATGGGGTTTTAAGGTCATTAAGGTCCTAAATACAAATCTATTTAAATGAAATTGGCACAAGTGAGTTCGAACGATGTGCCAAAATATATGACGGCGGTCCATTATTTCTCATAGGTTCCATACATAAATCTCACATATACGATGGTATTTTATTAATAATTAGTCAAATTAAGATAAATATAAGCAATAATCGATGTGCGAAATTATACGAGGGTCGGTTCAAAATTTCTTGTAGACCTCATATAACCCCTCCCCCCAGAAAAATTCATTTAAAAACGCATTAACTTAACATAAATCTTAGTGTCACAATAATGCACTACACACTTAAGAAAATATCAGAAAATCTAATTTAATCGGGGGCCGTTCATTAATTTTTAACCGGCGATGTAATGTTGGGTCGGGCTTGACCGCCTATACCTCTTCCTCTTTTTAAGTTGATTTTTTAAAGTTGAAATATTTTCAAATTTCTTATATGTTCTTCTACTTTCATGAGGATGATCGTTGTAGGGTGTTGATTATGATCTAGGCTGTCTGATCACTCTTAATAATACAAATATGTTTCTTAAGTTTATGTTTGTGTTTTTTTATTATTAATTCAGCTTTTTTTGTTAAAAGAAAAAATATAACGAGCAACAATTTTCAAGGTTATATAAATAATATACTCGAACACTAATCATCAAGTTGTTTATGCGATAACGCATGCCAGCCAAAAAAATATATATAAAATGCATTAAAACAAGCTGTCTAAATAGTCCAACACTTAGTGAAATTATATTGAAGTCATTGTAATTTGGGTGAAATTTGATTAACCGTTTTTTCTAAAATTTGCTTCGAGTTATTTTCACTTGAAATTTCGCTATTTTAATATATTCGTCAGTGGGGCAGAAGCGATTTTTTAAAGGCTGCATCGATTTGCATGAAATTTAATATAATGGCGCCACTGTGACTCTATGGGCGGTGTAAATGGAAGCGTCCGAAATACCTTACGGACATTCAATTTTTTTAACGCTTGACAATTTTTGTCATTATTCAATTTCTGTCTTATAGATCTTGAGGAGACCTTTGAAAAAATTGCAAAGTTTTGAACGGTTCAGAAATATTTCTCTTATTATGCAAATTTATTTGAACAATATTTCCGCTATTTTTAATTAAATGAAGTTTTTGCCCCTTTTTTTAGAAATTTTGAAGTAAATTAAAATTTTTAAATTGAAAAAAAATGTAAAGAAATTAAAATTAACCCCAATTTTCGACCCATAACTCTGCTCAAGGGGCCATAATGTGATCCAAACTAACAAAGTTAAAATGTCACCATCCTTAAAAGTTATAGATTTAGTTTCAAAAAAAATCTATTCTTACCCACGGTGCATTCCAATTCTATAAAATTTTGGAAATAATTCTTTAATTTTAGATATAGAGATAATTTAGAGCTGAGGCATTTTCGAATTGATTTGAGAAGTATAAGCGTCTTTGTGTGTTTAGAGCCGAAGTCAGAGGCCCTCCAAATTTGGCCATCTGTAGATCGTCAAAAATTCAACTTCGTCAAAAATTTAGTTATGATAGAAAAAAATTTTGTATAAAGAAAGTCCTTGTAAATCTCTCTATATATTTTTTTGATTATCTCATATAATTCCCGAGATATTCAATATAATTATATGAATCTTGGGAAAAATTATATGCCTACAAGTCATATCAAAATTTGGTCCATTAAAAGAATATTTTTGTTCACACATCGCAAAGCTGGAATCAACTAAGTAGTTACCGAACATAAATTTTACGAATTCTTAATCGGATGACTATGACATTTTCTGGACCTCCAATTAGACTAAATTGAAATATCAATAGCTTATTAAAAACTAAGATGTGAGTTATAGAAGTAAATACTGGATTGATGTTATGGTTAGAGAAGGAAAAAGAAGAATGACAGATGAGAGCTGCACTTTGCCATACGTAAGTTTCTATAAGCAGAGTAGTAAAGATGATGAATTCTTGTTGCATGTATTCCGAAGCGACAGTTCCCAGATGCTGCAATTTTGAGTAAGAATGATGTTGTGATCTTATCCAATATGGGTCATATCATTCTGGCAAACAAACAGGACGGTTCATTATTCCATCTGTCTTCCGCTACATCATAGAGCTAATCTCCTATACGTCTCTCACAAGCGATGAGTAGTAAACCACGCAGACGATTAGTGCCCCAATCCAAAGAGAACGCCTCTCTTTTTTTAGGGCATCAACCTCATGATTAGTCCCATGTTCATGCAACCATACCGATGCGATTTTCGAATCTTCTTCCATCCTACTCAATGATGTGCGACATTCTCGGACTGCTAGGGAATGTATTGCGGTCTTGTCTATGAGAGATAGGCAATGGCCGCTTTACTCCCATGTGATGAGTAAATGCCCAATACAGGGATGGGCACAGAATGCAACAGTCAATGAGTTCTAGAATAACACTAGTTACTCCCCAGACATTCGCATGACCTTACATCCCATACTACCAGTTTACAGTCTCAATTATCGTTTAAAGAGCGAACTTACTGGCAATCAAATCGGTAGTTGTAAATCGGTAATATAACCCGCGACAATGTGAGCTTAAGTGCTTGAAAAACTATTTTTTTTGTTATTTTCCAAAAGGAAATAGCGACTTTTCCATTTGAAATAGGAAAACGACATTATGTCTATATTTTCCGGATTTGAATTTGTTTTGAAAACTATGACCCAAAATAATAAACATGTTTCTATTATTTTCGTTTTCTCCGGTCAATGGTCTATTCAACTTATACATCTGATGGTAAATGTCAAAAATTGGTCATAAAATTGTATTTAATGCTTAAATATATTATCTAATATTTACTATATAATAAATAATATAGATATTTCTAATACACAACTATGTATTTCAATTAACAAATGTACATATGTATATATATGTGTGTACATAATACTTTATTTATCATACAGTTTGTCAAATATATCTTTGCATACATATAAAATATGAAAAATTTCAACTTTATTAATGAATTCCAACTAAAAATTCTTTTATTATCCAATTTGTTCTGAACACATTTCGTTGTTATACCTGATCACGACTATTAAAAGCCAAAATTTTCCAAATAGATGAACATATTAACAAACAAAAAAGAAATTTACTCATTTTGAAAAGTGTCCAATAAATGTTTGCAAAAATTATGGAAACATTGAAAATTTGGAATTTCTCGGCGATTTTTTGCAATTCTTTTTTAAATGGACCCTAATTTTTAAGGAATAAGGAAGTGTTAATTGTAAAATTAATGTCTTTAAAGTTACTAGTGACTTCATAATTTGATGTAAAAAGTGCTTAAAAGGCATGTTTCATAGAATCGGGACACTTCAATTGTTATAGTGGCAAATCCGTTATGGAAAATGATCCTATGTAATATTCTACATTCAGGATTATGTACAATTCCATGATGAAAATGAGGAAAGAACTAATTTAAAACTATCCACAGGCTAGTTGCAAATAGGTATCCCTGTGAATTGAAAGTGATATTTTTAAAAAAGTATATATGGAGGAGCTTTTCCAAAAAAATTATTTTGGGTAAGGTGTATAACTGGAATCCAACCCAAATTTGTTACGAAATTCAAAAATTTTTACTAATATCAGGGAAACAATCCCGCGCATATTTCATATTAATGAGATAAATACTAAATTAAGGTTTTTTTTAGAAAATTAACAGTGCTCTTTTGAAAGTGAAGTTGTGTTGGTTTGTAAATTTAATTCTATTTAGCATTATGACATAAGAGTACGGTCACTAGTGTTCAACATTTGAGATATTTTAAAATACTTAAAGTAGTTTCACTGTTAATCTATAGTCCTTTTTCGCTGGAAGAGGTCCTCCTTTAGTACTAATGATCAATAGTTTTTACAATATTGCTTTCCATTTCCAGAGTTACTTTCTTCAACCATCCATTGACTCTTTTTAAAAATGAGTAAATTTCTTCTTTTATTGTTGTTGGTACGTCTATTTGAAATTTTTTTGGGGTCTTATAGTCGTTAACAGGTATAGCAACGAAATGTGTTCAGAAAACAATTGAGTAACTAAAGGATTTTTACTTCGGAAATCATTAATGAAGTTGAAATTTTTCATATCTTTTTATGAATGCAAAGATATATTTGACAAACTGTATCGCTTTTTTATGATATTTTCACCAATACTTTCTTGCAATGAATATTTTTTCCATGTGGTATTTTATTTTACTATTACATTTTTTTACGTTACGATTTGTGTACTGCGCAGTATTCCTTTTCCACCGACATTTGTACGTATATCCTTATTCTCCTTTTACAATTTTCTAATAAAAAGCACATGTTTTAAATGAAAAAAATCATTGGCCAAGAGAAAAAAGTTCTAATTATTTAATGTGTATTTTTAAACTTAAAGGTAGTGAGTGAATGTTCTATTATTAAATAATAAATGGAAAAAATATGATTAAATATTAAATGGAAAGAAAGGACTCTTACGAAAAGACGTTGAAATTCTAAAAAAATCTCCAAAGTTAATATTATAATTTATATGTGCACACGTTTTTTCATCAATCAATCTGAAGAAATTTTCAATTGTTTATTGAGTTAAGATGTTCGGTACATAAACTTGTGGTAGATACTTTTATGTTATTCATTGCCTTAAGCCTTTGCCATAATTAACAATTCGCCTGACTGCTGGTGGTCATCTTTAACACTGAGTGGTAAATTAGCTGAAAAACTGGTCAAAATTATTAGAAGTGTTTTCGTAATATGTGATTGGGGGTTTTATTTTTGTCAGTGTAAGCGTTAGTTAGTTAGGTCAAAGACGATACGGTTCCAGGAATACGATAAAATTTACCATTAACATCAATTTCGTATTCTCTGAAATCACACGGTTAAATTTGGTGAACATTGAAATGCATTTGGTGTTAGTTCCGTTATGAAGACATTTGTCCTTATAATCCTTTTATATACAAGTGGACATAAAAATAGAAAAAAATCACATAAAATGCAAATTTAAAAATATGAAAAAAATTAAATTCAGTATTTTAGTGACAGGTATTAATTATATAATATAAAATTTACAATGCTGCCTAATCGATTTATCTAAAGGAATTGGAATCACATGGAGTCTCTCATATAAACTAGAAGAATTGGTTTATGCGGTTAATATTTGTCAACTCTCGCACAAGTTATCCAATATGCAAACATGGATATCCATACTTTCGAACTGGAAAACCTTTGGGGCTTTTGACTTAAAATATCCAGAAAACCAAAGCATTAAGAATCAACAATTTAAGCGAATATATGATATTATCTGCAAGGATAACCAGTCCAATACATAGATGACTTTTATCTGGGTAGTATAATGACTTCACAATTTGTAGTCATATGTAGTACATATGCAGACGTAAACGACAGGCCCAATGAAGCAAGCGATGTATTTAGAAGACTACATTTAAAAATATGTTCACAAATATCCAGACAAAACAAAGCACAGAAATATTCAAAGCAGGTTTCCATCAAAATTAAAGGCATAGTATTCTGGCCCAATAACATCAACCAGATAGATCTCTGGAACATTGGCAATTTGTTTGCAATGAGTCCAAAATAAAGCAAACATATAAATATCAAAGAAAGATTATTTTATATCTTCATAATCATTGCAGATATTTTGCAGAGTTTGGAGTGAAGCGTAAGATGTCATTTTATGGCTTTAGGCAAAACTAAAAAAAATTATAGTACGAAAGATATAATTTGATCCAAAAATAACATACACATAGCTTGCCACGGCTATAGAGAAAGACAATGCTGGTTACAATTGAAGAATTGCTTGAAGACAACTATTAACCAATTCTGGGATCAGATGTTCTTCTCAGATGATTTTATATTTAAGATACTCAAGAGCATGAAGAAAGCTTAACAGTGTATATGCAAAAAAACCTTACACCAACAGTAAAATATGGAGAATTATTGGTCTGGAGCTGCATGTCCGCTGCAGGGTTTGAAAAACTTATCTTTATATGAATTCACATGTCAGGATGATAATGATCCGAAACATTCAGTTCTCAATATGAAACTATGGCTTGTATACAATACGCTAATGTCTTGCTACATCCTCCGCAGTCTCCAGACTTAAATCCCATCGAACACTTGTGGAAGAAATGCACTGAAGAGTACGAAAAAGTAAAATGTTGGTACATTTCATATCAAGAAGTCTTAAAGGAGTTATAAAACAAAATGGATTATTTTAGTAAAGATTTTAAAAAATTTTTAATCTTTCAAACATTAAATGTGCCACCAGTTTTGTCTCATCGAAAACTAATATTTTTTCACATTCTTAGTTTTTGTTTTTTTTTCTTTAGATAATTCAGTTATGTTTTGCTGATACCCTATGAAGTTATGAAGCTGACATTCTATGAAGTTATAATTTGTCAATAAGATATTTATTTGAATTTCTTAATATCTAAATATGCACATTTTATGCTAATTTTCATTTTTGTATATTTACAAATGTTCAGTTTTTAATTGGCTCTACAGAGGTTAAATATTTTCCCAATATCCAAAAACTCATTTCTGCTTTTGCCCTGGTTTTTAGGTAATTCACAACACTGGAGACCCAAGAAAGTCGTTTATTAAACCTAAGAGTCACCAAACCTAAGAGTCCAATAAACATAAATCTTAGAGTCATTATTACTTGCATATGTATAAGAAATCCTTTTATTGATCAGATTTATTATTGTAATACATCCTGGAGGAATTTCTCAAAGAGTGAAATCTTTTCAAACTCTTTGAATCTTAATGTTTCTGTAATTTAGCATCGTAAACATTATTTTGAATCATTTTAATTCAAAAAAACATTTAATTATATAATTGTATTATATTTTATCTTTAAAGCTAAATGGAGGCATCTGATGGATCGCCCCCACCATCATTGTGTATGATACGAGCAGCGGAATTATTTCCAAAACCTCAAATGGAGAAAGAAGATGTGCAACTAAAAGTCCCATTTCAGGAACGTAAGTTTCGTAGAATTTAATCAAATATTGATATCAAATGTGTTTTAAATATTTCTTTATTCATTAAATTTTCTAGTTGCTGGCGAGTCTGTCAAATATTTGGGGCGTACCGATGATGGTGTATTGGCCCTATCAAATTATCGTATATTTTTACAAAAATCTTCTACAAATGTTGAAACGTCCATACCACTTGGTCTCATTGAATCAGCCCAATGTCGTGATTTATTTCATTTAATTATTTACTGTAAAGATGCCAGCACGGTAAAATGTTCATTTGAAACAGCTGAACAGTGTACAGAATGGCAGCGACGTATACAAATGTCAGTGGGCGTACCAGAGACTCTGGAATCCATATTTGCCTTCCCATTTTGTTCGTGGGCATGTGATAGCCTAAACAATGGGCAAAACCAAGGTGGACAACAAACTAATGGTGGAATCGGCGCAAATGCCGATAATGGACAAAATCAAAATCCATCGTCTTATTCAGTTACAGACTATGGAGAGAGATTACAAAAAATGCCTTCACGTTATGAAGAAGATTTCATGCGAGAGGTTGAACGTTTGGGTTTTGACCTAAATGGCTCCTGGCGCATTTCTCAAGCCAATGAAGATTTTAAACTGTGTCCTTCATATCCTCCGAAGCTTTTAGTACCATGTTGCATTTCTGATGAGACATTGCAGAATGTAGCAAATTTTCGTGGTTCTCGTCGCTTGCCCGCCGTTGTCTGGCGTCATCGAAAGTCTGGAGCTGTAATAGCTAGATGCAGTCAACCTGAAGTTGGTTGGTTGGGTTGGCGCAATACCAAAGATGAACAATTATTGAAAGCATTAGCAGATGCTTGTGCTTTTGATCGTGGCGAACAAATGCGTCAATTGACAAACACATCACAGTCTGCACAAAGTGTTCAAATGCCATCGGCTGATAGTTCACCATCAAGTCCTGATGGTAGTCACGAAGAGGTTGTCTTAGACGAAGTCAGGGTATGTATATATATATTTTTAATACAAACGACTTAATATAAATCTAAAACAAATTTTACTATTTGTAGAAAGTTTTAATTGTTGATGCTCGCAGCTATACATCTGCCGTTACAAATCGTGCTCGAGGTGGTGGTTGCGAATGTATTGAATATTATCCTTGTGCAGAAATTGAATTCATGAATCTGGGAAATATACATGTTATTCGTAAAAGTTTTCACGCTTTACGGCAATTGTGCGCCTCACCACCAGACGTACCAAAGTAAGTTTAAATTAAAATCTCTTATTGAACAAAAAAAGTTATTATTATTTGTTTGTTTGTTGGTTTTTATAGCTGGTTGGGTTTATTGGAGAAGACAATGTGGTTACAACATATTTCTGGTCTTTTGGCAGCTTCAATGACAGTATGTCATGCCATTGAGAAAAAAGGACGTCCAGTATTAGTGCATTGTTCAGATGGTTGGGATCGTACACCGCAAATTGTAGCCACAGCACAATTATGTTTAGATCCGTATTATCGCACTGTAGAGGTAAAATTTTTATTTATGTTCTATACAATAATATTTTTTTTAAATACATATAACATTTTAGGGATTTCGAGTTTTAGTGGAACGTGAATGGTTAAGTTATGGTCACAAATTTGCAGATCGTTGTGGCCATGGACCTGGTTCGGATGAACTCAACGAAAGATGTCCTGTATTTTTACAATGGTTAGATTTAGTACATCAAATACATAAACAATTCAGTTGCAGTTTTGAATTTAGCATGGGTTACTTGGTAAATTGTATATTTCTATTTTACTGGAAAAATTTAGATTACTTTTAAACAATTCATTCTCTTTTTTTTTTTTGTTGTTTAATTAATAATTTAGATAAAATTGGCACAACATTCACATTCGGGTTTATTTGGTAATTTCTTATGTAACACACTTAAAGAACGTTTGGAAAATTCTGTTTTTGAAAGAACATTTTCGGTGTGGGCATTTTTATCAGGACCCATGTATCGTAATCCATTATATAAACCAAACAAAGATAAAGTTTTATGGCCGGCACATAATGTTCGTGATTTATCTTTGTGGACTGAAGTCTATTTGGGTAGTTTGGGTGGAAATCAACAGAACTGTATAGATTTTCCAGCTTATATTAATGAAAGTTTAATGGGATCCATAAGTAAGTGATGTTTAATCATAATTGAAATGTTTAATTTTATATCAATCTATATTCTTTTTTTCTAAGGTTCTATGTCTAAGACAAGATCTTATGGTGATTTAATAACCGCTGGATTTATACAAAATAGTATTTCTAGACGTTCAAGTGACCCAAATATGACTGTAGATCCAAAGTAAGTATTACAGTAGCAATTTGGTATAAAAACTTTTGCGAATCTATGCAGATTTGTTAAGTATTTCCTAAAATATTCATGAACCTCCAAATTTGGTTTATAATATGTTTAGTCTGTTAATTATTTATCGTTATAATAGATGTCCACCATTCGATAACCAATTAGCATTTAAAAAAACAAAGTAGCCATGGCTTCGATTGTTTGTATGAGTAGTTAAAATATCAGTGACAATACTTTAAGGTCGATTGGTGCATTACCGGAATAATTTTAGTCAATAAGATTTCCATTCTAATTCACAAATATATGTCTAATAACGGACTGTCTTTGGTGAAGAAGAGTTCACAAGAGGTATTCTTTGGTACACTATTTTTTATAGTTAAAAGTAGAACCAATATTCTTTATCATTTTCAAGTAGGAGATAAATTTTATAGCTTTGAATGGTTGCGCAATTATGGCGAGTTAGAAAGAATATTTCTAGTTTGCAAACGTTTAGAACTAAGTGATAAGATCACCTGCGCAATTCTGGACAAGCACTAACCTAAGCATATACTAAAATCTGTTTAATTCCAAAAAATGTCAATGGTTTATTTCTTAATAGATAATATATTTTTTTAGCTTAACAATCGACTCAAATTCGGAAAATAATTCAATAGCTGATTTGCAATCCGACGATCGTGAAGAATCACCAGATTTATTAGCGAATTTCATACACGATACTACAAGGAAACTAGAAAATCTCACAAACGAATTAAACAATCATGACAATGATGATTTTAAATTAACATCAAAACATATAGAAATCGATCTTAAAGGAACCATTAGTACTGATACAACAGATAGCAGCAACAATACAATAGAGGAATTGGATGAAACAAGTTACAAAAAGAACAAAATGGTTCATCAGCAAATGAAAATGATATAGCGCATACAACAAAACAACAACGGTTTTCATCACAACCTGAAACAATACAAGCCACAAACCTGCAGGCTTTACAAACGTTATCTATTAGTAATAAAACAGAAGAGACGCCAACAGATTTGCCCAAAATCCTAGATCATAACGGTGTTAATGGTGTTGAAAGTAATAGTAAAGAAGAATCACTATAGAAAAACACTCTGCATTAAGTTTGAATTTAATGCAAAGTGTAGATTTAGATGGTGAGTAATAGAAAAAAATAAATAATAATCAAATTATATTTGCATAACATATTCATTTGCCTTAAAGATCCCTTGTGCAATCATGCAACTTCAACGAATGGAATAGTAGATGGTACACAAAATATGTGGCATGGTTCGGTTAATACCAGCACTGACACTCTTGTTCCCATTGCAGAAACAAAATCACAAAATGGCAGTGCAAATATAACGCCTTTGATTGCACATGATACAACTTCCACTGATGCAATAGATGCTAGTGAAAGTTTACAAACGAAGCATGCCGAATCCACAGCTGCCTCTTTCGTTAATACTCAGAAACAACAGCAACCAGAACAATTTGTGGCGGATAAAAGCAAAGTCGTTATTGTTAGCACAAATTATAATATTTTGCCAAAAGTACATTCATCTTCAACCAGTAACAACAGCAGCAGTAACCCAACAACAAGACCAAATCATTTGTCCACCAATGGTAGTAATAATTCCAATACAACACCATCTATGTCCTCATCAACATCATCGTCAACGGGTTTTGCTGAAACAAGCAATAACAAACTTCAAAATAATCTCACAAACAGCAATAATGACAATAAAATATCACCATTGGTCAGCAGTAACGTCAATGCGACTGTTGCAAATGCTTCAGCATGCGGTGGCATGGAGGAGAGTATACTCATATTACCTGAACATCAAAAATTAGAAATTTCATCTAGTGGTAAGTGTGAAATGATTTCCGCTAATGTAACTACCTCGTCAGGTTCCAATATGACTCCAAATCAATCATTATATTCAAATGCAACTACGGCGACAATATCTACAATGGAGACACCAAAGTCTCTAAATGTTTCACCATATGTAACTGCTGCCACCACTACATCCTCAACTGCTGCCAACACAGCCATTTCTAGCCAAAGACGGAGGCGTACATCTTCATCGAATTCGAAGCGTGAAGCATTTTGTGTAGCTGCCAAACAAATTAACAGCAGGTTTGATTAAATACATTTAGGGATTTTTATGCAGAGTAATACAATTGAATATTTAATTTAGTTATCTGTCCCGTTTTTCATTGCCCGGCGGTGTACGATCGTTACCAATGACACCACCAGGTTTGACTGAACGACCACAAGTTACTATTTCCTGCCCCGATGGTCTCGCCCATGCTTTAAGCGAAGAAAATATAAGACTTCAACAAATTGTTCATGAACATAAGGTAATCATCATTCCTTAATCATGCAGTTACAAATTTTACAATTTAATTATCTCAATCGATGACTTTATTTTAATAATGCGTATAAACTCTCTTTTAAGCTACGCGAAGATGTATTACTACGCGAGATTCATGACATGCGAATGGCTCTCTTAAAGAAAACTTGTCCCAATTGTAATAATGCCAATGCAAATGCCACCAATGATGAACAGGTGAATAAACATTTATTAAATAAGTAAAAACAAAAATTTAAAATGCCAAAAGAGAAACAAAACATATAATTTAGGTAAAACTAATTTATAATCTTATAATACAATATCTAGAAGGAAAGGAGGTGTATTCTACATACAGTATGTCGCAAAAGTTTGTGAATATATGAATGAATAGTGCAATATATTTTATATATTATTATCCAAGAAAATGTTCATACCATCTAAAAATTTCCAAGCTTCACCTAAATGTTGCTAATGGGTTACTCATCCTCATGACATTCACATTTGAACTTAATATCTTCATTTATATTCAGTTCGATTTTTTGTTGGATTGTCTCCGGCTATTTCCTTTAATCTCTGAATTCACGAATAAGGTGAGTAAGGAGGGACGAAGCACAAGGATTTTGTGTGTTACCATTTTAGACTTACAATCGATTAGAATTGAGATCCACTGTCTGCCCATTTATTCCTACAGTGAGTTATCAGGTTTAGAGTTCTGTAAGCAGAAAGAGAAAGAGGTAAATAGAAAGTAAAAGAGAGAGAAAATACCAACATCATACTGTTCATTTCGTGCTCTGAAATTGCAAGATACTCTTATCTATCTAGAAAATATCATCCCTGTAAGCTGGATAGTGACAAAGTAGTTCTTCCACAGTATAGCCTATGGTCAGCTATTCCCTTGCCTCTTTTATGTATTGCTCCACAACACTTTTCATCATTGTTCTTCTTCCTAGAAGAGAATAGAAAATTCGGCTCAGGGTTCATTCAAATGTCCTTATCTTGCCTGTACCATCATTTTGAGATTCAGCTGGTTTCGGTTCACCCCAGTGTTCTATTGTGATCTCCTGTCTTACAGCATTCTACGTGGATTTTGATGAGCCCGTTGACTTAGATGTAAGACTGGAGCAACCTTCTGTACGTTTGAGTTGATAAGTAGCCCCGATGATAGATCTTCATTCTTCTATCATTGGAGAACCATGTGATATTTCGAACCTATAAATGATTTTTATATACTTCCTTATCATGTGTTCCTTCCTAATCGATAATAATGCATCATATTAAAATAGTTTATCGTGGCCCATACACTATTCTTGGACTTCTACTGCTTCATTTAGGGTTTTAAAGTGGTGTGTTTTGTAGGGAATGTTACTGCCTCTTGCCGAAACAATTCCGCAGTGCTGCATGTCTGCTGAACTAATAAATCTTACTGTGACTCAGCTGTCGATTGCGCAGATGGTAATATTAGTCTTTTGATGATTCTTACTGCAGGCGAAAATCACTGTGATTTCATTGTCTTCATCAGTGTCAAGTGAAAGTCCTGCCAAATAACCTAGTTGTGCTAAACTCAGCGAAAGAGTCGTTAGACGGACCAAATAGTGCATCGGTCATCAGGACGTCATTAATGTCGTCTCTATGGTCCAGAAGGATTTCATGCAATCCTTTTAGCTCAACGTTGATGCAGATATGAATTGCTATTCCAATGCAACTTTCTAGGCCTAAGATGTCCTGTTCACAGGTCCTGTTATCTCGATATCTTACGTTTTTGTTTTGTTGTCCATTTGATTGCGAAGTAGTAACTTACAAGAACTAAAAATATACTAAAAGGTAAAGGCGTTAATAATGCGATGTCATCTATCAGTTTCTTCAATCATTGCTACTTTCCACCTTGTCCTTTAACAAAATTTAACTTAATAATACAAACTTATGAGATATACTGTATTAATTATCATTATTATATGCTAAAGACGATTTCAAAATTGTTATTTTAAGTTGCTAATATTATCACCTTTTTTATTTTGATTTGTTAAATATTTATGTATTTAGATTAAATTAACTTATCAGTTAACTGATTCCAAGGATATATGTAGATATTCTAAATTTTTACATAACATAACTCTGTACACACATTTTACAATGTAGATGAATTCAGTGAGGAATCAAATCTTTGGACAATAAGAACAACTCTCTATATATAGTCCTGTAATTTATTTATTTTTTTCTTTTTTGCGAGCTTTGGAATCAGTCACTTTGCATTTTTTTTGTTTTTTTTATGTAATTATTTTAATAAACATAATAATCAACAATAACAGAAAAATCAACATGACTGTTGCACAACATATAGAAAAAGATTTCATCATTCAAATCATATGTATCGTTATTGTTGTGAATATCATAGAAAACGTCGTCAGCGATATTTCAGCCAACGATCATATGATCATGGTATAAATTATGACAACTACGACGATGACAACCTTAATAATAATGATGGCGGTGACTATGCCGATGTTTATAGTGATGACAATAGTTCAGTATCTGTGGTTAGTTGCCATAATAATTTTTTTTTTTTATTTTTTTTCTTTATTGTGTTGATTTCTTTGCTTTTAACTGGATTTTACTACAAATATGTGAGAAAAATCATTAGTGTACAATTCAGTTCATTTTGTCTGGTATTATCGAAAACATTTAAATGTGAATTTTGATCTATGGGTCGATTATGTATGTCAACCGAACTTCAGTTACGTTGTCAGTTGCCAAAATTATATTATAGATGGCAACTGGCAACTGAAGTTGTCAATTTCAGTTGCCAGTTGTAACTGAAGTTGTCAATTTCAGTTGCCAGTTGCAACTGAAGTTGTCAATTTCAGTTGCCAAATAGTAAATATTTTGGCAAGTGCGTTTTTTTTGTTGTCTAGTAAATTTTATGATCTTACGAATTTTGTTTTATTTGTAGAATTATGCTATATTTTTCCAATTATAAAGTACAAAATAATTAAATTTACAACAAGAAAAGAATTTGAAATACTTTTCGAACAAATAGAGTAGAAACCAAATATTTCTCGTGGTTTCCAGGCTTTGGTGATAGATACAAATGCTGGGTATTTTCCACATAATTCTTACGTTTGTTTTTCCATAGAAATGATTTTCCATTTTAATTGTTTCTTCCTCGGTCATTTTGTAAATAAATCCATTGAGATTTTATTCCCTTAACTGTACTAAAAACTTTAGTACAATTGACATCGTAGGCTGAGCCATGAGATTTTTGCAAGCTTCCATCGGAAAACTCTTATAAACTTTTAGCAACGGTGAAAATGCTGTTGCAGGATAAACTCGTTTATTGTCTTCGTTAAGAGTATCAATTAAATACAACACTGTGTCATTTGGATGACGAAAATATTCCTTAAAATTATATTTTTTATTAAAATAATTAGATTTAACTTATATTTTTTAAAATATACTTATTAAAATAATTAGATTTAAAAGTATAAATAATTCAACAGAAAATAAATTTTATTTATTTTTAAATTCAATGTTAAAATCACACACACATACACAGTACATGTGTATGTATTTACTTTATTGTTAATATTTTTTGATTTTTTTATTTATTTTCGAAGTTCGGTTGCCATAAGTTATTGACCCATTTGTATTAAATTATAGATTGTTACACTGATGATTTAAAAATACCTTAAACATATTTAAGCTTTTTATAATTATTTTATAAATATATATATTGTTAATAATATGGCTATATTTTTATGATATGATATATGGAAAATGTTTGCAGTTGTCAATAACAGCATGAAAATCGTCTTATTCATTTAATGCAACTGATATAAAAACTATATCTTTTTATTGGTTTAACTATTTTCTTCTGTTAATTATTATATATATCTTGTATTTATATAGATAATAATTTGTCTTATCTTGTATGTTTGTTTCTTTTTCCCATTCTCGTTTTTTTTTCCTTTAATTTATTAGTGTTCTGCATTGGATAATGTTGAAAATGCTTCAATTTGCTCTTGGGAAGCTGTTGAAGATCGCAGTACCAGCGGTCCTTCGTCCTGCACTACTACCAGTTCCTCAATACAACCAAATGCTACAAGTGTTTTATGGGTGCCAGATCATGCCGTTTCACGATGCACTAGTTGTCAAACAGAATTTTGGCTTGGCCGAAGAAAACATCATTGCCGGTGCGCATTATAATTATCATTTTTAATTTATTTAGTTATCATTTATTTAAATTATATTTAAATGTGACAATAGTTTAGTACTTTTCATACAACTATTTCATACATTTAATATTTATTATTGTTTCTTGTTAATTGTTTTTTTGTTTCCTCTTTTATTTTATCTCTGTAACTAACCATTCTAACATTTGTTCTTTAAACAATTGTAGAAAATGTTAACATTTTTATATATATTTAGTTATATAATTAACTTTTTCAACGTACCTGTTTATCACAAGGAAATGTGATTTAATTATAATTTCATTAATTTTAGTTAACTTTGAATTATTTAATTATAAATCATTTTTCTTTTTTTTTTAATTGATATTATTGAAAAATACAAAATTTTTCTTTCAAAATTGTAAAAATTAACTTGCATCATTTCATTATTATCTGAGTAGTTTGAAATGTTCAATAATATTTCACTTTGGATAATTTCACACTAAAACTTTACATATTTCTATATGAGAGTTATAATCTAATACGTTATATATAGTTAACAGTCGTTAAAATATGAATTCTTTAAAGTATAAATTCAGATAAACTTTCTCTCCAATACAGTGTTTACTATAAACATTTTATTTATTTATTTTTTGACCCATAAAAATAATTTGATTACATAAAATATTATGAAAAATAAAAAATGAATACAACGTTTTACCTTAATTTTTGATAACATATTTCAAGTGTTCTTAAACAAATATCATGAGCACAATTTTCCCGAAACTATTTTCGAATAACCATTATTACAAATATAGAGTTGACATAAAATGAAAGAGTTCTAAGTATTGTAAAATTTCAATTTGGTAAAAAGTGAAATCGAAAAATTCTTAACATAAATATATGTTAATAAAAACGAAACCACTTAACTTGGTTTAAACTTTTTCGGAAACCCTATCATTCTGTCACTTTGATTTAATTATCATTTAACAAGAGCCAAATATCTCCACACCGGCCTTAACTCAGGAAAGTTGAATAGAATTTATCTCTCTTGTTAGAAATGCCATAACTATAAAATAAATAAAAATACATTATTGTACTTGTTACACTCAGGGGCTTGTTTACTATAGGGAAAGAATGCCAAGTCAGGCAAAAAATATGTAGAGCTCGTTGTAATAAATTATTGGCTTTTTTGCTGCAACTGCATATTGCTTGCCATACTAAGAACTTTTTGTAAATTTGACCTCTTTTGGGTCCTTAACTTTTCTTCAACATTCTCTCGAGCACCAGTAATGAAAATTTTTTGACCAGGACGTTGTGAAAGGTATGTTAGAACACATCTGCTTTAATCTTTTCCTATCGAATAATCCGATCAATTACCTAACTGTTCTGCTTCCTACCGGATGTTTCAGGAAACAGTTTGACAGCTTTTAGAATCAAGATGGATTTTGTCAAAAATATTTAATAATTCAAACGATCATAAATAGTTTTAAAACAATACTGGCATTTAAAATGGAAATCCTAGTGAACATCCATGTAAATTAACTGAAAGAAACTTGTTCCAAAAAATAACATCCACAAATTTTGTTACAGTTATAAAAAAAAGATTTTGAAAAGGAAGTGCTCACTAAAACTGTTCGAAGAATCTTGCAACAACAGTAAAATATGATGGCGGATGAGTAATGGTCTAGGTCAGCATATCTACTGCGGAAGTTGGAGATCTTTTATTTATTGTTGAAATAACGGATAAAAGTGTTTTTTTCTTAATATTTTGAAGGAAAATGTTGGGAAGACTGCAGATCTAAATCCCATCATGCACTTGAGGAAGTATTAAATCGAAGAGTGTATTGAAATCAGAACTGTCACAGCAAAGTTCCTACATTCCATGTCAAGAAGACTAAAAGAAGTTATCAACAAGCTTTAACAAAAATTTATCTTCGTAACAATAGTTAGTTTTAGCCTTTAGTTTTGTCCCCCCCAAAAAACTAATATCTTTTAACATTTTTAGTTATTGTTTTGCTCCTTTAGATAATTCAGTTGTATTTTTGGGATTAAATTGATTGATTAAATTAATATAAAGTTATTATCTGTCAACAAAAAATTAAATTTGAATTTGGCAATACTAAGAAAATAACATTTTATGTCAATTTTTATTTCGTTCCTATACTTATGTTCATGACTGTACTTCATTTATATGATAAAATCTTAGAAGTCAAAATGCTACTTAGAATTATTAAAAGTTTAAGGGGTTTTTGGATTTTTTTGTCAAAGTTTATTTTTAAATCGTTTCTACGGAGAGTAAAAATTTTCAGAAATTCAGATTCTTTATTTAATTTTAGTCCAAAATGGGTTAAATATTAAAAATTATGTGTGATAAAAAAATTAGGGGAAATTAAAAATTTTTTACTGTTTTTTTTTTCTCATTCCGAAAATTTCATACCAAAATACCCAAAATCTCAATTCGTATAGAACGAGTTGAAGAACATTTAAATTGCAATGTTTAATCTGTTGTTATAAGGTTCGTCCGGCAGAAAATAAATTGGCTTCACGCTATCGAAAACAACATCACTTTTTCGGTTAATGGTCAAGTATTTTTACATTTCCTATACATAGGATTGCTGAAATTTACGCAGAACAAACAAAATCGCTAAAAACAAGCAATGAACCTGTCTTCGGAGGCTTGTTTACGCACAAGAATTTAATATGTCTGAATATATCAACTGAAGTTGGTCAAAAATGCGGGCTTTATGCAGTGGGAAAAGTTTTATAAGTAAAATATGCATAGCTGAATCTGAAGCACTTTATCCTAAACACCAGAACTTTGCCATTCCGCACGTAACTGTTAGCAGGACTATATATTATATATATTATATATATAATATATATATATATATATATATATATATATATATATATATATATATATATATATATATATATATATATATATATATATATAATATAGTTGTTCGCACATCCGCAATAATCGACAGATCTGAAAGAAAATTGTTCTCATTATTTTCTATTCCCTGGAGAATTTATTTTAAAATCAGTAAGTTAGAGGACATTAGACAATCTTTGAGTTCAATCGGAAAACTTTCGTAAAATTCAATTCAATTATAAATCGAGACATCGAGTCTTATCTCATTACCATCCGAAAATTAACAAAATCGATTAAGTAGAAATATTGTTTCTTCCAACTCGGGTTTTCATAAAACCTGATTTTTGCATCGTTTAACGTACATTATGTTGTTTAGAGTTACATGGTCAGGCTTGACCGACTATAACATTCTTTAATGTTATACAGAAGCGGTGAAAGGGGTATATTAACTTTGTCATTCCTTGTGTAACGCTAAGAAGGAATCATCTCAGACTCCACAATGAATATTCATGCACCAAAACACAATCTAAGTCGATTAAGCTTTGTAAGTCTATCTGTTATGCTCATGCTCACAACCAAAATAATTGATAGAGCTCAATGAAATTTGCCCTGAGTATTTGTTATAGTCATGAGAAGTTTCCTATTTAAAACCAGCAAAATCAGTTAAGTTATTAAAATATATAGCCCGATATTTAAGACAACCTCTTATTTCAAGAGAATAAATTTTCATAAGAACAAATTTTGCCATAAAATTGAGTTTATATATTTCCATTAATCCATTCCAAAAATTATCAAAATCGGTTCAGCAGAGAAGAAGTAGCCAAACTTCGTTTTGCCAAAAAAAAAAATTTTTGTATGGGTGATACACCTCGTTTTATCCGTCCTAAGTTTTATCCAGTAAAACAGTTCTTTGAACAAGTTGTTGGGAACAAATTAGAGATCTCTCACTGTTATAGTTCTTTTGATATTCTATGATCAATATTTGCTTTAATTGGGGGGGGTACCTCTCCCCCTGATCCCATCGGAATTTTTTATAGCCATTGTTACTTTCGGGTATTTTGGAATCATTCTGTGAAAATTTCATGAAATTTGGCCCAGACGTTTTACAAACATACATATTTACATACATACATACATACATACATACATACATACATACATACATACATAAACATACAAGCATAAATACATACATACATACATACATACATACATACATTCTTGTTTTAATAATTTTTTTGATTTTTTTGAAATAATATAAACTGAAATATAAAACAATAAAAATGAATGAAACCGGTCAAGGGTTCTTTCTTTCAAAATAAGATTTTTCAGTTCAACTTCTTTCTGAATACACAATAATTTTAAGCCTAAAAATTAATATTTTTTCTTTTAGTTCTAATGTATAAAAATTACAAAATATAAAAAAACTGAGAAACCTAAACCTAACGATTCATAATCGAATATTAATATCACTAATATTTTATATTTATTATTTTACTTGTGTAAATTAAAATGTTTATTTCATCTTATACGAAATTAAATTATTTAATCATCTTTTTAATCTATCACATCTCATCTGTGTTATTAAACTTAATTTGCGAGCTAATTTTATTTTTGAATAATTTCAATTGAATGTAGAAGAGGAGAAAAAAATTATTGCAAATCAATTTCTAGTATTTCTAATATAATTTATTTAATTTGTTTTTCTTTTTTTATTTATTTTCTATATGCCATTTTCTTTAAATGCACCCAATATAGATCGTGTGGTCAAATATTTTGTGCTGATTGTTCTGAATTTTGGGCACCATTGCCCGATATAAAATTATTTAGTCCAGCGAGATTATGTGGACCATGTTATCATTCAGTGACAACACGTATGCAACAAGTAAACAATCAATTACAAAATAGTACGTTAATGCACTTGCAACAGAGTGCAACAAAACCAGCAGCAACATCAAAAGCCTGAAATGATGAAAATTAACGAGAGACAGGAGCAGCAACAACAAAAAGCAGCAGCATCAGCATCATCATTATCAATATTATTGTATAAGAACAACAACAACAATCACATAATTACATGCCATTACATAAATACTAATTATATTGGATTCATGTAAAAATTATGTACGAGTATGTATTTATTTTGTTAATAACTTAATTATTTAATTAATTGTTTAAAAGAAAAATACATACATACATACATACATCCATACATAGAATACATTTAATGTAATTTAATGTTATGGAAAAAGATAAGAAAAATAATTATTAATTAACAATGTTAAACAGCAACTAAAAAAGTTAACAAACCACTGACCTTTAACTAACCAAAAAAAAATTGACCGACAGATTTATGGACTTCATCATTTGGAAATGAAGAGGGAAATTGCAGGGCAGGTGAATAAGGAATAAACGAAAGCACATATAACAAGGAGCCAGTTGAGAGTAAAATAATAAATCCTATTGACCCACAACTCTTAAATTTCACATTTCTTTTATCATATAAATAATTATTATTTTTAATTTTTAATTTTAATTTATATATAATTTTCTTATTAATTTTTATGCTTAATTGCTATTTTTATTATATTTAGACTGTGGTTATCACAACTTCTTTATTTGGAGATATTTCTTTTGATTTCGTCTTTATTTTATTCACTGTTTCCAAATTCTTCCATTTGCGGATTTTTAACAACTTTCAAATGTTTCATATATTTGAAAATTATTAAATGATTTTTTTCAAAAATTTTAAATAAAACGAAATTCTGATAGTTATTACCACCATCTTGTAGATATAATACAGAATATATTCGAATTATTAATGACTTATGTTAAATGTATAACAACCTTAAGCATGATTAAGGCTGCTGTTCTGAATTGAATTGTCCGAAAAGGCCTTAAACATAATGTTCAAAGGATGAAAAAAAAATTATAAATTTCAAGCCAAGTTGTTTGGACTAAACTCAAGCCTTACACATTTTTCATCTTTTCCTTATTACTGGAAAATGCTGTTATTTGTAATGTTTGGAATTAAATTCAAGTCTTTTATGATCAATTTGTATACTATAATCATTGTTCATTATGTTTCATTAAATAGTTAGTTCCTACCGTTGTGTCCTACAGATATATCATTTGGTTCCATGTCTAGCTGATTACGTTATCTATCCAGTGGTTGTTGTAACAGTTCGGTTGTAACCGATAGTTCTTTTTTGGGGAAAAAAACTTTCGTTTGATACAGTTGTCGCTGCTTTGACAATCTTTGGCCGAGTGTAATTCGGGTCCTTCCGGAACGGAGATCCAATGGTCTGCATAATCGTCGAAAAAAATTCACTGCAAATTCCGACTGTTAATCCCTAAAGATTTTGGGACATCTTTACTCCCTAATACGAATTTTGAAATAGGGTTCTCAAAGTATAAGCAGGAAGTACTTTGGGTGTGGACGAAGGAATCTAATCTAGTTACATATAAAACTATTGAATGGTCAGTGATGAATTAAGCTGCTTCAGTAAGTGATATGCTGTGTAAAGGCAAATGTTCCCAATTCACCATTTATATGAGGAAATGATCATTCTTCTAGTTAAGGAACATAATGAAATGTTCAGTAAACAATTTCTAATTAAATGTCATCGAAGACATCATCCTAATTACGATACCGCATATGCTACAGATCTTCGAACTAGGCATAGTCCTTTTGATCGGGATTCGTATATGACAGCTTTAAAAGACATTCAAAGAGATGCCACAAATACCGCGATTATAAATTTAAGTGAATGTCGTGCTTAGAGGCCGCCAACCTCTCATTGACGACAATGAAAAGAATTTGCCACAACTTAGATCGGGAAAGAGCAATGGGCTCTTTTTTTCTGCCACTGAACCATTCTCAGAACGGAAGATTTATGAACTAATTTTATAGATTTAGTCCGATTTCTTGGCCTGTAGTTGATCCAAAACAAGAACCAAAAAAAAACTAACAAACTTGTTTTTATTTTTTTGCAACTGTTACAACAACACAGCTTATCCAAACCAATCAGTACCTTAAAGAAAACAAAGTCTATTGCTTTCTATTGAAAGCGAATAATTGCATAATCCTTCGAATGATATAACTGGATCAAATAATGCGTGAGTTTCGACACGTTAACCATATTAACCTCTGCTATACCGTAAAGCTTATCATCAAAGCTCCTCGTTATGTGTAACACCAAGAAGAATTCATTGAAGATTCCAACTTTATCAAATTTAAAATCGGTTTAACTGACAATATTGGATCGATAGGAAACAAGATGTAGACCTGTATCCAAGAAAAATGGATTAATAACTTAATCTTAATTATCGAAACAGTAGAAAAAAATTTATATTCGAACAGACTTGTAGAAATGTTATCATTCAAAGTCACCATTATGCGTAACAGGTGTATTATGTATTTATACTGTAGTTTGTAAGCACTTCCTCAATTTAGGAACGCGAATCGATTCAGAATCACTACTTGAGTCACTATGGACTCAGCTTGGAAATTAGAAGTTATTTTGGCGAAATTTGTTACTTATTGTAGAGCTTAAACAAATCCTATTGAAATTATTATTTCACCTGAATTTCATGGTATGAAACTACCATTGGGAGGATACCTCCCTTGAAGAGAGAACTTCTGGCACCATTTAATTATATATCGATTTAGAACCGCCATAAAATATATAAAAAAATCCACATCTATTTCTATAAACAATTTTTGATAATCGGTCCAATAATTCGGATAACTCCCATAAATTATTCGGGGTTTCGGGAGTGAAGATCCAATTTTCGTGGGAACACCCTTAAATAATCACGTTCTTAAAAACCCTTTAAATAAAAAGAATAAATCTTTTATATATTTGGGCACCATGAAAACATTTGTTTTCTAGGAAGATCGCTCCATAATCTTTTATGACTGCTCTCCGGTATAAAGCATTGTATGGTCGGCCTTAGATGACTATTACTCTCTTACTTGTTTTATTTGTAAAATTATTATTAAAAAGAAAATGAAACTGCAAAAAATATTTAAAATCGATTATTCTAAAACGGAAGTTATGAGTCGATTACGTATGGCAATCGAACTTCAGTGGCGTTGTCAAAAAGCAACGTAAGTGAAATAAAAAACGTATTATGTGTGGTTACTTGTTGTATATTTAATAAATTCTAATAAAATTGTAAAAAATAAAACAAAAATCGTACGTTTTAAATTTAAAACAAGATCATAAAATAAACTAGGCAACCGAAAAACACAGTCTCCAAAATATTTACAATTTGGCAACTGAAATTGACAACTTCAGTTGCCAGTTGCCATCTATAATATAATTCTGGCAACTGACAGCGCAACTAAAGTTCGGTTGTCATACGTAATTGATCCATTACGTATTGAAATCCGCAATAACTTTTCTGTTTTTTTATTTTTGTTAAGGATTTATCTATTTTTATATGAATCTAGTCGTAATTAATATTTGAAAATAATTCATAAAAGTTAATGTCTTAAGGAATGGGAAAAGAAGATGCTGTTTAAATAATTATAAATTATAATGACTTAAATTAATTGAAGAAAAAAATATATATGAAATGAAATTGTTATTTTTATGATACGGGAAATATATGTCATATATCACATAAGAACAGGATTTACTATTAAATATTTATTGAAATATCTGGTTTATAAAACTTCAGACTTAATTGTCAAAAAATGTAATTAAATTGAGTAATTGAATAGAGTTATGAATTTCATGTGGTTAAGCACTTAGGAAATTAAATATTTAAATATTTCCGAATATTTTCGATTTGTTTTTTTTTTTTGGTTTAAAACGTTATTAATTTGACATTTTTTGTGATCGATAAATTTTTTATAATTAATTTAACAACTGCTGTTGGCATTATAATTGATTTTACTGATTTAAATATTTAAATATATTTGAAATTTGTATGTATCTGAAAATTTATTAATTAAAATGTTTATTTATTCATTAATTCGTAAATCAAAGATAAATATGTAAAAGTATCCAATGGCTGCTTACGATAAAAGCGGTTTCAAACCGCAAACATTTTTGATAAGATTATTTATAGAAGATTATAGACTTAAAACTAAGAAAAAGATAAACAAACCTCTTACACCAAAACCACACATCACTAGTACATATTTCTTTTTCCTTTTCTTTTTGTCTGAACTTTGCACTACACAACATAAAATTATTTATTTATACAACATTTTTGAAACTTTACCTAAACGAAATTATAAAACTGGGCCTAAAAAAATACATTGTTTTTGGTGATAACTTTTTTTTTTGTAATTTTATTTAATTAACATAACACAGTGGGGCAGAATATATATTTTTGACAAAAAAACTGAAACTTTTGATCGGGTGATGGATTTGAAAGTAATTTCAATCCAGAAATATTTGAATAATTTTGGATAATTTTTAAAGTTTTGAAGAAATAATAAACTTTTTCTGAAAATTTTAGGGAAATGTGGATCTTGTGATTCTAAATTAGAGTGTTGAAAAGCAATACCGATTTTAACAATATTTTTTTTTGAATTCTCAAAAAACGTAAGAAAAAATGCCAAAATTGTTTTTTTATTTAGTTTTATTGAGTCCACATTTACTGGAGTTCAGAAAATAAACCACTACCATATGATTAAAAACATGTTAGAAGTTTCAAAACCGTGTTTTGTTTTAAAATGCAGCCTTTGAAATTTCAGAATATAGAAGTTCAATCCAAAGACTCCGGACTGGACCTTATAAATTTTTTCTTTGAATTCTCAAAACGTGAGAAAAATCCCAAAATTGAAGTTTTTTCGATTTAGTTTTTTAAGTCCACATTTACTGGAGTTCGGTTAAAAGAAACATTTTAGGGTTTTCAAAACTGTTTTTTGTTTTAAAATTCAGACTTTGAAATTTCAGAATATAGAAGTTTAATCCAAAGACTGCGGATTTCGATACAGAAATATTCTGAGTAATTTACACTTAGAAAATATATTTTTAATATAAGTTTTTCAGAAAAATCTTATTTTAGATGAAAATAGGTAAAGACACTTTTTCGCCCAAGAAAATAAAAATTTTTGAAAATTTTAAAATTAGTAAATTTCAGGCAAAATAGAGATATTGACGTAATTATATTCTTTTTTATTAGATAAATAATTTGCAATTTGTGGCAATACAAATTTGTGGCAATACAATCAAGATTTTGCAAATTTTTGAAGGTTGATAATTCACATGCAAAAAAAAAAAAACAAAAACTATTAGAGAAAAATAGATTTGAAGGCGTGTTTTCAAAGGTCCTGTCAAGGGGGGTATAAGTAGTGTATTAAAAATACTGAAATTTTCAGAAAATCGGTTTTCGAATTATTCGAAAAATAGGGTTTTCAGAGAAAACAGTTTTGAGTAAGGTTTTTGTTAAAAAAATCGGTTATCGTGTAAATTCATATGAAGTGAAGTAAAAATAATGGTTCCATATCAAAATAATCATTTGTAATAAATTTCAAATTATGCTATTAAAAGAGTGGAAAAAATTCAGATGAATATAATAGTGAAAAGTTTAAAAGTGACATTCATTAAAAATCGGTTAACCAAAAAAAAAACCGGCATGACGAATAATTCATAAATAGAAATTATTAGAAACCGGTTAACCGGCTTCGGTTTTTGAATACACTACGTATAAGATGGCGAAATTAAAATTAAAAAATTAATATCTGAAAACTCCAATTTTGCACTTCTAGAACTCCGCATATGGAGCCTTTGTGGAGTTAAGCTCCACTAATGCTATACTACTCTAAGTTCAAGCAAAAACATTCGTAAAATTTTCGGCAAATTAGAATAATTTGCTATCATTATGTTAAGTTTCATGGAAATCCATTTACGCGATCAAAAGTTATGATTCTGCCTTTCTCAATTATATAACACTTACACACACATACACAGAAATCATAGACATAAAGATTTCAGTTAAATTATATACAAAAATAAATATATATTTTATTTAACCACTTTTTTGGATTATTGTAATTAAAAATAAAACAAATTGTTTGTTAAATGTGTATTGAAAATAAAAAATAAATAAAAATAAAATTAAAAATATATATTGTCAGGTTCTATTGATAAGTTCATTTAATTATTATTATAATTATATAACTAATTACTATCTATTATATATACATACATACATATAAATAATTATTTAAGTTATTTCTTTCCCATTGTAAATGTTTGTAAATTTTTATTCTTCACTGTTATCTTTTTCTTTCTTTTTTATTTATTCTTTATGTTATGTTCTTTATCAAGTTGATTATCGCTCAACGAAAATTCAGTTTATTTTATCTAAAACCAAACAAAATGTTTCTTTTTTTATAATTTGTTTTTATTTTTTTTAGTTTAAAAAATTATTATAAATTAAATTATTATCTAAATTAAATTTTTTTTGGTTTTTCAACTTAACCTCAATAATGGTTTTTGTGATAATTTATTCTTTTGATTTTATTTTTTGTACATTGAAAATATTTTTTTTGATGTTTGGTTTTTATTTGAATTTACTTCATTGTTATTAAATAATTTGTTTTATTATAATTTTTCTAACAAAAGAAAAAATTAATAATAATAATTTAGTTGCTAAATGAATAAATGAAAAATAAAAAGAAAAAAACTCTAAATAAATCTTGTTGCTTGAAAAAGAAATGAAAATAAAATATCTTAGTAAAATAAAGTACTTTTCAAAATTCTGCCAAAAATTATATGAAATAATTTGTTTTATTTTTTTTACCATTAACTACGTACAGCAACGGTTCTCAAATGGGGGTCCGGGAAAATGTACTAGGGGGTCCGCGAATAAGTGAAAAACTCTTTTTTTAATTTTTGAGATATTTAAGGTCAATTTTAAATCTCTATACAAAATAATAAATTTTTTTATCTCCTCTTTTGAATAATAAAAAAGTTTCATTTTTCTTGTTGTCATAATTCCATATAAATTTTTTTGAATGTTATTTTATCCCTTTCTCTCTCTCCCCCCTCTCTCTCCCTCTCTTTCCCTCTCTTTCTCACTCTCCCTCTCTCTTTCTCTCTCTCTCTCTCAAGAAAGTGTTGCAATTCGATTTGATTATACGATGTTGGCGTTTTTTATACCCACTACCGCCAGTGGTGAACAGGGTATAGTAACTCTGTCTCATCTCAAAATCTGAGTCAATTTAGCTTTAACTATTTGTCTGCCTCTTTATGTGGGTGCGTTCACATCCATAAAAATTAACAGAGCTCAATGAATTTTGGCCTGAGTATTTGCTATAGTCTTGAGAAGTTTCCCATCTAAAACCAGCATTATCGGTTAAATGTATCAAAAGATGAATACCGATATCCCAGGCAACACTAAGTTTAAGCAAAAAACTATCGAAAAATTTTCAATTATAAGTTGTATATACTTCATTACCATTCCAATCCAAATTTTCATCAGAATGGGTTTAGTAGGAAAAAAGTTAAAGCCAAAATATAACTCATTTTATGGCTCATTAAATGTTACTCTGTTTGACAGAGAATTGGCCCATAATAAAACGACAACTCCAATATAATAATTCCGTTTACTCCAAATCACAATCTATGACTTCATATAGTCTCCTTTGTAAATTCCAAATAATTTATGTTCTTCAACAGTACTATTCAAATTAAAATCGAGTGCATATGGTAAATTCATACAACCCCGGACAAGGTAAACGAATACCGCTATGCGACGCCTCAACATTAACGAATGCGTAAGAGTGAGACGCAAAACTCTCGAAGCCTGATGCTTACTCGCAAACAACAAAATTTATTGTGAAAAAAATTGCTGGATCTTGTACGGATGGAACACCAACCATGGGTTTTCGTTCCAGATTTTAAAATTTGGCAAAGAAACTTTATATTGCGTATCTAACAGATTTTTTTAAAGCATTAAATATCCAGAATTTATGTTGCACTAAATAATAAATATGTAAATAAAATTTACATAAAATAAATATTTTTGTATACGAATGAATTTCGTTTATTTCCGAAACAGGATTCCACGGTTCCGCAACAATGTCGGAAGGGGTCCGCGATACAATTCCTTGTGAGAACTCCTGTACAGTCATTGATATAAGTTTAGGCACAAATTTAACATTCAAATATTTATAAAAAAAATTTAACAAGAGAACACAGAAGTTCAATTTACGACAGTCTTTCACATTTCAGCACGATAAATCCTTTCATATGTGGTGCCACAAGCATGGTAAATAGCGGTGAGTCACTGGAACTTCTTCTGGACACCCACTTTCAGGGAAGTATTCCATGCTACAGCTTACTTGACCCTGATACGGGAAGGGCTACAAGTCCATGTTCTATGAACATAGATGAAAATAGCATAAGATGAGTCGTGAATAGCATCGGTCCCTACAAGTCTCTTGGCCTGCAAAGGAATATGGATATAATCTTATCATGGGTGGTGAGAATATACCGGGCTTGTATGAAATAGTCTCACATTTCGTCAAGGTAATCTCTTTGTGAGGTCATATTTATTCTCAAAGCAAAAGCAATAAATACACATTGATGACCTTTCTGGACATTGAAAGGGCCTTTAACAACGTGAATACTACGTCAACGGCGCAGCTTCTGGTGGAGACCTCGAACCGCGTGAGATACGATCACTGGTGCATTTAG
Source organism: Cochliomyia hominivorax (assembly GCA_004302925.2). Classification (NCBI taxonomy): domain Eukaryota; kingdom Metazoa; phylum Arthropoda; class Insecta; order Diptera; family Calliphoridae; genus Cochliomyia; species Cochliomyia hominivorax. Next base: position 75,043,811 of record PYHX02000495.1, on the reverse strand, counting down.
GTCAACATTGACTAAATCTCAACTGGATACCAGTGTACTTTTTAACCTCTTTGGACGGCAATCAGGATGTATACTACGGGGAACTGGAGGTATAGAACTTTCGGTCATTTGAGTATCTTGGGGAGTTTATTGACCACTTTACTCCTTCCCCTCTCGTGAGTAGGACTTTTCTTAACACTTAGAGTGCAATAAGCATCACTGATGGTTTTAAAAATGGAGACAAAGTTGGCGGTGGAGTCTACATTGAGAAATTCAACATCCGTATGTATTTTATATTCCATGTGAGTGTAATATTCTGCAGGCTGAGACTGCTGCAATTCGCAGTGCGGCCAACTGGCTAAGGTATTACATGATATACGGTCGAGATATCGTGATTTATACTGACAGCAAGACAGCAATTCGGTTCCTTACAGGTGTCAACACGACATTAAATCTTGTCTGGGAATGTCGCAAATCATTGAATAGGATGACAGAGCTTTTAAACATTGCACAGGCTTGGGTGCAAGGACATGGAACTAACTAGGGCAACCTGGAGGCTGGACAGATCGGGACAGCAGATACAACATAAATAAGAAAAAAATATGATACTTATTTTTATATGCTTATATTTCTTATGAAAATTTTAAAAAGTTTAAATTTATGGGTCGATTACGTATGGCAACCGAACTTCAGTTGCGTTGACAGTTGCCAAAATTATATTAAAGATGGCAACTGGCAACTAAAGTTGTCAATTTCAGTTGCCAAATAAAAATGAAGAATTTAAGGTACTTTTTCAACAAATAGAGTTGAGTCCAACAAATGTCGGATATTTTCCTTAGTCCCATAATTCTTACGTTTATTTTTCCAAAGGAAATAGTTTTCAATTCAATTGTTCCTTCCTCGGTTATTTTGATAACAATCCATTAAGAATATATTTTTCTACAATTAACTGCACTAATATCTTAACCGACAACTGACATCGTAGGTTAAGCCCCCAAATTAAAACCATTGCCGTTAGAATTTTGGAAGCTTCCGTCGGCATTCGAAAGAAGAGAATATTCTTTAAATTAAATCTAATTTACATTTTTTCAACAAAATTATTAAAATAATTATATTGATGAATATCAGAACCCAAATTTTCCTTATTTTTAAATTCACACACACACAATACATGTGTATGTATATACTTTTTTGTTTATATTTTTCGGTTGTCGAACTGTCAAAATGACATCAGATGCCATAATACGTTATTTTTATTTCAGTTACGTTGTCATCAGACAAGTTCGGTTGCCATACATAATCGACCCATTAAGTTTGGACAGAGGAGGAATGTACGTGTTTTTGAATTTAATTATACAAGAATAGCGATATGCCTTTTTTGACCGGGAAATAGTAAAACCTTGTTTGTGTTTTATATAAAAATGTAGATTAATACGACTTGAAATAACTTCGGAACTACTACACCGAACTCATTTCTATCTAAAATAAAGTTTTATTTATTTTCTTTAAAGAAAATTTGAAATTTATATTTTTCTGGAAGAAAATAAATTGAAATTTTGCTTCCAAAAATTTTACATGACTAAGTCCACACTCTTACCAATATTTTTTTTATTAAAATAGTGACTTCAACCTTTATGTTCTAAAATCCCTAAACCACAAACTTAAAACAGAATGAAAAATGCTTTGATACTCTTAATGTATTTCTAATCATATGGAAACGGGTGCTTCATAAACTCCAATAATTGTGGACTTTACAGACCAAAAACTAGAAAATCCCATTTTAAGAATACTTTGAACAGAAGTCTTGATAAATATGAAATGGAATAAGAAACAAAAATTTGACAAACGGTTAAGAAAAAAGTAATGCCAGAGGTATTACCTCTTTCAACCGAGTAGCCTCTAATGGGTATATATTCCCACAGTTATAATACAGTTTTATTTGCAAAAAAATCTTTTATGTCCCACTGTGTACTGGACAACTGAAAAATTAATTCAAACTCGGTAAATATATTAAATATTCCATAAAGAAATTTATTATGTTCCTCTATAGGTGGTATAGCCAAATGGTGATAATAATAAAGGTATATGATAATGTTGACCTCTCACACATTTAACCACAACTTCAATAAATGGATAAAAACATTCCACCGATAAATTGTCATAATACTTTTGAACATTAAATTGTAATTTATAAATTCCGCTTGTAAAATCATTTAATTCTAAAAGTTGACTTGCTCGACCATCTCTGTCAGTTTTATCTTGTTTCAATTCCTGCCATTGCTGATTTTCGGCAAAACGATAAACAGTTACTGGAACCTCAGCAGCTGCTTTACCACGAGATGTATCTAAAACATGGGTGGACAGGGTGCGAGAGTCTTTTGAAATCTCTGGCTCCAGACTCTGGAATAAAAATAAAATAAATGTAATAAAATTTTAAATAATAATTAATTATGAAATACCTCTCCTGTTTCCACACGTAAGCGTATACGTTCCCATCCAGAACTCATTTTCAACTGTTTATATAATTGTTGAAAGTCATCATACGTGATCATGTATTTGTAGTTTTTCTAAATTTTATTTTTATCTTTGTAAAAAAAAGAACAATCAGTTCTTTTTAATTTCTATCTTTATCTTGATTTGTATCTCTTAGTAAAGCAAAGTATTTGAGCTGATTTTTGATGCATAATATAACTGTATGCGTCTGTCATCGAATGAGTAGTTATCCGTCTGTAATACTTTTTTGTCTTCTTTTCTTTTCTTTTCTTTTCTTTTCTTTTCTTTTCTTTTCTTTTCTTTTCTTTTCATTATCTGGCGATCACAATTAAATTAAGTCTGTTAAGAAAATATGTAGTTAAACACATACATACATGGATGTCTGGGTATAAATATTTTCTACATACAGCTGCGGTCAAAATAATAGCACTACTCAAATGTCACACCTTTGTTGCTGATTTGTGTTTTTGTTCATGATTATTTTTATTCAAAATTCTGTAGTCTCATTATTCAAATTAATTAACACGAAGATTCTAATAAATTTAATTATAAAAACAAAATATCAGATTGGGACCTCTCAAGTTAATAGCACCATTTCTTTTATACATAAAAAAACATAAAAAGTCCAAACAATTGTTATATCATTTAGTGTTAAAGATCATATAGTTCCTTCTGTAAATTATAATTAACAAAGTTCTCAAGAAGCGTCTTGTTAGAACTTAAATAATGGGTTGGTCTAAACACTGAACTTCAGAACTCATTAAAAAGTATGATTCTGTTAAACAAATTTATGCAGAATTAAGAAATATTATTGGATAATCAAATCAAATAATTAGAATTGCCATAACTTACAAAATGAAAGTAGTGAGTCGTGGACGAAAAACTGTGGCGACATCTTTAATGGTTCATCGCATATTACGTCAAATGAAGAAGGCGAGATTTAACTCAGCAGCAGGAATTTAAAAATAATACTGGAACTGTATCAGAATGCTTAGGGAATATATATTTGAAAGTCCATAGACCATGAAAAGACCCCCTCTTAACTGCTCCACATGTCTCAAATAGATAAGAGTTTGCTAAAACTTACTTGTGTGGCCTATTGAAAACGGGGAGTAGTATTCTATGGACAAAAACTTTTTAACACGATGGTTCTAGTGTTTAAGTATTGGACCCATTAACCGTATTAAAACTATTATTGATGTATTAGAATATATGAAAATATAAGGAGAAGTAATACTACCGTATGCGTCTGAAGAAATGACACTGATTTGGGCCATTAACAAAACAACGCAACGAAACATAACAGCAAAATAACTAAAAAGTGGTTTTAGAATAATGGGGTCACTGTAAAGAAATAGCTTTCCCAGTCTCCCGATGTAAATCCAATTTGTCTACATACATATAAAAGAAGGGGTCGGTAATTAAAACGAGCATAAAAGCGATGTTTGGATCACTAAAGAGCAGGCATGGAACTTTATTTTTCTGGAAAAGTGCCAGAATATAATAAATTCAATGGAAAGGCGAAGTTCGACCGTTATTATTAACAAAGGAAATACTACAAAATGCTAAGAATAAAGAGTAAAATCAATTCGATAAAATAATACTTAAAAACTAAACAACAATTATTTATTTTTGGCTTTTTGATATAGTTAAAACCGGGTGGTGCTATTATATTAACGCCTGTTTTTAATAATTCTTCTGAAACAAATTAATATAAAGAAAGATAATGAATGAAAATATTTCTTCAACAATTTTTTAAGTTGTTTTTGATTTTATTAAACCATGAATTATTAAAGAAGACGTTTGTATGGTGCTATTATTTTGACCGCAGCTGTACACTTAATGTTGATCAAACCCAGTAAGACAGATGATATAAAAAATATCATCTTGATAAAATTGAAAATTAAGAGAAGGGACCATTTGCGGATCAAAATTTTATTAAAAAAAGTTTTCGAAATGTGTATGTTTTGAAGTTACCTTTTAAAGGTGCTTCAATTATATTGCACACTGTATTCGGATGTGTATTTTCTCTTGCCTGATCTTATTAAAATTTTTTATTTAGTTAAAATATAAAATTATTTAATAGAAAAAAACTTAAGCTCAATATCCTCCATCAAGTTCAAAATAATCAATTTTCAATCTGAAAATTAAAAAAATACGATTTTTTGGCCTGAAAAGTGTTTTCATTTATTTTCATCTAAAATTTTTTCTTGAAAATTTATATATAAAATTTATATTTTTCTGAAAGACTTCATTACGTAAGATGCTTTGGTGTCAATTTTGTAACGAAAAATCTTATAGGGTTAAGTCCAGAGCCTCTTGAATTGACCTTTTTTAATAAAAGAGTTGAATTAAGTCTGGGTTTCAAAACAGAATATATTTTTTGAAAATCTCAAAGTGTTTACAATTGTTTGATGATGCCGTTTTCCCGATCTCAAATTTAAGATTTTTTATTTGGGGTTTTATCCAAATAAAAAATGTGAACAAGAAAGGGGCAATACTCTTGGATATATATTAAAAATCTGACTTTAAATCTGGAGGTTGAAAATTCAAATGCAAATAACGCAAAAACTGTAAGAGATAAAGTGCTACAAAATTATGATATTGACCCAACAAAATTTGGCACGTTGTTTGAAAAAACAACGTGCAAATTATTTGCAACTCTATTTCTCCGCCCTTGTAGCTTTTATTGAGTCATATGAAACATTCCTCTACTATCATTATGATAAATTTCATTCAGATCCATTTTATGCTCAGTGAGACCAATTTTGGCATTCAGAGATATCTTGTCAATTAAGTGCAAATTCTAAACTTAAATTCGACTAGTCCAATTTTCCGTTATGACGTTACAGATTTATTTCTATAACATTTTTCATCATAAATCCCAAGCGTTTAATTTATTCAAATTCGGTTAAATTTTTCTAGCAAGAAGCGTCTACCAAATATGATTCCTCATGGCTTATTGACATCCTCATAAGCCAAAGAATATATGACAGTATTCGCCTATCAACATCCTTACCAGAGGTGGGAAGACATATAGAGAGATCTTTGAAATCAACTACTGCTTGGTACCTGTGATTAATTTTAAACTAGTTGCGCTAAGATTTGATTCAAGATTTCAATTTTCAATTTTAGCTGGAAAAGGTATACCTCCTGTCTACTTTGGCATATTGTAGAAATTTATTTGATTCCGAAATCCTTCTTTCGAACTCTGCAAAATATTTAGCTAAAATTCCAAACCTAAATTTGTTTTGAAAACTGAATACCCTGCACTGATATAACAAACGTTTGGATCTAGAGATTGTAAATCAAATACACGCTGCCAATAGTTTGTATTCATTTTAACACATAAAAAATAAATAACAATACAAATACATCACCTTGTATTGGGATTGCAGCTGCACTAGAGGCCAGCCCCATAGAAGCCCTAAATGCGGTGCAGCATCTAACTCGTATTAATTTTCCTTATTAGCAGCGCCCTAACACTTAGAATACCGAATAAACTGTTAGAAAACCTCAACGCCATAAGTGAGTTTTGACAGATTCTTATGAATTCTAACGTCCTACTGAAGTGGCAGCAGAATATGTAACCTTATTGCGGAAACATTTTAAATTTAAAAATGAGTTATGATCATCAGTTACTACTTTTTCAGCAGTTTTTAATATAGAGTTCAACTTCCAGAGAACTGAAGTGTGTTTCAATACAAAATACATGCGTTGCTGAATAACAGGAAATATAATATTTGGTCTACACTTTAAAGTCTAGACAATTAAGTACCTCATATTCGGCCGAAATTCTAAATTGGAAATTGTGTATTTTGTTCTTAAGAATTTATTTCTTATCTGACAAAAGGTGGCAACGTGTATGATAAGGAACATAGTAGTGGTTTCAAAACTTTAATACTGATAAAGATTCAGGTTTTCGGATTTTATAACATATAATTTTTTATCAAAAGTGGACCATTTTGCATCCCTATAATTTCGACCGTGTATCCTCTGTGACATTGTAATCTCAAAGAGGATCTTCTGCTATCACTAAATTAAATTTCATGCAAATCAATCCAGATGATCGGCTGGACCAATTTTAATGAAATTTTCACAAAATGATTCTTATATACCCGAAAGCAATATAAACTATAAAAAATGCGATAGAACCAGGGGGAAGCAAATATTGATATTCGAATATCTAAAGAACAATAACAGAGAGAGTACACAAATTCAGTCCTAACAACTTTTTTAAGAAACCGTTTTACTGGATAAAACGTAGAATGGATAGAATCAAGATGAGAGGCCCCTTCTTTGCAAAGCAAATACTGATTTTCGAATATATAAAGAACTACAACAGCAAGAGCTCCCACATTTGTCACCAACAACTTCCTCAAGAAACTGTTTTACTGGACAAAACATTGGAAGGTTAAGACCAGAGGTAGGGGTACCCTTGTAAATATTTTGAAGAGTTCGATAAAGGGATTTCGAAGTCCCTAATAAACAAATCCAATGAGTCTTTATCTTTGTTGTGAACAGTATACGATCAGTTTTGTTTGGATTAATTCCTAAGCCACAATCGAGATGTAGATTTCTACAAGTTGAGAAGAAATGTACCCTTTCCAGCTAACACTAAAATGTTGATCTTACTTGTCTAAAATTAATCACAGGTACCAACAGTAGCTGATTTCGAAGATTTCTCTATATGTCTTCCCACCTCTGGTAAGGATGTTGATAGGCGAATACTCTCATATATTCTTTGGCTTATGAGGATTTCAATAAGCCATGAGGAATCATATTTGGTAGACACTTTTTTCTATAAAAATTAAACCGAATTTGAATGAATTAAACGCTTGGGATTTATGATGAAAAATGTTATAGAAATAAATCTGTAACGTCATAACGGAAAATTGGATTAGCCGAATTTAAGTTTAGAATTTGCACTTAATTGACAAGATATCTCTGAATGCCAAAATTGGTCTCACTGAGCATAAAATGGATCTGAATGAAATTTATCATAATGATAGCATGGGCGTAGATGCAAAACATTAAAAAGTTTTAAAAAACTTGTCAAATTTTTATTTGGTCAATTTTGAAAATTTTTTAACCATTTTGTAGCCCTTTATCTCTTTTTTGTTTATATGTTATTTCATTTGAATTTTCAACCTCCAGATCTTAATTACCCACATCCTGTTCACATTTTTTGTTTGGATAAAAACCTAAATTATTTATCTAACAAAAAAGATTGAGGTTAATATCTAATCTAAAAACACCAATCATAAATTTGAGATGTAGAAAAAAGCATTGAGGTTTTCAAAACTATATTCCGTTTTGAAATCCAGGCTTTGGAATTAAGATGGGTTAAATTCAAGTGTATGAAGGGCACCTCCCATACAAAGCAAATATTGATTATTTTACTATCACTGGAAAAATATAGGATAAGGGGGAGAGGTACCCCCATACAAAGCAATTTTAAATTACTTCTTATTTATTTAAATCGTATGATAATACAACACGAATGTTTGCTTAAGGGCAGCAGCGTTTTGTTTTGGCAAAACGAAGTTTTCCGGGTCTGTTAGTTATAATTTAGATATCTTCATGGAATAATATGTTTGACATTCTGGTTATGATTCATTTTTTATTATATTTTGTTTTTTTTTTTTTCTTCTGATATTATAATCCCACTTTATTGTATTTTATTTGCATTTTATTATAATCAAATCCCATTTCATTAAATAGAACACATTTGACATCAAAATTATGAATTGTTTATTATTTAATTGTTTATAAATAACTTGTGGAATGGGGGATACCCCTCCCTATGGCCTTATCCGTCCAACTTTTTGCAAGTAAAACAGTTAAACAGAAAGTGGATCTAAAAAGAAAAAAAGATGTATGTAAAGAGTCTAAGGACAGTGATATAAAAGAAGAAGTAGGTAGATTGACGACAGGATAAAGGCAGAAAATATGAGTTATCGTTACTTTCCACTCCTCATTTCTTTAACTCCTCCAAAAATTGTTTGAATAAATCCCATTATCGCACGATGTAATCCAAAGCGACAATATCATGTTACTTTTGTAACTGGGTCCCTCAAGAAAGTCCTTAAGATGTTGTGTTGGAATGATGTCCTGATCCCATTCAATCAGTTCAGATCAGTTCATTATTTCATCTTTTTTTGCGCAATAGCATAGATTACATTTTCTATACGTTTCTTACAGGCGGAAAGTGGTACAGACGCTTGGTGACCTCATCTTGAGGTTCGCCTCTCTCTGCACAGTGCAATGTTCAAATGCCATCTAATTTAATGATGTTGCACATACCGGGACAAGATTCGTAGTGGTGTTCGAGAAATTATTGCAGCTTTGTTGTAGATAATGAATATGATATTATAAAATCTCAGCCATTTGGTCGCTCTCCGATAGACTGCACCACGTATGGTGGTGTGGGGCTTAAAAATAGCAGATTTTATATCAGTTAAGTTAAAAACTGTGATATATTATTCGGCTATGCTATTCAATGGGTTTATATTCGGCTGTCTACTTACAATGAAAGTATTATAACGCTCATGAACTTAAGTATTTCCGGTATGGTTTGTGTATTTGATAAAATTAATATAAATTTATTTTGTAAATATGCAAATCCAAACGAAAATAAAGCATTGAGAATATTATAGGAAAAATATATATATAAAAGCCTTTTTAACATTAATTAATATTCAAAATTAAAACAAAAACAAATAATTTAAATTACAACAATATTTACAGTAAATTCTTATTTCTATATTATTAAATATGGGCAACGGAAAAATAAAATCATGAGAAAAAAAACAAAAATATATATTTAACATAAAAATAAAATTTGAATTTTAGTTTATTTCAATCATAAAATTTCTAATTTCATTCAGATAATTGTTTATCGATATAAACAAGTGATTTTCCGGAACATATAGCGACATCTATTTTTAAACATACACATTTGAAATGTCTATTTCGGTTAGCAGATGTCGCTTCTTAAACTGTTTGTACATTGAAATGCCACCGGAAATAATTAAAACAAATGTGACATTAATAAACATTCACAACATTACATCATCTCTGTCAGTTTGACAGAAAATTATTTTAAAAAAGTAAAACGCCATAATCCAAGATAATGAATGATACTTTTCCTTAAGAAGTCTTATATCAAGAGATTTTTCACAATTATTTATTTTTTTAATATAAAAAAGGGTTTCATTATATTATTTTTTATATTTAATAAATATACAAATAAATATGTTTGTTTGCTTGTTTCTTTCGCACTCATAGACAGCTAAACTACTGGACCGAATAAAATTCATATACTCGAAAGAAACAATTATCGAATTTTTAAAGAAATATAACAGCGAAAGTTCAAAAATTTTGTTTTAATCAGTTCTTCAAGGAACTGTTTTAATTGACAAAATGTAGGACGGATAGGATCATGGGGAAAAGTAACCCCCATTCAAAGAAAATATTAATTATCGAATTTCTAACTTCATTAAGAATTTTCAAATTTGGTACCAATAACTTTTTCAAGGAACTATTTTACAAGACAAAATGTGAGACGTATAAAATTAAGGGGAAGAGGTAGCCTCCAAAGAAAGAAAATGTTTGTAATCGAATGAGAGGTGTCACCCATACAAAGAATATTTTGAATATCAAATATCTAAAGAACTATAACAGCAAAAATTCGGTCCCAAACTCTTTCTCATGAATTTGTTTTACTGTTAAAAAAAAATAGGACGGGTGGGATCAAGGGGAAAGGTACTCCCATACAAAGCAAATATTTATTATCGAATATCTAAAGAACTGTAAAAGCAGGAGTATTCAAATTGGTTCTAATTACTTTTCCAAGAATCTTTTTACTGGCCAAAAAGTAAAACAAAGTAAATCAAGATTATCAAATATCTAAAGAACTATAGCAGGTTCTAATCACAATTTAAAGAACTATTTTAGTGAACAAAATTTAGAACCGATAGGACCAGAGGGTGGAAATACCCCCATAAAAAGGAAATAATGATTATCGTATATCTAAATAACTACAAAAGCGAAAATTCTAAAATTTGGTTCCAAACAGTATTACTGGACAAAATTTAGCACAGTAAGGATCAATGGAAGAGGTAGCTCCCATGCAATGCAAATATTAAACAAAATTTTGGAACGGACAAGGCCAGGGACATTAGGCAAAAATTTTTTAATACATGTTGAGATTTCTGAAATTTCTTTCGAGATTTGCGAACTGAAGAGAATGTTTGTGCAGCAAACCGCAATGGGTAAAAGCTTGTTTAATAAATATAAAAAATATATTAATTTGCAGACAAGTTCAACATATATATATATATATTGTTTGTTTTATCCAATAAATTAATAAAACTTAAATCGGTAAACATATGCAAGATCATGTACATGTCAACGTGCTCACGACGTACAGATCTTTTAAAGAACTACAAAAGAAATATATATTGAATAACTGATAACAGACTTGGTGGTACGATTATATATAGGATTTTTTCTTAGTAGCGTCATGCCATCACAGAAGGTAATAAGAATTTAATATTATATTTTTAAAACTGCAACATGTGATAGAAATAAAAAGATGCGGCGGAACTTAACTGTGATAATTTTTTTAGTCTAAGATTTATCACTGAAATAGTTGAACTTAGTTAATTAATCAAATTGCATTATGATTACAAAATTAAAATATCCCACTGTTCACTTATTTCGTGCTGGTTTCTTTTTTGGTTCCAGTAACAGTTACCATCCTCTTTAGATTAACTTTCCTTTAGTTTTAAATAATCTGACTTATTTTATTGATCAGATCTCCTTAAATGATCTTTGTTAACCCTCCTCCTTTACATTACCTGTATGATATTTCTATCGCTATGTTTTTTTCTCCAGCCTCAATGACATCCCATACTAGTAGAATATTCAATGATGAGGATGAGTTCGAGTCTGTGGAACATTTATTTTGTCATTGTCTTTAGCAATACATCATCTCTGCCTCCTCTGTTTTAGCAAATTCTGCAGAATCAATGTTTAAGTAAAGTAATGAAGTTCGCAAGAGGTCATTAAAGCATAGGAAAGATGATAGTCAAATGATACTAAATGACGTCCTATATTGTGAATTGATGTCAATAGAACATTAGTTTTGTCATTGTCCAAACCTTAGCAAATTGGAATATACTGGACTGGCTAGCAATTTATTCCTGAATGGTCTATTGGAACAGAACTAACCTGCTTAATAAAGACACAATTATGTCCTTCAGTCATTCTCTTTACTTTTTTGAAATATAATCTTCATACTTCAACTTCCCCGCATCTTTTTTCCTTCATTCTTTTGTCATTTTGTTTCTTTTCCTTAATCCAGGATGGTACAAGTGTCTTTGAATATTAAAGTCCAATTTGCCATTTTGTAGACGTTCTTATGAGTAGTGATAGAAAACTGTCTCTGGGAAAATATCTGAAGGTCGTCTGAAATTATATTATAGTTCTTCTTTTTTAATATTAAGGTTCAGTCATATTCTATCAACCTGGCGCAACAGGTTCGTTGAAAAACAGTCGATCTAGTAAAGATTTTGACAAATTTATACTCTTCATTTTTTATCTTTTTAACAAATCACTCTCCTTCTAAGTTTCCTTTAAACGAATATGTACTTAAATAATTTCAGAGATCCTATTTCGTAATCCCGTGCAGCACTAAAATAAGAGTTTTTAAAAGTCCTATTTGTTTTTTAGTCACAACAATATACTCGCAAAAACCTCGGCTGGATTAACCATTTAAAGTCAATGGTATATTTTAGTTTTTAGATTCGCTCTTAGACACGCACAAGCCTCTGCTGAGAATACCTTAAAGTGGTTTGATAGGCGTTGGTATATTCTTGTTTAAATATGAAACAAGTCCGTATCAAAAATGTGGTAAATATGGAAATAAATTGTCATTATCGCTAATAGCGAGTATCGTATGTTTTATATTTTACTCGTATCTCTATCGAATAGATGAAGAATATTGGTTCCATCGTTTTATTTGGTGTTTTTTATTTTATTCTTTTTGCAGAATTTTATCATTGTTTTTGTTTTTTTTATATATTTTGTCTTCTTATTTATATATTATAGAAGAATATTGAAAAGACTGGTATCTATGGTATCTATCTGGTGGCGTGATATCATGTAGATTGTCTGATGAGTAAATCTCGCATCAGAATTGATAAACAAAATTCTTAAAATGGGAATAGAAGGGCAGCACTAAAGATACTTAAGAAAAAAACTGTTAACATCGGATCTAGATCCTGAGATGGATATCTCAAGAGCCTGTTGATTAGAATTTGAACAATCACGACCAGGAATGATTTTGGTTATGAGAATAACCTGTTTTAGTAAATTAAGGGAGCATTATAGCATAGAAACATGGTAGCACAATGCTAATCAAGGAGTTCCTAACTTGTACAATGTACAACAATTTGTCATTGCACAAATTTTTGGCAATCTGGAATGCAGTTCACAGGCCACTAGTTCATTATTGAATGGACTATTGGAATAGGACATATCTGCTTTATTAAAATAGTTTGCTGGTTTATAGACTTCATCCTTCCATTATGTTCTCAGATAAAGTCTTCAATTATCCATATCTTCTCTCTTAATGAAGAATTCACATTTGGAACATTTTTACTTACAAGTGACGATATATAAAGCCCTCTTTTTCCTATGACACTAAAAGAGTTTTTATTTGGACTCCGTCATAAGGCTTAGCAACGTTCAATAAGTATTAATTCTAAATAATGTTACCAAATGCATTAAATGAATCAGTGATATTAGACAGGTGTTGAAATATCAAAGTCTACTTGTTTCTATACTCCTTCCAAACTGACGGCCTCTTGTCTGACTTCGAAGGTGCAATTTTTAATTTTAGATATCTCAGGCATTGGTGAGACCAAATGCATTCCTTTCAATCGGAATAATGTCTATATATGTTACAAATGATAACATGAGTTTCTCACGTACAGCTATACTGCAAAAAGTGATTAATTATAAGTAAAGTTATTGGAGTCATCAAGTGAATTGTTAAGGGTATGAGGAACAGTAAACTATGTTAACACCAGGCTGGTGTTGAACTAAAACGGTCTACTTATTACTTGTCTGATCTCGAAGAATAACGTTCTATATTCAATGCCAGGCATCTCAGGCGTTGGTAAATGTATTCGCTTAAACCACAACCAAGTCTAGGCATACTTCAAGAAGATGTTTTATTTTCCTACGTGTATCTATACTTAAAGAAGAGGGTGTAAATATTAAAAAAAGTCAAGTCTATTTGGTAAAAGTGGACATATTGTATATAATTCATCCCATTTCGATTGAAGTTGAGGCAAAGGGATATATAAGTGTCGCGTGAGGGTTATTTTATATCTAAATAAAGAGTCCAAAACTTAATGTACAGCTGCAGTTTCCTATATTTCAAGAAAAGGGTGTTAATATTAAAGCAAGTCAAGTCTATGTGGTAGAAGTGGGCATATTGTATATTGTCCCATTTCCATTGAAGTTGTGGCAAAGCGATATATAATTGCTCCATGGGCTTATTCTATACCCAAATATAGAGTCTAAAGCTAAATGTACAGCTGCAGTATCCTATACTTAAAAAAAAAAGATGTAAATGACCAAGAATCAATTGATTTTGCGGCAAAGTGATATATAATTGATTCGTGAGGGTTAATGTACAGCTGCAGTTTCCTATACTTTAAGAAAAGGGTGTACATATCCAAGAAAGCCAAGTTTATGTGGTTAAAGTAGGCATATTGTATATTGTGCCATTTCGATTGAAGTTGTGGCAAAGGGATATATAAGTGTCCCGTGGGGGTTACTTTATAGCCACATATAGAGTCTAAAAATGTACAGCTGTAGTTTTCATTCAGATGGCCCATGTAAAGTTCAAATGAAGATGAATATATAGATATATGATTTCAAATTTAATTTGTAATATGATAGATTTGATTAGAATCTTAGCATACCAAAAACTATTGCTACTGTTTCTAACTACTAAATTTAATTTTAGCAAAATAAACAAATTAATTTATTGTGTAAATATTTTTAAAAAACAACTATAAAGATTACATGTTAAAAAGGCGTGAACTAAAATAAGTTAGAAATTCACTAATCTTAACAACAACAAAAACAAAAAAAAAACATAATGAATAACTGTTATTAAGTTCCACGAGTGAAGAGTATTTGTTTAAAAATCTGTGCGTCAGGGAAAGTTTTATTTAAATTCGATAAAAAGTACAGTCAACAGCAAATGAAGTTTATTAAAATTTATTATGTGTAGACGATCTGCAGATGTTGTGTATTTAGGAATTATGTATATTGAAATAAATAAAAACTGAAAATAAGATAAATTTTGAAAAGCAACAGCCGAGAGCAATAATGATAACAAAAGATTTTTCTTAAAATAGTATGTAATACAAACGACGCTAGACGTAAACTTATCTAGGGGTATAAATAGTTAAAAAATTCACGCATTTCGAAAACAATGCTCATTCACTCACAACAGACAAATGGATTTACTGAACTACTGTTGAGGATCTCCGAATTTCTCTAACTTGCTTCTAATTTTAACACTTTTTCTAACACGTGCTTAAATTATTTATTTATCAGACTTAAAAAAAAAAAAAACGGGGTAAAAAGAAAATGGCAAAAGAACCAGAGAAAAACACAGTTGCCACCATTGATGAGGCACTGCAAAGGACACGTAAATATTTGCAATACAAAATTTTTTTATTCAACATTATTTTTATTTGTACTTTTTTCTTCTTTTAAATTGCAGATTTTGGAAAATATAATATACAACTTATAATATTTTCGGGTCTAGTTTTGAATAATGTAATTTTAGAATCAGTTGGTATCAGTTTTGCTTTGCCCGTTATAGCATGTGATTTAAATTTGTCTTATGAAGAGCAAGGTATTTTGGGAGCTGTTTGCTTTTTGGGCATTATTGTTAGTTCTCATCTTTGGGGATTTTTGGCTGATACACGTGGTCGCAAGGAGACCATGAGACCTGCTCTACTATTGGCCTTCTTGGTGACTTTAATATCCAGTTTCTCTTTTAATTTTATAATGATAGCGATATTGCGTTTTGTTAATGGAATATTGTAAGTATTTTTTTTTTTGTTTTTGAAAAATCACTTCAGGCAAAAATCTCACTTTTATTTCCAAATTTTAGAATATCGGCTGGTTCCGCTGCTATTTTTGCCTATTTGGGTGAATTTCATTCTCATAAAAATCGGAATAAAGCCATTATGTGTGCTGCTTTAATAAGTGCATTTAGTGCTGTATTCTTACCAATAATTGCCTGGCTTTTCATCAATCAAGAATGGGAAATTGAGATTCCTTATATTCCAGTGGTCTATAAGCCTTGGCGTTTATATATATTTATATGTGGTGTTTCCGGTCTGGTTTGCTGTATAATTTTAGGCGTTTTACCCGAAAGTCCTAAATATTTGTTGGGTCTAAACAAATCCGAAGAGGTTTTGGAAATTTTAAAGAAAATGCATCATAAAAATACCAAAGGCAATAAAAATCTTAAAGATGACATTTATCCCATTACAACAATATTGCCGGATTTAGAAACGCCTTTACGTAAAAAAGCTTTGGATGAGACAAAATCAGTTACCGCCATTTTACGCTTAATATGGGATCAAACCGCTCCTCTATTTATGAAAGAACATTTACGCAAAACATTTTTGTCATCTCTTATACAATTTATCACATTTTTCACTGCTCATGGTTTCTACATGTGGTTCCCATATATTTTGAATAGTACCATGTTATATACACAACAATACGATGAACCTTTATGCCTTTGTGATATAATTAAATTTATACAATCCTCGAATTTTACCATTACAAATGAACTTAATGATACTCAGGTGAGATTTTTAATTAAAATAAAATTAATAATAATAAATTTTGAGGTTATGTTAATGTTAAAATTTTCTTAATTCTAGATTGAATCCACTTGTACCACAAAATTAGAAATATCCACCTACAAACATACGATTACCTTGGAAGTAATCTATGTCCTGTTAATGATTACCGTTATTTTTGCCAATAAAAAATTCAATCGTACTCCAATTTTATGTAAGTTTTAAAAAAAATTTTGAATATTAAAAAAAAGAATTCATTTAAAAAAATGTTCGTATTACAGTCGTCATTCTAGCAACTTCGGGTGTTTTTGGCATTCTAAGCTTGCTGATTAATATTCCCCTGGCAGCTATTTATATGCTGGCCATTATGTTATGCTCTGGGGTGGCAACAAGTGTTATGAGTGCTATTGTGGTGGATATTTATCCCACCAATTTAAGGTAAATTTTAAGATTTAATTCAAAATTTCGAAAATCGTAAAATAAATTTCATTTACATTGGATTTGCAGAGCTATGGCTGTTTGTATCTCTTTAATGTTGGGTCGTATTGGCAGTGTGTCAGGCAGCTATGTAATGGGTGCACTAATTGAGACTCACTGCGAATTAGCCTTTTATACCTCATCATTTGCTTTAATTTTGGCTGGCTGTTTAGGCTTCCTAATGCCAAAAACTCAGGAAATTAAAAAGCCTATCGATAATAATGAAACTGCCTAATTATAGTTGTATGTAAAAATGTATATGAGCAGTTGATCTGCATAATTTTATTTATAATTTATTTATAAAAATTTTACAATAAAAATTATTTTGAAAAAATGAAAATATTTCGCAAGAATTATTTGTCTAAATTGTTTCATAAATGGATCACTAATTTAAAATTTTATCACTTCCAAGTCATAAGGAAACTTTCTGTTTCATATTGGCTTGGAAGTGTTTTTGTAGAATGTTTGCTTAAATATTGGAAATTCCAATTAAAGATTGAAAAATATCTAGATTGTTATTTCGCATAAACATCGTTAAAAAATTTTAAAATTAGTAAAAAAAAAATCCGTTCCTTCATACGTTTATTACCTCAACGTCCTTTTCCCATACAAATACAAGATGATTCCATCACAATTATCAATTTCAATTGTGAGTCATGTCGTAACATTAAAATCTTTATACAATTTAATTTGACATTTCTTTGTTTCAGTACTTGACACATTCAGCCATGATATGTACACATACAACAAAACAGCTTTGAGAGAGTCATTATTAGGCAGTAAAGCTGCACATGGTTTTCTTGCCTTTCAGAGTTTGCGTCTTTCCCATTGATGAATGTAAGTAAGCAACATTCCTTTATTGGTTAACCGTTGTACGGGGTTTCGTGTTACACCTTCATATTAAACAGTTAAGACTATTCGCTGCAAATGTGCACTATCGAATTCTCGGCAAGTGGGCACCGTTTACCACATGGAAATAATAGGAAACATCATAAATAATTGTGCTTCTTTTACGATTTTTGGTGTTTGAATGAATGGCAGTATTTACTGAACAGAAATAATATAACAGGCTGCACCTGAGCCATTTATCTAGGCATGACTACTTCCTCGAGTGCAGCATATAAAAACTCTAACCGAACCAAATTTTAAATCCAAATAAACGCGTTTGGGCTAAAACACAATCAACACAAAGGAGATACAGCAATAATCTGCTGGAGCGGAAGTTCCAGAGCAACTGACCTGACTTAAAATTTCGATTATCAAATAAATTATTACCAGTTGAATGACAAATAGTTTGGAATTGGCGCCCCACCGCTTCCTCACCAACATACATCGAAATTAAGACTGCAGTTACTATGGCGGCTAAACAGACCTTAATGATACTAATATGCTATAGTTATATAGTTTTTTTCATTGACTGTCAATCTGTCAATCTTATTATTTGTTTGAATGTTTAGCTTTGTCAACCATATAAAAATCTTTGAATCGGTTTAGATATAAAAAATCTGGATCGTTTTAAGTATTTTTATGACCCGGGGTGGCCAACTTTGGAACCTAACCCCCGTTAATTTCACAATCGCTATGTGTTTATAGATTTATTTCCATTTTCTTTTTCATTTGAAACACTGTGAGGTGATGCTGAGCAGAAGTTCTCAATTTATGTAGAATTAAAATTATCCGTTTTCTACGGTGCACAGTGTGAACTCTTAGAGGGACTCCCATATTGAAAGAAAACAATTTCCTCTTTCGTTTTTTATTTAACCCTTAAAAAAATCATTATTATGTTTTCTTTCGAAATACTGCGATCACTGTCGATGTTTTAAAGGACAGTGATTAAAAAACACGTTTACTGGGAACAATGTTATAGCTCATCTCAAGTGAAGAAGTGAGAAGGACGGATAATAATGGTCCACATGAAAGGCGATCATAACCTATGCTAATTATAACATTCAACAAAATTCAACAAAACACACATTATTGGTGTAGGGCAATAAAAAATAGATGGAATTAAGGAACGTGTTAATACCAAAAGTAACTTTACTCACATCCATAAAGAATTAGACCTCAAGAATTAATATTAAGTAAAACTTTTAAATGTATTTTTAGTGAATTGGATCGCATTCATTACAAAATGAAATACCAAACTTAATTTTGTTTTTGAACACAAAAGAACTATTCGAGAAGTTTGCTTTAATCCAGACCAAACATAAAAATACATATGGATAAAAATCACCAGGTAAAGTAAATTAAGAACTTATAAAATTTCAATATTTTTTGGAATAATGTGATGTTCTTGAATCCGTCTATCTAAGTGGACCCATAAATACCCTATTGGTTTGATGTCGGGTGACTGAGGCATGTTTTGGAAGTCCTAAGATTCATAAAGGAACTATTTTCGCTGTGTGCTACGAAGTGCCCTGCTGGAAAAAATAGTCAGATTAAATGTCAAGTTTTTGAGATCTTTAATGCAAATAAACCTTAAGGATTTTCTAACAAATATTTTATCCATAATTTGATCAAATACTACTAATTCCCCAACACTAGCAACCGACATATAACTCTATACAATTACACCAGCACCATCATGTTTAACAGTCGACTGAATATGTTTTTCATAAAAAGCCATCTCCTTCTTTCTCCATGTCTCTATTCCTTTTTTAATAACTCTGTAATAATACTCTGTAATAATACCCGGAAGAATTTAGCACTCGACCTACAGAAGAACACTTCTTTTCACCTCTTGTCTGATACTTACAAATTGGATCGTTTTAAAAACGTTTTTTAATTCTAGCATCTAGTGGTACCAGGATCTTAAACCAATGTGCATATTTCTCGGATCGTTTTACACTTAAATTAATTTTTTCTTCAATTATAGTTTATTTTCTCTCTTCACTCATTTATTATAGAAATAACGTTAGATTTTTTTAAATTCAGTATATAAATTTTGACGTAAAGTTTTAAAGTTGCCATATTATACGAATTTACACAAAAATTTTGTAAATTCTCCAAAAACATAATTAAGAAGACAAGAAACAGCAACGCATTGTTCAGAGAATGTTATTATACTTCATTTGATGTTACTTTCTCTCAAAATTACGAGGTACTTGATGTAGAAATAATATTTTGTTACTATGATTCCCATGATAAAGCTGCACCAGCGAGAATGAAGCAAATCCGAACTGAAATTTTCTATCAATAATGTCTTATGTCAAGTGAAGTTTTTGTGTATACAAGTTTTAAATGTTTTGTTTCCTTTAAATATCTAATTACATAAAGCGTTGCATTCAAATGTTGCTTTCTAGGATCCTGGCAAAACTCAGATAATTTATTAACACTGACAACAAATGTTTGTTCTGCTAAAAATCGCAATAATTTCTTGATATTTTGTTTGTTGACTTTTTGCCCTTTTCCTGCAATTTTTAGTTCTTTTTCTAGATTTATTTTTGGCTGCATTGAAATTTTAATTGATTTTGCATTTTACAGTCCATATTTTTCAATAATATTATCAATATATCCAGGTTGGCAAAAAGATATTGATACATGCTCTTTTACAATTTCGAATCCTATGCAGTGATTAGGTTCTTTAAGGTCACAAATTTCAAAATTTTCCGATAATAGAGTTGTTAACTTATTAATAGACTCCTCACTATTGCTGGCTATTATAATGTCATCTACATATAATGTTACTTTTAAAATATGTGTAAAAACATTTTTAAAAATTTATCAATTTTCAAGCTTCCATTAAACCAAATATAGATTTTTTCAATAGGCACACTTATTCTCGGTTGTTTTTGTTACAAATCTTTCGGACTGGTCCATATAGATTTCCTTATTTAATTCACCATTAAGAAAAGCTGTAGAAACATTCAATTGTTTAAATTTGAAATCATACTTAACTGAAAAGGCATAAATTAGTCGTAAAGATTTTTATCTCACGACGGGTGCAAGAGTATCAGTTTAATCGATTCCAAATTTGATAATAACCTTTTGCTATTAATGGCACTTTTCCTTTGTCTATATTTCAATCTGGTGTCAAATTAGTTTAAAAAAACCTCTTGTTTTTCCGTTTGGTAATCTACTAGTTACTTTGGGAATAATATTCTTTTTCACCCGCACATTTCCAATCTTCACCATTTTTTGGCATAAGAATTTTTTTAAGTTTTTAGGATCATCTTCATGAGTGATAGAGTTTGCTTCTTCTCTGTTCTTAAACAACGTCCATAACCTCAAACGTTCTTCAATTGATGTACTTGGTTAATCAGTCTCCATTTCCTCATTACTTGTCAAACAATTACCTATCTGTGTCTGATTTAAGATACCTTCATTACTGAGAACATTTTATAATTGTATATATTGAATTCTGAATTAAAGAATTCAATTAAAGAGAATTTGTATTTAACGGGTGTCATTTTTATTATTCCAAGAGTTATTATTATAATTATTATAGTTATTATTAAAATTAAACTCATAGAATCCAACAATTTTATCTTGAATTTCCTTCAAATTCTTATTTAATATAGTTGAACATAACTTTCGAATGTATGAAAATGTCATAATCAATTCAGTCCACAAAAAATGGGTAATTCAGCCTTTTTTATAATAATAGTGGCCCCTTTCTATAATAATACAATTCATTCTTTCGTCTACTCCATTTTTTAGTTTAATACTAAATTCCTTAAGGAAAAAGAAAAGAAAAATTAAATGCATGGATTCTTGACTCGGAGGCATTGTCAGATCTGATATTTTTTTCTTTATTTTCTGTCTGTAGTTCACCTTCTTTTTTATATTTTTTGAACATTTCAAGTTTTTCGCAATTTCTTTCTTTCTTAAAAAATATACATGGACTTTCCTTGTAAAATTGATTAATCACCAATTTCTAATAATTACTAATGGAAAATATAAAGCGTTCATTACGAGCATCTTGATCTTTATCTTCAAAGTCACCTAATTGCTTCAATAATTCTTCATACAATTTCCCTTGAGCTCTTACAGCACTTTTGTAAAATTGCTGCCATTTGAGGAGCCCATGTTAAAAAGTTTTAAATTTTTATGTCTTCTTTTGAAACATATGTGGAATCTCATAACCTTATTTTTTATACCCTCCACTGGCATAAGTGATGATGAGGTTTTGTCATTCCTTGTCTAAGGCTCTGCTCTTTATTATGTACATAAATGACTAAAAGTCACCGATTCGATCCCATATAAAAATCGGGAAAAAATAGGGCATTTACCCCGGAGTTCTCAAAACTTGCAGATTGCTATATATTGAAATAATTAAAAAAATAAAATTAAAAAAATCGGTTCAAGGAATCGGACATCTACTATTTATCCTGAAGTTCAAATCTTAAATATTGTTCACAATTATGTTCGGCATAAACGAAAATTATGTAATTATGACTTTTACATGGTTACTGATTATATACTATATATAGAAAGACACTGGTACCTGCATATATCCTTTTTATTACAAAAAAGTGCATTAAAACATCCAAAATAAACTTTTTGTAAAATAATACAATTTTTATCATTTCATTTTAGAGATTCTTCATACTGCGAAAATTCGTATAATTTGTCTACTTATTTAAATATTAGTTTATACTTACAAATTGCGTTTGTGTTTGTAGTACATGGAGTATACTTAATAATTTATATGCAAATATACATATATAACTCATACGCTTAGGTATTCTTCGATTATGTTTTAAACAAGGTGCGGTTTTTGACTCCTTTTAATTTTTTTGAATTAAACTTATTGAAAGATCCGATTCAATAAGTTTAATTTTTCAAAAAGAGTTTTTTATTGATCTTTGATTTCTAAAAAATGATAAAAAAATCCGAAAAAGAATTTTAAAATGAATTTTAAAATGAATAATAATTTTTATGAAGTCGTGTTTAGCAATGAGAAATGTTTTTTATTAAGATGTTTGTATGTTTACAACATTTGTATATACAAACGTATTCACATATTAAGATGTGTTTAGTTTTGTTGTATGAATTTACAGGTGTTTTTGTTATTGCATTTTTTAGTATTAAAAAATAACAGTAAGTTTAATTGGGGCAAGTAATTTTTTTGTGTGCTTCTTTATGCACATTTTTGTATTTTTGTTTTCTTTTCAACCATTTCGCAATTTTTGAGGAGTAGAAAAAATTAACATCTTTTCTTTGCTTTTCGCTAAAAGAAGAATAAAATATTTTTTTCGATTTTGCATAAAGAAAAATCGCAAAAATAAAGATAAAATTTTAATGGATAAAAAAAGAGTTTTATTCTTTTAATCTTCTCAAAGAAGAGTAAAAATAAAGATTATTTGAAAATAGAGATTTTGCTCATAGTTTTTCCATACTCTGGTTTTAAATAAAAGACTACGCATAAAAATATTTTTTATTTTTATTTAATAGTCATTCGAATCAGATGAAATTATTTCATCATCGACAGATAATGCATTTTTATTAAGTTCTTCTTCATTTCTCATTTAATTTATACACATGCAACAATAAAATCATTTTGAAAATATTAACGTTTATAAAAAATCGTTTTTCTCAAATTTAACAAAAACTGGCAGCTGTTCTGTTTTAATTATTAATTTGGAATCAAATTTGGAACCGAGTATTAAACTCTGCTTATATTGTTAACCAATGATTATAAAATTCGTCTGGATTAGATAGTGAGTAACGTTATTAAAATTCTGAATTTCTTCTGTTAATTTTAGGTTTGTTTTGTGTTTTAACTTAAGGTTTGAAGATATCGCAAATTGCCCCTGGATAAGATTAAATCACATCAAAAAGTTTGAAGTGTTATTTATATTGTAATTAAAACTCACTGTATATTAGCTTTTTATGATTTGTATTTTCGTTTTCTAATGCCGAAAAATAAGGAAAACAAAAAACTTATTGACAACAATGAAAATATAAACATATTTTAAAATCATTTGAACTGTATAAATATAAGTAAAACGAAATACAAAATTCCGAAAGATAAAAACAGACATAAACAGTAACAGATTTCTCTCAGATATTTCTTGCTCTTTATGATTAGACTTTTACGTAGAATCATTTATTAATGATCACCATTCTGTTACCAGACTAAATAGTAATAGAATAGTGATCATTAATTTAACGATGCTACGTAAAAGTCTAAAGTAAATGATTTAGTATCTATTAGCCGAGAAAAGTTATATTTAAATTCGATATATAAAGAAAAAAACCCAAAAACAAATAAAAATTTTATTACGTTATATATATTTTAAGTGGATCATCATGCGAGAACACATACGTTAGATTTTATGTACTTAGGAATTAAATAAAAATTATATATTTTATTTACCTTCAACCACTACAAGTAGTTACGATACCCTATATCGACAAAGCTTAATGATATTTGGAGTATGAAGTTTCCTATTTCAAATTGATAAAATCAGAAAAATATTTATTGGCTGATATCTGAGATAATCTCTTAAAACTGAACAAATTTCTCATGAACATTAAATTTTGATGAAGTTTGCCATGTTGATATTGCCTGCAGTGTAACAGTGCGTACATTTTTGGCTAGGACACGGGGTAGGGGTTAATCCCCTTTACAAACAAAACTTTTAATAACGAGGTTATCTCTATAACTAATATCTCATATCTCTGAAGATTTTAAAGCTAATTTTTTGACACGCAGAAAAAACCCTACCATATGGAAAGCGCTCAAAAGAATCTTCTCTAAGTTCTGCTATAGCAGTCAACCATTTCAATCAAATGCTGGATGCCTTTGTCACATCTCAGCTATTCAACATTATTCTGGATAATAAAATAAGCGAGAGAAGAGAAATCACATGGAGTTTCTCTCACGTCAACTAGATTATGGATTATGCAGATGACATGCCAGCAAAATTAAAACACTTGAGGCGCCATGTTGGACTTAAGATACATATCAAGAAACAACAACGTAAGCACAGGTAGCATCATGCTGCAAGGCCAACCCCAGTCGAGTCCGTAAGTAGATATCCTCTGCAATTTGGGTGATGCCTACTATTTGTGGTACAGATGCCAATGTAAACAACAGGCTCAATTAAGCATTGCACCACTTTATATGGAGATGCTTACAAATTCCAGACAACAAAACACATAATATTAACGCAAGAAGTACAGGTAAACTGATAGATCGAACACCATTACGCAAAAAACTACGGTTTATCATATAAGTGCACAGATTACATAAATATCCTGGCAAATTTCAAAACTGATCTTTTACAGAAAACCATAACAATACAAATTACATAAAGAAATCTAATCTGCTAAGTCAACCATGATAGCATCAGCTATTCAACATTATTCTGGATAATAAAATAGCGAGAGAAGAGAAATCACATGGAGTTTCTCTCACGTCAACTAGATTATGGATTATGCAGATGACATGCCAGCAAAATTAAAACACTTGAGGCGCCATGTTGGACTTAAGATACATATCAAGAAACAACAACGTAAGCACAGGTAGCATCATGCTGCAAGGCCACCCCAGTCGAGTCCGTAAGTAGATATCCTCTGCAATTTGGGTGATGCCTACTATTTGTGGTACAGATGCAAATGTAAACAACAGGCTCAATTAAGCATTTGGACTACCACAATTTATTGGAGATGCTTACAAATATCCAGACAAACAAAACACATAATATTTAACGCAGTGTAAAATCAATACTTTTTACAGAAGTAAAACCTGATAAGTATCGAACACCATTACGCAAAAAAACTACAGGTTTCATCAATAAGTGCCACAGAATTACATGCAGAATATCCTGGCATAATTACATCAACAACGTGGATCTCTTTCATTACAAACGACAAACCCATAACAATACAAATTACATAAAGAAAGATCGGTAAATGAATGGACCATACTATAGGAAAGATCTGGAATCATACAGAAAGCGGTTGAGTGAATTCCTCAAGAATCAAGAAGCAGTGGAAGGTCAAGTAACACTTAGAGATATTCGATGCTGTAAGATCTAGGACAACGCAATTTCACATGGAAAGACTCAAAAACAACTGCAGAAAATCGTATAGAGAATTAATCATGTGAAGGGTATTAAATATTCGACACAGCTGCATATTGCATTTTTGCTTGTTTTTTATTTATTTAAGCAACATCTTAGAACAATGGAGCAATATGATAACAAAATATATATATATATATATATATATATATATATATTATATATATATATATATATATATATATATATTTTTTTTTTTTTTTTTTTTTTTTGAGACTTAACGACTCTCGGGAGAATTATGTTTTATGATTTGTGCTTATATTATTTTTCGGGCAGTTTGGGGCTGTTTGCTTTTGGGCATTATTTGCAGTTCACATTTATGGGGATTGTGGCTGATACGGAAGGGACGCAAGCCAAATAATGAGACCTACATTTGTTTTTAGCCTTCTTGGTGAACATTTATATCAGAGTTTTCATTAATTTTATTAATAATGGCGATATTTGCGTTTTATAATGGAATTTTGTAAGTATGGATATAATATTATCAAGATATATATATATATATATATATATAGTAGATATAGATATATATATAATATTATATATATATATATATATATATATATATATATATATATATATAATATATATATATATATATTATATATATATATATTATATATTATATATATAATATATATATATATTTTTTTTTTTTTTTTTTTTTTGTGACTTGAACCGACTCTCGTAGAATTATGTTTTATGATTGTGCTTATATTAAACATAGATTGTTTGAATAGAGATGACCAAACCTAGATTGGAGGACTCACGCCCATTGGCATTTATATAAACCACTGTAAATGGATCCATACCGTGTGCACGACTCCTCAATGCCATTCAGTTCACTTCCCTAAGTTAGATTATGTCTGCTAAGGTGTCATTCATTTTGAAGTTGTGAAGGCTCCTCACATGGTCTAAATTTACTGTCAGCGGTCGCTTTAAGTGTGCCACTAAACTAGACTTTTCTCTGAAGGCATCCGTCTACTTACCCAGTTGTCTTTTACTCAAATCCAATGTATTCAAGATTTTCCTCTTATCTGAATCTCCCCAAAGTATCTTTGTAGTTCCAACAATGCTTACACATACTGCGTTAAAAGGTATTAATTTTGCAAGCTTATAACCCAGAGCTCTCTAGCTATAATTGCCAGGTAATTTGCTTTCAGGTATGCAGATTATATGTACACTCCCATCCTTAGAGTAGACGCTGATAGTTTCAAATGGTCTTGATTAACATTTGGCTATCGGTAAAATCTTTCATAATTCGCTTTGTCCAAATTAATGTTGCATACATTCGCTTGAATCGTATTATGGTTCGATAGTTGGAAAAATTACGGTTTCTTTTACATAATGACCAGCATGTGCGGGCTTTGGTTGACTTTTGCTCCAGTTGTAGTTTGCATTTAAGTTACCAGTTCGGAATAACCCCGAAGTATATGACTTTAACAAATTTAAACAATTTTCATGATACTCACATTCACGACATTTGGAGCGAATTTTGGAAATATAATTTTGGTGTAAAGCACCGATCCTGGTTCTGGTTGTATACATCAAGAATGTACGAAATATTGCAATACTATTTTTTTTTTAAATTTAAGCAATTTAAAGTGGGTCTCAATGGGAATTTCGATGATTTGTGAAATGATCTTCTTCAAATTAAGCACGTAGATATTGAATAATACAAATGTCTAATAAACATTTGCAAGGTAGCTTCTTAAAATATTGAACCGATCATGACGGTATATCATATTCATCGTTATGATAGGTAAAATTACGGCCTGTTGAGTTGTTAAAATGTTTACTGATCATACAGAGAGACAGTCGGACGGACATCGTCAAACCAATTTCTAAAGTGATTTTCAGCATACCGGTACATTCAATAAATCTTATTATTAGAATTTCAGCTGGTTCTGCTACTATTTTTGCCTATTTAGGTGAATTTCATTGTCAGAAGAATCGCAATAAAGCGATATTATGTGGTGCCTTAATGAGTGCCTTTAGTGCTATATTCTTTCCCATTATTGCATGGCTGTTCATTAATCAAGAATGGGAGCTGGACATACCATTCTTACCAATTACATATAAACCTTGGCGTTTGTATTTTTTAATGTGTGGAGTCTCTGGACTGGGATGTGGTTTGTTTTTAGGTCGTTTACCAGAAAGTCCTAAGTATTTGTTAGGTGTTAATAGATCAGATGAAGCATTAGAGATTCTGAAAGATATACATCGAAAAAATACCCAAGGAAATACAAATCTCAATAAAGAACATTTTACGGTAAGTTTTAAGAGTCCATAACTCTATTTTAATTTAATAAATTTAAGTTTTATTTTAACTCTTTAATAGATTACAACACTATTGGCCGATTTAGATACACCAATACGTAAAGAAGGTTCAGGTGATCTAAAATCTTTATCTTCAATGTTACGCTTAATATGGAATCAAACTGCCCCTCTGTTTATGAAGCAACATATACGTAAAACTTGTTTGGCTGCCATAATACAATTTATCATATTTTTCACGGCTCATGGTGTATATATGTGGTTCCCCTTTATCCTAAATAGTATTATGTTATATACACAAAAAAATTTAGACTCTACTTGTCTATGTGATATGCTCAGATTTACACAATCCTCGAATTTTTCCATAGCAAATGATTCATCAAATGATAATATGGTGAGAGTAATAATTTAATTAAATAATTTCTTTCTAATTTATTAATTTTATTAACTAAAATTTTAGGATGAAAAAATTTGTACAACAAAATTGGAACTATCCACCTATAAGCACACAATAATGTTGGAAATTATTTATGTATCTCTGCTGATATCTGTGATTTTTGCCATTAAAAAATTTAAACGTAAACCGATCTTATGTAAGTATTTAATTTTTAAGTAGATGCTATAAGAATAATATATATATATATATATATATATATATATATATATATATATATATATATATATATATATATATATATATATATATATATATATATATATATATATATATATATATATATATATATATATATATATATATATATATATATATATATATATATATATATATATATATAATATTATAAATATTATAATATTGGTTGAATTGATACATCATTAAGTTGTTAAACTAGAAAAAGCTTTTGGACGCACTTGGGGCCCAAAATCTCCGTTCCAGAGATGCATATTACTTGTGGCTGTAATTAGTATATGGTGTAGAATGCGATAGATAAGAATATTCATCGGATAATTTTTTCAGATTCTTGATTTTGATAGCCATTCTGATTAAAAATGCGTGGGGGAAACTCCAACGAAGGTTTTTTTTCGATACTACATTGACTGCCAATAGATTGTTGAATTAGTAATGCGAGTCGTAAAGCAGCTCTGGCTGAGTAAACACCAATCGTTTCATCGATGTTATCGCTCAAAGACGCTAAGGCTTTACTCTGTTTGCTTGCCTTTGAGAGTATTGCGTCCCACTGCTGAGGCGATGCATAGCGTTATTGGTTACCGTTATAAGGGATTAATACATTGGACATGTGCTTTTGCATTATTAAGGACTTGAGTTTTTAATTGCGATTCGAAGCCCATCCTACATATTTAAATATATATATAAGTGGCCGTAATCTTTTATTGGACAATACTCAACAACCCATTTCTCCTGGGATACGTTTGTGTGATAATCTGAAAATATAAGTGCTTGAAAGGCTGCCATTTGGAATTTTAATCCAGAAAAAAGAATTAACATTAATCCCCATAGATTTATCAATTGCTGTTTTCCTCTGCCATTACTGAAGATTTTAGCTCATAATAATATTAAATTTTTATGGTATTTTAATTAGGATCCAAATGATTCCATTTTAGCAAATCTTTTCAAAAGTACACCTCTAAGCTCAACTCTCTCCTGTTATAAGAATACAATTGAGCGTTATGTCTCTTCAGTTAAGCGACTGTGCACGTACATATATTTGATCATTTACCTTTGTTATGTGAATTCATATTAATTTATTGATTTAATTTGTATTTTAGTTTTCATTTTAGCAAGTTGTGGTGTTTTTGGCATTCTAAGTTTGATTATTAATATCCCACTGGTAGCAATTTATATGCTAGTTATTATGTTATGCTGTGGTTTAGGAACAACGGTCATGAATACAATTGTTGTTGATATTTATCCAACAAATTTAAGGTCTGTATATATTTATTTCTTATCTTAATTTAAGTATAATTTCCATATTTGCATTGCATGTACATGGAAACATTTTATAAATTTCAACTATTTATTTATTTATTAAACACGTGTTTTGACAATATTATAATTTTCATACAAAAATATACAGTCTGTCGAAGTTGAATTTTGCCTGATTTATAATATAATCTATATTGCATATAACTGGCTCATACAGTTTGAATTACAGTTTATTAAAATAATATTTTATTTATTGTCGGTGTGTGATATCTACATTGACAGACTGTATTTATAATATTGTATTTTTTTAATAAATAGTAACCAAATTAACTGTACATACTATTTATATTAAAATACAATTTAGAAAATAATAATGACCCCATTTAAATACAGCGAACGTCCAATAGTCGAACGCTCTTTATTAAGAAATTTCAATAATACGAATTAGAGATGAGCAATATGTTCGCGATTTAATCACTGGTTACTACAGTGACTGAAATTATGAAATAACAGTTACTAATAATGTCGTTCTTACTTTTTTTGTTGCATACTCAAATGTATTTGGTTTTATTTTGAGGCTGGAAATTACTAAAATTATCCATTTATTACGGTGCAAAGTACATGCAAACATGCACCGTATTCCCATATTCTTATGTTTTCTTTTGAAATACTGCGATCACTGCCACTTTTTTCAAGAACAGTGATTTAAAAATCACTTTCACTGGGAACGACGTTATTAAAAACTCGCTCATCTCTAATACGAATGACAAAAAATTTGCATTGATTACTTTATAGTACGAATTGTATGACATTTTTTTATTCGATAGTACGAATATTAGTTTTTGTTTTATTTATGTATAAGTGAAGTTTATGGAGTTGTGAAACAGCTCTGAGCGATCAGGTTGTCTTCGAGAGTTTTGCGTCTCGCTTATACACATTGGTTAATGTTGAAGCGTCGCATAGCGGTATTTGTTTGCAGTTGTCCAGGGTTTCACGTATCTACTACATGCACTCGTTTTAATTTGGAATACTACTTTTCTAATTAAAACAGAAAAAATGCGTTCTTCAATAATACAAATTCGGTAATACGAATGGGACTGATAATATATAATTCTTCAGATTCAGATTTCTTTTAATAGCAAGTGAGACCAAAAGATCTTAAGAAGGGAAACGAATTGTTTGAGAAGAATAACCGATGTATCGCCCAAATGCTTCAGACGCTTTATGTTTATGCAGTTTGTCTATCTTCTTCCAAAATCTTCATTATTTCACTTTTTAATTCTTTATTTACAAGATTGTAATATCTCCTTGCAGATTTTAGATCCAAAGAAAACAAAAAATTATCTTATTACTTTGGTACCAATATATAGCTTCCTTGTGGTACTAACATGATCAATTTGAATCATTTATAAGAGGAAACATTGCTCTTTCTTATAAAAATTCAAATCCTATTGTTACTAATGACTTGTTCTCCTTGATGCAATTACCTTAGGTTTGTTATAATACAAATAAATCAACCTGATTTTACAAGATCTGATTTCATTCTGCACCCGTCAACAATGAATCTTCCAAATCCAATTTCAGTGATTTTTCTTTGATGTTGCTGTAATGAGAAACACATTCAAGATATAGACTCTCTCCTCTCGTTTTAGACAAATAAATAAACCTGATCTCACAAGATAAGGTTTCATTCTACAACTCTCTGATTTCATGAAGAATATACGAGATATGGGGTTTATACTCTCGCTTTTAAGAATGCTCCTTTTTGATCTTAAAGCTTTTGCAGATCAATATGCTTTGCCTTTCTCAAACCTAGTGATCTTTATTTTCATCGGTGTTCACACAACTGTACTCTTGATAATCTGACGATAAAATTTTTAATTTTTTCGCCCAAATTTGTTATTTTTTAAAATGCTAAGATCTTAGCACTATATATTATTTTAAATATACATTTAGTTTAGCTAGTTTATAATTGTATATCTTTTTTTTTAGAGCAATGGCTGTTTGTATATCTTTAATGTTGGGACGTATTGGTAGTGTAACCGGAAGTAATGTAATGGGTGCTTTAATTGAAACACATTGTGAAGCTGCATTATATAGTTCAGCTATTGCATTAATATTGGCCGGTTGTTTGGGATTTTTAATGCCAAAAACTCAGGGTGATAAAAAACCCACCAGTGATAGTGAAAATAATACAACAATGCATTAAAATAAAAAAATAAAATAATCTGAATTATTGTTTTTTTATTTATTTAAATTAATGCTGAAGTTGTCCAGAATCGGTGATAACTACCGTTTTGCTAGTTTTACCCGCTTGACTACCCATAGCCTCTATTTTCTTTACAATATCCATGCCTTCAACAACTTTACCAAAAACAACATGTCGATTATCTAACCAGGAAGTTTTTACAGTTGTGATAAAAAATTGTGAACCATTTGTGTTGGGTCCAGCATTGGCCATAGACAATGATCCTGGTTCCGTGTGTTTTAAAATGAAATTCTCATCGTCAAATTTATTGCCATAAATCGATTTACCGCCAGTGCCATTATGAGCAGTAAAATCGCCACCTTGACACATAAAATTGGGTATAACACGATGAAAAGTGGATCCCTTTTAACCAAAACCCTTTTCACCAGTGCAAAGAGCTCTAAAAATTTTCAGCAGTTTTAGGCACTACATCAGCGCGTAACTGAAAATATAATGCATAATATAAATAAAAATAATAGTTATGGGCATAACGAATTTACATCCATTCTTTATTTCAGAAATCAGATATTATAATTCAGAATGACTAACATAACTAACTACATATCTTAGAATAATACTATTATTTGTTAACAACTTTAATCATTGAATCTATTTTAATTCACCACAATCTTCAATAACAATATTTTTCATGGGTCTTCCCTCTGGACAGCCATATGATTCAATTTTCTTTACAACATCCATGCCTTGTATAACTTGACCAAAAACCACATGTTGTCCATCTAACCAAGGTGTTTTAACAGTACAAATGAAAAATTGTGAACCATTAGTGTTGGGACCTGCATTAGCCATTGATAGAATACCGGGTCCAGTATGCTTTAGTTTAAAATTTTCATCTTTAAATGTAGTGCCATAAATAGATTTTCCACCGGTACCATCATTCTTTGTAAAATCACCACCTTGACACATAAAATTCGGTATAACACGGTGGAAAGTGCATCCCTTAAAGCCATAACCTTTTTTACCAGTACATAGAACACGAAAATTTTCAGCTGTTTTGGGAACTACATCCTTACGTAACTGGAAAAGAGAAAATATTGATACAAACGGGATATAACGAACGATTTCCTATCTGAAAATTCTAATCGTTTTTAAGTCATACAAATTATGGAAATAAATTATTAGTTGTATATGCTGAGACATGATTTTTAATTTAAATAAAATAAATCTTATTTTTATTTAAGCACGATTTTTATGTATAACATGCTGAAATTACACTTTTCATGGAAAAATAAACAAAAAATTAAACATCAGCGATAAACGAAATGGCAATAAAATTTTAATATAACTTTTCAGAAGAAAACCTCTTCAGAGTGTAGTGAAACATTGCATATAATTAAAAACTATAGAAATGATGCGGTCTATATAATAAACTAAACGAATGATTTATAATGGAGCAGTAAGGGAAACTCAATCAGAAGCGTATAAGAAGATGAACATGCATAACTGATAACTGCTTTATCACAGCTGAAGTCTATTTTCGAAATTCAGTGTTTGTCACTGAATGACAAAATTTAAATATCCTCTTTAGCACTTATATTGGTAGAGGTATTAAATGCTTCAAAGATTTAGATACAGTACTGTACGAAACCAAAGAAACTTTTTCCCAATAAATATTCATTGTCTTTTATATTTTCTTTAAATTAATTAATTAACAACAAGTACTAAATTCTATTTCCTTTGAAATTAAAATACAATTAAATCAATACGATCCAAAAATAGCTGTTCGAAACCTAAGCAACCTTGAACATTTCCATTTCATTTGAATTCAGCGCACTTTTTGTACATAAATTTATAAGATTCGTTGGAATATGTATAGGCATCACTTCAGAGTAAAATTTTAGGTACTTCCTAAAAGCTCCAGATTAGCTGTTGGCTAAAGCGTCCTACCTCAATCCTCTCTATGGGACTCAAATCTAATGACTACGGTGACAAGCCCGAATCTTGGATTCCATTAATTTATTACCATTTTGACAAACTTTGATGAATGCTTCGGACTATCACCATGCAGAAACATCCAGTGAAGTGGTATTTCTCACTTAAGATAGCGCATCATATAGAGTCCCTGAAATAAAACGGTCCATTTTGTTTCAATTTCTATAAATGAACCGATTATGCTGTTCGAAAAACCAAAACAATTCCCCAGTATCTTGTCTATGGTAGACCTCGGATGTTGTTGTAACTCAGCTGCATTTGTTTGTTATTTCTTAGGAATTAGTACTGATGACGCCAGTTTAACAATCTTTGGTCGAATGTAGCTTAAATAACACATTTCATCTGAATCGACTTTGTTAAATTTGATATCTAAACTATAATAATTATAATTATATATTCAATGATTTGCAGAATAAATGAAACACATATAAGTTTTTGGACAGGAAAAAAGTAGAATGTTTTATTTTTGTAAAATAATTAATTAATTAATCATTTTTTTCAGGGAATAATATTGAGAGAACAATAAATTTATATTTATACTTTAAGTTTATTTCTTCTTTTGTTTATTTAAATTGATAATTTTTAAAATTATAATTTTAAAACTATGTTTTTTTTGTTTGTGAAAGATACAAGAAGAAATTGAGAAAGAAAAAAGTGAACAAATTTTATTTAATCATCTTCATTTTCCTTGTTTTTATTTTTGTTCAAGTATTAGTTTAAATGCTTTTTTTCATCTTTCATTTGTTGTTTGCTGTTGCGATTACACTTAAAATTACAATTATTAAAATAGTTTTGCTGTTGATTCGATGACGGTAGCGTTTCGCTTACAGAGCACCACAATCAGCAATAACAATCTTCTTGTTTGTCTTGCCGGATTGAGTTCCATAACCTTCAATTTGTTTAACAACATCCATGCCTTCAACTACTTGGCCGAAAACAACGTGTTTGCTGTCCAACCAAGCGGTCTTAACGGTACAGATAAAGAATTGAGAACCGTTGGTGTTGGGTCCAGCATTGGCCATGGACAAAATACCAGGACCAGTGTGCTTCAAGGTGAAGTTCTCATCAGCGAACTTGGCGCCATAGATGGATTTACCGCCAGTGCCATTGTGATTTGTGAAATCACCACCTTGACACATGAAATTGGGAATGACACGATGGAAAGAGGAGCCCTTGTAACCGAAACCTTTTTCACCGGTGCAAAGAGCACGGAAATTCTCAGCGGTCTTTGGAACAACATCACTACGGAGCTGCAGAAAGAAAATATACAAGTGACGTGTACAATTTATTATTTACATTCAATGTTTTTTGCATTTTAATAGGCATTATTTATTTTGTTTATTATTTAAATAACGACTGATTTCTTTCTTGATATGCCTTTCTTTTGGAATATTGCACCCATACTAAAAAACCCCGGTGTTAGTTTAATATATATTCTTAGTTTTGCTTTTTTTAACCTTAACCTTTGATAACATTTAAAATAAAAAGAGACAAACTAAAATATAAGGTTTAGTAAATAATATCATCTATAACATATATTATCAATATTAATGTTCATAAATAATTATAATTAATTATTAATGTAATTTAATTTTTTTAATAAAAAATAAATATGAAATTATATTGAACAACACATTTTTAACATTATACTTTTGTATAAAGAGAAGTCAAAATAAACAACTATTGCAATTGACCACAATCGCTAATGACAATACGTTTGCTTGTCTTTCCCGATTGACTACCCATTTGTTCCATTTTTTTCACAACGTCCAGACCATCGATAACTTTTCCAAACACAACATGACGATCATCCAACCATGTCGTTTTCACTGTACATATGAAAAATTGCGATCCATTTGAATTAGGTCCTGCATTGGCCATTGAGAGTGTACCAAGTCCGGTATGTTTTAAAATAAAATTTTCATCATCAAACTTTTGGCCATAAATTGATTTACCCCCAGTGCCATTGTGGGCAGTAAAATCACCACCCTGACACATAAATTCCGGTATTATGCGGTGAAAACAAGAACCTTTATAACCGAAACCTTTCTCACCGGTACACAGAGCTCGAAAATTCTCTGAAGTCTTTGGCACAACATCTGGACGTAACTATAATATAGTAATTATAATATTTAAACAAAAGTGTAATGTTAAATTGTGTTGCCATTCAATTATTATACGTATATAATATACATAAGAGATTATTTCAATATATATAAACATTTTTAAGTTAAATTAAAGAGAAAATAAAAATTATCAAGTTCAAAGGAAATTGTTTATATGGTGGCAATAAAACAAAGGCAATAGTGTTTTTTCAGTTTATAAAGCCCTTTGTTATCTAACACTTATTTAAATCAAGATCAAATAAGTTATATACACAGTTATGGCCAAAAAAGGTCAAACTTTTGTTCTACTATTTTTTATATAATTCTTAGGTAAAATTCGGATTAATTTTAAATATTTCTTTGTATGATTGTAGCAAACATTCTATAAAATCATTTAAAAAAAAGTATATTGCCTTATTCGCACAAGGTTCTTATTCACATTGGACAACACCTATAACGGTGCATTGACTTATTCGCAC
The DNA here is from genome assembly GCA_004302925.2 of Cochliomyia hominivorax. Lineage (NCBI taxonomy): Eukaryota > Metazoa > Arthropoda > Insecta > Diptera > Calliphoridae > Cochliomyia > Cochliomyia hominivorax. The sequence goes on along the minus strand of PYHX02000495.1, from coordinate 75,006,949 downwards.
AAGGTTCTTACTCACATTGGGCAAACAAAAAAAATTTCAAGTACGTTAACTTTTAATTCAAAAAATTCTCTATTGGTGATATCCACCCGGGTAATACTCCGATTCAATTGAATCTATATCATATATACTCCCTAAATCAATAAATCACCCACATAAGTATGTCATGATTTGTGTATAAGGATCAAATTAAGTGAAAAATCACTCAAAAATCCAAATTTCAGATCATTATGTTATTATTTGTATGTTAACATCAGAGTGATTGTCGAATGTTATTCTCTAAATTGTTCTAGAATAAGGTTGTTAATTTTATTTCTTTCCACTAACCTTGTTCCATTATACGTGGTTTTATTTTAATTAAGTTTTTAATTAACTTAATGACTAAAGAGGATTTCGATCTAAAGAAGTTTTTTGACGAAATTGTGCTTCAGTTTTCCTATTTTTAATCAATGCTCTTTCAATCTATATATAAATGTTATTTTTTCATTAATTAAAATATTATTTAATAGTTCCAACTAATTTTGATACCAAACATGTCCGTGGACTACCGATTTTTAACCCTTTTTAAGGATAAATAAAAATGATTAGTTATATAAAATAAAATAAAAAATAAATAAATAAATAAATAAATAAAATTTTATTGTAATTAATTTTATCTAATAATTTTGAAATATTAAATGAATGATGCACAATTTTTTCCAATGTGAATAACAACCTTTCAAACATTAGGCATTTTACCGTTATTGGTGTTGTTGTAATGAAATTTTAATATGGGATATGATCGTAGCCTTATATAATAAAATATTTCACTTTAAATACAAATTTTACCGAGAAATCATAGAAAATGGATGGTAATAAGTTTGACCCTGTTTTTTTGGTCATAACATTATTTGATCATACGCATAGTGTGATGATGTACTTGAAAACATGGCCAAACCTAAACTTTTAGTAATCAAATGCTGAATTACTTTTGTTAGCTAATTGTTTTTATGAAAGCGTTGACATTAATTAAGTCGAACGACGAATTCCACTGAACTTTGTTGTAATCTGTCCCTAATTTTGCCTAGCCCCTTACAAATTCCCCTCGAAATTGCACTTATATTTTCATAAAAATGATTTTTTCTGCAATAATTGTGATAAAATTTACTACTTGTAAATGTACTCATAAATCCCACTATTAAATTTGGTGAAAACCCCAACTAATACTGCTGCCCGAGTCGTTATATAAAGTCCGCTTGCAAAATTAATATAAACGTTCACAATTAAACTAAAAAATCTTTGTCAGGATTAAATTCTATATGAATGGTTTTCCTAACAACCTTAATAGGTCTTACCAATTTTTTTAGGATCGACTAATAATTCTGCGATACGGAACGATCCAAATTATACACGAGAAAAATTTGACCACTCAGCGACAGTTGTATCTATCGAAATTTTTCCCAGGAAAGAAATACTTGATATAAAGGAAGATTTTGATGGTTTTAAATAGGAATGGACATAGAATATAAAAACATTATGAGGTCTCAGATGATTCTTGGCACTACACACGAAATGACAAGGCGGTATAATAATCAAAAAGTATCATTTGAAAATAATTAATTGAAAAATTAAAGAAAAATATTCAAAAGTTTTTAAAATAAGGCGGAAATATGCGAAAATTTTGCATACTTTTTTCTTTAAATTCATTTATGCCTTTTTTGACCAGGTTTTTAGATAGTTAATCACACTGTGATACGTATGTATGTTACATTAAAGAAACCAGTTTTATTTGAAACTATGTTCTTAAAATACACAAAAATATCTAAAATTGGCAACAATCATAGACTTGAACATGAATCATGGATTAATTATATTTATAATACAAATAAATATGACATCAGTACAATAAAATATAAAAACTATAAAAATTACGTGATGTGAGCGAAATAAAAGATTTATAAGTTATTAAAACACAAAAGAATGAATGCCCGTCGTTTAATATAAATTTCCATATTACTTCAAAATTTAAATTATTAACATTCTATTCGAAATGAATATTGTGGTGGCATGGATGGACTGATTTTTTTTAATTTTCGTATTTTTTTTCTTTCAATCCTTATTTTACACTATTTAAGGACACACGTGTTGTCCGATGACATCAATAATAAAGTAGAATAGAAAAAAGGCAGACAACTGAATTATTTACCCACCTTTCAATTAAATATATTCAATAGTAATTAATCGATTATCTCATGCCCACAGTACCAGAAGAAAAGACAAATATGAGGTGCTTATTAATAATTGGTACAAACATACAATACATATGCTAAGTATATATTTATGTAAAATCGATAATTAAGCTAACTTCCTCTTTAAATGCTAGGATGATGTAAATATAAATTAATTCCATCATTTTTTTCTATTCTATCAATTAATTATAAATATTCTACAATATTCATATAAAAACATTTAATAATACCTCTAATATTCACATGTTAAATATCCACACATACATAAATATACACAATATTATTTATTTACAAATATTTAAACAAACATCATACATACATAAAATTAAAGATGTGTGTAATGCAAACGAAAGTAAAAATGAAATATTTATATGTTTTTCAATACAAATTCTACAAATGTAAACTAAAAATGCAGCAAAATTACTTTCGAAAATGTGTAATTTTTTTGTGATACATTATTTATTCAATGTCATGTCATTTTTTTAATTCTTTTTCTCTTTTCAGTTGTTCTCGTTTTTTACAGTGGACAATCAAATTTTCATATGTGTATGTATAGAAATAAAGAGAACGAACTTAGGATATATAGAGAATCGTTTTCGATTTATATTAATAATTATAGTAAAAATAAGCAAATAGTTATTCCTTAAAAAAAATTGATATAGTTTTTAGTTTAATGTCCATAAAAAGGGTGGACTTAATGAATGTTAAATTATATTTTGTGTACTTTTTATTGTAAGGACATTTAAAAACTTTTAAAATTTAAATTTTATGACATTGTCGCATGGTAGTTACAAATGTTACAAATATTTAATTATCAACTCATTTGTAGTGATGGAAAGAAAAAGTTCTAACAATTTAACCTTGGTAATTTATAAATGAAATCGTGAACGATAATTACAATGTAATTGTAGAATATTTTACACAAAATATGAGATAATTTTTAATAGAAAAATGTTTAATTATTAACTATTTAAAGCAAACACTTATGACTAAAATATGTAAAATATACATTAAGCTACTACTATTTCATATTTATCGCTGTTTTTAATAATTGCACGCTATAAGTAATGTTGCGCCAATTTAGCCATTTTCAGTCTCGTTTAGCTATTTTTTACACTTATCAATTTTTTAAGTCATTTTCATAGATTTTCATTTATCTTTTATATATTTAAACTTAAAATTTCTATAGAAAATCGCACTCTAAAAGGAACTTCCGTATTAAATTTTGGCTAAATACGTATACAAATTCTCTGTAACTGGCGTTAAATCAATCTCTAAAGGACTTTATTTTTTGAAATAAATTAAGAATAATTTATTTTCTTATAGGAGCAATTAACAATATCAAAAAACCAGATGATTACCAATTGAAAATTCAGTTTCAATGATTTTGTAGTACAATAAAAAATGTTTTTCAATAAAATAAAAGTTAAGTTTAAATAGTTTAATTAATAACCTCTTTTCAACAAATGTTGTAATGTAAATGAACTTTTTAGCCATTTTTTTATTTTTAGCCAATATTTTATAAGGATAAAGCCACTAAAGCTCCTCAAGAATTGGCAACGCTGGCAATAAGGCAATCTTCGATAGTGGATTTTGTATATTGTACTAACAAAACACTTAATATTTATGATAGGTCATGACCAGTGTGACAATTGGTGCGATTTTAGTCGCAGACTTTTTTGTTTACATTTTCAAATAGCAACTTTTTATAAAATTAATAATACTCGAAACGATTTACGACTTTTTTGGAAAAAATGCACTGAAAATTATTATTTCTTTTTGTGGAAAGCATTTGTGATTATTTCATCTTTTCCATCTTCGTCTCCCTCTAAACCAAACGTTTTAGCTGGTTCATACTTTTTCAACAACTCAATTTATATTTTATATGTTATAAAAGAAATATTTTTGGAAAGAACGGAAAATATTTTAATGGTATATATCCATGTTATAGAACTACAATATGTTAATTGTTAGTAGCACATTAATATCATGTTGTATAGTCCAAATATAAATTTGGACCCAATCAATAAAAATGCCAAGTTTTCCCCTACCGTAGCATCTTAAAATTAGACAAACATTTCGTTAATAGGAATTTTAGGTGCGCGATCTTAATTTATCTACCTCGTCTCGAAAACTAAAGATAGCGTGCCAAAACAGGCACTGAAATAGACACTAGTACTTCAGAAGTTGCAGTTATTTACATTTCTTTCTAAAGCAACTAGAAGTATTCTGGCAAATTTCATTGAATGTTTGAATGTGTGCATTCCAACTGATGATCAGATGTAAAGATATGTAAAGTATTACTTATTTATAGGACAGAATTAACTTCGAGTGTGGTTGGAAATTAATTCTCTACGGCCAAAAAAATATTTTGTGATCGATTCCATTCTGCGAAAATAGATTCTTAGTGGTTGATCAAACAAAATATATTTCTTTTATAAACCGACCGACCGAACACCTGTAATATGTGATTAAACTATAGTATTAAAATGTGGCAGAAAGTGATAAATCTAATTAGTACCTCTAATCGAAAATTGCAGATTTATTTATTTCCTGAACAAATTTTATTCATATCACAGCGAAATCCATAATTTCTTTATTACACGAAACTTTCAGTAGTGAAATCAACAGCAATACTCTTCATCACCTGGTCAAAATAAGTATAATATAAAAATAGTGACACACAAATTGTGCAGAAGGAAAAGGTCCCCAAAGCATTAGCCGGCAGCTATGGACAAAGAAACCTTACTAGCTCAATATAAAACTATTTATCGGTCAGTAATGAATAATGCTGCTCCAGTAATACACAGAGAAACAAATATACAAAGTTGTCAAAAAGCAGCATATAGAACCATAATATGTTCTCATTTACTGTCTACATGAGGAAACGAAAATTCTTCCAGTTAGGGAACATACTGAAATTCTTAATAAGCAGTTCCTTTAAGGATGTTTTCGAAGAAATCATCCTAACTCCACAATTGGAGTTACGACCGAGTCATGTAAAAAGTTATATTCGAACAGAGCAGACGTAGATATGAGCAAGATTCTAAATCAGAATTGTCGTCGACGTCACAAATGGGCGTATGAATATCGTGCATTGAGGCCGCGCATTGTAGACAATGAACAGAATCTGCTTATAAGAGTACAACTAACAACGGTCCCAAACCTATGTTCTGCATATGGCCAGGCATCAAAGGATACACAACATTTATTATTCAGCCCTCTTTCAATTGAGGTTGCTCGATTTTTTGGACTGAAGTTGAACCTAAACATGAACCAAAATTAAATAATGTAAATATATAAATTAATCCTTTGATAAGTCGACTGTTCATTCGCACAGGACAAACTTAACTTTTCAGAAAAAAAGTTCCTAAATATTGTTAACATTACAGTGTAAATGCAATCGTGCCAAAAACCAATAGATAATCGAACTTAATATGGATTCGATTTACAAGAATTTCGTTCAGTTATGGACAAGTCTCACATTCCTACAGACTTTATCGAAAAACTTCAAGAGTTTTATTGCTTACCAATTAAACTAACAATTTATTAAAGTACTTAAAACTTTTTGGTGCATTCTCTCTACCCATCGAATTTTAGATAATTATATTTATATTGCCAAATAAATTCTAAAATAAGAAATAAATCAATACAATTTAGTAAACAGTATACAGACACAATACCTTATGCAGGGCAGGACGAATTTAATATTAAAAAAGGGAAAAATGTGTAAAACTCATGCGCTTAAACTCAAGGTCACAACTGGTCATTTGCATTTAGGAAAAGAAATTCAATGTCTGTTTTTAGAAATTACTATAGTGTAAGAGAATTTGTTTAAAGAAAACAAAACACGTTTTTTTTTCTAATTCAACAAAAGAAATTTGTGGACAAAACTATGAGCAAAACGTGTATCCAGATAAAAATGAATAAAAAAAGAACAAAATGGAAAATTCCAAAATGAATTTATACTAGCAGCGCAGCAACCGAGATACTGAGAGAGTAAAGGGGAATGAACAAAAACAGAATAAAATGAAGTAAAACTGAGGCGCTTTGTTTCATAAGAACGAAAAGAAATAAAAAACACGCGGGAAGGGGGTAAAAAGCAAGCTAAAAAAAAGCGAAGCGATTAGCAATAAAACTTATTAAAATAATCAACACTATCGCACATACACACGCACGACTACAATTTTATAAAAATACACACACACAAATGACATCAACTGGCAAGCCGGCCGGTAACTAGAAAAGAAAACGAAGTGTGCAATGGGAAGAAAATTAGATTTGAATTGATAAAATTTTGCTGCTTAAAAAACATTTTAGATGATTCAATTACTTTTCAGCAAACATTTTTATATTTGACGTTAAGACAGAGCTGCCACTATGCGATTTTTTTTATCGGAATTCGCACACATCAGTAACTAGCCCGGTAATACACACCAACACATGCGCCCACTGGTTAATCATTCCACAAACATACGTACACATACAACAAAGCGTCGTAACATACATCGTTAACGTTTCGTTAGACAGCTTACAAATTTTGCAAGTGGTCCGTCTTGTCTGTCTTTACTCCCAATTCTGCAGAATATTCTCTGTCTTAACCTCACTTTAATTTCAAGGAAATTAAGAATACAAAATAAGCAAAAAAAATAAAAAATAATCCCAACGATACACAATTAAAATTCCATATCGCGATTGCAAAATAAAATAATTATTTACACTAACACACACTACTAACGATTTCCACCACCACACTTTAAAATTACTCCTCAAAAAATATGAGAATGCAATAAATTAGGTTATAACTGAATCTAACAATATTCTATTTTTCATTTGCTAATATACAATATGATTATTATGAATATTATTTAAAGTTCCCTTACCTCCATGACAATACGGCCCAAAGGTTGACCGTCAGCGGTCATATCGAAAAAGACACGAGGTAAACCCATTTTTCCTTTGCTAGCAAAATTGCGTACACTGAGAAATCCAAATTGCAACTGATTCGTTTTAATTCCAGTTGTCAATGGCGAAGCTTGAATATTTGTTGTTCTGGCGAAAATGGCGTTAGGCTGCGACGCGCCAACTGTCATTTGACGACAGCATCGTGCCAGTGTTGCCCCTAAGAAAGACATGTTGACCTGTATTTACCACACGATTACAATAAAAATTAACAGTTTATTTGATTAAAAAAACAGAACTCTTTTAATTCGTGTCTTCTCCACAATTCACGTGCTTCAAGTGACACAAGAATAGCGGTATCACTTTTTGGACAAAAAATTGCGTAATTCTTTTTGTGCTGCCAGACCATTTCCATTGCATAAATATTCCATAAATCAATAAGGATAATTTCCAAAAATAGTAAAATATATATTTATTATTTAAAAATGTGTACTTCCCATGTTTTAACAGCATACAACAGTAAACGAGGGCAATTTAGATTAAAAGCGCAAGTTAAGATAACGGCTACTAATCTGTAGTTAAGGTCTACATAATAAATAGGTTACATATTCAATGAGAAAAGAAAACAAGTTAAGAGCATCATTTAACATATATTTCATTTAATTGAAATGTTGAATTTACGTTTACCTTTCGGCGGGATGTCACAATATACATAAACAAATAAATCTGCCAATATAAATCGTCAATGATTCCAAAATTATTGAAATTATCTGGCAATACTAAAAATATGTGCAAAACTCAACATACATAATATTGACAATTATGCGATTTTTTCACCACTTCTGAGAATTTTAATGCGATTTTTAAAGGAATTTCAAATTCAACATAAATTATAATTCCACCACTATGGGTTGCCGAAATTAATTTTATATGAATACGGGACATTTAGATATTTTTAATTGGTTTTAAATTGTTTAATAAAAGTAAATAATCTGAAAAGTAACGGAAAATGGTTAACATTCAAATGTTAATTATAAGTTTGTTTGATAAAATTCCATAAAAATAGATAAAATAGAGTTTGATCCACTGTTAAGAGAGCTTTCAGGCAGTATAATATAAATATTGCAATATCTGAGTATTATGAAGTATAGTATGTATATCCAGAGGTAGAAGAGTCATATTTAAAATGATACAAATAATAAAGTTTAGAAATTTTAAGTTTTTTCGTATTTTTTCGAAAATTTGATAGTCATTTTGCGACACATTTTTGAGCTCTTCATTTCGATTTGTATTAAAGAAAAAATAAATATTTTCATTTCTAACTGGTATAATAATAACTCAGAAAACCGGTTTTCGAATTATTCGAAAAAAATCTTTAAAATATACTGGTTTCGAATACGATTTTAAGTAAGAATGTGGTTAACCGGGTTTTGTTTGATTATTACAAATTTAAAGAAAAACATTATTATTTAATAGAAATTTTTAGTTTAACCAATAAAACTCATATCGTGTAAGCACCTTTGTAGGAAATGCAGTAAACATAATAGTTCCATATCAGTTTCATCAAATTATCCCTACACTGTAAAATGCCCTAAATAACAAAATAATGTGTTGGTTTTATTTAAATCCATTATTTTTGCGTTAAAAAACTTTTTCTGTAATTTCTGAATATGTCTTAATTATAGATCTATATCTCTTTTCCTGAAAAATGAATATTGCTGAATAAAAAAACTTCCAGAAAACTTTTACTCAGTATGGCGGAATATTAAAAACCGGTTGACCGACTGAGAAAAAACGTCATGTCGAATAATTCGAAAATAGAAGTAATTCGAAACCGGTCGGTTTTTGAAATCCAAAAACCGATTTTCGGTTCCGGTTTTTAAATATATACTAATTCTAACTTATGAACTGAACACTTTTTTGTAACCTACATATTATTTTTTGTACAGGTTTGTCCTCTCTAACCTTTTTATTTTTAGATTTCAATACTGCTTTTTAATTTGAACGAAACAATTTTCCTAAATGACGTATTTACAGAGAGGTTCTGCTTTGGCAATGTAGTTTGAAACTAAAGGAAAAATGAAAGTCATAAAGCAGAGCTGCAAAGGTGAGTAAACACCTATCGCGTCATCGTCGTTATCTTTTAAAGACTCTGTTTGCTTGCCTTCGAGAGTTTTGCGTTTCACTCTTGCACATTAGTAAATCTGAGGCGTCGCTTAGCGATATTGATTACTATTATAAGGGCTTATATATATTGATCACGTGCTTTTGATTTTAAATATATACGTCGTTAACTGGTGAAGACCATAAAACACTTAAGTTTTTAATTACAATTCGGTAGCCCCTCCTTCCTATATGAATATATAGGTCGCGATTTGGAGTTGCTATAATCTTTTGTTGGACAATACTCAATAACTCATCGATTGTGTTGTTGTCTGCGGATTTCTCGTATTTGGGATATGTTTGTGTGATAGCCAGGCAATATGAGTGCTTGAAGCGCCGTCATTTGAAACTAAATCCCCCAAAAAAAGAAGGAGAATAAATGCCAAGAAATCTTGAAATAAAATTATTATAGATACGCAATTTAGCACATACAATACCAAGGTATTGTGACCTGTAATTAGATTGATAGCTGTCCTTAGTTGATTCCTCTTCATTCCAAAGAGAGAAAAACAATGCTTAAAATTTCATTCATTCCATTGATGTTTTGCTTATAAATAACCATCTGATTAAGGCCCTTCATAGTGATATATGGATGGGGACTTGTATGGGAAATATAAGAAGCTATGGACCGATCCTCGCATAATTTGCACATCCTTTTAGAATACCATAAATCTTATTTTTGTAATCTCTTTAAAATTTTTAAAATCGCTTCCTATTTAGAACTTCAATGAGCTAAAAACCTTATTTCGGGAGGACATTTGTATGAGTGTTACCTAAAATATTGGACATGAACAATTTCAATTGGATTCGTTCTTGGGGTAAAGTAATAATATGTACCAAATTCCTTCAAAGTGTCTCAAAAATTGCGACCTGTAGAGAGTTCAAAACTATTACATGGGCAGCTATTCAAAAAGACAGACGGACGGATATCGAATTAGAAAGTGATGCTGAGTCGAACAGTATACTAAAAGGTGTGTGTAACACCAGTTTTTCTATATCTTTTAAATATCAGCACAAACGCTGATATTTAAGACCCTATAAAAAACAAAAACGAATCTGTATATTAAATCTTAAGATGACATCTCGATTGGAATATATTTTATTGATTTAGAAGTGAGATCGAAAAATTCTTAACATACATAAGTTAATAAAACAAAAATACTAAACTTAAATTGTATTTATAATTTATAATTATTATAATTTTTGATTTAAATTATTGTAAATAACCAAATTCTTTTAAACGATTTACGGCAATTTTTGGTCTTTTATCATGCCGATTTTCTATAAAATTGATTTATACTTATATAAAAGCTTTCTCAGCTCCAACTCGATTTGCGGGAAAGGGAGCTATGGCAAAATATGGACCGATATTTATTATTCAAAAATATGTCTATTATTAACATATATTTCAAACAGTTAGAAAAATTATTGTGCCGAATTTCATTAGAACTGGTCTATGGTTCCGGAAAGGGGCTCTATATGCGAGTAATAATGGATCCGACGCAATATAGTTACCTTTTAAATCAAAATAAATATATAAAGTAAATTTCAGAAAATTTTCTTCAAAGATTGCAATCTTTATGACGTACTGATTTTGGGTTGTTCCAAAGTTTTCAATATATTAAAATGTAACTTTTTCCGATGTTGATTATTTTCCGAACAATGATGAAGTGTATTAAGCTATATATTAGGGATAAATAGTTACTTTTGTTTAAATATTAAAAAAGTTTAATAACGGCATATAACTTTTTTCCTACTGGTCCGATATAGAAAACTTGTTAGGACAGCAACAAACAATGCAGCCAAATTTCATTAAATAACATAATGGATTCAGATTTTGATAAGCTTCTGGAAGAGGCCATTGAGAGCTAAGTCAAATAAAAATGGTATCAGCATTATCCTATTTTTTAGATTTATTCTTACATATAAATTTTAGAAAATTCATATCGAATTTGAGACCTATATAACACTTTGATTTGGGATTATATCAAAATTTTATATAGTCTTGTTATGGCATACAGCTGTATATTCTGTGTAAAGCTATTTACTTTTCGTTTCGATAAAGCTGATTTAATATGAAAAATACTCAGGAAAATAAAAATCGGTCCATATTCCAATGAATTCTTAAAATTATTCCGTATGAGACTCTTTCCAATAGACTTACAGCTATAGCTCAATCAACTCAAAATTTTATCATAAGACAAAATAACAAATAATCATTTCTATTATACTTGAAAAAAAAACATAAAACAGTCCAAACAATTTTCATAACATTTAGTGTAAAATAGTAGTTGTTGTTGCCTCTGTAATTTATAATAAACAACGTTTACAAGAAACGTGTTTTTACAATTTAAATAATGGGTTGGTCTACACGCTGTATTTCAGAAAAACAAGAACTCATTACAAAGCATGGTTATACCGAAATAAGAAATTTTATTATATAATTAAATGAAATAATAATAAGAACCATAACCTGCAAATTAAAAGTAGGGAGTCGTGGACGAAAAACTGTGGGACACCTTTAAAAGTTCGTATATTACGTCAAATGAAGGCGTCATTTATCTCAGCAGATGGGATTAAAAAATCATTAAATCTGTTAATAAAAACTAAAACTTTAACTTACCTGATTTATAAGGAGGCCCATTAGCGAGGAATATAAGAAAAAATTACAACAGAAACTTTCAAACACAACGGTTCTAGTGTTATAATATGGTGTAGCACCCATTTACCGTATTAAAACTAATACGAATGTGTCAGAATATATGAAAATATTAGACGAAGTAACACTACCGTATGCAACTGAAGGCTAACTGACAACATACTAGCAAAATAGCTTAAAAGTGGTTTCAGAATAGTGGACTCACTGTAATGAAATGATGTCCCTAGTCTCCCGATGTAAATCCAATCGATAATTTGTTTACATATGTATAATAGAAGAGGTCGGTAATTAAACTAACAATAATAGCGATCTATGAACCACTATTGAGTAGGCATGGAACATTATTATCCTGGAAAGGTGGAAAGAATGTAATAAATTCAGTGGGAAGGCGAATTTCGACCGTTATTACTAACAAAGGAAATATTACAAAATGCTAAGTATAAATAGTAAGATTAATTCGATAAAATAATACTTAAAAACTAAACAACTATTATTTTTTGGTTTAATTGAAACCGGGTGGTGCTATTATTTTGAAGCCAGTTTTTGATAATTCTTCTGGAAAAAATAAATTTTTGATTTTATTAAACCGTAATATGGGAACAACTCTTAATTCAAATGGCTTTTATTGTTTATTGTTAAAGAAGACGTATGTATGTGGTGCTATTTTTTTGACCTTATCTGTATGTATATATTTATGGCGCATATCGGCATTACACAACGAATGGCATCGTTACTCCTGGTATGAGATTAATATAATAATTTTACCAACGCTTTTAACTATACCATTGGACTCAGAATCGCAATCTTTGTCGGTTATACGTTATCCACTAGTTCATCTGGCTAGCTATCCATTTACACCTTGTACAAGTTGACCAACTATACACAAGTCACTTATTTGTTGTCATAGCTCTCATATTCGCAATTCCTTGTATCACTTTAAGGTGCATATATTTCACATATTTGTTGGCATAATGGTATTATTTGGTGAAATTTTTAAAAATATACTGAGAAATAAAAACAATTATAATAATGAATGACAAATAATAAAATAAATTATTAGTAAATTTTAAAAACATATAAATGTGAGTGGAATCGATATAATATTATTTTTATAAAAATTTACCTAATAAATATGTTGAAAATAATATTGAAAAAATCACAAACCAAATATGACGGAAGATAAAAAATATTGACTCATAGAATCAGTCGTAAAGCAGCTCTGGGTGAGTAAATACCTATCGCGTCATCGTCTTTACCTTCTAAAAGCGGTCAGGCTTTACTTAGTTTGCTCGCCTACGAGATTTTTTGCATATTGCTTTCATGCATTGGTTAATGTTGAAGCGTCGCATAGCGGTATTCGTTTACCGTTGTCCGGGGTTTTACGCATTTAGCACATGCACTCGTTTTTAATTGGAATACTACTGGTGAAGAACATAAAAAACTTAATTTTTATCAAGGATTCGGTGTAACCGGAATCAGCGTGATATACCCTGGCTTTTTGGTTTAAAGTTCTTGCCAAAAAATTATAGAATCCAAAAAAATGCTCAAAGCATCGCAAATTCAACTACATTTCTTCTTCAGGCAAGACAACTCAATTGTCTAATTGTCTAATCAGGGTATAAAATTTATAAAAAAAAATATTTTTATAGTTTTAAACGCTTTTTTAATTTTAAAGATGTAATTTTGAACCTGCCATCTCTGTCTTCCACTCTTTTGGACATCTTTTTGTGCTCTTCAACTCTTTTTCAACAAGATCCCAATATCTCTCCACCAGCCTTACCTCCGGACAGTTTAGACGAGTTGCCTTTCTTGGTGCAAATACGACTTCTTTGCTCTTGTACCAGTCAAAGGCTTGTTTATTGTAGTAACAGGATGCTAAGTCAGACCAAAATATAAGTCACATTATAAATTGAAGCCTTTTTTGTAAAACTTCCATGATGTAAATTTCGGTATTTATAGAGCCTATTGTAACAAATAACAAAATCTTTTGCAGCTACTGCATATTGTTTGTATACCAAGAACTTTTGGGAAATTGTGACAGTTTTTAGCTCATAAACTTTTGTTCAACATTCCCTCGAGCATCAGGAACATGAAAAACATATGTTTAGGTACCCCCATACAAAGCATATATTGATTATTGAATATATCCGAGAATTTTCAATTTTTTTCAATATCTTGTTCAAGGAACTGTTTGACTTGACAAATGATAGGATCAGGGGGAGAGGTAACCCTCATACAAAAATTATATTAATCATCGAATATCTAAAGAACCCCTTCAATGGGAAATTTAAAATTTGGTCCCAATAACTTTTTCAATGTCGGGCGGATAGATTCAAAGGGAAAGGTAGCCCCAATACAAAGCAATAAGGACTAGCAGGATCAAAATGAAATGTACTTCCATACAAAGCAATTATTAATTATCGAATATCTAAAAAACTGTAAAAGCGTAAGTTTTCAAATTGGTTCCAATTAATTTCCTAATGCTATTTTTTATTGGCCAAAATGTAGAACGGATAGAACCGTTCCAGATCCCCCCATACAATGCAAGTAATGACTATCAAATATCTAAAGGGCTATAACTGCGAGAGTTCCCAAATTTGATCCTAATCACTTTTAAAAAGAACTATTTTAGTGAACAAAGTATTGCACCGATAGGGCCAATGGGAGAAATACCCCTCATATAAAGGAAATAATGATTATCAAATATCTAAACAACTATAAAAGTAAAAGTTCGTAAATTTGGTTTCAAACAATTTTACTGGGCAAAATGTAGGTTAGCATCCATGCAAATATTAAATAAAATTTTAGAACGGGCCAGGGACATTTGGCAAAATGCCTATTGCACAAAATTTAATACACGTTGTGATTTGTGAAATTTCATTTGAGATCTTGGACTGAGGAGAATGTAAAAGCTAGTATTTAATAATTTTAGTACTCACTTTTTTCTAATCACTCAGTGATCAGAAAAATTAATGAAAAAATAAAATAATCTTGGGTTAAAAGAAATAATAATAAACGTGTGTTACATTTTTTTGATCTCTTTCTTGTATTTCATTAGTTTTTAATAATAAATTTCAACGATATAAATCACATTTGCTCGTCACTGTAGTTTAACCGCAAAATATATATATTTAAATAGTATGGTTTTGCGAATGTTTATTTTAAAATACTAAACAAATTTGACTCATTATAAATTCATAAAATGATAAACAACATTAAAATGTATTTTAATGTTTTTTTTTTATTAAAACTTGTTATTTGATATTAAATAAAAAATCCATATTTATTTAACATTAATAAATTGTTTGTTTTATTTTGAAATTAATTTCTTTAAAATTATACAATTTGTGTAGTATTGCAGTACCGAGTACTTTAATACTCAAATACTTTACAACTCTAGAAGAAAAGTCGGAAAATTCAATAAGCATAAGTGTACAAATTGCAACAAATAAATTTATTCTTAAAATTGCAATAAACGAAGTGCATTTTCTTTAATAAAGAATTATTTACATAAATATATATTTAAGAAATAAATAAAGGTAAACAGAAGTTTTTAAAAATATATAATTTTATTGTTTATTGGTTGAATATCACGAAATAAATTTAACCTTCAAAGATGACAGAAATCAAAATAAATAAAAAAGGAAGAAGTGTAGAAAAAGGATAACAAAAAGTAAAAAAAAAATATAATACGTGTCGTGTCATCTAATGCTGTTGTTGACAATAGAATCAATACAAAGTGGTTTTATTTTTAAATCTATTTACTTAAATATATTCTATTTTTAAATGTATTTTATTTATTTATTTTTATTTTGTTTTTTTTTTTTTTTTTGCAATAAAATTTAAAAATATATTGTATTTTGTTTTCAGTTTTGTAAAAAAAATATATCAAAAGCAGCAGCCAATAAAAAATCTCACTCATACGTTTTAGGAAAAAAGTTGAAAAAAATAACAGTAAATAATGCCATCTTGTGGTGGTCCTGTTTATCAACCCACAACGGTCTCCTATGAGCCTCGTTCTGGTGGTGGAAATGGCACTGGAGGTGGCCTAGGATTTCTAGGACCAGCCTCTTCTATTGGAGTCGATTCTCCATTACGTATTTTTCGTAAACCAAAACCTCAATTAGCTTTGCTTTTATTTGCATTAATCTCCCTAGCAGCTGGAATTGCAATGTTGGCTAGTGGTGCAGCCGATTGGATAGATCAGGAATATGTAATACAACAGGAACAAAAGCAACCTACTGATCAAACAACTGATGGTGAAGTAACTGAAACTCATACTGAAGTTGTTAATCCCTGTGTTAATATTCCCTTGGGCATATTGTTGGCTGGAGTATTTATGACCTGTTTAGGGATAGTTGGAATGGGTGAGTTTCTAACACAATTTATAAATGGCTTAATTGACTTATTGTAATTAAATATATTTGTTTTGTGTTTATTAGGACTTTATGTTAAAGTTGCAGACTGGCGCCGCAACTGTGTATGTCCCTGTCCGTGTCCATTCTTCGATAAAAAACAATCACTAGCTCGTCAATTGCAATGTCAAAATGTGGATGGTGGTTGTGGCCAAGGTATTATGGCTTTAAATCCTTCCACAGATCCTTTAGTATCGCACACACAATACGCTCCTGTTTCGGAGTTGCCCTCGTTGCGTGTCGATGAAGAGGAACGACGCAATTTAATGCCTGATAATAAAGATTGGTAAGTTTGATTTGTTTGGTTCTTTTTTAATAAAAAATATAATTAAGTATATAAATTGAAGTGTTTCAAATTCGTGTCAAAAAAAAAATCAATTTTTAAAGGATGTTATGCAAATAAAAAATAAAACAATGATCCTGTTTTTATTATGGACGTGAGTGGAAGTGAACAGTATACTGTCATTTATGTAATTTATGTATAATTTGTGTTAACTTGCATAATTTAATACAATGACTAGAAATTCCTATTTGGTATCTATTCAATTTCCAAAAACCATCTTACCAAAAACAATTGGATAAATATGAATATTTTTCATTTTTTGGATTGGTGGAATATCCTAAATTTACTAAAAAATAAAAAACAGATATGGATATGGCTCACTTGGATCCTTAAGGTACCTTTTGTTGTACCTTCGATGTAACTACATTTTGAATAGAAAAATCTATACATATTTTTTTGAATTTACTTCGTGATATTTGTAAGAATTTCCAGATTGTAACTCCATTGTGACTTGGTTTACGTTTTAATAGGCGTCAATTTATTGAAACTTAAAGACTCCATATGAAGTTAAAAGCATCTGGCTATTAGATCATTTGTTTTATCTTAGTCTAGACAAGTAACTCTAACATTGATCTAATATGGAGAGGATCATAACATTTCTCATTCTGGTAAATGTTCTCATTTATGGTAAATCAGAAATGAGATCATGTATATGGATTACAAATACCAATGGTTTAGCGAGAATTTGAGAAAATACGAAGAAGTGATATCGAATGCACATTAGAGTGATATCGCAAAATTCTTAACACAAGTTTTTCATTAAAACTTTTAATCCAAGTATTTTTAATTTTTTTTTTTTTTTTGGTCAATTTACTATTGTAAATCATGTCAGTTATTATGTTTAATAGCAAACAAATGGATGTTTTCTTAATCTGATTAAAATGAGTGATCACAAAACGTGCGTGATAAAACTATTAAATGTTTCCAACAAAATTCAACTTGGGCCTACAAAAAGTAGGCCAAGTATTCAGTAGTACTTGTTCGGTAGCACTTCGGTATATCGGTTCAGGTAGAAAGAATGGTACATATGATGATTCTAAAGCCAAGAAATTATTTTCAGCAACGCTGCTTAAACTTTCCAAAAGTTCTTGTTATGACAAGCAATATGCAGTTGCGGCAAAAGAATCAACAATTTGTAACTCTACAAAAACCGAAATTTACGTCATTGATTAGACTTCATAATGTGTCCACTTATTTTTGGTATAAATTGGTTTCTTGCCACTATGGTAAACAAGCCCTTTAGTGGTGTAACAATAGATGCAAATCTACTCTAAACTGCCCGGAGTTGAGGCCAGTAGAGACATATTTAGTTATATTCAAAAGAGAATTGAAGAACAAAAAAGTATCCAAAGCTGTAAATTTTAAAAGGAGATAACCTACCTGTTCGAGCATAGAGACAGGATTTTCGAAGAAATTCATCAGTAATGATTGAAACTATAATTTTATTTATCTGCAAATTGTAATAATAAATTCAATTAAATAAAAAATGATTAGCGTTTTCATTTTTATTAACGTATTAATTAATTATTAAATTAATGAATTAATAAATTAATTTACTAATTTATTTATGAAATATTTCTTAATTCTGAGTACTTCTCTTTTTTATAGCCTCAGCAGTGCTGAAGAATCTGATCGCATGCTTGAACCAGACCCCAGAATTGTATTACGTCCCATGGGTCGTGTTGAAGATGCTTAAGAAAAAAGAAGAAGAAAAAAAAACGTATTTAATTCAAATAGCAGCGAATGAAAATTATAAAAAATCTCAATAATCAAACACCAACTCGTAATATAACATCAGATCATATATCAATTAATATATATTTATCTCTTTTAATTATTTACATTACATTCTCATGTAAATTTAATTAGTTTTATATATTTTTTATTCAAATTTTAATTTTTATGGAACGTTGTCTCAAATAAGCACTTATTCGAATTTATATGCCTACAAAAGTTATAATTTATTAATTAATTTTCTTATGAACAAAAAAGAAAAACTAAAAATTCATATAAAATATGAAGAAAAAAAACAACAACAACAAAACAATACACGTTTAAAAGTTTACAATAATTGATTAATTTAAATTTAATATAATTCTGATTTTAAATGAATGATTCATTAAATAGTACAACTAGTAAAAAGGCTTTTACTATGTTAAGTATTGTCATTAGTATTAATTTGATTTATTGGCATAAACTAGTTTACAACATTTTTATAGTTCTCGGCGCTAATAATTTTATTGCCATGAAAAATAATCAATATTTAATGTGTTTTTTTATTTTTCTATAAATTTTATTTAGTATTTTACTCATAAGGATGAGGTTAAAAAAAGAAACGATTGAATTGTACAAAGAAATAACAAATAAGAATATTTAAAAAGGACATTCAAAATTTTTGTTTCGCAAGGCTTTTTTGTACTTAAATTTTTATATTTAATATTTTTAAATATTTATTTAAACTTATTAGTATTTAATTTTGTTTAAGAAACGAATTTGAATTATTGACATTTTTCTAAGACTTAATATTTGTTTTTTATATCATTTTTTATATTGATTTACTAATTTAATTTTATACTTCAAATTTTAGCTGTATAATACCAATGGCCCTTAAGATTAATAATTCGTATAGACATATAATACACATAAGTCATTTACAATAATATACATATACATATATATTTTTTTTGCTAATAAGCTTAATATCTTCATAAATAATTTAATATAACATATTGGAATACTTTGGTATTTCATTATATTAATTTTCTCATTTAATATTATTTTTAATATAATAAAACAAAAACAAAAGAACACGTACCAATTTAAAAGCAGTTTGTTAATAAAGCACGTCCATTGCAAGCAAAAAATAAAATAAAACAAAATAATAATAATTAAAAAAATTACATAAATTTGTTTAATTTTAAGCGAAAAACAGATTTATTGTAACAACTAAAGTCTTTCTGAATATCCAACAAAGTGATCGAAAAAATTTTAACTATGCAAACTTTAGAAGGTGTTATAATAAATATATGGACGGTCAGTGAGAAATGATGAGTAACATCATTTATCTGTTATCGTAAAGAGTGAGATCGAGTTAGATCCAAGTATTATTTTAATTTTTTTAAGTTACAAATGAATATTTTGTTAAGCTGATTAAAATGATTGATCAGAAAAAAGTTATTCAAGCATATAAAGATCGGTCATCGAACTGTTTTCAATGTTATTAAGCAATACCGGGAGAATATGTCTGTTGATAGAAAACCAAAAAAATAGAAAACATTTTCAATAGAACTCCTAACACAAACGGTGGGAAAGCAGCCCGGTTAGGCCAGTGCTCTGACTATTTAGTACAGGTTAAAATACATAAAAAAACTCAAAAAATCCTGACACGCTGCTAAAAATTTAGAGGTCAAAAACAGAGCACTGAAATTGAAGACAATTTTTCTAAAAAAATATTTTTGCTGCATAAAGCATGACGTAAGTTAAGGACATAAAAGCAGTCAAAATTTCCCAAAAGAATCTTAGTATGGCAGGCAATATGCAGTTGCGAAAAAAGAAGCCAATCATTTGTAACGACAGGATCTATAAAACTCCTTCTGCTCGGAGTTAAGGCCAGTAGAGACCAGTAGTCAGGGTAATATTGATACTGTTGCCTTCGTAAAAAGTTGGGCGAACCTCACGTATTAGGACACTGATTTTGTGTGCATTTTATCACTCTTCGACTTTCTTAAGGTCTCGAGAATTCTGTTGAGGGCACAGTTGCTGCAGTATTTGAGCTTAGTCGCTTTGAAATACAAGCAGCAAGAATGGGTCTTCCTTTAAATGGTTTTTGCAGGACTTATCAAAATTAAGGAATTGTAATTTCTGCCACTGCCTTTTTGGACCTAAAGTCGCGTTTCTTTGGCTGCAGTTCGTTGCAATTTATTTCTATTTTTTACCTTAGTGAGCCACATACTGTATCTTCAACCTGATGACCTAAACTTACTTAAGATCGTGAAATTCTGTAACTATGAAAGTACCGAAAATCTTTCAAATAAATCTTAATATAAATGATCTACAATGAGGATTACAACTGACTTAAGTCTTTTACAAAACCTTATACTCGTAAAAGAAAGGCAACGCTGCCTTTCGAATTGAACATACACATTTTGAAGAAAAAACATCAAAGTTCAATAAAAACTGCTACACAACATGTTACCACCTCTTTCCCAAAATTCATACAAAGTGATTGAAATGTTCACCATTGTAAGTTTAAAAATAAAATTCGTTTATTAAGATATGTATTTTCAAATTGAAATACATGTGTATCTTTATTAAGTTGTTAAATTAATCCGATAAATGTGTGTTCTTTACATAAAACAAATGTGTTTATATTTTTTAAAATTAATGGTTTTTAAATATAACAAATTAAACATCTACTTCTTGGCGTCCGATTTTTTTATAACTTTTCCTGCAGGCTTTGAGTCCGTTGTTTTTTTCGCAGCTGCTGCCGAGGGATTACTTTTTGTGGGCTTTTGGGGTGTAGGTTTGACTTTGTCATCTTTTGTAGTTTGCTGTTTTTCTTTATCATCTTTTACTTTCTCTTTTTCTTTGTCGTCTTTTGGTTTCTCTTTTGTCTTATCATCCTTGGGTTTCTCCTTTTCCTTGTCTTCTTTTTTACCTCCTTCTCCTTTTCTTTGTCTTCTTTTTTGACATCCTTTTCTTTATCTTCTTTTTTAACTTCCTTTTCTTTGTCATCTTTCTTTACTTCTTTTTCTTTGTCTTCCTTTTCTTTGTCTTCTTTTTTGATATCTTTTTCATCTTTAACCTTCTCTTTAACTTTTTCTTTGTCTTCTTTCTTTACATCTTTTTCTTTTTCTTCCTTTGAAGCTTCCTTCTCTGAATCTTTAGATTTATCTTTTTCCTTCTCCTTCTCATCTTTGTCTTTATCACGAGATCTATTCAAAGCAATAGTTAAGACTGTAGAAATGATTTTATTAAAATAATAATAATATTTTTTTACCCTTCTGTTTTGATATCCTTTTCTTTATCTTTTTCACGTGTAAAATATGGTGACACTCTTGTGTAAATATAAGACAATGTAGCATTTTGATCTCGGTATTTGCGCTAAATTAATAATTTATATTTAATAACATAAATTAGAGGAAAATATGAACAACTTACATTTAATGAATAATAATCTTGATTTGCATCTGTTAATTTACGCGACACACTTTTAAGTTCTGATTGCAAGTCCTTGATTTTAGTGCTTGACTTATTGTGATCCTTTTGTAAATCAGCGTGTTGTTTAAGTAAATCATTATATAGTTTTTCTAAATCCGAATAATTCTTTTCGGTGCGATTAATTTGATTAAGCAATTTGCCCACATGAACAACAGTGCCATTGAAATTAATTAAACCTTTTGTAAAATAAATGAAATTAAATTATTGTTACTCATTTCAAAATAAAAAATTAACTTACCATCTTTGTTATCATCACTTGAAATAGCAGATACACTTTGATTATTATTTCTACCAAATACAGACTCATATTGGTTATTACCGGCGGCAATCAATTTAAACTCCTCAGTTGGCAAATCATCGACGTCTTCAATTGCGGGTGGGCTTTCCAAAGATTCTTCCTTGTCAGTAAGTTTTCTACAAAAAAAAAAAAAAAAAATCGTGGAAGTAAAAATAACTCAACTTTCAAGCAAGGGTATATATCTATCTTCTATATATATTCATACCTATAATAAATTTGTTGACGACCCTCCAATTTGCTCAATACTTTTTTAATTTGAGAACGTGATAGATTTAAACCCAAAACCGTAAACAATTCTTCTAAATGTTTTTCAAAGATATAACCACAGTGGCTGGTATCAAAGTAGACAAATGATAGTAATAGTTGCGGTTTGACCACAACCATTTTCTTTTCGCTAACGGATAATTCACGTTCCTTGCCATTTGCTGTTGATGTGGATGTGCTTAATTTGCGTTTACGCGATTCAGATTTAATTGATTGCGTATCATCATTATGGTGTTCCTTACTAATGGACGATTTTTCTTCTTCCTTAGTTGTTTTAGTTTCTTTTTTAGTTGATTTCTCCTTGTCATCAACTTTCTCCTTTTTGGCATCTTTGTCGGCGGTTTCTTTTTTAGCATCTTCTATTACTTCGGATTTTTCCTTATTGGACTCACCGCTTTCAGTTTTTGTTTCGGTGATCTCGCTGCTGGTATTGTTAGTTGGAGCGGGTTCTTTGTAAAGATAAATTTCCTTATAGATATTGAAACCAAAATCACGCATTAACATATCATTAAATAATTCTGCAAACAATGAAACTTCAAAGAATCTCTCTTTAGTGTCATCAGGGTGATAATCTAATAAAATGGATAATGACATAATGGCACAATCAAATTTGCCACCTTTAGCTTGTCTATTGGGATGCACAACGATATGTGGATTGGAGGGTAAAGTATAACGACGTATAAGTTGAGCCTTTTCCTTTTCAGTCATTTCTTTTAGATTATTTTCCTACGAGAAAAAAAGAGTTTCATCAATAAAGCAGTTAAGCAAATAAAATTAATATATAAATATTACCTCGCAATTTTTGCTCGAATCGTATTCATCGAGTATAACAATATCACTCAATTCAAAATCTATAACATCAGCCCAATCTTCTTGATCATCCTTTTCACTTTTACCTTTGGTAACATTCTTTTTATCGGATGTTGTTTTACCCTCATTTGCCTTAGTGTTGCCTTCTTTCTTTTCGGTTTTCTTTTTAGTATCCTCAGTTGGCTTTTTATCCGTGGTTTCCTCAGTATCTACATCCATTTTCTCGTCTTTATTAACTTTAGTATTGGCAGAAGCTGGCTTTTGTGGCGTTGTTTGAGGCTTGGGTTTGCGTTTATTTTTAATTTCTTCAGCTTTTTCCGCATTTAAAGCTTTGGCTAAACGTGCCATTACAACATTACGTACACCTTTGGCAGGAGATTAAAATAAATACTAATCCATTGAAATATTACATCAATATTCTTGAAACTTACCTTTGTCAGGCAAATTACGTGCTAAAAGTTCGTCACGAATTTCTTGAACCTTCATAGATTTCAAATCCAGCAACGAGTAATGTGTAGGCTCTGGAGCTGGTTCATCCTGTAATATATATAGGATATTGCATTAATATTTTTCTCTTGGTTCACTCCCCCATTTTCAAACATGTACATTAAACTTAATAAACGTATTACAAATACACCATTTAAAAGGTGATGAAAAAAGGTATGTACGTATGTATATATATAAAATACTGCCATATTTAATTAAATACAAGAAAATTATAAAGATATGTTTCTATGCATACTACTGAAACTATCCGCAACGCACAGCTTAAGAAAGTCTGCTTTCTAAAAGCAAAGAAATTTGTGACTAAATAATATGATTTATGTTTTAAAAATCAATCGCGTAAACTATAACAAATATAATTTGTGTTCAGGCAGTATTAGTTTTTTTTTAATAATTAACACTCAAATAATTTTAAAATGTAAATTAACAAAATAAAATTATAGGTGAACTGAATGTGTATGTGTGTGGAGACAAAAGGGAAGATCGGCATCTTCATTTTGGTTAAAGAATTAGAGACGATGAGACAATAAAAGGTTTGATAAGATTTCCTAAGTCCATTCGCCAGCCAGCTGAGTGTAACTGAGAAGGACTGTGAAAAGATAAAACTGATTGTTTTTGACTAAATTATCACTTATTGTCTAGAAAATTAAAAATAACAAAAACTTAAGCTATTTTGATTTTTTTTGTGCCTGTTCGTTAATAATATCATCACCAACTTGGTCAGTTACATTTTCATCTGCAGCTTCGGCGGCATCAGTTTCATCGTTTTCGTGTCCCTCATTAACATCAGCATCTCCTTCGTTTTCGGAATCTGCAGCAGCAGCGCCACTGACATCGCCCGAAGCGGTAGAATCAACCATTATTTCATTATCATCTTCTTCATTTTCGCCATGCTGTTCTCCATCTGCTTCATCTTCGCCATCGTTATTTTCAGTTTCATCATTGTCAGTTGATTTTTCATTAACACTATCGTCTGCAGCATCGTCGGCCAACGTTGAATTGTCTGCCATTTCAATATCATTTGTTTTGTCATTTTCGTTGTCATCGCTAGCGTTTGCTGCAGCAGCAGCTACCAAAGCCGATCTACGAGCAATAACATCATCGGCAGCACTTTTATAGACTTCGGTCAGTGTTTGCCACTCTTCAATGCTAGGCATACACGAGTGCACGTCAGGCAAATAAATAACAACAGTTTCTACGCGAGGTGGTCCATCTTTTTCCATATTCTTGTACTCAGTTCGATGATAGTAGAGTTCCACAAAACGATACCTAATCGAGTAGAGCAGAATTGTGAAGAAGCAGGAAGAAAACAACGTTGCAACACATTCCAGTTGTCATCAAATGTTATTATTGTTATAATAAGAAGTATTATTTCCAGCCAAAACCAATAATTCAATTAAATCAAATTTAAATTGAGAAATCAGTATCAGCAAGTCAGCGAGTGAGCGATCGATGTATCAAGTGGGTTAGAGAGCAAGCATCCATCATCAGCCATCATCATCAGTCCGAATTAGCGGAGAGCACCAAACACCCACGTCAAATTAAGAAATGGTGATGAGTTTCGTATTCGTTTTGTATTTTTTTTAATATTTTTAATTTATTTTTCAGTTTCAGTACAACAAATTGGTCGCGTAAATAAACATGGAAAAGAAAGAAAAAAATCATAAGGAATGTGGCATAAAACTATGCATAATGCTGGTTAGAAAAAAATTAAAAACAACAACAATACAATTATTAATTGTTAATGTAGAGAAATCAAATTTAGAATTAGGAAATCAAATAAATTTCTTTCTATATATATTTTTTTCTCTTTTTTTCTATATATATATAGAATGTATATACAGAAGATAATATATTGGTATATATTCATAATTTTTTTCGTTTCTTTTTGCTATATAGTACTCATAATAGCATAATTTAGCTGGAAGTAGAAGTGGAGTTTCATTTCATAATTGATTAAAATAAACAAATGAGTATATAATATAATAACATATGTATTTAAAAAAACATACTAACTTAATTATTTATAGATTTAGCACTCTAAATGCTTTCAATTATAACTCAAGAGGAATTATTCATTAGTTCTATTTTGAATAGAATAATTCTTCATGAGTAATTTGTATATCTTTATAAAAAATATTTAATTCTTAATACATTCATACATACCATTGTGTACAATTGGATAAATCAATACCAGTAAGAGCTTTACATGTGCGTATGGCTGTACGTATTAGTACAGATGGATCCGTATCAGGATTTTCACCATCTAATGATGGTGACCATGGGCCACCAATAGCCATTGGACCAACACGACCTTTAACACCAACTAAAAAGTTAATTAAACGCGATGGATGTACAGGATGGTGATCAGGATCATCTTCATTCTCAAAGCACTTTTTGTAGATTTCAGCAATTGGTGGTAATGACATAAGCATTACTTTTGCGGAATACAAATAACTTGCATCAGCTGGTTCTAATAAATCTGGATTATGTGGTGTTGGTGATTCAACAACTTCATGCATTATATGAAATTGGCATGGACGTCTTAAAGAGAAGGGATTGTCGGGTGTAAAAGTATCCGACCATTTTACATTGGCATGGAAAAAGTCTGAAGGAATGTATAGAGATGTGTAACGTTGACGCAAATCTTGAACATCAGCAGTTTTACTACAATAAAATTAATTTAATAACAAAAATTTTTACATTCAAATTTATATTTTTATTAAAAAAAAATAAATAAACAAAATTAAAATCTGGTCTTATGAGATGCGTTCGTATAAAATCAGACGTTTTTAGAATATTTAAATGAGGAAATTATGGAACTAAATATAGGAAATTATGGAACTATAGGAAATTAAGAACTTTTGGAGAAAATTAGTATGAAAGCTACATGAAATATTGGTAAAAAATCATTTATACTAAATTTTAACAATTAGAGAAAGACGGACCGATAAAACGACACAAAAAATAATTCTGAGACGATCGGGTGGTAGCAACACTTTTCCTCAAACGCATAACTCACATTCCAATCAACTATAGAGGTGTATAGTAAATAACTTCGTAATTTGCTTATACCGCCAATTATGTTTTTGAATCTTGTACTATTTGGTTATGTACTATGATTTGTTTTTAGAACGATCATAAAAAAAAGAGAAAAAAAATCCAAAATTACCAATTTATTTTCATTTTTTAAATGTGCTAGAATGTTTTAATTTCTGCATGTTTTTATACCTTCCAGCACCACAAGTTGCGATAAAGGGTATATTAAGTATGTAATGCCATGTGAAATGCCCTATAAAATGTATATCTCCTTCTATCATATCAAAATTTGAGACAATTTACCCATGACCATTGGAAACATTCTGACGGTTATAATAACAATCCGAATCTGATTAAACGCATAATACTTTACTTTATTTGTCGAAGCTATTTAATATTTCAAATATTCAACAAATGAACTATTTCAAATTTTACATACAAATAATTATTTGTTTGTAAACTTCAGTATATTTTCTTATCTCTAAAAATAATCTTCAAAATTTGCATGTTAATAATCATTAATATAAAATATTCTGGGTGATAATTTGTACAATGCTGGTCAATTAAATATCACGCCGGTCATAAATATCATTAGGGTACGAATAAAGAAACCTTATTGGCTACTTATTAAACGATTGGCCTTTTAATTATAATTTATGATTCTATATGGCTGAATTGAATGACATTCACAGAGATGCCACAAAATCTACGGTTTTAAGTTTCCATATGAATGTTGTACTTCGAGATGAAGATTGTGATGAAGCAATCGAATCGAATGACTACTAGTCTCGTATTGACCATGCCGTACCTAACTTATATCCATCATGTTGTCAGGATAACATTTGTTAAACTCCCAAGCTGATCTTACCAAGCTTCACTTGAAAAAAGATCTATGGACCAATTTTGTAGAGGTGGCGCAATTACTAGCTTTGGAGATAATAATAAACTAACAGCTTTTACAATTTTGTAATAATATTTAGAGTAAATGAAATAATTTATATATCAGAATTGTTATAAATACAATGTGTACAATAGTCGTATAATAACGGAATCAGTTACCTATGGCTCTTTAAGTGGTTATTAACCCCGAAAAGGCATAAAATTTGTCTTATAGTACTGTCAGATAACGTTACCAAGAGCGTTCAACTATTTCGTAGCCACCAGGTTTATAATAGGAAAACAGCAAACAAAATTTTGTATGTCCACACAACAATAAAATATGAAGCCAAGTGGATTGATTCAATTAAGTCTATAAATAAGTGTATAAATTTATATAATGGATGCCTATTTGGTATATTAGAGATCAATGCTGTTCTTTTTAAGTTATTCGGTTGATTACTTCAGTAAATGTTACTAAACATGACTTGATTTGTCGCATATTTATTCTTTAATTGAATTAATTGATGAATTTAGTTGCACTGGTTGTAGTTACTTCGATTAATACTTACATAGTTAATAATGTTTTTGGAATTTGAACCAGATATCGTTTTATTGGCCGAGCACGACGTCCTTTGGGACCAGCACGATGTACTTCAACATCACGAGCTCGTTCTTTCTCGCGTTCTCTTTCACGTTCTCTATCCTCTCGTTCTCGATCTGCTAAATCGCGTTCCTTTCTAGGTTCAGCACGATCACGTTCTTTTTCATTGCGAGCCCCATGACCGCCACGACCTTCATTTACAGATGTACCAGCCCTGTTATTAGCGGCAGTTCGATCACGGCTGCGTCCATGATCCTCACGTCTACGTTTTCGTTCATGTTCATCCTAGAATACGTATTATGAAATTAATATTCATAGCAGAACTGTTAATACAATTGTAAGTTTTTACAAACCTCATCTCTGTCTCGAGAACGATGTAAACGTTCCCTTTCTCGATGATCACGATCATGTCTTCCCCTTATGGGTGAACGTTTTGGGGAATTATGACGCATTTGACCACGTTGATATTCATTGGGTGGTGCTACAGAACTATAATTTCCTTTATTTGAGCCCATTAAAGGTTGAGGTTGCTGCATTAGTTGCACGCGAGTAGCGTTCCATTTAAATTGACCATTATTCGAATAGGTGGCCTCAAAAATTACACGATCTCCCAATTTAGGTTCTGGTCCCTTGCAAACATTTCGATAGAAGAACACTTCATCATTGACGAGACCACAGTCGTTGCTAATCTTTGTTACTGTGCCTATGGAATTGTAATGAGATTGGCCACCACCACCTTGTTGGAAAGCAACTGGATTCAAGCCACTTCTAGGCTGTGGATAAGATACAGAATTTCCTCCACCTCCAGCACCGCCGCCCTGAAACATGTTGCCACTGCCACCACCTTGCATACCGCCATGACCAAACGCCGCCATGTTATTTTGCTGTGCATTTTGCATAAACATTTGAGTGCCCTGATGAAATCCACCAGATTGTGGATGACCTTGCATTACATTACGTTGCCAAGGAGCATTCGATTGTCCTCCGTACGACATTTTATTAGCAATTTTTTTCTCTAATAATTAAAAGTTAAAAGATTCTTCTTCTACAATTTTCTTTTTTCACTATAATTACTGCAAGAAAAAATGCCGACCAGAATTGATATCAGTGATGTTAATAATGAAATACTTAGAATGAGAGAATAAGCGATTTTAGAAGAAATTAAAATGTCGCTACTTGATTCATAATTATTTATTGAGCTTTTTATATGTATTAAATATTTAATAAATTCGTTTTGTATTTAGTTGTTTTAAAATATTTATTAGATTGATTTAAATTAATTCATAATTGCAAATCTTAATTTATATATAAAAATACATTGACAACACTAATATGGTACTTAGCGTGATATTGATACAGAGATGTTTAGACAGTTCAAGAACAGGGTGGTATATATATTATTTCCGGTTTTCTTAGTGATGTTTTCAATTTTGGAAACAGAAATGAAAGTATTTAAAATAAACAGAATATTAAAAAATGAAGAAAACCTTATTAAATAATTAGTGAATTTTTTTAATTTCTTTATAAATAAAAAACATTTTTTTAACTTATATGACTAAGCAGTTCTACATTTTTTTCTATCTCTACCTATCTATCTGTTTTTCATCAGTTAAATTCTTCGAATATATTGACATTAGTTAAAGTCATCGAATTTATTATCAATTAAAACTATCGAATTTAAAAATTTCGATTCGCGCACATCAAAATGGACAGTTAATTGCTTCAGTCCATACAAAACAGCCGAACCTTTGGTATTATTCCAGCTGATATTTTGGTTTATATATGTTTGCATATATAGTCAATGAGTAAGGGCGTTTTTATTCCAAAAGAACTATCAGCATATGTTCCTACTTTTTGAAACAAATTTGTTCAATGATAGAATCATCAGAATTCCAATTTGAACTCCTGGGAAACAGAACATTGAAATCATGACATTAACGTAATATTCGTAGTTTTAATGTTTATTAAGCCAATGGCGTTTTGGTATTGTTTTCTGGGAAGTACAAAATCCCGCAACTTAGGCTTCTTTGTTTTTGGGGAATATTCGAATTATATCTTGGGGTTCTCAATGACATTCTTTAAGAGCTAGTTTTTTTAGGACGTATTCTACGTCATAAAGTTTAAACTTTATATCGAGTTTGTCAAGAGTTGTCTTCATGCAAATCAGAAAACAATTATCGAATATTTATTGGACTATTGCCGCTTTTAAAATTTAATACCAATCTCTTGCTTCTACAGAACAATAACCGTGAAGGTTTTAAAATATGACGATTTTAGGCAGTGAGTCCGTATGAAAAATCCGTTATTTATAACTCTTAAAATTTGGCATGTTGTTTTGGACTTATACAGATTAAATAGGAGACTCTCTTCATATAAGAGAGTTTCATGAAAGCTTCCAACTTGTTTTCCATTTCATTGATAAATATCGATTTTTTCCAGTGTATCTTCAATAAATGACAATATGTCACATAAAAATTTAAATCATTTTCTATATTTTGTAAATATCAATCGATATAATTTCTACATGAATTTTAAATTTTCTAATGCAACGTGAAATATTGCCAAATGTACCAAGACATGGAACCCGTGTTGTCAGATCGAGTAAGTTAAACTATATAAAAACAATAAATATGAATTAATCAGAAATTGTTGTAATTTTTAGCGGACACAATATTTGGATGTTCTGAAAAAATGTTAGTGTTTCTATCTTATTTACTATTCCTGATAACATTTCCGTTAACAATATTTTTTTGTCTTAAAACTGCCACCGTTTTTCAGCGTGTCGTCATATTTCGTTTGGGACGTTTGAGGTTAGAATTTTGATTTATATAAATCGGGGAACTATTTTATCAAGATATTAATCAACCTTATCTTATAGAAAAGGTGGTGTTAGAGGTCCAGGATTAGTTTTTATTTTACCCTGTATAGATGAATTCGTTAAGGTTGATTTGCGTACCCAATCGTTTGATGTACATCCTCAGGAAATTTTGACTAGAGATTCAGTTACGATACAAGTTGATGCTGTTGTCTATTATAGTATACGAAATCCCCTTGATTCCGTTATACAGATATCAAATGTTCGTGACTCCACTAAGTTGTTGGCTCAAACAACTTTGCGTAATGTTATTGGTACCACCAATCTAATGGAATTATTGACAGCCAAGGGGACATTATCGAAAAAAATTGAAAATATTTTAGATGAAGCCACAGATCCTTGGGGTGTTAAAGTGGAACGGGTGGAAATGTATTATTTTTTTTATTAAATGTTAACATTTTTTTTAATTTTTGTTGTTATTTAGCAAGGATGTCCGTTTGCCAGTTTCTATGCAAAGAGCTATGGCTGCCGAAGCGGAAGCTATTCGTGAAGCTAAAGCTAAAATTGTCGCTGCTGAAGGTGAACTAAATGCTTCAAAAGCTTTAAAAGAAGCTTCTGATGTTATGTCCACAAATCCAATTACCTTACAGGTATCTAATAAATGTTTAATAATCTCTAAAAAGTATTAACTTAATTTTTAATATTATAATTTAGTTGCGTTATTTACAAACACTGGCCACCATTTCAAGTGAGAAGAATTCTACCATAGTTTTCCCGTTCCCAATTGATTTAATGTCGGTGGGTATGCCATTAACTGGAGCATCAACATCTACTGGGACATAAAATTTATATCTAATCAAAAATCAATAAAATGATTTAATGTTAATTTCGCTATTTATATTACCCTCCGTGACACAAAAATCCAGGCCATTTGACTTGATTAGGGGAAAAACAAATACATAAAACCGAAAGATTTCGTTGAAAGACATTCATTATGGAAGAATTTTAAAATTTATTAAAAGAAAATCATTACACCCAAGTGTCGAAAAAAGTACCAAAAATGGGTAACAATCAAGTTAAATGTTTAAATTCTGTCGTGTCGAATTTCTATACCCCCTACCTTTGTTTATATGGATTTTTTAAGCAGCGGATTTAATATTTAACGTTAAGTCACTGTTATAAATAGGCTTTCATAATATTATCACTTCTAGAAGAAGGAGAAAATGACAGCCATTACTTCAGCTTTATATGAGTAAACATAGATTCTCTAGAGAACTAAATATGCAAGAACAATACTTGTATAAATATAAAAGAGTAATTAATAATTCAGCTATTTTTGGACCGATTTCGAAAATTTAAAAAGTCCAAATTCAGAGAAAATAGCTATTTTTCTGCATCAAAACTTTGTCCATTACCATAGGAGGTTGAGAATATCGAAAAATGCTTTTTTGCCTATAACTCGGAAAATGGACCGATTACTGTGATGTTTTTAACTCAAAATTCTCCTAATTATTTCCGATCTGCTAGTATAATAGAATAGCTTAAATAGAACGCTCAAGAAGTCGAAACATTACATTGTTATTGTTTTTTCAATACTATATCCAACAACAACCACAAGGAAAATAAAGAATTGTTAATATCCCGGCTATTTATGAACCGATCTGTAAATTAAAAAAAAAAAAGAAACAAAATTCGAGGAATTAGTAATTTTTCTGCGTGGCAACTGACGCAGGGGCGTCAGAATAAGTTTTCGCCCATATTTCGGTATTTTTAACATTTTGGTTCTTCAAACATTTTTGTAATAAATATAAATATACTGATCAAATTGGATTAAATGTTTATAACAAATATAAAATTTATGATACTGAATATATGGGAATCAACAGAAGGGCATTTATGGTATTTTAATTCGTTTTTGAATTTGGAATTTCTAAAAGTACTATTTGAATCCGTCATAATAATTAACCTTTAAAACATAAGCATTATAGTCTTCCATGATCAAGATTATAGTGGTACAAAATTGGGTACCTCGGACATTACTTTTTTAACCGCAAGCCAAACTTTCGTTTCTTGATATCTTAATCCATTCATTTCTCTTATAGACCTCATTAAAATGTTCCCAGAAATCGGGATTTTATACCGTAAAATATAAAATATTTTAAACAAATTTTGCAAAGCAAGTTTTTTGATATTTTAAAACGATGCACAAAATTATATAAAGATCAGTCCATTATTTCTCATAGGTTCCATACAACTAAACTTCCTATTTGGCTCAAGTAACCCTCCAGAAAAATTTCAAAAAATGTTAAACTTTTCCAAATTTACTTTTTAAAATTTCGTTTCTTTCTAAAATGCGAATACAATTTTATAATACCTTATTATACCCTTCACCTGATTGGGGCAGAAGGGTATATATATGTTTGTCATTGCCTTTGTAATTTCTACTAATTTCGACTTAGACCCCAAAAGTATATGTATTCTCAAACATTTTTCGTTTGTTTTTCAATTTTCTTTTTAAGAATCTACAAGAGTTACGAGACCTAATTTTTTCACAAATAGATTTCAATTAATTAAGCGGATTTATGCGCTGAACACATGAAATGAATCGGACCATTTGTTCCTGATTTTTAGGAAAAAAACATATATTCCTATATTTTTAACCCCCCTATGAGACCTTTAGGCTTGGTTATGGTACTGAATGATTACAAATTTTTTCCTGAATTTAATCTTTTTCATTTTTTTTAAACTCGATTGGGCCACTAGTTTCTGAGATATGAGCGAAAAGTTATTCTGATGCTCTTGGCGCAGCTACGGAAATAGTTGTCAAACAGAAAAATTACAAATATTTTTTTCGAATTTTATTTTTTAAATTTACAGATCGGTTCATAAATACCCGAGGTATTAACAATTCTTTTGACTTGAAAACATCACAGTTATCGGTCCATTAGTTTCCGAGTAATAGGCAAAAACGCATTTTCCGATATTCTCAACCTCCTATGGTATATATGGACAGAATTTTGATGCAGAAAAATAGCTATTTTTCTGAATTTTGCCTTTTTAAATTTTCGAAATCGGTCAAAAATAGCCGAATTATTAATTACTCCTTTATATTTATACTAGTGTTGTTTAAGTGAAAACGAAAACTAATCGTGAATAAAATTTTGACTCATATAAAAGCTAGAGTAATGACTGTCATTTTCTCCTTCTGCTACAAGTAATGATATTATGAAAGCCTTTTTTTAACAGTGACAGGGACAAAATCCGTTATTAGAGTGAGAAAATAATCGTAGCTCAAGAGGTAAATAATTCCAGTAGTGTGCAATTCTTAAAATAAAAGAACGTTCATATAAAACACCATTAATTCTAGGGATAATTAGTTGAGAATTTCTAGTAAAGTTGAAAAAAATTTGGAACTGAGTTGAATAGGAATAACTTATTTAATAATAATAATAATAATAATAATAATAATAATAATAATAATAATAATAATAAAATATACAACAAAATCAAATTACGAAAAATAATGAAGTTAGGAAATGAACAGCCAATAAATCTTTCTAGATAACCAGATATATATCACATGTCGAGCAATCATTATTAACAATACGTTTTAATCTGTTAATAACAAAATCAGGTGAACCTGGAAAACAACTTCAATTCCATACAACATATGTGGCATTAATATGGCATGTTCCAAACGTACTCCAAAGCATTGCAACCTGTCAACAAAAGCAACATTTGTTCCATTAACCGAAATATTAAGTTCAGGCAAGAAACGAATTTAAGCTCCGAACATAATCGCCCTAGTCTTAGAAGGAGTTTCCACAGGAGATGAGCGATACCGTGATTTTTGAAGAACTTCCTTCCCAGTGAAAGTGATTTTAAAAGCACTGTTCTTTAAAACAGTGACAGTGATCACAGAATTTCAAGGGAAAACAATAATATTTTTAATAAAAAGATTAAAAAACATGGAAAACAAAAGGGTTCAATAAAAGATGACAGAGGACATTGTATTCTTTGACTTTAATTTCTTGAATTGGAGTCTCTATTAGAGTTCACATTGTGTACCGTAGGAAACCGATAATTTTCTTTCTAGATGAATCGCTGACAAAAATAAAAACAAATATATTTAAATATGCAACATAAGAAGAACGAACGACATTTTAAGTAACTGATATTTCAAAATTTCAGTCACTGTAGTTAACAGTGATTTACCAATCACAGCGATTTTCACAGTCGTAAAAATATCGCTCGTCTCTACTTACCATATAAGGAGAAAAATAATTAATGTGAAGAATAAATAAAATTGGACCAAAAATAGAGCCCTCTTGAACTCCAGATAAAAGCCTTAAATGTTATTAATATCAACAAACTGGAAAATGTCAGATAAATACGAAAAAAAAAACAAGTAAGAATGCTATATTCGGCTATGCCGAATCTTAAATACCCTCCACCACATATTCGTGTAAAGTTAATACGTGAGGTTCCATAGATACACATACACTCAGAAATGTATTTAACACAGAAATACTTAATTAGTCATAAAATTAGTTACAATTTAGGCTATAAAATTTTTCTACTGAACTGCCTTTTTTCTACCAAATTTATTGAGCTCTGTTAATTTTTGTGGATGTGAGCAGACAGAGAGATTGACGAAAATCGACTGAGATTTTGACTTGATGCAAGAATATATACATTATGGGGTCTGAAATAATTCTTTCTTAGCGTTACACACAGAATGACAAAGTTAATATTCCCTCTCTACCACTTGTACTGTGAAGCGTATAAAAACAAAAAATATACTTGTTAAAAGCTCAAAACTATTTTCCGGGAAGGGGTCTTATATGGGAGCTACAGCAAAATTTGGACCAAGATTGTTCATATTTATAATATACTTCGATTATAGTTAGAAATATCATTGTGCTAAATTTTGATGGAATTGATCTTTATTTAAATGTTTCATCAACTCAAACCCGTTTTTCTGGGAATTCTCGTTATAAGGGAGCTATAGGAAAATTTGGACCGATATAGGGCAAATTAATATAATATCTTCAAAACAGTTAGCAAAATAATTGTGTCGACTTTCAATAGAATTGGTCTTTATTTACTCAGGAAGGGGCGTTATATGAGAGCTATATCAAAATACGGACCCATGTTAATAAAATTCATAACACATATTTAAAATAGTTAAAAAATTAATTATGCCAAATTTCAATAGAAATGATTCAAATTTAAAAGTGTTATAAGCTGTAAATCATATTCCGGGAAGGGGCATTATATGGGAGCTATATGAAAATATGGAATCATGTTAATAAAATATATTAAAAATAATTTAAAATAGGTAGAAAATTAATTGTGACAAATTTCAATAGAATTTTTTCAAATCTAAAAGTGTTATAAGCTTTAAATCATATTCCGGGAAGGGGCATTATATGGGAGCTATATCAAAATATGGAACCATGTTAATAAAATTTATAACATATATTAAGAATGGGTAAAAATTAGTTGTGACAAATTTTAGTAAAATATCTTAAAAATTGCGGCCCATATGGCACAAAGAGTTTGGGGTGTATCAAAATTTTACATATTATAGCCTATAACTTTTTTCCGGTTAATCAGATTTTGATAATTTTTTGCACGATGATGAAGCAATAATATATATACATTGTTGGGTCTGAGATGATTCCTTCTTGGCGTTACATACAGAATGACAAACTTAATATACCTTCACCACTTGTGGTGTGTAAAAAAAAATTACACACAGTTCTGGAAAAATTAAATGTTAAATGTGTAATTTTCTTATAAGAATAGAATAATTAACAGAATTAAAAGCATTTTTTCAAATCTGGTGATATTAGATCAGAAACTGTATGACAAAACTAAACCATATCATTATGCACAAATTGAGTATTTGTTCCTTCATTATATATTCCACTGCTTTTGAAAAGGAAGGGAGTATGGAAATAGGTATAAAATCATCAAATCCATTTATATCTTTGACTTTAAGTATGGACACAAAACGTGCTGTTTTCCAATCTATAGGAAAAATAGATGACGTTAAAACAGTATTAACATGATGTCTTAATGGAAGTGAAATTTATAGAAAAAATGTTTTGAAGAAACAAATAGAAATTTTATTAATTTCTAAAGATTCAGATTTAACTTTGCAAATAGATTCATACAATTCATGTTCATTCATGCATTTAAAGGAAAATGATCCATTAAAATGATCAAATATGTTACTAAACTGATAATAAATTATATGTTTAAGATCTATATATAATATTGTACCGAATTTTTGCGATCCCCACAAATCTATCACAATCACCTATTACCAAGGAACGGTTTTTGACTCTTTTTTTAAATCTTCAAACTATCGAATCTTTCAAAGAGTTTAATTTAAAAAAATTATTTTTTATCGATCTTTGAGCAAGAGTTTAATACTAAAAAATATCAAAAATCAAAAAGGTGCAAAATTCAAAAAAAAAAGCGAAATCCAAAAAAGAGCAATATTCGAAAAAGAATTTTATAATGAATAATTCGCAATTTTCACATTGTAGCAGCGAAAAATGTTTTCTTATTAAGCTGAAAAAGAGATTTTTGTACTCAAATATTAAGATGTGCTTAGTTTTGTTGTATAAATTTTTGTGTGTTTTTGTTATTGCATTTTTTAGTATAAAATACAACCGTAAGTTTAATACGGCTTGTGTGTTTTTAGATCTTTTTGTTTACTCCCCGCTAAATGAGGAATAAAATATTTTTTTTTTTGGGTTTTGCACAGAGCATAATCGAAAACATAAAGATTAAAGTTTAAATCGACAAAAAGAGTTTTATTTTTTTAAACTCCTCAAAGAAGAGTAAAAAGAAAAAAATATACTCTGCCTGTTTCACTCTCATTTGCTTAATATATGCATATTTTTTTAATTGTATCGCATTGTGGTCAGTCGAAAAGATGAGTTAAAGTAATTAATTAAAAAAATAATAATTAAAAAACATTTCCACATAAACCACAATTTTTTATTTAAAAAATTTATATTTTCTTTTATATATAAAGTTTATTATATGTTTAATTCATTATCTTTTGCAGTTAATTGCATTATTTAGATAATTTTATAAATTTATTTAGATGTTAATATTTTTAGGATCACATGTGAAAAATGTAAACAATGCACAGTGGATCAGAATCGTTTTCTTTTTAAATAAATATGAAAATTTTAAAAAGCATAAAAGCATGTTTCTTATCTCTTATAGTTTTTAAGTTATTTGAAGTTGAATTTACAACTTTGATAATTTTACAAGAAACTGAGTCATTTATTTTAATATAGATATATTGTTCCGATCTGTTTAAACTTGAATAATTTAGTTTTTTGAACAAAATAAAAATGATTAAGTTCCATCCAAACTAAAAATTAAAAACTGTCGATTTGAAAATTCCAAAAATATTCTTTATTTGTCGACATTCATTTTCATCTAATATTTTTTCTTAAAAACATTTATGAAATTTATATTTCCCGAAGCGGCAATTTGTTTCTAAAAGCCCTACAGGGCTAAGTCCAGAATTTGATAAATTTTTTAACAAAATTTTGACTTTAACTAATATGTTCTAAAATCCTAAAGACTGAATATTAGAACAGAATGCAGTTTCAAAAACCATGTTATGTTTCTAATCATATGGTAATGGGTGATTCCAGACCTAAAATCTCATTTTTTAAATAATTCTAAACATTTTTGGTAATTAAAATCAACAAATCAAACATTGTTCTAAATTTTAATTTAGAATTACAAGATCCACATTTCCTGAAAATTACAGACATGTAACTTTATCAACTTGGATTTAAAGTGATTTTACTATGGATTTCAAATGATTTGAAAGGCGTTATGGTCGTTAAATATGTGAACTTATAACTACACGAAGTTGAATGGCGACAGCGCAAGAAATCAACATATTTTTTAATGGATCTTTAGTTTTGCGAGATTCCAGGGTTACAATTTTAAACTGTATTAGTAGATATCATCTCAACTACACTCCTATGCCTCCACACAATCCAGTTGTCGTTGGTAACTTTTTACTTTACTAAGCATTCGACTTCTCATTGCAACATGGACTTGTTCTATAAAGTTTGAGGAAACTGGAGAAGAGAAGTACCCCAGTATTGTACGTGTGAAATAAGCAAAATTTATAGTCTGGAAAGCCAGGAAGTCTGTACTTTGGGCTCAATTGCTGTAGTTTAGTTTTATAGATTTACTAGCAGACGCGGAAAACTTCGTTTTGCCAAAGAAAAAATTGCTTTGTATGGGCGATATCCATCCCCCTGGTCTTAGCAGTCCTATATTTTCGCCAGTAAAAGGTTAGTTGAGAAAGTTGTCGGGACCAAATTTGAGAACTCTCGCTGTTATAGTTCTTTTAATATTCGATAATCAATATTTGCTTTGTATGGGGGTACTTCTAAAGCCAATGTTACTTTCGGGAATTTTGAGATCATTCTGTGAAAATTTCATCAAATTTGGCCCAGCTATTTTAGAATCTATACGTTACATACATACATACATACATACATA
This sequence comes from Cochliomyia hominivorax, assembly GCA_004302925.2. Classification (NCBI taxonomy): domain Eukaryota; kingdom Metazoa; phylum Arthropoda; class Insecta; order Diptera; family Calliphoridae; genus Cochliomyia; species Cochliomyia hominivorax. The sequence goes on along the minus strand of PYHX02000495.1, from coordinate 74,967,253 downwards.
CATACATACATACATACATACATACATACATACATACATACACATACATACATACATTCTTCCTATTTTATATATAGATATTTGGTACAACTGTAACTCTTTTTTGAAAAAGAAGATGAAAATCAACTGAAAAGAACCAAAATATTCTATCAGACTCGAAATCATTCCACATTTTGCAATACCGGTTAAAAATTTTATGAGCGAAAAAATAGTGTAATGGTCGGTTAAGACCAACTTTACCATGAATCTACAGTTAAAATATGATCATTATGAGGGAGATTTATGTCATTTGAAGGGATTTTCGGAAGGAGATATCTGATACTTTTGTACCGATTTTCGAAAAAATTGACAATACTAACATTTTTTAAAGTTTGTGAACTTTAAAGTAAAAAAAGTGGTTCTGTATCAGAGATATTTGTGGATGATTTTGAAATTTGGCGTGCAGATTTGGTGTTGTGAAACATTTATATCAAATTTAAAATATTTTTCATAATTTTATAGTTTTAAGTCCCATTCTGGGAGGACATTTGTATAGGAATAAATCTAAATGTTAATGTTATATGTTACGGGCGAACCCAAGTAGTTATAACTTGAATCCTTTGTTTAAAGGCCTTATAAGTAGATAAGACATGAGGAGTATTCATTCTTATAAATTCATATTAATTTAGTTTTTGTAAAATTTTATCATATAAAATGTAAAATTACATTGTAGTGGTGTATATTATCAACATTCGGTGTTATTTTTTCTGATATAAATACAAGTGGCACAAGTGTACACACTATAACTATTTGCGAGGGGATTTGGACTTGGTACAGTTATTTATTTGTTTATTTATTCTCTGATAAACTATTTTTTTATTATGAATTAAATTAACTTTTCATAAATTAGTTTATTCTTTTGAGAGTTTAAAATGGGCAACTGGAAAGACAACGAGGAGATTAAAATATTTCGGGAATATTTACAAATCCCAAGTGTTCATCCTGATATAGATTATGGTAAGGAATAACCATTTTTTTAATTTAAATAATGATTTTTTAATTATTATTTCTCTCTCTCTCTCCTCTCTCTCTTAAAGACTCCTGCATTCGGTTCCTAATCAGACAAGCTGAATCTTTACAATTGCCCTATAAAATCTATTATGTTAGCGGGAATGCAAAGAAACCAATATTTATTACTTCTTGGTTTGGTACTAAACCAGAATTACCTTCCATATTGGTAAATTCTCATATGGATGTGGTACCTGTTTTCGCCGATAAATGGACACATCCTCCTTTTGCTGCCGAAATGGATGATAAGGGTAGAATATTTGCTAGAGGAGCTCAAGATTGTAAATGTATTGGTATGCAATATTTAGCAGCAATACGTTCCCTAAAGCGATCAAATCAACATATGAAACGTACTCTCCATGTAATGTTCGTACCGGATGAGGAAATTGGTGGTGAATATGGTATGCAAACATTTAGTAAAACTCAAGAGTTTCGTGAGCTAAATGTAGGATTCGCCTTGGATGAAGGTTCTCCAACAGATGATGATACATTTTATGCTTATTATGCGGAAAGATCAATTTGGCGTAAGTATTTATAGCTTTCGGCTTAAAATCACTTCGTAGGTCTATTAAACAATATTTGTCCGTCTGTTGAACTGTAACAGCCGTAAAAACAATGGTTATGGTTCATATTCTGATTTACTTGAGGGCCAAGAAATTGTGGCACCACTATAGGATCAATGCATGAATCTTCTGGACTAAGATAGTTAGGATTTTGTGGTAGTTAAACAAATGTCGTGTATTATTGGACATAGGTTGTCCACATATTGGACATATTGCTTTAGACGGTAACTTTAAACTGTAAATTTGTGGCGTCTCTGTTAATGTCGTTCTACGCTGTGGCCTTTTGACGGCATTTGCCTGTTACTTTCTTGGGGCTGCATTTTGGCAGTTTTGAATATTTCTCCATTGCACCAATTTTTACTAATTTCTACCGTCTAGTGCTTAGTGGAACTTATCCCAGCTTCACAGTTTTTGCATTTTTATAGTGGCATGAGCTCAAGAGATAAATAGGCTATCAAATGTAACCTTTAAGATCTTCTGATGGTTAATAATCTAAATTTGGTGTGAATTTCAGTGAGTTAAACATTTAGCAAACCAAATGAAATGAAATAAATTTTGTACCAGTCAAAATTAACATGTTGAATTTTAAAAAGATCGCCAAACATTTTTTAAGGTTATAAATCTCAAAAGAGATTGTTTGTCGTTTTGTATGCTTAAAACTTTTACAACCAGAAAACATCGCACAAAATTTAATAACTTCCTATAGTCCTCGTATACCCCATTTAAGAAAATTTCCTCCAATAAAACACACGTCTCTTGTATATATTTTAAATAAGTGTGTTTCTTACAAGCAGAAATCATAAAATAATTTCGGTCCATAATTTTTCATATCTTCGCTATGGTGTTGGTCGGTTTTAATCGTCAATTATACACTTTTTTATATATATTTTTTATAAATCTTATAAATTTTTTATAATTTTGTTTTATAGAAATTAATTTTAAATTTAATGGAAATTCTGGTCATGGATTATTTTTGTTAAAAAATACACCGGGAGAAAAACTTCAGAAGTTTTTAAACAAAGTATTTACATTTCGTTTAGCTGAGCTAAATCGCCTAGAATCAAATCCCAAATTTACAGTTGGAGATGTGACTACTATAAATCTGACCCTAATTAAAGGAGGGGTGCAATCAAATGTTATACCACCGCAATTAGAAGCGAGTTTTGATATGCGTATTGGCATTGATAAAGATCTTAAGGAATTCGAACAACTTTTGCTGAAATGGTGCTCTGAAGCTGGTGGTGATATTGAATGGGAATGGATATTTAGATGCGATACAGCAACAGCCACCAAAGTTGATCAATCGAATATATATTGGTGTGCTTTGCAAAGAGCTTTCAATGAAATGTAAGTAAAATTATATAATTTTTTATAAGTTTTTATTTTAACTAAAATATTTATTTATAGGAATCTTAATGTTGAAACTCATGTTTTTACGGGTGGCTCAGATAGTCAATTTTTGCGCGATATTGGTATACCTGCTATCAGTTTCTCTCCCATGTCTAACACACCGTCATTGATGCATGATCATGATGAACATTTAAAGGCAGAGATTTATCTGCGTGGAATAGAAATTTATAAACAAATGTTTAAAGAATTATTAAATTTATAAAATTTTTATTATTAAAGAAAAAACTTTAAATTTCATTATAAACTTCTTCCAATTTCGTTTGAAGTTTTTTATTAACTTTGGTAGTTGTAGTTGTAGTTGTTGGATAACAACAATTGGGATCATTACAACAATCATCTGGAAAATAATATAAAATAAGAAATATTATAATTTAAATATCATAAATATTAAGCAGAATTTAATTTCGAGTTATAAACGCATTTTTAATGAAATGACATATATTTGCACTTGAAAAATACACATACACGTGCCACAAAAAGTAACAAGAGTTCATTAGTGTTCAACATATTTTTTACTAAATAACTTAGAATATCGAAAAAATTTCGAACATATAAGTGTTATGTCGAGGACCTCTGTCAATCCATTTTACACTGACTTGACCACCTATCATCCAATGTAGTTATTATAAGCCCCATACAAATGTCTCCTCGGTATGGGATTTTACTCCATAAAATTCCTAAATATACAATTATGATAAATATGAGCAAAAACTGCTGTTCGAAATTATACGAGGTGCGGTACACAATTTTTTCTAACTTCCATATAACCCTCCAGAAAAAATCCTATTTAAACGCATAAATTTCACATAGTCGGGCTTGACGGACTATAACGTTTTTTAGTTGTTAATTTTTCGATTGTTATTTTGTTACACCGAATACTCGTCATTTATAGCATTTTATAGCAACCAGGGCTTCAAATTCTTGAAAAAAACTTGCGATTCTTTCCCATTATCCCTCTTAAAAGCATATGGCTGCCACAAAGCATCTCCACCTCATACGATTCCCATCATCTCATGTAAGATAGCGTTGTCCAGGTGCTTCTTGTACTTTGGAATTTTCATCAAGCACCATAGTGGTTTCACTTTCCGAGTGATCCATCTCCATGTTCTACGTTTAACTTTCATTATTATAGGTTTCTCATTGGTATTGTTTCAGAGATCTATGTTGTTGATGTTATAAGACTAAAATATTATGCATATAATTCTGGGACACTTGTTAATGAAAACGTCAGTCTTTCCGCGATACTAAACATTTTTTACTTCCATACAAAAGAGATGTTGATTTTACACATGCGTTTCATATTATGAATTTTGTTTGTCTGTATATGGAGCATCTCCATATTGATTGCGTCCAAATACCGCTCTCGCTTTATTGAGTGTGCTGTTTATATCTGTATTATTAGCCTACTCAGATAGCAAAGTAATCTTCATAATTGACTCTTTGGTCTTGCAACATTAGGTAAGCTTCGTCTACGCAGCTTCTGTTTGATACTGCTACCTCAAAGTATTTTTGATTAAATGAAGTTTGAAATATATTATTTGAGAAATCAGGTAGTAAGTGTCGTTAGCTAATATTGGAAACCGATTTCTCAACTATTCATCGGCAAATTTTGAAACCTATTCGTCAACCAGAATTAAAAGTCAATTCTGGCTGTTGAAGGACTGAATCTTTGCAATCCTGCTATTCGTTATTACATTACAGAGATATTTGGATTAAACAGATATTTTAATGGGTTCAGTCTGAATATTGATATGGATGCATATTACATAATTATTCTAGATTACTAGGAGTTGGCTGCATTATTATTATTTTTATTTTTGAAGTCTGTTGCTAAAACTTACCACTTTTACCAAAAAATGTTCCACGTAAATTCATCATAAGATTCTTCATTATATGCACAGGAAATGGAAAAATAACGGTGTGATTATTTTCAGCCGATATTGAATTTAAGGTTTGCAAATAGCGAAGCTGAAATTTAATTCATATTTTAAATTTATAGAACAAATAGATTTAATCAATTTACTTGAAGGGCAATTGGATTAGATTTCATAATATCTGAAGCCGCTTTTAGATTTTTAGAAGCATTAAGTTCACCATGAGCAGCTGCTATTTTAGCATGAGCTTCACGATTAGCTTCCTGTTCAACAGCCATAACTCTCTGCATATTGTAGGGTAAATGAATTTGTTTGCTAAAAAAAAAAAGAAAATATAATTCAGATTAACTGTAAAAACTAAGTTTTGTTCTCTTACATTTCTACCCTTTCCACTTTAACACCCCATTTTTCGGTAGCCACATTTAATATCTGCTCAACTGTTATCGATAAAGCTTCTTTAGCTGTTAGGAGTTCCATTAAGTCTTTTGTACCCACCACAGTGCGTAGTGTGGCTTGTGCTAATAACTTGGTTGCTACACGAACGTTGGCAATTTTTATAACTGAATCCAAAGGATTTGAAATGCTATAATAGACGACTGCATCTACTCTTATGGAAACTGAATCTTTTGTTATAATTTCCTGAGGATTAACATCAAAAGATCTAGTACGTAAATCCACCATAATATATTCATCTATACAAGGAAGCATAAACACTAAACCAGGTCCCAAAACATCTCCCTGTCTGCAAAGAAGTCATAACTTGATATTTTATATATTTAACGGAACCAATAGGTTTACCTTATTTTACCAAATCTAAATATAATTATGCGCTCAAAAACGGTAGCAGTTTTAAGGCAAAATATTATCGCAATGGGAAAAGTTAATATAAACACAAGATACGATAAAATTATCATAACATATTCAATGGTTTTATATGTTGTACCTAAATATTTCCAAAAATATACGAAATGGGTGTAAGTTGATATAAATTTTTAATTCCTCCAACTCACCAACTGTTATAATTGATTGGTCAATTTTAGGTGAATCCATGGGACGAATTATTTATTATTATTCTCTTCATAAAAAATAAAATATTCTTAAAAATATTAAAAAAAAATATTTGACAGTTTTATACAAAGAATGACTTCGAATAATTTCTAACACACAGTCATGCACATAAGTATAGACACATAATGAAAATAAAAACAAAATTGTAGTCGGTGAAGACCGATTATGAATTTTGGTTTTTAACAGTATCTACAAAAATTATGAAATGACCCTCGTATAATTTGCTTTAAAGATTTCAGCTCGAGAGTTCAATATGTTAAATCTGTGTTTCAAGGAACTGTTTTACTATACAAAATAAACAGATAGAATCTGGGGAAGAGATGTCTCCCCATACAAAGAAAATATTGATTATCGAATATATAAAGAACTATAACAGCAAGAGTTCTAAAATTTCACTCCAAACACTTTCTCATGAATTTGTATTGCTGATCAAAATATAGGATGGACAGGATAATTAATATTTGCTTTGTATCGAATATCTAAAAACTATAAATGTGGGTGTATTCAAATTAGTTCCAATTACTTTCTCAAGGAACAATTTTAGTGAACAAAATGTAGAACCGATTGGACTAGGGGGAGGGATACCCCCAATCAAAGGAAATAATTATTATCGAATATCTAAGCAACTTTAACTGCCAAGGTTCCAAAATTTGGTTTCAAACAGTTTTAATGGACAATATGTAGGATGATTAGGATCAAGGTAAGAGGTAGCTCCTATGCAATGCAAATATTAAAATTTTAGAACGACCAGGTCCAGGGTCATTTGGCAAAATGTATACTGCATAAAATTTTTGTAATACACGTTGTGATTTGTGAAATTTCTTTCCAGATCTTGGACTGAGGAAAATGATTGTAGTATTAATATATACTAACATTTGTTTTAAATTTATTATATGGGAGCTATGAAACATTATGGGCCGACCCACGTAAAATTTTGAATATCAAATATAACAGTGTATATATACAATTTATGCACATTTAAGTGGTATTCGAATGTAGAGGTCGTAAGATTATTGGTTCATATTTAAGAGTTTTATAAGTTCAAACCTGTTTTCAGGGAACGTACCTTATAAGGGAGCTATAATAAAAATTGCGCGAATTTCAATCGAATTGGGTTGTATATAAGAGTTTTATAAGCTTTAAGCGTAATTCCGGAAAGAACCTTATATGGAAGCTTTAAATAAATATTGTCCGAAATTCGTCAAGTTAGTTACACATATTAAGTACATCTCGAAAAAAAGTTGAGGAAAATTAAAATAAAATGGGCATGAATACCGTTCTGAGTCCATTTAACAATGTTCGTCCAACCGTATGTCCGAATAAAACGAATTAAAACAAGTAAGAATGTTGTAGTCGATATATATATATATATATATATATATATATATATATATATATATATATATATATATATATATATATATATATATATATATATATATATATATATATATATATATATATATATATTTATTTATTTATATATGATCTAGTTAGATGAAGGGAAAAAGTGTTAGTTCTAAAAATAACTAATTTTAGTTCAGATAACTCCCTTTTTCTTATACACTTCCCTTTTATATGCATTTGAATAAAACAAATTAAAACAAGTAAGAATGTTATACTCGATTAAGCTCGACTACATAATACCCTTACAATACAATATTGTAAAGGTAGATGCGACCCTCGTATAGTTTGAATTCCTGATGTAAGTCTACGTGTACAGCGCGTTATATTGAAACTAACATTTATGTGATATTTATACGTTTTAAAATCAATTTTTGTGGAGAGTTAAGTGGCAGCTACATGTAATTATGGGGCGACCCTCGTTTAATTTTGTATATAAATTTATATTTGTCTCAATTTGACCAATTACTACAATACCAAAGTATATGTGAGATTTAGGACCTTCAAAGTGATATTTGAAAGGTGTATGGAACGTATGAGTAGCAATGGACCGATTATCGCATTATTTGGCACATCATTTGAAAATATCATAAGACTTATTTTTGACAAATATCGATAAAATCGCTTTATATTTAGAAACTTTATGAGGATATTTGATTGGGAGGTAGAGTTATCTTAAGAAAAAAAAATAAATATATATATATATATATATATATATATATATATATATATATATATATATATATATATATATATATATATATATATATATATATATATATATATATATATATATATATATTTATTTTTTTTTTCTTAAGATAACTCTACCTCCCAATCAATATTAATATTTGTTCCCCAATTTAATCTTTTTGATTTTTCAAAATCGATTCACAAACCACCGAGATGTGGTCAATTTTTTCTTTAAAAATTTTGTCCCATGTGGTTGTTTATAACTACAGGAAAACAATAACAACATTCCAAATAATGTTCTTAAGATTTTTTCTAATGGGTCAGAAATATTTTTGTGGACTTTTCATTTGAAGGCATAAACTCGGTTGGGCCACTAGTTTCCGAGATATGGGCGAAAAAATATTCTGATGCTCCTGGCGCAGCTACAGACTTAGTTGCCACTCAGAAAAAATACTAATTCTTTCCTCGATTTTTTTTTAATTTTCAAATAGGTTAATAAATAGCCGAGATATTAACAATTTTCCTTATGGTTGTTGTTGGATATAATATTGAAAAACAATAACAATGTAAGGCAAAGTAATATTTTCAACTTTTTGAGTGTTCTTTTTAAGCTAAACATAATTTTTGTTATAAGGAGACTTTTTGAGTTGAAAACATCACAATAATCGGTCCAGTTTCCGAGTTATAGGTAAAAACGCATTTTTCGATGTTTTGAATCTCCCATGGACAAAATTTTGTTGCAAAAAATTTTTTTTCTGAATTTTGACTTTTTAAATGTTCGAAATCGAGTCGAGTTATTAATTACTCTTATATATTTATACAAGTATTGTTTTAGTGAAAGCGAAAAGTACTCGTGATCTGAATAAAATTTTGCATACATACTGAGTGCTCTAGAGATTCTATGTTGACTCATATAATTAAAATGAATAAATGTAATAATGGCCGTCTTTTTTCCTTCTTCTACAAGTGATGATATTATGAAAGCCTATTTATAATAGGGACTTAACGTTAAATGTTAAGTCCGTTGTTTATAAGTCATATAAGTAAAGGTGAAAGGTATAGAAAATTCGACACGGCCGAATTTAACACTTAACTCCTTAACTAGATTTTCTGCAGCAAATGATACAAACAAATTGCCATTTTTGAGAGCCCGCCGACCAACTAGAGTCAGTAATCCTGCGATTCAAGAGTTACAGAATTATTAAAGAAGAATGGTTTGAAACCCCTGGACAGCTTACTAGTTAATCGTTAAATAGATTTACTAAATAAAACTCTGTTATTAACATTTGAGAATTTTTTTTAATAAAAATAAATTTATTTTAAATAAAATTTTCAATTTTCATGTCACAATTACAAGTAATTAATAAAACAACAAAAACAAATATGGATTTAAGCATTTGATACAGCAGGAATTAATTTCTTATAGATCTCAATGCCTTTCAAATATGTATCAGCCTTAATAAATTCATCATGATCATGCAACAAAACAGGAGTGTTATTCATGGGTGAAAAACCAATGGAAGGAATGCCAACGTGACGGATATGACGACTGTCAGTGCCACCAGGGAAGACTACTACGCGAAGTTTTAAACCTCTGTGAAAATAATATAAATTTGTTAAAAATGTTCACGAAATAAAGCTAAAAACAAATTAAATACATACAAGTCTTTGACAAGACAATTGTGGAAAGCTACCCAATAAGGATTTGTGCTATCGATTTTAGTTGGCTCTACCTTGGGTTCCTTTTGTTCAAATTCCAATTCAATATTTCCGCCAGCTTCGACACACCATTGCCGAACCTTTAAATTTACAAAAAAAAATGGAGATTAATAAAAATATTTGAAATAGAATCTGAAAATATTCACCTGTTTTTCAAATTCATTGTGATCTACGGTAATGGCAAGTCTTATATCGAAACCAATTTGCATAAATGGTGGTATGACATTACTTTGTACTCCACCACTTATGGTTGTTAAATTGACAGTGGTAACATCGCCAATTGTTAAATTAGGATCACTTTCCAAGCGCTTCGACTCGTGTTCTCTAAACGACATCATTTTGTTTAAAATATAATGCAACTTTTCACCCACAGTATTTTTTAAGAGCAAAGATCCATGACCAGCTTGACCAGTGATCTTGAAGTGAATTTCTTAAAAATTCAAAAAAAGAAAATTTATTTAATTTGGAAATTTATTGATCGTTTAGCTGGAACACTTACGCCATATGGATCTTTCAGCATAATTAACTTGGAATGTTTCAGTATCAGAGGCAATACCCTCATCCAAAGAGAAGCCAACATTAAGTTTTTTGAAATCATCAGTCTTAACAAAGGCTTCCATGCCCAAATGTCCACCAATTTCTTCATCTATAACATGAGAAATAAAATATAAATAAAGAGATCTTTTGATATTTCAAAAAGGTGATCGTATTATTTTTTATCTGAAGTTAAGATCATAAAATGAATATCATTATAATAAAAAACTAGTTTCAAAGTTTTGGTAGATAGCCAGGATCACATTTTAAGTGATCGTGAAAGAGTATTTTTATAATCTATATAAACAAACAATTCGAAATATGATCACGTATGCAGTCATATTTTATTAGAATAATCATAATTTTAATAATAAATTGAATAAAGTCAACAAGCTTGCACACAGATCTTATCAAATTCTAAATTAATAAAGATTATTTTTATGAAAAATTAAAAATACTTAACACAATTTCTAAGATCTTTTTATATTTACAGTTTGTAATAAAAGATATTTTTTTATAACTTTTGGCATCTACGATCACTTAGATAAGAATAGATTTTTTACATACCTGGCACAAATAAAATATGAATTGTTCTCTTGAATGTGGCGCCACTTTTCTTTAAAGCACGTATAGCTGCCAAATATTGCATACCCACGCATTTCATATCTTGTGCACCTCTAGCAAAAATACGTCCCTCTTCATCCATTTCTGCTCCAAAAGGTTCATGTTTCCATTTGTCAGCAAATACTGGTACAACATCCATATGAGAATTCAATACTATGGAAGGTAATTGAGGTTGGGTACCTTGCCATGTTATAACTACAATGGGTAAAGTCTTTTTGGCGGGATAATATATAGATAGCGGTAGACCCAAATCAGAAGCTTGTTTCTTTAGGAATTCAACACAGGGTTCTAAATGTAAATAAATGAAATAACATGCAAAAAATGCTATTAATTAGTCTCCAAAAGGGACTTACAGAGACTTAAAAAAATAATGATATGTATTTTAAAATTCTAGGATTTATTATTAAGCGTTATTCTAAATGAGGTGAATAAGCACAGGATTTGTTCTAAATAAATACAAATAATTTAACCACTAATTAAAAAATGTTAACTTAGCGATATTTTCACGACTGTGATTTAATCACTGTGATTTTATAAGTCATACTTTAAAATTTGTTACTTCAATATATTTAATTCTGAACTAGAATATGAGATACAAGATAACACAACTGTAGAAATTGAAACCCCAAAAGGAATTTTTAATATGGAAATCTTTTGATCCAAATATCTCTCGTTATGAACTAAGAAGATCAACAATACTACGCACTATAAATGAATTACGAAATTATTTGCAAGATGAAATTATTCCACAAAATGAAGACCTATTAAACTGGTGGAAAACCAATAATTTAAAACATTCAAAACGTTATCGAATTGCTTAAGAAAAACTTTGCGACCTTGGCTTTACCGTACCTCGCAAAAGAGTCTTCTCAATAGCTGGACAAGTATTAAATGAGAGCCAAATTTCTTTGAAAATACTGCGTTCACTGTCACTGTTATAACGAACAGTGATTTAAAAATCTCTTTCACTGGGAATGATGTTATTTAAAAATCACAGTACCGCTCATCTCTAGTTCCAAAGTACTATGATAATAACTACGTAAACATAACCTAACTAAATAAATCTATTGAAAACTAAATGATAATATTTTGTCACTTTAGTATTTTTAAATGAAATTCCATATGGACGTTGCTGGATGTGTCCAAAGCTTTTTCTTTTTGAAAAAAATATGTATAACTTTTGAACCGTTAGAGATATCTTAGGTAGAGCAGAGTTATTTTAAAGTTAATTTGGAGTAGTACATGCTCCTCCAAATTAACCATTGCCATATAGAAACAAAGACTTCCTATATGAAGTTAAAAGCCTCTAGCGCAGTCAAAATTAAGCCTTGACAATAAAGTCAACCTGTCATAAAACCGTTGGGCACATGGTATCAAATTATGGGGTACGGCTTGCCAAACAAATATTATTATTATATAGAATACACAATCTAAATTTCTATGGATTATAACCGACGCTTCATGATATATTAGAAAACATCTATAGAGACTTGGATATTCCATTAATAAAGGAAGAGAAGAATTACAAAAAGCACTTATCCTAACCCGCTTGCAAGACATCTTGCGCAGACAGGTTCAAGGTTCAGTTGGATTATTTGCCGCCATGTTTAAATAAGAGCCATAGGTAATGGAGAGATTTCAATACTTATTGTGAGGCCTCAAAAAGAGGCCTATTCAATAAATACATACAACATTTACAAAAACAAAATTTACTTTATCAATAAATTGGTCACTTAGTCATTAAATATTGTTTGTCCCATATCAAAAAATCTTGTTCGATATATATCTTTAAAATTTGTTTCTCTCCTCTCCTTCTCTCCTTGAATTTGTTATAAATGGACTTACCTTATGAATTCTTTCGGAATTATAAAAAACAATTATAGTCCAGTGAAAAATATTGGATATCAAAGTGAACTGTGAAGTGTTACCATCTTTTTGGAAAATTACAAAAAAATTATATGATTTCGAAAATTCTATTTCAAAATATTATAACTTTTTATCGGATATACTTAGATGTACGATACATCCATAAGTTGTTCAAATTTGTTTAACAGATTTTAGACAAAGTCCACCTCACATTCCCTAGACCTATTAAGTTGTTTTGTTGCTCCATATCAGTTGAAAAATACTTTATGAACGAAGATGTGAAATTACATTTAAGAAGATCGAAAGTTACCGAAATTTTTGAAAAAATAATTGTGCTAGGACCACTGAGCAATGGATTAGAGAATTTATTAACTGTAGCTACTTTAAGACGTAACCTATAAACGAACTAACTTGCTATATTATATCGTTGTGGGTTTTTCTAATACAACGTCAAATAAAATTGCCATTTCCTACTTTCTACTTCAGATGTCAAACCTTTTTCTCCTGCATTAATTCATCATTTTTATTCGATTTTCTGCTCATAATTACTTAGAAAGGACATTAATACTTAAGGACTAATTTTTGTTTACATATTTTTTGATTAAATATTGTAAACAAAAAGCCAAAATTATGTTAAATGTTTGTTTTTGACCTTAACGCACGCCATAAGACAACTTGTCCAATGGTCACACGCATTCTAATTATTAGAAAATTGGACACCATATACATTAATGCTGGATCAATTTTTTTTGAATAATAAGTAACTTTTTATCGGCTGGATAGATTTGTAGACCTTCAATAAATGTAAACTCTAGAATCTAGACGAATTTCAAAAAATCGAAATTTGAAAATAGCAATATAAATTAAGAAGTCTAGTTTAGATTGAATTTTCAGTCAAGATATAAATTTCATGCAGAAGTATTTGGTAACTATGGAAACGTTAGAACTTGAGAATTTTTACTTTTTAAAGAAAAAGTACATTTGACATTTGATGTCTACAATTTTTTAAATAACTAAAATTTTAGAATTTTTACTGTTTTTGAGAAAAAATAAAATTAAACGATATTAATTCAATATGAAATTTACAAAGGATTTACATTTTTCCCCTGCAAGTATAAATCATGTTTAAAAATTTGTTATAAGGGCAGGGTGCATTATAAGAGCCTTCCGGCTGAAAACACTGTTTAGGTTTATACATTACTTTATATTAAGGATATTTTTATGATGATTCCAGCTTTGCGCTTTTTGAACTTAACAGAACAATTTTTTTTATTGACCAACTTTGAATAGAGCTTGTGGTCAGGTCATTGCATTGGGCTTAAGATTTTTGAAAAAAAAAAAATAGTAAAACAAGTAAAGACCAATCCCGACTATTTAATAACGAAGATTTTGTGTAAATTATGGGCCGACCATCATATAATTTCGCACAGTTGTTTCGGCTTATATTTATCTTTATTTGACTAAATATTTTTATAGTACCCACGTATATGTGCGATTTATGAGTTTCAAGGTGATATTTAGAAGGGTGGTTTTATGGGACCTATGGGAAATAATAGACCGATCCTCGTATAATTTGGCACATAGTTGAAAAATATTATAATACTCATTTTCGTCAAATTTGTTTGACATCGTTTTTCAATCAAACAAATGTCCCCCAAATGATCCCATATGAAATAATGGAACTATCATTACTAATTCAATATTCAAAATAATATTACGTGCTAAATTTCTTCTTCTTATCTTCAAACTGCGACCTGTACTTTCCGAACAAACTTTACATGTGCAGCAACCGGACGGGCATGCTTAAAGGAAGTGATTTAAAGTCGTGGTAGGACTATTTTTTCTGAACGTTACAAACACCTGCACAATTGCATAATACTCCCACCACGTATTTTGGTGTAGGGTATAATAAAAGCTAAAATATACAAGGGTAAAAATGGAAAAAAATAATATTTCTAAAACTGTAAAAGATAATATATACATGTAAGCATACTTTTATAGAGATTTACACGGAGTATATACAATTATTTGGGTCAATTCATAAATGAATTTTTGGCAAATTAAAAAAATCTATATACTTGAGGTACCCAACTTTGGAAGGTCTTCGACTTCCCCAACAATGAATTCGAAAATACGTCAACTCTAAACATGTGAAATAAAGAATAAATATCTCTAACGATTTAAAAGTTACAGAATTATTTCATAAAAAATCGAGTTGGACACACTGTGCTGGTTAAGCTATATTTTGGAGTTAACCAAAAGATATCCTAATATCGAAACACAATGATTCTGCTGGTTCAAATTGGACTAACAAAAATTTATTTCTTATAATAATGCTATCTTCACTTTAAAATAACTGCTTAAGAAGATTAAACGATATCTCTCCCTATAGATAACAACTCGTCCCTGTAATGTTTACTTGGAACAGTAAAATTATTGATTTAAACATTACAACTTTAGAAAATATTGTTCATTCTCTGCATTTTAAATGCAGTATTTTTAAATCTACTTAATGTATCAATGGAGGGAGAGTGTGTTTGCCTTGCAAAAAAAGTGAGAAGAGAATGTCTTGTATTTCCTACCTCACTTCCACTTATCATTCCAAAGGAACTGGAAATAGAATAACCTATGAAATTATTTAGAAAGGAAGTTGATATATTTTTTAAAGAGCTGACAGGAGGAATGTTGGAATATAATCCACAGGTCTTTGAAACTATTTTAAAAGGCCTTATCTGTTGAGGCCTTTTTTATCTTTCGGAGAATAATCAACCATTTTCAAAACAATTGGAATTTTTTTTTTGGCATTTAACACACACAAACATACATTGTATATGGAACTTACATTGATTTTATTATTAAATATATATTATTGTTTTTTTTTTAAAGAACATATGGACAAATCCATTTCGCATATATGCACAGATATTTACATATAAGTTTAAATATTCCAACACATCATGCAACATATACAAACATACGTGTATATTTATTAAATAACTCTTCTAGTACATACCAAAGGTCAAGGAAGTTCTTAAAGGCAAAAGAAAAAAATGGATTGTTTTAAAATGCAATAAGAGAAAAAAAATGGTGTAATTTAAAGGAAAACAAATAAAGAAAGAGAAAAAATATAGGATAATTTGTACTGCAATTTGCGCTGTGATGAAATGACTAGACTAATTTTATAATAAGGAAAATTTCGAAAATAAGTTATATCAGTTCTGTTTTCAGACGCATATGGAAAATTATTAAAATATTTATTTCGATTATTATTTGATTAGTTAGATGTACACAAATTTTTCCATAGCGATAGCACTGGTCTGGAAGGGAGGCCCCTATACGACGGAAAGTTTTATAATTATGTTATTTTTGAAATGTTGAATTTAACATGGTTGCAGACCCCCAGACCTGTTTTGGGAAATAGTCGTATAATCTTTAAAGTTGGCCATTTCTTGTATGTTGATTTTTTTAATTCACCAAAAATGCATTTAAGCTGCACAGTGTGTCCTAATCGATATTTTTAAAAAATCATTAAGTTTTGAACTGTTATAGATGTCTTGAATAAATTTCACATAGTTAGAGCTGAGGTGGTTTTTAATAGATTTGAAGGACAAGCCCCCTGAGTGTTTGGGGATGTAGAAAGTGACTCTTCACATTTGGTAACCTCAGATATATTGATTTTTTTTATATTAAATTAAAATTTATATATATTTATGTATTTATATATTTTATATATATATATATATATATATATATATATATATATATATATATATATATATATATATATATATATATATATATATATATATATATATATATATATATATATATATATATATATATATATATATATATATATATATATATATATATATATATATATATATATATATATATATTTATATACTTTTGAAAATTTTGTTAATGTTTTCTTAAGAAATCTTAATGGAAATGCATGTTAATTAAATCTGTATGATCTTGGGTCAAAAATCTGCCTACCACACCTATTGTCAATGTTGAAAACATTTTTTTTGTTATAGTCCCAAACTGTAAAACTGGCTTCAAGTTTGAGTTATCCTAATTATATCGCTATATAAGGTAAATACCTTAAATGTATAATAAATCCATTCTATAGTAATCCATTCTAAATTAGTCTTCCTGCAGCCAAATTCTTCAGTAACACACATTTTAAAAAACGGTATTGGAACCACTTTATGTTCATGGATTAAAGTAAACTAAAAATTGTAACAGACTTTTACCTTTTTTTGTGAAATTCCAAAGTAAAAAAATGTTTTAATAACGTTCAATGGACCAAGTAGTCTAAATATTAAATAAAATAGAAAACACCTGCGCTTGCCCGAATTGATGTGTCGTCGTCTATCACTTCGTCATGTCTAACATTTAAACATCTCAAGTTTATCTTTTGTTGTGCGATGTAATTTCTGGAAGTGGACTATGTATTAGGTCTATAGGAAATTATGTACCGATCATCGTGCAATTTGGCAAAATTTTCTTTACTTTGGACCTTTATCAGCTTAAACCCCTACTACTCACATTAGTGTTTTGTATTTATGAAAAAAGATTTGAATATTCATAAATTTTAATGAAAAAAGTAACTGAAATTTTATTTGATATTAAAAATTTATAAAGAATTTCAAATTTCGAGTTTTTCCTGTTATAAAAAAAAACACTAAAATTAATATTTAAACTTAAAAAAATAAACGAAACACGATAATTATATAAAATTTCTATATGATGTAAAAGAATTTGTTAATAAATCAGAAAAATTTTTAAAAATCTCACTTTCCCAACTCTGGAGGGTCACTGACTAAACCCCCTAACCACTCCGCCAAATGAACTTAAAAACATCTGAGCGCTAAACATATGAAATTTCAAACGATATAGAATTATTTCCATAAAAAATCGAATTGGACACACTGTGAATCTGAGTCAAATAGTCGAGTTAATTAAATATTTATTAAACATTTACACTGACGCCATAGAAATGTCTCTATTCAATAAGGAATAAAGATCTTTTGCATTTCAAGACTGATAACGATATTTCTTGCAATGGAATTTAGAGTTTGGATTTTAATAAAATTATCTGTGTATTATTTAGAACTGAGCGAAGAACAGAAGAAAAGTAAAATAAAAAACAAGTTTAGTGTTAAATTCGGTAGTGCCGATTTTTCTATACCTTTACCTTTGCTTATATGGAATTTTTCTTAAGAAACGGACTTAACATTTAACGTTAAGTCCTTGTTATAAATAGGCTTTCATAATATCATCACTTGTAGAGGAAGAAGAAAATGACAGCCATTACTATAGTGTCCACATGAGTCAACATAGATTCTCTAGTGCACTCAATATGCATGAAAATTTTAATCACGAGTAGTTTTCGCTTTCACTAAAACAATACTTTTTTAAATATAAAAGAGTAATTAATAATTCGGCTATTTATGGGTCGATTTGGAAAATTAAAAAAATCTAAATTTATTATTTTTTAAATTCTATATCCAACAAGAACCACAAGAAAAGAATTGAAATTAACACACGAACGAACGGACAGATGGATATAGTTAAAAAAAATCTTTTTTCATACCGATCCAATATATATATACTTTTGGGGGGTCTAAGTCAAAAATTATGGAAGTTATAAACGAAATTTTAAACTTATATATACCCTTCTGACCTAATCAGGTGAAGGGTATAATAAATAAATAAATAAAATTAAATAAATTAAATTAAGTTAAATTGACCTCAATTTATTATCATAATTGAAATATTATAAAAGAAATATTATTTATAAATAGTCTTTATAGTATAATATATATCTAAGTATATAGTATAATTTATAATTCAATTTAACGTACAATTGCTAAGATTGTCACAATTACCAGACATAAATTACTCTTCATTCAAACTATTTAAATTCAATTCCATACGATTTATCATAACGACACAAATTTACTTGGAATATAATAAATTTAAATAATTAAATATGAAATAAATTAAAAAATATATAATACGAATACGAATTCAAATCATAAGTATAACTTACCGTAATCAATATTTGGATGGACACTTGGAATACGAAGATATTCCCGAAATATTTTAATTTCTTCATTATTTTCCCAAGCGCTCATTTTTCTATGATTTCTGTAATAATAATTTGTTTAATTATATTAAAATTAAGAATGTATTATTCAGATTTATATTTCCGATTTTTTTCTAAAACTTTTGCTTTCACTTTCTTAAAAAATTAATAATTTATTTTAATTAAATATTAACACAATATGATAATTCACGGCTTATCTGTATGTAATTTTGGTTTTTGTTTTTTTTATTTATTTTTTTTTAGTTTGTTTTGGTCAATCAGCTGTTTTTATTTTCTTTTCTTTCTGTTAAGGAAACAACAATGGAATGCAAGAAAAAGAAATGTGGCACACTCACATTAATTATAACTTAGTGGATCGGCTTCTAAGTGTAGACTGAAATATTTTACTCTTTATCGTGGGCCTTTTAAACTTATTAAGAGTTTGTTTGGTTTAATTTGTCTGGTCTCTTCGTGGTTTCAAAATACGACCAACTACTCTTTTCATAAACATTTTTAAACAAATACAAACATACATATATCAATGTATGTATTCCATTGGTATGTTCAACTATTAGGGTGGTAGCTAAATATATAAGGAAATTTCAAAATACGTAAATTTGTTATACATTTCAAGTTGTTATAAAAAGCATATTATATTTTGTGTTGCCAATTTAGTCATTTTAAGTCTCGTTTACCCACCGAAAATTAAATTTTGCCATTAAATATTTATTAGCCATTTTTATTTACACTTAGCAATTTTCATCTAAAATTTATATTTTAAATTTAAAATTCTATAGAAAATCGCCATAAGTCCAAAACGGACTTAAAATAGACCTTTCTCATTTAATTTTGGTTAAATGCGTATAACATTCTCTGTAACTAGCGGTAAGTCAGTCTCTAAAGGATCAAATAAAAATATCAAAATCAAGGTGATTGTCAATGGAAAACCCAGTTCTTATGATTTTGGATCAATAAGATGAACTTAAGAATAATTTTAACCACTTATGTTCCTCAAGAATTTGCAACACTGATCAATGTTATAAAATCTATAATTTTTTTTTAGATTTTGGTATAACTCTAGGTTTTGGAATATTGCAAGTGTTGGGCTTAGTGTATTCAAAAGCCGGCCATGACTGAGAATATATAGAATTTTTCTTTCTGTGTGTTATATGAGAAATGTACAGTATGCATATTAGACATCATGTTCAGAAACGATTTTGCTATGTCCGTCTGTTTTTATCATAATCACATCAATAAAATCAATTAAATGAGTTTCTGTAAGATTTTTTATTCAGATGTAGACTTATAATTTATTATTTTATTTATTTTTATATATTCAGAAGTCTAAGAAAAAGTTTCTGTAAAGGGAAAATACCATGATATTTCGACATATTATTTTAAATGTTTATTTCAACTTCATTACATATAAAGGTCATTACACGGTTTAGGTTTCTTATTCGTTAAACTCTAAATTTCTCTTAAAATAATTTTATTTTGCTCGAAAACCGGTTTTCTAAAAATGTCGGTTTTTTGAATACACTAGATGGGCTCATATAATGGTATGTTAAATTTATTTTGAGAGCCAAGATTTTGAAATTTTAAGGAAAATGTAAATAAATCTAAATAGCCCACGTGAAAAATATAAAGTAAGAATGTTTGCGACTTTATAATATCCTAAATCACGATCAATTAAGAATTAACTGTAGGAACATATAGCAAATTCCGCATATAAGGGAATATCACTCCCCCGTCTCTTATTACGAATTTACGTACGTTAAATTTCAATGAATTTGCTTTAACAGTTGCCCTTATACACACAGAATAAAATCAATGTAAAATTAATTTGAATAGAAATAACTTAATTATTTTTAAGTTATGATTTTGCAACATAGATAAAACTGTTAATTTAACATTGTTTCACAGTAAATACAATTTCTTGAGAATATTCTTGAAAATGTATTCAATTTCAAATCAACTACTTTCAGCGTTGATTTTGATTCAAGTTTTTTTCTATGTGTATGGGAATTTAAAATCATTCCTCGGTGATCTGTGCCAGATTTCAAGTAATCAGTTTAAAAAGTTTCAGAGAGATGATATCTCCTCCAATTTTGTAGTTCAAAATAATGTGTTGCTGAAGCTTTAATCATGTGCTGTGAGATTTCCAATATTTCTTATAGAGAGATGCGATATTAAATGTTACCTTTAGTTGTTGATTTTTTCATTTTTGTAGGTTATTTCAGATATGATTCTATAACTTTCTTTATACTGAAAAATTTCCCCGATTTTAAATAGGAAAATGCTCGAGATAAGTTTCATTGGGCTCTGTCAATTATTGTTGATGTTAACGGTCCAACAACAGAAAGATGAACATGGCAAAATCGATTAAGATTTTGATTTGATGTGAGGTCTTAGATGATTCATTCTTGGCCAAATTTCAATTTGAATTCTGTTAGTTATTGTGAATGTGAGAATGTTATAAAAAACAGACAGACCGGACAAAGCTAAATCAATTCAGATTTTGATTTGATGCAAGAATATATAGTTTCTGCGGTCTTAAATGATTCATCAGTGACTTTACAAACAGAATGAAAAAGTAAACATACCTATTTGTTGTAGTAGAGGATATAATAAATCAAGAGCTTTTTGTTTTCCATCTAAAAATTTTACGTGCTACAAACTCGAACTTTCTACCGATATTGCAATTGATTACGATCGAAAATTATTAAAGTGTTTTTAGAATTTTTCTATCTTTATAGTTTCCTAGAAAAATTACTATTCCAAAGCCACAGTAGCAGACTTTACAGCTGAGCCAAACCTTAAACACTAGAATCCTTTTCAGTAAACTTTTTAAGAACTTTATTTCATACCCTCGCTTAATCGCTTCAGAAATTTATGAAAAATATCCCTCTTAATAATTATTTATAAAATACGAACTTCTGTGTTATCCTAAACACTAATTTTTACCATTTTTAGGGTAGCACATGGGCTTTGCAAAAAAGAAAATATTCCAAAAAATAAAACTGCTTAGATTTTTTGTTTTTTGTTTTGTTTCCCATTCTAGTAATAGCGTTTTGCAGCGATTGATACACACGGTACACAGTATAAACTCCAATAGAAACTCCTCTGTCTTCTTTTTTTGAACCCTTATAAAAAGTACAATCTCCTGGAGGTCTTAAAGAGATGTTGTTGTAACAGTTTCACTATTCATGGAGTTTCTTCCTAGAGGAGAAAAACTTAATGTAGTCGGGTCGTTCCGGAATGAGGATCTATTTCTTCTGTGAGCAAAATTAGTTGCCGTTATTTAGAAAAAAACATCATTAAACAATATTTTTTTTTATCACTGTCACTATTTTGAAGAACACTGATAAAAAAACACTTTCACTGGGAACGACGTAATTTTAAAATCACGATATCGGTCATTTTTACCTTTAAGCACTTTGATCACTCAGAATCACTCCCTTAGCCGATTTAACGAAGTCTGTTCGTCCTTCAGGCTAGCTGTCCATCTAACGTTGTAAACACTCTAAAGTCACTTCTCTAGAGATATCTGAATAAACATATTATTTAGAACCAAATACAAAACCTATTTAAATTGATGATATTCGATCCTCCGCCTTAAAGTACCAACGATGAATGCCCGTCTGGCTAAAGACGAAACCTTTTAAAATTGATGATAATCGATCCTCCACCTTAAAGTACCAACGATATGTGTCCCTCTGTCGATTTTCACATTGTGAAAACTCTAGATTTTAGAGATATATCAATCTTTCTTTTAATTCATTAATTTTTAGGACACATCAAATAATACTAATTGATTCAAATCACTGTCTAATTCTTAAAAAAGGTGAAAATATGTCCGTTGCCTAATTGACTGCCCGTGAAATGTTGTAGAAATTCTACAAGTTGCAATTTTACGATGATGAACTGTACAATATTCCAAAATATGTCCCATACAGGTGTCCTCCCGGAATAGTTTTTACGCTTATAAAGCTCATCAAGAAGATAAATCCAAATGACTATAGCTCTGTACAAAACCATTTCTAAAAATCAGCTTTAAGTGCAAAACCTCAAAAAATTAGTTTTGTGGGAAAGTTTTACATATTTACGATTTAAGCAATCAGAAAATAGTGTTTTAAATTTTTCATGAATCGGTCCATAATTTTCTTTAATCCCCACCTCAAAATCATTTCAAATGACACAAATCCCTTATAAATGTGAATAGCGAAAATATATTTAATGAACTGAAATTCTTTGTGGGTGGATCCATCATTTTTTCCCTTTCTATAACTCATAATACATAACACACTTATGATGTCGCAAAATACATCATGGCACCATGGGCCTTGGATGGTATCACCCTAATATTTACAATATCAACTCAAAATGTAGATAAAAACATAAAAAATTCTACTTGAATTTTTTCTTTTGACTGTGTGTGTGTGCGTTTGTGTTTAAATATGTTTGTGTATTTTTGTTTGTTATTTTATCGTTAGAATAAAATCTCATTTATCATAAGAAAGAGAATAATTTCATATGGAAAAGTTTTAAATGCAGTAGAGGTTTTTCTTAATTAATTAATTAATTAATTAATTAATTACTATTTAAATTTAATTAGAACTGCAACAAAACAATACAAAACAAAAGCGATTTAGCGTATTTAACCACTATAACCTCAATGTTTTATCAATATCGCAATAAAATGCAAGATAGAATTTGACAAACTGTTTAAATATTTTGCATAAATTAAATTAAAAAAAAAAAAAAAACTTGTTTTCTATTTTTTCAAAAATCGAATATTTTTCTTTGTC
This sequence comes from Cochliomyia hominivorax, assembly GCA_004302925.2. NCBI lineage: Eukaryota > Metazoa > Arthropoda > Insecta > Diptera > Calliphoridae > Cochliomyia > Cochliomyia hominivorax. Next base: position 74,943,546 of record PYHX02000495.1, on the reverse strand, counting down.
TAAAATGATAATTCAATTCTCTGATAATGGAATTATTTATTTAGGATCTGAAATATTCATTCAATTACACTGCATATGTAAAATTAAATTCCAATAATATCCATTTTGAAGAGGATTTATAGCAAAAACATATTTTCCTATATTTTGAACCCCCTATGAGACCTGTGGACTTGGTTATGGCACTGATTGCTAACAAATTTTTTGCAGAAATTTAATCTTATATATTTTTTAAAATCTGTTAATAAACCACCGAGATATAGTTTTTTATTTAAAAATTAAGTACCGAAAAAATTTTGACGCTCCTTTTCAAATCGGTTCATAAATAGTCGAGATATTAACAATTCTTTACAAAACAATAACAATGTAAGGCAAAGTAATGTTTTAGGCTTTGTGAGCGTTCTGTTTAAACTAAAGAAATAATTTTTGTTGAAAATATCACAATAATCGGTCCATTAGTTTACGAGTAATAGGCAAAAACGCATTTTCCTATTTTTAACTTCCTATGGGATATACGGACATAATTTTGATGCAGAAAAATAACTAATTTTTTTCTAAATTCAGATTTTTTAAATTTTCGAAATCGACCCATAAATAGCCGAATTATTAATTACTCTTTTATATTTAAAAAAGTATTGTTTTAGTGAAAGCAAAAACTACTCGTGAATAAAATTTTGCATGCATATTGAGTGCACTAGAGAATCTATGTTGACTCATGTGGAGACTATAGTAATGGCTGCCATTTTCTTCTTCCTCTACAAGTGATGATATTATGAAAGCCTATTTATAACAAGGACTTAGCGTTAAATGTTAAGTCCGTTTCTTAAGAAAAATTCCATATAAGCAAAGGTGAACACTTTAATTTGTTATTTTTATTTTTGAGGAATTTTCGAAAATAACTAATTTTTACTAGAGGAAACTTGGTTTAGCTTGGACCAGCCTTGTGATTTGAGAACTTAACGAAAGAATTTAGTTTTTTTTATATTTACTAAGTTAAACCAAATGTAGTTAACACACATTCTGCTTTTCCTTATAAGACAGCAACAAAATTCGAAACAAAGAATAATTTTAATAGTCAATAAATATTGCCACTTTTTTGGAAAAAAAATCAAATAAATATATTTTCTCCAAAATTCCAACTTAAGGTTAATATAACTTTAATGAATTTAAGCGTTTAAAAAAGGCTAAGGGAAAATGGGTTTAAAATTTGACTTTAATACTTCTGAATTTATAAAAATTGACCCATGAGTAAGTCATGTAAGTGTAAGAGTATTTTTCAGGGAGATTTGTTAGGACTTTTTAAATACAAAATAGCATTTGTGTCAATAAATAAGTGGCGAATTTTTATAAAACAATATATCCGAGATGACCCAAGTTGGGGTCTGGGAACTAGAGAATGCCTTAGATTTAAATATGTGCAGTTTCTTTATTATATCTTTAACAATTCAAAAGTTACAGAATTATTTCGCTTAATTTACAAAAAGTTGAACCACTTCCAAAAATAACTAGAAATGAATAAATTTTGTGATCGTTTCAGATATCAGTGTATATTTTATCAACAATTTTTTTAAGAGACATGCCAACAATTTTAGAATCAACACCATACATTTCCCGATTTCGATCAAATTCAAAATATATTTTCTCATGATTCCACTTTTCTCATGTCGTTGGACGCAATTTAATGAAAATCGGTTTTTGATAGCGAATTTAGGTACTGTTACAGTGGTTTATAAACAAATTGGTAATAATTCAGCAGCATTCAAACTGTTAGAGACCGAGACGAATGCTCTTCTAATGATAGCAATTCTGGATTTTGAAAATGTTGCAAAATTCAATTCTTATAGATCGTGCAAATCTCTACTGCAATCATGCTTATATGTATGCAAAGGTTACCTTTTATAGTTTCAAACATATTAAGGTCGAAATAAAATTTTAACCCATTTTTGCGCTGATTTTTATTCATTTCTTTAACTTTGCGGCTACAAAATGGTCCCTAAAATTTGTTTAAATTATGTGTCACATTCCCTATAAAAATATAATGGTATTGGTGCAAGAGCCCAATGTGAATTTGCAAAAAATGTATATTAACCTGAAATTTAACATTGAAATAATGCACAATTTTAAGATTTTAGTTGCCAGAAGGTGGCAACATTATTACGTTTTTGTTTTAAACTCGTCGATTTGAATTATTTTATAAAGAAGTGTAAAATAAATTCGATATCTTGAATATATTTCCTAATTTCTTATTTGTGCTTAAGTATTATGGTACTTATATATGTAGGATTAGTCGAGGTTTGTTTCTTTTATTGTTGTTTTCTCACTCCATAACACGTTTTTCCAAAGTTTTTTGTTTTTTTAATGCTTTTTTGGAGGGATGCATTTATGTCAGATGCTATCTGATATCTGCATTTCTTTCTATATCTGGATCTGTTCGAGATTCATTTTTTCGAAGACTAGTGTTGCGGTTTTTACCATTTGCCAATATATCGGGATTTGAACTCAGATTTATTATTTTTTTAATTTATCAAATTCATTTACTTTACATGTATTCCGCATTTCTGAGAACAAAGAATAAATATTGTCACTTAAAAAAATCCCAAAAAATAGATTTTTGCACATTATAAGCTTTTTTATGAGAAAGCGATTTCCGCAATTTTCCCCATAATCATGCTTTTTCATATAATCCGCCTTTCCTCCGTTTTTTACCCGGTTCCATTCATAATAATAAAAGTGATTTGCATCAAGGACATTGTGCTATTTATATGTTCTTTTTAAAACACCATTGTTTACGAAAAATTATAACGGTAAAAAATTTATCACAACAAATCATATAATTTGATATTAATATGATCAATACGTGTACGTAAACAGCCAAGGAATATTTTTAAATAAAATCAAATTTATAAACATGTGTTATTTGGATTGGAATTATGGGCATTTCTTTATGACAAAGTGGTAATGAAAAAGTTTATAGACATATATTAATGAAAAATTGGATAGAGGAAACCAAGTTTAGATAGAACAGATTCCAAATCTTCCAATCAAAAACACCTGAGCTATTTCCACGTTATTCATTAAATATTATTTAAGAGCCATTGTGCATTAATCGTCGCAAACCGATGGCTAATGGGTCTTTAGCACCACTTTGTTGCTGCAGTTCCCATATTGCTATATCCCCTATCGTAAAGTTCATTTTGTACATTTTTGGTGTCACACCATGTGTACAAGGTGTAATCCGTGAAGTCGCTGTTCAATGTTAGTGTTGTAATGATAAAGTGCTGGCATGTAGAGTCTTGAGCCACCAATCTCTGTACTATTTAAAAGTTCAGCAGGTAGTTGATTACGAATACTGACCGCCTAAGGACAGTTTCAACCTGGCTGTTTGTAAAGATCTTTGTGTAGCATCAGGTGGATATTTAGATCCAAATAGATTCTTGTGGTCGATGCGGAGTTGCTTTTTTTCAACCGAATGTCGTGACCCAAAGATCGGTAGGAGTTTAAATGGGCTCCACTTCTAATCAAGGAGAAATTGGTAATATGATTTAGCAGTCTATTCCATTTAGAAGGCGTTGGTATATGTATTTACTCTGTACGAAGAACACCAATAGGTTAAGTCTGCGAATAACGAAGATCGTTATAAAATAATTATACATTTTGTTTCGGGAATCAGTTCTAAAAACCAATATCATTATTAACAACTTCTGCAGGTGCTTGTCATTCAAGGAAAATTATGAACCTCCAAGAGAACTGGGAAACCCAAGGACTCCGTTGGAGTGTGTTTGCTTGGCCTTTTTATTGTCTGTTTGTTTGTTTGGGACTTATAGACACTATAATTACTAGACCCCCATACAAAGCATATATTGATTATCGAATCTAAAGAACTATAAAAACGAGAATTTTTAATTTTTGTTTGTAGAACTTCTTCAAATTTGGTCCCAACCAAGAAACTGTTTTACTAGACAAAATTACGATCGGATAGGATCCGGGGGAGAGATAGCCTTCATACAAAGAAAATGTTGATAATCGAATATCTAGAAAACCACTACACTGAGAGTTTTCAAATTTGATCTCAATAAATTTTTAAAGTAACTGTTTTCACTGAACAGAATAACATCGAAGATCTAAAGAATTATTACAAAAAAGTTCTCAAATTCGACCCCAAACACTTTCCAAAGAATTTATTTTAATGATCAAAATATAGGACGGGAAGGATCAAAAGGAAAGGTATACTGATACAAAGCAAATATTAAGTATCGAATATCTAAAGAACTGTTTTCCACTGGCCAAAATGTAGGACAGATAGGACCATGGGGAGGAGTACCACCCACTTTATAAGGGCGGCAAAAAGCACTGGGTCTCAGCTAGTATATTAAAAAATTCATAAACCTGAAATCTGGACGCATAAATGATCACTGATGGAACTAAAATAACACATTAATTGTAAGATTCTGAGTCATATCGCGTTACATTTTGACCCCGTGTCTATTGACAATTAACATCTAAAAGTGTTCTAAAAGATAAAAATTAGATTTGTTTTTGTTTTTATTTTTATTTTTTCTTAATGATACAGCATTTTGTCTTATCTAAATTACAATAATAAATAATTAGATTTTAAGCACACTGTATAACTGCTGTATTTGTATGTCGCTGTATAACTGCTGTATTTATATGTCGCCATAAAAAAAATATGCATGTTCTTATGTGTGTACAGTGATACCTCGAAAATATAGATTTTAACATAAAATGGCATTGTTAAGTAATTAAAAGGATTTGAATATTGCATATCCACTACTATGGGTAATGGATCATAAATAGTGCATTGAAACCCCGATATCGGTTAACCGTTTTTCTGCATTTTAGAAGACCGACCGGTTTCGAATAATTTCCATTTTCGAATTATTCGACAGTTTTAAGCATTTTACTAAAATATTCAACTTTATATTTATATATTCGGACATGACTGAGAATATATACAAATTTTCCATTCCGTGTTTTAAATAACTAAAGTACGGTGTGCATATTAGACATCATATTCTGAAACGATTTTGCTATGTCCGTCTGTTTTAGACATAATCACGTCAATAAAATCAATTAAGTGATATTCTGCACGATTTTTAATTAGATATAGACCTACAATTTAGATATATTCAGAAATTAAAGAAAACATTTCTGTAAAGGAAAAATAAAATGGATTTAAATAGAACCATGAAAAACACTACCAAAAAGACTTTTGACTCCACCCATTTAGGACATTATACGATGCAAGTGTAATTTGATGAAATCTGTTACAAATGGTTATTTTGATATAAGAAAAAATACATATTTTGATTACAATGGAACCATTTTTTGAACTTCATTCCATATAAAGTTCATTACACGGTATTGGTTTTTTATTCGTTAAATTCTAAATTTCTATTAAAAGACTGGAAGAAAGATCAAATTACTACACTTAACACCATATACACTAGTCAAACTGGGAAGACTTCAAAGTAAAATAAAGAAAAATCTCCTAGACTTCTTTTGACAACCAATAGTTCCGTAACCCCCGGTACTCACTTTTCAAGATTTTTTAAAATTCGCCCAATTTTTTTTGTAAAATTTGATTCAAATAAAATTTTTCTTTAAAATATCAATATAAAGATTTTTATCCTTTATTACATCAAAAAAGAAAAGTTCTCTAAACTCCATAGTAGATCCCCAACCCTCTAAACAATTACTTCTCCGACACTATATATTACTATTCATATACGATTTTTTGCAAATGTAGAGTTTTGTTTTCCCCATTACTGCAGAATGCACATCAGGTTTTAACAGATTTAGTTTTTTCATCTGAGTGGAGCTCCTGATTTCAGAAGCCACATGTCTCATTTTCAAATTGTTTTACATAGCAAATTCTCTTCTTCTTGTTAATAGCAAATATCAATAGTGTACTTCGTGCTATTCTTGAATTGTAATCGGCATCTCCGAACAGTTTTAGTTTAAATATAACTTTCGTACTATTTTGGACACATTCTCTTACAGTTAATTTTCGTAGGCGTCAGCTACACTTCGCACTTTTAAGATTAGTTCCTCATATATTTTGGCACATCTTTTTAGAATATGATAAGATTTATTTTTACAGATATCTTTGGTCTTCAATGGTAAGTGTTAAAGCATTTGAGTTTCATTATGAACAAGGATAGATATCGAGATTAAAAGTAACATTGTTATAGTTGAAGCCCGAGAAGTACTCTACACCACATTGTTGTAAATATGCTGCCTTATTTATTTATGCCAGAAAATATTATACCAAATCTCGTATAATTTGACACATCGGCTTGGCTATATTTATCTTAATTTTACTTAATATTGTTAAATAACCACGTAATGTGCGACAAAGATGGTTGTTGTACCTATGAGAAATACTCATATATTTTGGCACATCTTTTTAGAATATGATGATTTATTTTACTCCCATACGTATTCCGGTTATTTATATATATGAAATAATGGCCGTTCATAACAAATAGGCATCATCTTATATTAGTACGTGTCAGATTTCATTAAGCAAAGATGTTCTCGAACGAGCTTTACATTGACAGCCAGCCGAACGGACATACTTTTAATCGATTCAGGTATGATTCTGAGTAGAACGGTATACTTAAAAGTGGTGACAGGACTATTCTGCCCGTTACAAACATCTTCACATACGCATAATACCTATGGTGTTACCCTGTACTTATATTTTTCTCCCCGTATGGTTAAATAATATGATACCTTTTAATTAACATTGCAAAGATCTCTCCGAACAAATTAAAAAATCGATGGCGATTAGATATTTCGTTTATTTTTTAACTTAAAATTGGTATCTGTCTATAAACTACTAAATTCGACATTTTTTAATAATTTTATGCTTATACTTATGTCCATGACTGTATGTTCAATTGTATTATTTTTATTTTCTCTAACGCATAAATTTAAAAATTTTGAAACGGAAAAAAATTTAAATTGACCGAGTCAAATTTTGTCTTTTTAGTCGTAGAAAAACAATAACTATTTTTTGAGAATACAGTCATTTAAGGTCTTGTTATTCGTTGTCTAAGTCTAAATTATCACTACTAAATTCTCCCAACAAACCAAGCCATAAACAAAATGTAAATATATGCTAAAATAAACTTATCATAAGCATACTTATTATAGGTTTATTTTAATCAAAATTATAAATAGTTTTAAAATAATGCTTTAAACATGTTTCCTATAACAACAGTATTTGTAATAATACTTTCTTTATACTTGTTGGAATAACAATATTTACAAATGTGATTGTAAATTATTAAAAAATAAAACTATAAAATCTGTAATTAAAATCAAATACATTGTCCGTAAGGAATCAAACCAAAGTTCCAACCAGTTCCAGTCAGATTAGTTTCAAAATTAGTGATGCAAATTTGAATACAAGTAAAAATGAGATTTCATTCATGGATTCTTAAAAAACTTTTCGGATTCATTTGTAAGCCCATTTTGTTATTCCTCTCTTATGTTCATTTATTTTGTATTCACAGGTAAACAAGCTCCAAATTGTTGCAAAAACTCCAAAAATCGTTAAATACTGCTGGCGGAAGTTTTTAATAAATGAGTTACCAGAAAATTTATGTTGGAAAGGTAGAGGGGAAAAAGTGTGCATAGATTAAGTACATCAAAAGTCATAAGAAGTAAATAGTACATAGATTATGTATTTTTTAATTTAAAAAAATATATACAAAATCACTTTTTCAATTTGTCAAAAAAACAAAAAAACTGGAAAAATGAAACAGAAATAAATTGTAAAAAAGTTATGATTTCAATTAAGCTTCTAAGCTTATAACAATATTACGAAAATAAGCCTACTTAATCATGTTTCAAAAAATGTTTCCATGTAATTGCACTTCTAAGTTTTTTGTATGCTTTAAATAAAAATATTACCGCAAGTATTCAATTCTCTTAATAAACTAATTGTTAATAAGTGTTTCACAACAGTGATCATAACACTTTTGTAAGCCTTACGCTTGTGCTAGTAAGTTTGTTACAAACTTATCTTAAAGCCTTTTGGTTTATTGGGTTTGGCTTTTATTTTTATTTACTACAATAAATGTGAGTGATAATTTTTGACATTACTAAAACGACTTACTACCCATGTCATATATAAATTAGACTAAATACATCCAATAGTCACATATCATTTTGTGGTTCATATCAACACAATATTCAGTCATTCATACGAGGAAAGTCTCACAGTGTTTTAGAAATAATAAGAACATGTACTTTTTATTTTTTATTGTTATTATTTTCTTAATTAAAATAATATAAATTGTTTTTAAAAACAAAAAAGTTAACAGATTAAAAACGAAATTAAGTAGAACAATTTTCATTATATTGATTTCAATACAGATCGAAATTAAATGGGGTTAATGATCATTATAACCTTTATTGTAAAAGATTTTGTTTAATTTTAAACGAAAAATATAGAGTAAGCGCTGCTATTTTGGTGTAAGCTACTAATCTACACACCAAAAGCGCTAAAAAATTTAAAAAACGCTAAATTGATTTACGGTCGAACATTTAGGTTTTAGGTTGGATTTCGAGCAAAGGAATAACCTTTTAACACAAGTTATTGGTATCTTTGTATACATGAGAATTTACAACTAATAGAAGATTTTTATAGTCAAATGTTTATAAAGAACTTAAAATATCGCGTTTTTGCAATAAAATTTTAATTTAAACAAAAAACAATATTAATTTAAAATTTCGATTTAATGACTCATCCGATCTTAAGAAATGAAACTCCATTAATTATATAACCATTCCCATTTGTCCATATCTAAATACCCAAAATTCCAATTCGTATGAAACATGGTTAAAAAATTTACTTTTTTTTAGAAATGATCCGGTATAAAATTATTTTTGGGTGTTTACACCAATTGAGATATGGTAATTTAATTGAGATATGGTAATTTAAAATTTTCAACAAAAATTATTTCAATTTTAAACACCGCGGTTACAAAAATTTCGGATATATCCCCGAAATCCATTTTAAAAACAGGCCTGCGTAAATTGTTATAACTATCTCAGTTGTGAACCGATTAGGACAAATGAAATGTCGTTGGAAAGGTCTTTTTATATACTTTCACTCAATGGATTCAATATTCACAAACATAATAAAAAATTATAAAGTTCGGTAAAAATATCAGCAAATTAATGTTACCACATTTGTGGGAAAAAATCTTATCTCAGATTAATAAAACCTTTCGATGAATATATATATATATATATATATATATATATATATATATATATATATATATATATATATATATATATATATATATATATATATATATATATATATATATATATATATATATATATATATATATATATATATAGGATTCTTGCAGAATTTTTCTTCAAAATTTTTAACTTTTAAGGGCCATATTGAGCCCACAAACTGAAAGAAATACTCGTTTCATAAATTTAAAATGTATAACTAAAATTTCCAAAAAGCGCGAAGAGGAATGAATTATGGTCTATAGAGTTAACATTTACTCAAGGTCTAGAAAAAAGCTGTCATCATATGATTAGAAATATATTAGGGATTTCAAAACTTCATTTCGTATCTGTTAAAGTAAAAATTTTAGTAAAAAATGGGTATAATTTGAAAGGGTCTGGAACTAGCTCTATAAGCTTTTTGGATACAAAATTCTAATTTTAACTTTTTGTATAAAAAAGACTTTAAATTACGAAATTTCGTCTTTTTTAAATTTACACCTCCATAACTCTACCCTCGGAGACCCTATGAGTTCCAAGTTCACCAAGTAAAGGCTAAACCCCTCTACTATTACTGTATTGAATTTATCCAGTCGATTAAAACTTACAGATTTTTTTCAAACTCTACCCCATTGGGTAATGACCGCCATTTTTATAAAACGTATTTTTCACTTTACAATCTATCGTCGTATATAGACACATATACACACACACCCGCACACAAATGTAATAAATTATACAATTTAACATCAAACAGTCGGTTTCCATTTAATATAAGTGTCGTACAAGTAAACTAATGAAATTGAAAATTTTAATTTGAACACTAGATTTGTTTGTAGTTACGAAAAAGTATCTATTGAGTTTTGAAACCACCAGACAAACCTACAGAACGAACTTTTCACACACTTAGTAAGCGATCACACTTATTGTTGATCATTAGTGCATTTGAGATTATTAAAACGATCAGACGTACGGAAAATACAAAAAAAAAAATATATATAGAAAATAACTCACATAAATTGAAAATTTTAATTGTTAAATAACAACAAAAACTGATAAAAAAACAAACAAGTTTCAAAAAATATATCATTTGATCTCTTCTAACAAAAAATAAAATAAAACTAAAAATTGGCTTTAAAATAAAACCCAAAAATTATGGCCAAAGATTGGAAAAATAATGAAGAAATTCAATATTTTTGTGAATATTTACGTATACCCAGTGTGCATCCACAGCCTGATTATAGTAAGTGGAAAATGGAATTCATCCATTTGAAAAAATATTTTCTGGAATATTAAATCATTCCAGTGACAGAGATAAAGAAAACGATAAATATACTTTTTCTGGGTTGCAAATTTAAAAGAAAATTACTTTTTTATATCCTCCACCATTACAAGCGGTGAAGAGGAGATCTTAACTTTATCATTCCGTGTGTAACACTAAGAAGGAATCATCTCAGACCCCATATAATCTTGCATCAAGTCAAAATCTGAGTCGATTAGATATGCCCGTCTGTCTGTTTTTTAAACAGAGCTCCATTAAATTTGGCCTAAGAATTCACTAAAGTCCTAAGAAGTTTTCTATTTAAAACCAGCAAAATCGGTTCAGTGTATTAAGAGATATAGACCAATATCTGATGCAAACTATAAGTTCAAACTTCCGTAAAGTTGTTAAATCGGAATGAAATTTTGCCATAATATTAAGTTATGTACTCTTCATTACTATTAAAAAAATGATCAAAATCGGTTTAATAGAAAAAAAGTTATAGACAAAAATCAAACTATTTTTTGACTTATTAAGTGTTTTTGTGTTATGTTAAAGAAAAGCGTTTATATAATGTTTACGTTTGCGAGTGTATGTGTTTGAATATGTATATCTACGAAACCTATCGTATTAACACGAATTTGTGGTGGAGGGTATTGAAGATTCGGCATAGCCAAATATAGCATACTTATTTATTTTATTTTAAAATGTCTTCTATCCTTTTCACCCGATAATAGACTTAATTGATAAGATTAGATAGATATATATACGAGGATTGTTTTGGAATATATTTAATTGAATTAGGAAATAATAGGTGGAATCATATTTGTTTTTTATCCCGAGAAGTAGGTAGTGTTTTTTTTAAATCGAAATCGAAAATGGTTAACCGGTTTTTTGACTTTCAGAAAACCAACCGAATAATTAAATCGAATAATTTATATTTTCGAATTATTCGACATGCCGTTTTTTTAATGGAAGGCAGTTGCATTTTACTTAAATGTTCAGCTTCATTTTTGTATATTCGGCCATGACTGAGAATATATACAAATTTTTTATTCCCTGAGTTACATGAGAAAAGTACTTAATGCATATTAGACATCATATTCTGAAACGATTTTGCTATGTCCGTCTGTTTTAGAGATAATCACGTCAATAAAATCAATTAAGTGATATTCTGTAAGATTTTTATTTAGATTAGACCTATAATTTAGATATATTCAGTAATTAAAGAAAAAGTTTTGTAAAGGAAAAATAAATGGATTTAAATAGAACCATGATATCTAAACACATTATTTTTAATGCGTTACCGAGAAACAATACCAAAAATACTTTTTTTCATCCACCCATTTAGGACATTATACGATGCAAATATAATTTGATGATTAACAACTTAAAATACACATTTTGATTACAATGGAACCATTTTTTGTACATCATTCCATATAAAATTCAATAGATGGTATAATTTTTTTTATTCTTTAAACTCTAAATTTCTCTGAAAATAATTTTATTTTCTATAGATTTTTAATAATCAAACAAAATCCGGTTAGCCGGGTTTTTGACATAAAACCGTATTCGAAACCGGTTTTTATGGGGTATTCATAAAATACTGAATAACTCGAAAACCGGGTTTCTGAAAATTTTCGTGTTTTTTGAATGCACTACACACAGATTCCAAAACAATTTTTGGGAAATAATATATTTTTAGAAATAAATTTTGAGCCGTTAAAGATATCTTACTGAAATTTTACACAGTTAGAGCTAAAGAATTTTCGAGTACATTTAAAGGAGTATAAATCCTTATCTGATCAGAGACGTAGTAGCTGACCCTTCAAAGTTGGCCACGACAAAATTTTATTTCTAAATTGAGATAAAATAATGGATCGATTTCGTATGGCAACCGAATTTCAGTTGCGTTGTATCAATGGTAATGCGGGTCAGTTGCCAAAATTATATTATAGATGGCAACTGGCAACTAAAGTGTCAAATTCAGTTTTTATATCTTTTGTTTGTTGAACTGTCAAAAATGCAACTGACATCAGTTGCCACATTTACTAGGTGCGTTGCCTGTTAACAACGGCACTAAAATTCGGTTGCCATTCGTAATCGACACATAAATTGTGTTTTGGTAGATCTTTATGAAAAATATTCATAATAGTTATAGACAGTTATTGGAGACAGAATAGAAATATACGTCATCAAAACCCAATTTTTATAGACTAATTGCTATAGACTAATTGCTGATTTTCAGTAGTGGTGGTTATCCGCACCCCCAATTGGTCTGTAATTTCATTCAAAATTCAAAGCTGATTGACGAGTATGTATAATTATTTTTACACGATCTACATGTTCGGTTTACTGAAAATTGCAACCACATTTGTTTTTATTTATATAGTCGCTTTAAATATGAGCAATTTTAATTTTTAATAATACTATTTATCATATATTGGTCTCTATTTAAAGAACCCTGTGTGGAATTTCTGAAAAGGCAATCCGAATTGCTGGGCATGCCAATGCGTGTGTATTATCCAGTTAATCAACATAATCCAATTGTTATCTTAACATGGCCTGGTACAGATTTAAGTTTACCTGGAATATTACTCAATTCTCACATGGATGTTGTACCAGTATTTCCGGATAATTGGACCCATCCACCATTTGGCGCAGAAATTGATGAAGAAGGTCGTATTTTTGCTCGTGGTACACAGGATATGAAATGTGTTGGTATGCAATATTTGGGAGCATTACGTGCTCTCAAACGAAATGGTGTACAATTTAAGAGGACTATATATTGTTCATTTGTACCAGGTAATATAAAAGTTGTATCAAAAATTTTATTTTTTAATGAAATAAATTTATTTTAGATGAGGAAATGGGTGGAGGTCTCGGTATGAGAGCTTTCGTTGAAACTTGTGATTTTAAATCGTTAAATATTGGTTTCTCTTTGGATGAGGGTTTAGCATCTCCAACTGATGTCTATCCAGTATTTTATGCTGAACGCAGTGTATGGCGTAAGTATTAATAGAGAAATCGCATCACTAAATATTAAAATTTTAAAATCTGATAAATATTATTATCAGGTGTCTATTTTCATATCAATGGTAATGCAGGTCACGGTTCCTTATTGTTAAAGAATACTGCTGGTGAAAAACTCAATTATATTTTGCATAAAATGATGTCAATGCGTGTGGCTCAGGTTCGACGTTTAGAAAATAATCCCGAATTAAAAATTGGAGATGTAACAACCATTAATTTAACCAAGATTTCCGGTGGTGTACAAAGCAATGTTATACCACCGAAAATGATGTTGTGCTTTGATGTTCGTTTGGATTTAAATGTCGATCATCAAGAATTTGAGGCCATGGTAAGTCTCCATATCTTGTGATACTATAATTAAGATCAAAAGCTGATAAATTGTTCATATAAACAGTTACATCAGTGGTGCAAAGAAGCTGGTGGTGATATTGAAATAACTTATGATCAAAAACGTCCAAGAGTCGCTCCTACAGCTACCGATAATAGTAATCCCTATTGGGTTGCTTTTAAAAAAGCTACTGATGAACTGTAAGTGAATATATTTTGTGGTTCCTCTTTTAAATATATCTTTAATATACTTCTTCTCCAGGGGTCTTAAAATTGAACGCGAAATATTTACTGGTGGTACTGACAGTCGCTATATAAGACAAGTTGGTATACCAGCTTTGGGTTTTTTACCCATGAATAATACTCCAGTATTGTTACACGATCATGATGAATTCATAAAAGCTGATACATATTTGAAGGGCATAGAAATTTATAAGAAAATTATTGGAAATTTAGCAAGTGTTTAATTGTATTGTTATATTATAAATAAATATACATATTAAGTCTTAAATTATATTCTTCGTATTGGGGTGTCCAATTTAAGATCTCGCTTTATATTCAGGATTTTTTGACTTTTAAACCCCATTCCGGGAGGAACATTTGTATGGGGGATAGATGAAATAATGGAACCATCATCACCAATTTCAATAAGTCCTTGGGCAAAAATAATAACACATGACAAATTATTAGCAAGGTTTACATGGAAAGGCAGTCAGACGTACGGACGAACATCGTTAAATCGACTCACAAAGTGATTCTTAAATTACTATTTCTCAATTGTTTGTTAAAAAGAATTAATTATTTTTATACTCTGCAAAGAGCATAATAATAACGTTTAACATATACAATTACGAAAACTCTCTGATTTATACTCTCAATAAATTTTTGCCGGTCGCAAATACGAATATTAACGTACTTAATACGTTAATGTATTAAATCAATTCAATTATTTTAATCAATGAGTTTGTTATATTGATATCGTAAAATCATGACGGAGAAACTCTTAAACGGTGACAAAATATGCCCAGCTGATTTTTTTTTTTGCGTTCTGCTCTCTCTTTCTCACTTTTAATATGTTTCTACCAAAGTTTGTTTACAGATTTTTATTTACAAATATTTTTTTTATAAAAAACGTGGATCGTGACTTTTGGGGAATAAAATAACACACTCACACACTCATTACATACTCATATTTTTAAATATATTCTTAAATATAACGCCATATTTTTGGCTATATATTTTTGTACTGCACCGATTTTGATAATTTTTAAAACGATATTGATTTATATACAGTGATGTATATTCTTATGAACGCATGTTATCCCTGTCGTTCTCATTTAAAAGTTAAGTTGAAATGTTTAATAAGATGAAACTTGACGGTACCTTTTTTAAAGTAAACAATATAGTTTTATTAGTTTCTTTGTTTGGCTTCTTCATGCGATCAAATATTTTTGGTTCTACTTTATGTGGAAGAATTCTTTGAACAATTGAATATTTTTGAACGAAATTTGGACATTCTTGAAGTCATTTGGAGAAGAACATGTGGATACTTGAGTTGTTCACTCCGGTTTTGAAAAAATCGTCAACATTTTATTTATGATTTAATTGAATAGAAATTTACATACATATATTCGTCAAAATTCTCTGCATGTGTGGGATATCTCTTATAATTTAAATGACACTTAGACCAAAATAAAATTTTGATCCATTTTGGACATTCTAAAATATTGTCTGAACTCCGTTCAAAACAATGTAATGCAATTCTGTAACCTCTTATAATGACAGGGTGATAAATTTACTGAAAAAAAAAATTGAATTTTTTAAACAGGTTTTTCCTGGATTGGAATTTCGGGCATTCCGGAATGAAAAAGTGGGAATATTGTTATGGTCCTACATTAAGGAAAACTTTTTTCAAATTATATTAAAATTTCATAAAAATATTTAAATTCTCATAAAAATTTATTTAATTGGCCGTAAAATTAAATGTTCCGAAAGTGTAGTGCATAATTTCTCTAAGAAATGACATAATTATGGAATTAGGAAACCCACCTAGGAAAAATTAAACTAACATAATACAGCAAGATATTGTTGCTGTACATGCTTCAAAGCAGTCTTAATCATGGTTTCATTGACATAAAATACCTCTGTTAAGTTGGCCGTCTAGCAGTCCGGACTTAAAGCCAATGGATACCTTGTAGGGATAATGCCTAAAACGAAAGAATAAAGGGCTAAAACTAAAAAATAAGCAATTTTGGGAAGAAATTGATTCCCATATTAAAAAAATTAAAAGAATAAATTCCGACCGTACTATTGTGCTAGTCCACAATAAATGATCACCCACCCATTATTAATAAGACTGATAAACTTTAGCGCGTTTATTGAAAAATTCCATTAAAAATGATAGTTTAACTCTAAAATTAAGTTATGATGAAATAAAATAATATGTATATGTATATGAATATGCACCAGTGTAATTTGCAAAATTACAAATTACAAAAGTTCTTCATTTGAATTTTAGAGACTGTGACAGATAACGGTCTATATCTTTTAATTTACTGAACCGATTTTATGTGTTTTAAATCAGAAATTTCTCTACACAATGACACATAATCAGTAAAAGTCAGTGAGCTCAAACGAATAGCTAAAATGTCAGCGCGCCAACAGCATGCAGATGGGCACAGCTATATTGAATCAGATTTTGGTTTGATATGGCCAAAGGGTCAAATATAATAAATAGGATAAAAATAGGATACAAAGAAGAATGATTATAATTTCAGAAGACTTTGACATTGTGGCAAAATTTCAGCCAGATACAATGTTTTCATGGTCACTCTAAAAACATGTAAGTTTTACATGTAACTTTATTTGATCAATCCAAAAGGGTCAAAATAACAAATCATCAGATTAGTACCTCTCAAAATAATAGCACCATTTATATTATACTTTGAATAACACATTAAAAGTCTAGTGTAAAGGAGTATAAAGTTGCTTCTGTAATTTATAATTGACAAATTTTTCAAGAAGGTGTTTGGTTAGGAAGGGTAGGTGTTAAGATCCTTAAGCAGGATAGCTTAACACCGTCACTCGAAGACTCTTCTGGTCCATTGTGATCCCTTCAAGTCTGCTAGCTGCAATTAAATATAAATAAAGGAAAAGAAGAATAACGACAGTAAGGAATTAGATCATAGAATAGATATCTTGAGAAATGCATCCAGTAAAGGAAGCCTCCTAGCCTCTCGATACTATTTACAAACCGTATAATACCATCCAATCTATAACAATGTACTAGCCCAGTTCCTCGAAATAACAAGTATCTCCTATCAAGGCTCTCAAACTTTTGCGACCCATGTCAATGATGATGTCTGTATCATTAGGGTTAAGCTGTAGCCATTAGGTCCTTGCCACTTTACAGTCAAGCATTACACCCCATGCATGGTTCACTCTAGTTTAATTCGTCTATCAATTTTAAAAAAGAAGAAGCCTATAGGTAACCTTGCCACTCATCATCACCTACCAGGGTCATATTCGACCCCTTCCTTGCAAGCTCGTCCGCAGTCTCGTTGGCATGAACCTTGCAATAGCCGGATACCCAACATAATCTTACATCATAGCCGGACATGAGGCTACTAAGTAGTCTCTTGCACCTCCAGACAATATGTGACTTGACAATGTTCTAAGTATTTAGTGCTGCCTGACTATCAAAATAAAAGAAGCGTGTTATTAGAATTTAAATAATAGGTTGGTCTAAACACTGCGCTTTAGAAAAACGAGAACTCATTAAAAAACATGGTTCTGATCAACAAACTTATGCCGAAATAATAAAAAATATTAGATAATCAAATCAAATGATAAGATATAACATAATCTAAAAATTAAAAGTAGGGGGTCGTGGACGAACAACTGAGGGGACACCTTTAATGGTTCGTCGTATATTACGTCAAATGAAGAAGTAGGGATATAAAAAAATAAATTAATTTGTTATAAAAACTAAAACTGTATCAGAAGACTTAGGGAATGAAATTTGAAAGACTATGGACCATGAAAAGTCTTCCTCTTAATTGCTCCGCATGTCTCAAATAGATCAGAGTTTGCGTTAACTTACCTAATTTGGTATATTGAAAAAGGGGAGTAGTGTTCTGTGGACCAATGAGTTGAAAATATTTTTTATTGGTATGGAGGCCCCTTAGTAAAGAATATAATAAAAAAATCTACAACAAAAACTTTAAAACACAACGGTTCTAGTGTTATTATATGGAGTTGCTTTTCGTTCTTTGGTGTTGGACCCATTTACCGTATTAAAACTATTATGGATGTGACATTATATATGAAAATATTAGGCGAAGGAATGCTACCGTATGCAACTGAAGAAATGCCACTAATTTGGGACATGCAACAAGGCAACATCCCGTAACATACTAGAAAAAATAGCTAAAAAGAAGTTTCGGGATAATGAAGCCACTTTAATGAAATGGCCTCCCCAGTCTCCCGATGTAAATCGAATTTGTCTACATACGTATAAAATAAGGGGTCGGTAATTAAACCGACCAATAATAGCTAAATTTCTTTAAGAATCGGTCTTTAATTTCTTATAGTCCTCTTAAAAATCACCTCAAATCTCTCAAATATGTTTGTCATAAATTATGAAGACAAATTCTACAAGAATTGGTCAAGACTTTTCCGAGTCTACTTCAGGATTAAAGGTATTTTATAACCGGTCTTAACTGTATATTTCTGTCTTTATGTTTATGAAATATTTTATATTTAATTTCCAATTATGTTCTATATACGAATTAAACCTGAACTTATCGCCATTAACTTAGGTCTAAGACAACCTTGTCTTAGGTTTAATTAATAAATATAAAAAAAGAAACGTTTACATGTGGATAAAATACAAACATACATATCAACATAAATGTATTTATGAAAATAATGAATATTACACATTAAAGTCTTTTTTATGTTTTGCATTTTAATTATTTTTAAAAACTTTTTGACATACAAACACATATTTATATTGGTGATCACTTTTGAAAGCATATCACGTGCAGAGGTGAATAGAAAAATAAAAACATACAATGATAATAACTTTAATTAAGGCCCATTTTAACTATATACAAAAAGTAAAAAAACAACATAACAAAAACAATAATAAATGGAACCCGATAACCGATCAATTTATTTTTAGAACTTCTCACTATTTCACTAATTTTGTGTTCATAAAACTTTTCAATACATCATAAATTGAAATTCTTAAGAGTTACGCAATTAAAAGTCTGAAGTGGTATTGTCACAAGTCAGTGTCAATAGTGGTGGGAGAACTTCCTATATTTTGCTTATAAGAACAGAATTTTCAATATATCGTCAGTACAATCATTCCGAACTTCAATCAACAAACATTGATTTCGTTTTCTTCTCAACAACTTCTCCATTCAACAACTTAAAAATGTTTAAATTTACCGTAATTTGTGTTTTGGCTTTGGCTCTTTGTGTGGCTGCCGATCCTATTCGTCAGAGACCATTGAGAAGACGTGCATTTGCTCGTCAAGAAGCTTTGCCCACACCAGCTCCTACTGGCTATCCCGAAGCAGGAGTTACTCCCGAAATACCTTTTGACTTGCCCACCGAAGCTAAACAACCGGAATTTGTCAACCAACAATCCGATGAAGTTTTTGACACACCAGAAACTGAGGCTCAACAACCTGATGAGGTCTATGGACCACCAGAAACTGATTTAGCTCACCAACCTGATGCTGTATATGGTCCACCAGAAACTGAATCAGACGCCCAAACTGAACAACCTCTTGAAACTGAAGCTGAACCAGAAGATGTTGAAGAGATTGATGCTGAAGAAGTAGAATTAGCTGAAGAATTAGATGAAATTGATGACGAAGTTGCTGTTGATGATAACGGAGCTGTACTTTCGGTTTCTAACACATTTGAGCAACCAGCTCGTTTGGTCTTCCAACGTTTCCCTCAAAGACGTCAACTTCCAGTGCCAGCTCGTTTGACTCGTGCTAAATTCGTTAAACCTGCCAAATTTCCCTATACCGCTAGATTCCAAACTATTCGAAAGCACTAAATTGTTAGTTTAATGTTTTAACAATTTGTTTGTTTGTTTATATTTGTTGTTTTTTTAATGTTGAATTAATAAAATAGAAAATTTAATTAAAATCCGACTTTTCCTATCTTGTTTATACCATGGTTTTGATTTAATGGCAATAGACTTCATAACTACGATTCTGGAAGAACTCCGTATGCATTCGTAAAGAATAACATGTTTTTAATCGTCATTAATAATATTTAATGTTATTCATAATGGATAGTCCAGCCATAATCTACACTATTCATCGTTCAAAAAAAAGAGTTAAAAAATAGTGTTTTAACGAGTCCATAAAAATAATTCATTAATGAATTTAACAATAGGAATATTCAATTGATGGGTTTAGTAATGTATTTTTGAAACAGCAGCAAAAGAACAAGTTTGTCAACCCTCTATTACGTACCTAGATCTTCAGGACTGAGAGATGTGGGATAGAAATGTTAGTAAAACAAGTATCGTGTATCAATTGATCCTTAGCCAAATGCAGCACACAGGTATACGTTGAACCTATTGCTCAATCTCGATCTCAGCTGTGCTAGAACTACTCTAGTATACCGCGGCAGATTCTGTTCATTGTCCGCAATGGTCGGTGGTCGGCCACCAAGCACTACTATTATACGGTATGATGAAACAACGGAATTTGTGGCGTCTCTGAGAATGTCGTTCAAAGCTGTCATATACGAATTTCAATCTAGAGGGACAAATCTAAGTAAGTTTTTTCATTTGTACAAATACCATTTTTTTTCATCCATCGAAGGGGACATCTATTATATAACATTCAATTTTAGCATTTTGCCAACTCCCAATATGTTTGGGTGGTTTAAAGTCGGTACATGTACTCCATTGACTACGATACCCAAACTTCTATTAACCTCTTTTCTGTCACCTTGATCTGTTGCGTTTGATGGTTATTGCTGCATACCATCGCACACAAAATAATTGTATAATTCGTTTTTAGATTAAAACCTTATTCCGGGATGGGGCCTCATATGAGAGCTATAGTAAATGAGAACCGATATTTATTAAATTACTTAAATTAATTAAAGAAAATTAGAAAAATAATTAAACGGATTCTTCATATTTAATAAAAATCCTGCTCCGAAATTGCACAAATAATAAATTATCACTATAAAATGTAATTAAACGTTTCAAAGGAGAAAACAGAGTTGAAAATAAATCAAGATTTAGAAGTCTTAAAAATGAACCATTCGAGAAGTGAGAAAAATAGTAACAATAATTAAAAATTATCCATTTAAAAGTATGAAGTTCTATTTCGGTCTATTTAAATTTTAAGGAATAACCTCAACCAAAGTGCCGCAATAAGCTATAATCTTAAATATATTACCACTAATGTCATGATGTGGATTGCCTAAAATATTCTTCACTTCCTTAATACTTCTCCACAAAATCCGGATATAAATAAAATTGAATTTTGTGGGATAATTTGGAAAAACAAAAAACTTGCTTATGAGCGAAAGACAACAAATATCATCGGAATATGAAAAAATCTTGTAAATTTAATGGAGGTATTTATTTTTTTCTTCTTAAATGGTACCTACACTTTTGCAGTGCAAAAATATATAGTTTCAAGAAATTTTTCATTATTTTAATTTATTTGTCATTGCAATTTTCCAACATTCATGGCTTAGCTCAATCATGGCCTACGGCCGATAACTGTCGAATTGGAAATTGCTGCGCTGCCCCTCTAACGACGTGCTGTCGTCTTCGTTGGTACAATATGTTATTGTTTTTATTTCACGTGATTTTTCAAAATGAAATAAATAATTTTTTAATATATTTTCTTTTTTTTTCAATATAAATAGTTACGTATATACTCCAGAGCGTGAACCTCTATTTTTAAGCGACGAATCAATGTGTGGGTCCGAAGTGGAAGCTACCATTCCTTTGAATCAAGATCTTGCAAAAGATCAAGATCTGATTCCCAATACTCAGATGGTGGAATCAGTAATAAAGAAGGAGAAAGATGTTATGGAGAAAACCAAGAAGAAGAGGAAATCGTAGATGGAGGATCAGTTACTGGAAATTACTAAGAAGAAAAAAGGTGAATGTGGATGTTATGGAGAAAACCAAGAAAAAGAGGAAATCATAGATCTTCTTATCTCTCCTTTCATTATTTTTAATTATTTATACGAAAGAGTTACTATTGTAGATCAATTCGACTATAGAGATTTTGATTTGTCTCGCCTTAAAGGAGACACAATACGAGGCAAAGAAAATTCTACATATATCGTTGGACTCCCTTTAAGCAGCTCAGAAAACCTTAATTCTTCAGAAAAAAGAATTAGGGATGTGTTCACTCAAAGCGAGTGGTCCACGATGTATTTGGAGCAGGAGATGAATTTAGAAGCAGCAAATATACAGAAAATTTTATGGGACCATCCTCATCATCTCGCATCATGAAAACCACATCCACATCGTCCAAGATTGTACCTATTCCAAAATCTTCTGTTGTGTTTTCATCCAATATTTACCAAGGCAAATTAATAGAGGAGATTCTCAAAAACTCTTTCCAAGTTGATAATTTACAATCCAACACTGGGTCAAATTTTCAATCTATCTCCAGAAGGTTTCCAGGAAATATCTCTACTCATAATTGAATGCAAAAGTGCTTAGAAGGAAAGTTTCAAATTATTGAAACATTTCAAATTGAGTATGGACAAATACGTTAAGGAAATCAATCATATATTATCTTCCACATAAAGGATTATATACGAGATCATATTCCATACCAAAAATGTAAAAGAACAGAAATAAAACCATTCAGAGGCTGAAAGCAACATTATTAAAAATGTTGATTATAAGTACTAAGGAAGGACGGACCTCTTGAAGCGAAAAGGGCTGTAGGTTAAGTTTTTATGAATCATCCTAAGTGTGTTACAAAATAGCGAATATTTTACACAGTGGCTAGGAAGACGACCGTACTTTTATATTATAATATTGAAACAAATTTATTTTATTTAACAAACACAATTTCACTTTCAAAAGAGCACTGTAGTTTTTCTGAAAAATCCAGAATAAACATAAACATTAATGCCGTATCCCAAATTGCAGTTTTATGTTTTTTTTTTTCTGAAAACATGTCGTTCCACAATTTCACAGTAAGTGAAACGATCTTGATGAATATTAGAATTTTTATCATTAATAAATAACTAAAATTTTATTCAAACTTTAAAATTTAAACATTAAAAAAAATATCGCACGTTCAGCGCACTTTATCGCAAAAAGTGTGCAATGAATTATGTTATCATTACTAATCTATATATAAATGCATCTATGTTTATTTGTTTGTTTGGGACTTATAGACAGCTTAACTACTAGACCGATTTTTCTGAAAGTTTACACAGAATGATCGTCATGGAATATCTAACCACTTCATAGAGAATTTCCAAATGGTTCCAGTAAATTTTTTTATGAACCATTTTACAAGACAAAATGTATGAGGGGTAGAATCAGGGAGAAGCGGTAGCCCCCATATAAAGCAAATGGTTCCAGTAAATTTTTCAAGGAACCATTTTACAACACAAAAAGTAGGACGGTTACGATCAAGGGAAGAGGTAGATTCTATGCAATGCAAATATTAAATAAAATTGTAGAACGAACAGGGCCAGGGGCATTTAGCAAAATGTTCATTGCATAAAATCATTTTAATACACGTTGTGATTTCTGAAATTTCTTTCGAGATCTTGGACTGAAGAGAATGTTTGTGCAGTAAAGCTCAACGGGAAAAAGCTATTGTTATATATTTTCGAAAAGCAAAGATAATTTCTTAATTAATTATATATAATACATATGCCTATATCTACACATTTGCACATAACCAAATTTAGAACTGAAACAATATTATTCCGAGCAAAAATTACGTTATAAAATCGTGCTATTGATCAAATTAAGTGATCAATAATTAAAGTTATCAATTAAAATTATTGTTTCAATACAATCTGTATTTGTATTTTACTCCCAGTACTACGTCATTAAATACGTCATAAGAATTGCATTAGAATTTATAATTAATCGAATCAAATCAAAGACAACAAATTGATCGACATTTGAACGTGTTCTTGTAACCATGAGTTTTGTATTACTTGAAATATATATGTATGCGATATTTATGCGTAGACGAGGAGACACACACTCATTGGAAATTCTTAAATTAATAAAAATTATATTTTAAGCCAAAAATTCATAATATTTAAATGGTAAAGTGTCCAAAATTGTATGACTAACATGACAGGTAATGAAGGTTAGAGAGTCATTGTTAAATTAAAACTTAAAAACGATGAATTTTTAATTAAATCATTTGTATTTAATGAGATTAGACAAAAGTGAAACTAACAGTTTAATCTAACCGTTTCAACCGGCTGGAAGGTATTATTAGTTCCTTTAATAATAAAAGTGTTCACTTATTATTTAATTAATTAAAATTAATTCATACAATTAAAAGATAAAGAAAATGTGCAAGAATTTTGCAAGTGTTTTATTATTAAGTGTTTTATGCACGGCAACTCTGGCTGAACCACGAGTTCATACAATTTTACGCATACGTTTTCCTGGGCCAAGTAGTGATAAAGTCGTATTACCTAAACCAGTTAAACAACAAGTAGCTCCTTATCCACCGGCTGGCCTTAAACCTGTACCAGC
The DNA here is from genome assembly GCA_004302925.2 of Cochliomyia hominivorax. Classification (NCBI taxonomy): domain Eukaryota; kingdom Metazoa; phylum Arthropoda; class Insecta; order Diptera; family Calliphoridae; genus Cochliomyia; species Cochliomyia hominivorax. The sequence continues at coordinate 74,918,884 of PYHX02000495.1, read as the reverse complement.
ATTTGAATTACCTGAACCCACCTATTTACCACCAGTAGAACCTGAACTAATTTACGGTCCTCCAGCAGAAACTTATGGACCACCAGCTGAGCCTGAATTGACCTATGGACCACCAACTGAGCCTGAATTAACTTATGGACCACCAGTTGAGCCTGAATTAACATATGGACCACCAGCTGAGCCTGAATTAACTTATGTACCGCCAGCTGACACTTACGGACCACCCGAAACCAATGATTTTCAATCAGCTGCTATTGTTAATGCTCCTTTAACACTTGCTACACAATTCACACCACCTCGTCCTAATAAGGCTATTAATTTCCGTCCCATTCGCCCCCAATCGGCAGCCATTGTAAACGCTCCTTTAAGACCTGTAAGTCACTTCACTCCACCACGTCCCAATCGTATTGTAGCTTTCCGTCCTAAACGTCCTCAATCTCAAAACCAACAATTATATCCAAAAACACAACTTACACTTCCACGCGTAGAGCGTTTAACTGAATTCCGTCCCAGACGTATACCCAGCCAACAACAACAACAATCAAATCCTTTCAGTCGCCCATTAACCTCCAGCATATTTGGAAATTCGAATAACGGACGCTCAGGTCGTAAATTACCTGCGAGCATTTTTTCAAATTAAATTATTTTATTTGCAAATAAAATAAATGTTAATTCCATTTCGCTATTATTCATTCCATATATACTATATAGCATATATTATTATATAATTGTTATAATTATTTGTTGTTAATATTATTACTTAATTATGTAATGTTTCGATATTTTTGAATTAAAGATTTCTATATAATCTAGAACCATAAACATTAATGTATTTTTATTTTAAACAGATTTAATTGAAACCCCCTCTAAATAAATTAATGCCAAATATCCCTATTAAAATGTTATCTTAGGGGTTTAAAGCCAAAACCTCATTATAGCACACTGATACATATTCCTATAAATTCATTTTTAAGTAGTTTCGTTTCTTCAATCAAAAAACAATAGATAAATTTGAGAAATCAGTTAACACATTAATTTTAAATGGGAAACTGATTAGGAAAACAACAAATAAATTTCATTGAATTCGTACAATTGTTCTAGGTATAAAACTGTTTCCAATAGGCAGACTGACGCACAAATGATTATAGATACATAGATTCAGAATTTAAAACCACCATAGGTCGTTGGGCTTTGATGCCTTTGTGCAAAAATTGTAACGAGCGAAATAAATTGTGCAACACAAACCAAATAAAAAAGACGATTGACTTATAGAATCATAAATTAGACTACATTTCTTCCTCATACAAGACGACACAATTGTGTAACAGAATTAGGGTATAACAGTTTTATAAAGCTTTCTGTCACTGTGCTCTTCATTCTGTCTGGGCAGTTAAGAAAATTTACCTATCTTGGTACAAATACCACATTATTGTTTTTTATCACTCAAGGGCTTGGTCATTCGTTTCGTTGTCGATTTTGCTGCAAACATATGTTTTTACAATATTTGACTCCAATTTCCATGTTCTGCAGCATTCCTGTCAGGAAATTTTTGAGCCTTTCATGCTTTTAAACATGCATTAGTTTAAATTTTTCGTCTAATCCCTGAAATAACTGGGCTGTTTTCCTATCCGATGTGTTGAGATCTCTTTTGAAAATGCTTTCTATTTAAAGGCTTTAGAAGTATCATGTGGACCATTCCTTCTAAATGAACCAAAGAATACTTGTATTAAAATTTTTTTATAAAAAATTTGTGTTAGAAATTTATCAATCTCACTCCTTTATCTTTTTTGTTTTATAACTTCTTTCAGTCCATTTTTAATGCACTGTATCAAATTTTTTGTAACATTTTGCTTGACATCGTATTATTGTTCGTATTATTCGATCAAACTCTTGCCACAGGTGTTAGATGGATAGTTAGAATGGTCTAAAAACTGTGGAAGATGTGGTATCATATGCAAGTCACATTATGAATGTCCCTCCTATAATTTGCTTTCCTTATTATTCTTATGTGTACAAAATATTATTTATGTTAAATCATGGACCTACCCTCGATTAATTTCGTACAATGGTTTTGGCTTATATTTATTTCATATTTGACTTAATATTTTTACAATACTCATGTATGTGTGCGATTTATGACTTTGAAAGTTATATATGGAAGAGTGGTTGTATGGGACCTATAATAAATAATAGCACATCATTTGAAAACACAAAATGGAAGATTTGAGTAAGGACCTAATGCTGGTTAAATTTTACAGATCCCAATATGGGACCAGGGGACTTTTCATTACAAAGCAAATATTGATTTTCGAGTATCTAAAGACTTTAAACACCGAAAGCCTGTGAGACACCATCACTGGAAATAACTAGGACCTATAAAGAATATACGACTCATAAGATCAGAGAGAGGTACCCTCCATACAAACCAATTTTAAATTACTTCTAATTTAATCGTATGATAATACAACACGAATTTTTGTTTAGGGCCAGCGAAGCCCTAAAAATTTGCTTTTGGTCTACTAGTAAAATACTAAATTTAAATGTTTCAATACTAAGATATTTGCATTTTATGTCAATTGTTGATCTGTGCTTTCTTCTATATCCACCATATGTCATGAAATATGATAACACTCTTCCTAAAAATTGGTGTGTAATCACATATTATTTGAAATATATACATATGTATATAATTTCGTAGTCATTATGGGAGTTACGATAATATTCTTAGAAAATGTATTTGGGTTAATAAAGAATTTTTTACAACCACATTCCGAAAGGAAATTTGTATAGAAGCTACTTAGATCAACACAAATTCCTAGATAAAGAATAATGTTAAACCCACACAAGTTTGACTAATCTGAATTCAACGGTGTAATTTGGGGTGGGTAGGAAACTCTTCTAATCCCATTATATACGCTGAACCTTACCTTGATAAGACATCCAATGTTTCTTCTGCATTTAACAAAAATCTACGTCGAGTAACGCTTCCCATTACTGATTTGGTACATATTGATCGTAAGCATCTGCCAACAATTAAATTCCGAAATGAGTGCCTTTAAAGAAATGTAAACGTGGGAAATGGTAGATCTTCCAGAAGAGAAGTTAAAACTAAGGAGTCAGATGGAAAAATTCCTTACACACGTACAAACAAATGTGACCAGAAAAAAGAGAACGTACTAAAATTATTAAATATTTTCAACAAAACCCAATTTGGTGCTTTGAAAAGTTGGCCAAGCATTCAAGGGTCTGCCGTCAAACTGTAGGAAAGAAAGCAAGTTATGTCGGTGCTCGAACTATTTTGTATGAAAATTTTAAGCTAATGCAGGTTAAAAACATACAAGGATCAACAAGTTTCTGACAGCAACGCTGCTAATAATTTAGAAGTCAAAACCAAAGTACGGAAATTGAAGTCAAGTTTTCTAAACCATATTCTTGTTACATAATGTATGACGAAACATATGTTCTGGCTGATTTTTGCATTTTCCAAAAAGTATTTGACATGACAAGCATTGCACATTTTTTAACGAAATTTTACAAGGACATATTTCTAGCAGGTCCTGGGGTCGGAAAGTAGATTTCCAAAATTGATCATCTCGGGTACGACGATTTTTTGAAAATCGTTAATATTTTGTTTATGGTATTTCAAGAATGGCCATGTTTCCGTATCGTTAAAAATATTCAATAGTTCCAAAGTTACAGAATTATTTACAAAAAAGCCGATTAGGGACCACTGTGTTGCAGTAAACGAAGTCAATCATTTGTCTATAAATACGTAAATTAACATTAAGGAATGTCTTCAAAAAGGCTGCTTCCATTCATAAGACTTCATAATGTAATTTTTGGCCTGACTTGGCACGCTGTCACTATGGTAAAAAGACTTTGAGTGGTACAAGAACCATAAGTCCTTCAAACTACACGGAGCTAATGCCAGTGTAGAGATATTGAGCTCTTGTTAAAAGCGAATTAAAGAGCATTAAATTTTAAACGGACATAGGATACCTGTTTGAGCAAAGTGATAGTAACCGCCATAAAAACGTTAATGAATTTCAATCAAATAAATAAAAATGTAGGTTCAATTTTTTCAACACTTATGTATGCTAAGAATTTTTCAATCCCACTCCATAGTACAGATTAAAAAAGTAATGATATAAACAAAAATAAAACATTCATTCTTTTGGCAAAATAAGGAAAGAAAGAGTTGCAGTCTGTTAGAACAAAGAACAAACGTTTAGGATTGGAATTTATTAATCAAAAATACTCATTTCTTCTTCATTTTGAGAAAATTAGAAAAACCTACAAAATAATAATGTAATTCTTATCAAAAACAATTTTTTTCAATTCTTAAATCTGAAAGAACATGTGGTAACAGTAATGTCTCCAAGTGGTGACGTCATGATGTTTTTTTCTTAATTATCATTGATCTTGACGTCTACCCGTCTAAAACTAAATTAACTTTTCTTTAATTGCAATGTTAATAGTAAAACTAATGAAACTGAATCCGTCTTGAGCAGAGCTTTAGTTCTATAAGAATTTTTTTGTTTTGACCCAATTTCACTTTTTAATGAATAAAAATTAGCACGCAGATCATTTCATTGTCACCCTTTTCATTGTTTTGAAATTAATTTTAGTAAATTCATTTAATTAAGCTCTTTTGGAAATATTACTTAAACTTACATTCGTATTGCAATTCTTGAATTACTTAACGAATTTCAATGGCGTAATTACACTAATAAAAATATTTCTGTAATAACGCCCATCATATGTCATGCTTCAAATTGTGTTAAAATAATTGCCAACTACAATAAAAATCAATTGTCAATTTCAATACGTTTTTGAACAACCGTGAAGTTTAACAAAAAAATTACGCGTTGTTATATACATTTTCGCCTTGTATTGTCTGGATTAGAAAAATATTCCAATAAATAGTAAAATCAATGCAGAAAATTGTTAAATTGTAACAAAAGTGTTTGAAAAATAATTAATATTGTAATGTGAAATTAGTTGAATGAAAAAGTTTCAATAATTTTTGTCAAAAATTCATGTGAAGATTATTTGAGTTCGGCATTCAGCACACCCCTACTCTACTACCTGTGTCCACCGACAAGACCAAATAAAACAGACTAGCGGCGAAAATGATTTGAGACAATTTTCACTTTTGGAACAAAAGGATTTTTTTCATACCATACAAAATAATTTCTCCAACTTATAGTCGCCAGACTATAAAATTCGTTTTCATTTGAATTTAATTTTTTGCGATTGGAAGAACTTGTTATTTTTCAGTTTTATTTTCGTTTATTTTGTGATTGGAGGCGTTTTATTTGTTTGGTGGCTTTAACAAAAACGATTCTTTACTACATACATATTTAAGTTCAGTACAACCAGACAAAAAGACAGACGGTCATTTACAGTCACTGATTCTCTAGTGAGGCCACCATCATCACCATTGATATCGTCATTAGACGCATCGAACTTGTCTCCCTTTTTAAATTTTTAGAAATAAATTCAGAATCATCTTAAAATTTTAGGTAAGTTTTATATAAATAATTTGTTATTTACGTACGTTTGTCTGTCCTCCAAATTAAAAAAAAATAAAAAATAAGGAAGAATAAGTTGAAAGAAAAAATGACTTATGTGATAGATTGTCGGTAAAGTCTTGAGCGGAATGAGGGAAATGGTATTGCGCATAGTGTTTGTAAATTTTGTGTTTATGTCTTGTGTTTTTATTGCTGTTTTTAGTAATGCAATCTATTGTACTTACATACATCTGAACACAAACATTTGTTTTCGTTGTCGTTATTGTTTCGCATATGCTTACAAACACATGCATGTTAATACATCTGTCTAGTAGTGCCATTGACCGTTGATTTTTCTTTACTGTCAATACCCCTTTTTAATTTGCATACACGTAGAATTTTTCCCACGCTTATACAATACAAATACTAGACTACAAAAAATTATAATTGTTATTGTTTTATTTACAATTTGGAATGATAATATGTACGCACATAGTATAAATAATTATAATACTTTGTGTACGCTTATTTACATTAAACTGGAAAATTTAGAAAATTTAATAAATCAAAGAAAATCCTTTAAACGAATTTGCTTTCTTTTCGGCTGAAATCTTATATAAAATTATCTACTCCGCTCGCATTTTCTCTACAAGAAAACTATTATTTGAGATGTAATCGAAAGTCTTAAATTTCTAATTTGATAGAGAACTTGAGCTAATTGAATATTATCGATTAATTGACTCAAATAATCGAGATTAAAATAATTGGTTTGAAAATCTTAAAAAGATTATTAATTTTGTTTGCCATTCCTTAGTCAGAACACTATGATAAGAAAGATAAAATGACAGGCACGTTCGGTACTTGTAGGATGTGCAGATGAGGAATATTGATTGAGACTCCAACTGTCTACAATATAGTGGCCTCAATTGGTTAAGGTATCCAGCAGCTACTAGGCTTTATAATCTAAACAGAATAAATCTCCACTTATGAAATTTTTTGTTTGATTTTGGATTTCTTACTCAGATTTATATCCTACAAATATTTTAAGTTTTCTCTTTACTTTATATACAACTGTAGTACTTATATTTTTTTTCCCTTGGAATCTGTTTTTCACGCTACTTTTTCTTTTGACCATGTTGCTCTCAACATTAATTGAACAACTTAAACTTTAACTTCCAGTTAATACATCTGTTGCTGGGTTGACAATCTTTTGAGAAATGTTAGAGATGAATGTGAATTTTTGTTAACTCTTGGTTGTTTAAGTAGTCCTTTATACCTTTTTTAAAAAGTTTATGAATAATGATTCGAATTATAAATCTTTCATCTCATTTTTTAGATCAGTCAATAAAAACAATTTTTTAAATAAATTTAAAAATAAATAAAGAACTTAGTTAACAACCTATAAATAGAATAGCGTACATTAAATGCCCCAAATTTTGACAAACTAAATATTACATCATAACATTACAGATTAGATATCACGGGAATTCCTAATAGTTTGCCTGTTTTAGTTCTTTTTAAGTCTTAAGTTTAAATATTTTTTCAAATGAAATAACCTAATAATAGCATATCATGGGACTTTCTATTATTAAAAATAGTACATACGTTATATTACAATATTGATTCATTTTTTAAATCTAATTAGGCTGATTAATGGGAATCCATTTTGTAAATACTTTTTTTTTACTTTTCAATTCTAGATGCAATAATAAATTTAAATTTAAATCTATTTACAGTTATGTCAGCTACCGCCGGAAAACGAAAAGAAATTTACAAATACTTGGCACCATGGCCATTGTATTCCATGAACTGGAGCGTACGTCCAGATAAACGATTTCGTTTAGCTCTAGGAAGTTTTATTGAAGAATATAACAATAAAGTTCAAATTATAAGTCTGGATGAAGACACAAGTGAATTCAGTGCTAAAAGGTAAACATAATAATAATATTTAAATAAAAATAATATAATAATGTATAAAATTATTTTTAAAGCACATTTGATCATCCATATCCAACAACAAAAATTATGTGGATACCCGATTCAAAGGGAATTTATCCCGATTTGCTGGCCACAAGCGGTGACTATTTACGCGTTTGGCGTGCTGGTGAACCAGACACACGATTAGAATGTGTACTCAATAATAACAAAAACAGTGATTTCTGTGCACCCTTAACATCATTTGATTGGAATGAAGTTGATCCCAATTTAGTGGGGACGTCATCTATTGATACTACCTGCACCATTTGGGGTCTAGAAACTGGACAACCACATGGTCGTGTATATGTTGCGGGTCATGTGAAAACACAATTAATTGCCCACGATAAGGAAGTATACGATATTGCCTTTTCAAGGGCTGGTGGAGGTCGTGATATGTTTGCTTCCGTGGGTGCTGATGGTTCCGTACGTATGTTTGATTTGAGACATTTAGAACATTCAACAATTATATATGAGGTAAATGAAACATTTTTTCAAAATCAAATATAAAATAAATTATTATTTTTATCAATTTTAGGATCCCACACATACAGCTTTATTACGTTTGGCTTGGAATAAGCAAGATCCAAACTATTTAGCCACCGTTGCTATGGATTCATGTGAAGTCATTATATTAGACGTTCGTGTTCCTTGTACACCTGTTGCAAGACTGAGCAATCATAGAGCGTGCGTCAACGGTATTGCGTGGGCGCCGCACAGGTATGAATTTTTTCATAGGGAATTCCTCTGGAAATAGAAATAAAAAATTAGACATAACATATTTGAGATAAAGAAAGAATTTCATTTGAATTCACCTAAAAAATGTGTTGACCAAATCTAATTTTATTTTTGCAAAAATTAATAGATTTTTTTTAATTCGAGATTGTTATATTGAAATACGAGTTTGATATAAAAATATTTACAGCCTGTTAAGGAAACAAAAAATATTTTTTTGAATAGTCATTTTTTTCATTCGTCAAGATGATGATGTGAAACTCTACATAACATTTAGGGTTTAATATGACAGAAGTTACAGAATTCGGAGAACCGAATTTGAGTTATTCGATAAATTACCTTATCAGAAAAAATTGTTTCGAACATTGAATTATTTTGTATTTATTCCGCCAAATTATTATATTTCCAGCGTTTTTCATTTAATATTTTATACAATTGTACATTATTTAATTATGAAATATTTTTGGAAACCTAAGCAACTTTATTGGTGTTGATGGAATTAAATACATTTATTAATTTTGGTTCATGTTATAGTTCAATTCCAAGCCAAGAAATCGAGCATCGTCAATCGAGCAAATCAATTGCAGTGCCTTGGTCACATGCAGGACATAGGTTTGGAACGGCACGATCAATACGAGACATGTAAGCATTGAGCTTGTTGCTCCATACGGATCTCATTTGTGCCAGGATTGCTCTTGTAGACCGCTGCAAATTCTGTTTATTGTCTGCAATGAACGGTAACGTTCAAAGCTGTAATATACGAATTCTGATCCAAAGAATAACTTACAATGCTTTGTTTGTACATAGGAATACCCTTTCTTATATGCCTCGGTGGTAACTCCAATTGTGTAATGTTGAAGTTAGGATGATGTTATTTTAGAAGGAACTATGGTCTAAGATCTTCATTATGTTCCTTAACAGGATGAATTTTATTATTATTATTATTATTATTATTATTATTATTATTATTATTATTTATTATTATTATTATTATTATTATTATTATTATATTATTATTATTTTCCACTACATATTACTTAGCATTGGAGTCCACTCATCACTGACAGGTTAATCGTTTTAAATGTAGTTAATAAGATTTCTTTGTCCATACCTGCCGGCTAATGCTTTGAGGTCCTTATTTCTACTTCGCATCTTGTGCGTGATTGTGGCATGTGCTGTAGAGGTACAATCTCCATTCAGAGTTGATCGCCTATGCGGTTGTGAAATCCACAATTTTTAAACTTTCAGAATTTTGAAACTTTCCTCAGCAAAATCAACTGCAACACTTCCTACCACATTAGACTTCATATTCCAACCGTTTTAAACAGAGATATTTAAAGAGAAGTTTCAATAGATTTTTTAGGGACAACATAATGTATATAAACAAACTATTACGTATTTCAATTGTGATACAACCATTACTTTATACGAAGGTCATTTCCCAGTATAGATTTTGTATTGGTTAATTCTGAATTGCTTATTAATTATAAAAAATATATTTGTTATGTTTATAAATAAATTAATGTTGAAGTAAAATAAAATTTGACAATAACTTTCCTTTTATTTTATAGTTCCTGTCATATATGCACTGCCGGTGATGATCACCAAGCACTGATCTGGGATATTCAGCAAATGCCACGTGCAATCGAGGATCCAATTTTAGCTTATACAGCCGCCGAAGGTGAAGTCAATCAAATTCAATGGGGTGCAACACAACCTGATTGGATAGCAATTTGCTACAATAAAGCTTGTGAGATCTTACGTGTCTAGAAGAAGCATCATAAAATTAATGCTCAAAGGACGACGTATATAAGACAAATTCTCATATATGCACCACAACAGCCACAACCACAGCCACAACAAAAAAAGATTAATAATAATAATTATTATAAAACAAAAAATTCTTATACTAAAATTAATTACAATTATTATTTATAAAACGTCATTAATATAATTCGTATTATGTATAACACTAATGGTTATAATAATGATGAAGAAATTATTTAAGAAAACAAAGTGAAAAATGTAAACATTTTTAGCGTGTGTGATTTTGTTTTATAAGATAATTAAATCTTGTTTTCTTACTCTCTTGATTTTGTGCACACCATAACGAAATAAAACAAGCTAAATTAATATAAAACACTGCAGCATCTATATGAAACCATTAACAAATTCTTAAACATTTGTTTATCAAACAAAGAAAAAAAATACTAAAAATATTTAAATAGCGATTCTGTATAATTTTTCTTAATGTTTAACATAATTTCTTTGTAGACAATTAGTTTTCTTTTTTTTAATTTGTAAGTTTACAATTATAGTTTTCAAATTATTTATATTTTTATCGATAATTTAAGTGTACAAAACAAATAAAATATTATTAGACGTAATAATTGACAATGAATGATTATGTTAAAAAAAAAATAAGAACAAAAAGAAGAAACAAACGCTCACAACAACAACAACAAAAATACACTTTTGTTTTATTATTTATAAATTTTAGTATGTTTTTAATAAGTAACTATTGTAAAGAATACACTTGTGGGATGCTTTATATCATATAAAATCTTATTGGAGTTTTAACGAAAATAACTTTTTTCAAACCCAAGGAAGAATTGAAATTTCACCAAAAATTTAAAAATTTTGTCTTAAATTTTAATTCCGATGGGATATTTTACATGATAAAAATTAATTAAAAAGAGACGTAAAATAAACACTCTTATTGATGTGTAGTTACTTTTGTTGTATGTCTAATAATTTAATTATTATTTTCTTTTTGACCGCTTTATAGGTGTTAAAAAATGTGAAACACATAAATAACAAAAAATTTTCACAAATATTAAATTACAAATTCTTTAAGAAATAGATATTTTTACCCCCATTTTATGTAAAATATTCAGATTTGAAAATTTTTTGAACGAATATAGTTTTTATGCCAATATTTTCATTCTAAAGTGTTTTATGATGTTAACTTGATTTTATTTATTATTTTTTAATATTTTCATAAAAACATATTTTATTAAAACATCTTTCTATCTGACTACATTAACAGATTGCAAAAACTCTGAAAATAAAAATAACCAAACAATTTTTTATACAACAACAACAAAAATCCTACCTCGTTTTCCATTAAGGATGATTTGAAAAATAAAAAAATTAAATAAAAAAATTGCAAAATTTTTAAATTAAGAAAAAAATAAAACAAAAACTCGAGAAAAGAATTGAAATTTAGCCTTATTTACTAAAAAAATGAAAACAATGATATATTCCAGTGAAAACAAAAATAATAAGGGACTCTTTATTTAATTTTGTTCAAAAAACTCAAATACGCTGTTTCTTGTTGCAATAAATTGCTAAATGAAATATTTTAATATGTTTCTAATACAAATTTATCAAAAGAATATTTAAATTAAATATTAAAAATACCACAAACTATAAATATTCTCTTTGCCCTCTGTAACTGACAAATTCCGTTGTTTATAAATCAATTCAACTACAAATATTTCTAGTTAAAGGGCTTAAATTGTTATTTAATATGTATTCTTTTGAATTTAGAACAATAAATCATGTCTATCTACATTTTTTAAAAACATTGGTGTCTGCTGGACTAACAGATCAGTTACAGAGGGTTAATATTAAATACAGCACAATCTTGTCAAATATTTTAGGCACATTCATTTGCTATTCATATTTTGAGAAAACTGTCATAAGTCTAGATCTCTCGTTTCTACAATTCAAAAAGTTTCTTACAATAGTATTAAAGCTCTATATAAAATAATTATGATTTCATTATTTTTCAATCTTTATTAGTTTTCGAGATATAGGGCTTTCAAACTTTGATATCGAAATCCCTGTTTTTTATTTGCAATAGATCCATGAAGAGATGTTTCCAATAAGACGTGTTAAACTGTTAACATTTTTCAAACAATTATCTTAATGGATATATATGCAAAACCAACCTTCTCGATAACTCCTACAGAGCAAAAGAAAGATGTTAAAAAAGGATGACAATTTCTCTTAACGATAGTTTGGACTCTAAGCTTGTTCCATAAAAAATTTTTAATGATTACTTTTGTTTTGTGATATAAAACTAAGTGAATTTATTGCCACGAGAAACAGTGTAACTTTAAACCGATGCAATGAGACAGGAATACAAACAAAATATTAAGCAGCTTTTTTATGATTTCTATCTATAATATAAAAAATATATATGTATATTTTGCAAAAATAAACAATAAATTAAACGAAAAAAAAAAAACAAAGAACACAACAATAATTGTTAAGTGGATATGGAGAGTGCTCTTTAATTGTTTACAATTTAAACATGTCGACTGTATTACAAAAAAAAAAATAATAATAATAATAATAAAAAATAAATTGAGTAAAAACCAATAGTTTAAAAAAGTAATAATAATAATACGAACACCTACACACACACGAACAAATCATACATATGCTGTATATTTTTTATTACGAATTTTTTATTACAATTTACCATAAAACGTAAAATATTTATAAAAAACAGAAATATAAATCCTTCATCTCCATTAACATATACTTTTTTTAATTATCCATTTATAAACTAATAAAAAATTCATTATTACAAAAATATAATTACATACAAATTTGAACATTATTTTGATTATAAGTTTTTGTAATATTATCATGATCATTTATTTCATAATTATAATCTTAAATATTAAAAGTAAAAAAAAACAAACTTACATTAAACATCAATAGAACTGATACATCTTAAAGGTAATTAATTAATTAAATAATAAAGAAAGGAAAACAAAAAATATTAAAAAAAAACAGAACCCAACTCATTATTAATTGTCACTACAATTTATATTTACTTAATAATAAATAAAACAACAACAAAACATAACTATAACAAAATATATAAACACATGTAAAGAAAACAAAACAAAAAAAAACATATTAAATTATAAGAATATCTAAATCAGTAAATAATAAAACAAAACAAAAAATAATAAAACAGCAACAACAACAATTCTATCCTGTGAGAGAGAAAATAAGATTGTGAACACAAAATTTAGAAGACAACACAACAACAAGAAAAAAAAACAAAATAAAAATAATACAAATTCTAATAAAAAAAACAACCACAATATATTTCCACACCCTCCCACTCCTTAAAGTTATATTATAAAAAATAGTTGCAATCCTCAAATTAAATAAAAAATATTTTATTGAAAATTATTATTTTTTGTATTTATAATTTATATTGTTTACAAACACGTACACACTCGTTCATACATCTATTAAAAATGATTTTCAAAAATATATTTCCTCAAGAAAGTGAAATAAAAGTTAACTGAAAATTATAGAAACAAGAATAAGAATCGTTAAAGATGGTCAAGTCCGACTATACGCAGAAACAGTTGCGGGCATAAGTATAGGCACAAAATGAAAATCAACATAAAATGCAAATTTTTAAGTAATGCAAAATTCAAATTTAAAATTTTATTGACAGATAAAAACTATATCGATATACACATATATATAACATATAAGAACTGTAAAAGCGGTGGTATTCAAATTAATTTCAATTACTTTCCCAAAGATAGAACAATGAGGATGGGTTCTACCCACTTAATAAGGCCGGCAAAGCGCACCGGGTCTTAGCTAGTAGTCTATAATTTACAATATAACAAAATTAAATCCGATTATGTAATATCCTACACCACAATGTTGGTTATAAGTGGTAGTTACGAAAAAGTGATGAACGACCCTCTTAAAATTTTATTTTTCGATTTTTCTTAAGTATGCAGTAGATTATTGTGGAACTTACATTTCTGAGAAATTTTGTGCGTTTTAAAAATGAATCTTTATGAGGAGTTAAATGGGAGCTAGAAGAAATTATGCGCCAACCCACGTATAATTCTGTACACGAATTTTTGTTTATATTTATCTTAATTTGTACTACTTTTATTACAATAACAACGTATATGTGAGATTTGTCTCTTTTAAAGCAATACGTATGGACATATGAGAAGCAATGCCACATTGTTTACGAATATCATAATACTTATTTCCGAAAAATTTCGTTAAAACTGTTTCGTATTTAGGACTATGCTTTAAACCACATTCCTGCAGGACATTTCAATGGAAGGTACCTGAAATATTGGAGCGAACATTTTAACAATCTTAATTTTATTCATTTTAGCCAGCCGAACTAACATAATCAGAAAGTGATTCTGAGTAGAACGGTATACTTACAAGTGGGTGTAATGAACTTTATCCCACTTTTTAGAGCCAACAGTGTACATGCTCTTCTCCCATGTCGTGAGTAAAAACATCTATTGTTACGAAGATAAAATATTTGTTAAAAGCTTGACTTAATATTTTGTTAGTAATTTCTTTTGCTTTATAACTTCTTTTAGTCTTTTTTTGTCCAATATTTTCGTAATACTGTTTTCAAATCACTTTTGCTTTAAAATATATATCTTATGTGTTCGTACTCCCCTATGCAATTTCTCCCACCTGTACTGCAATTTAGTTTTGGAAACTGCGGAGGATGTAATAAGACATGAATTATGCTATATGCCAAACATATCTTTGCATCGTGAATTGAATTTCGGATAATAATCATACTAAGATGTGAATGGCTGTGGTAACTTATACTTCTCAACACTTTTCTTAACATTTCCCTTTAAAATATTAAGATAAACATTTTTATTCATTATTCCTTCATTCTCTGGAATGTCCATTACGTCGGAAAATATTAAATTCACTCTATTTTTGAATTTTAACCAGTGTTGTGTAGCAATCTCCGAATAGTTTTAGCAAATCTTACCAAAATCTTCATATATAGTTGTGATTCACTAATACTTTAATCTCTGCAAGATTTAACTTTGTTTCGCTTAACTTGTGACTCATTGCCAACAATTGGGATTCACTAAGGACATTGCAGTTTCCATAACATAAAATAAAAACTATAAGTCTGTTTTTATCTGTCAATTAAATATTAAATTATCATTTCGTAATACCTAACAAATGGCATTAATGTCAAATTTAAATTTATACCTATGCTTATATCCATGACTGTACGTAGTCTGTACTTTTATCATAAAATTTACTACCTTTTAACACTTGGACTTCTTTGTAAGACTTGGACAGAAGAAAATTTGATGATAATGTGAAGACTTGAAGTTCATTATTTACTTGCACACGATTTAATGATTCTTTATAGCTCTTAATTATTCGGAGGTTACAAAGTTTAAAAAATTATAAGGTCTACATTAAACAAGTTGAAGAAAACATTAAGTGATTATGGAATTGTGAAAAAAAAACTTGATTTGACTAAATTTTTTGTCAGTTTATACTTGTATTTGTTTTCCTCTTTTAATTTCCAAATCCGCTCAAATCAATATCTATAATTTGGAATCTAAAAAGGGTCCAAATATTTTGCGTCGGCTTTAATCAGAAATGTTTTGAAAAATTTCAGAAAACTGAAAAAATAGCATTTTTCAAAATATATAGGTCTGCATCTCTTTCTGCATTTATATGTATATTTATATGTGTATTGCATAATTTAAAAAATATGTGTAACAGTGTTGATTGGCTTTACTCTTACGTTTCTCATATATCTCTACGCTTGGTATCATATATTGCATAATATATGTCCCCTCTCTAGGCAAAACTCTTCTCTGGAACGAGCTTATGTATTTCTTCTATTCTGATATAGACCAAACAACTACGTATTTACAGGTTCTCAAATTTAGACTTATCGTATATATAAGCGACATTAAAAAACTCTTTCCTTTACTTGAGTAATTTTTGAATGGAAATTATTTTTGTGTAAAAAAATTTGTATGAAAAATTTGCTTAAAATTTTAATTTTTAAAATGTTTATAAATTCTGAAGATTTTTTATATATATTATAATTTGAACCTTTCGTACTTTTTTGTTTCAATTTATTTATGTGGACGCTCGTCATGCGTCGCACTTTTAACATTAGTTTCACCTTAAATGATTGATCGTCATGATATCATCATAACGGCTACGATTCATTAAATCTTCAATCTATGCAAAAGATTTTCCTTGGTTATGCAGATGTATAATATATATATATACAGCTGCATCTATCCAGTTTAGGATAGGTTAAGATAGGTAGACCATCTGAATTCTCCTGCCTGTCGAAATAAATAAAAAGGTTGGAGTGCTTCAGTGCGTATATGCAGGGTACAGATCTCTTGTTAAATTATTTCAATAAATTTCTTATTCTGATATTGCTAAAATGACAATATACGTTATAAAAGCACATTTGAATTAAACTTTTGGAAGAGTATGTAAATTGTAACAAAAATGAAAAATTCATTTTATAAAATCATCTCATGGAACCATCTAAAGTTTTCGTAAAACTTGACATAAGTAATTCTCGACATTATTTATATTTTTCCAATAAAAGTTTGGTTTGCGCTATTGAATACATACTTTTTGTTATAATAAGGATTTTTGTTATAATAAGGATTTCTATAACTTTGCTACAACAGTTAATTAATTCGATTTAAATCTAGCACCCTTTTGGATACCTTTTTTATGCTCTCAATTCCCTTTTAACAAGAGCCCAATATCTTTCCTCCAGATTTAGCTCCGGAGGTTTGGAGGATTTACCTCTCTAAGTACAAAAACCACATTGTTCTTGTACCACTCAAGGGCTTGTTTACCATAGTACATTCGGTATTTTAAGGGTCCGTTGTAATAAATGATTGGCTTCATTTGCCTGCAACTGTGTTTTGACAAGTTCTCCCAGTACTGTTTAATAACCACTAACGATAGACCTTTGAAAGCTTGGTTAAATTTTTGTAGTAACAAGTTGGATTTTCGTCTCCTTATGACCTTTCAAACGATATTAATCTGTATATCGACACTTCCGCTTCATATGTCTTGAAAACTATGAGAGAGATAGAATTCATTAGCGTAAGGTTCAAGATTTTTTCTTAATTTGTAATGAAATGAATAATAATAGAAAATTGTCATATGTCATATGTCATATGTCATTGTAATATATATCTAACTTATTTCTAATTCTATGTATATAATATCATATTTCAGTTTTAATTATAATATTTAAATTTAATATCATATTCAATTTAATTTATTGAATTCTTTTTAATATTTAATTTTATTTAATTCATACCAAAATTATAATACCAAAATGCAAAATTAAGTAAAATGTATAATTAAAATAAAAATACGAAATAAAGGACAAAAACATTAAGAATCATAACACAAACCGAACACACACATACACAAGATATTTAAATAACACCACAACCAAATCATACTGAAGATAATTAAAAAAACAAAACAAAACAAAAAAGAAAAAAGAAGAAAAAACAAAAAACAAAAATAAATAAATAAATAAACTATAGATTATGTAAAGTTTACATAAAATTACTCGTACATAAGAAATAAAGTAAAAAACCAAAAAATAAAAGATTTTTAATTAAATAGATTATGCTTGTCCTTTATTTATTATAATATTAGATAAAGTTAAATCAAGTCTGGTATTTCATTGTTAGCACTGCTGCATATCGCATTGACTTTGACAGAATGCTGAAGTTCTTGCTGCCTAAATGAATACAGAAAATTAAAATATTTTAATAAAGAATTTTTTTATGGAAAATGAAAAGTGTAAATGAAAAAATATTAACATTCGAAACGTTTATTTACTATTTATTTACTATATTAACTATTTGCACAGTGGGGCTGAATTGATTTCTTTTTTGAGTTTAAAAAATGAATGTTCGAGGTAGCCCATTTTACGCCCCTATAATTCGTCACAAAGAATATCTATTCTGCCCCACTGTGCAGTGAAAATGAAATAGAAATAAATCTATAACTTCCGAAGGGCCAACCCGATTTCAATGAAATTTCACGCAACTATAACAGAGTTCATCACTGCTATTAAAATATTAAAATTTTTTATTTAATTTTGTGAAACTAAGGTGGGTGGCACCACAAGATCCTAAGAAACCTCGAGCTATAGAAGTATTTAAAACGATCCAAAATCTGCACCGATTTTAAAGACATTCAGAATATATCATAGTTTAAGAGATATTTATGTTAAAAATTCCAAAATCTACCTTTTTTTTTCAAAACACATTAACTTCGCAAATCACAAAGCTGGATCTGCATAACTTGATGTGTTTTAAAACATTTCATAACGGACATTTTTTAACCCCGATATATGTTGGGGAGATGTAGCGAAAAATATAATAAACAGTTTTTTTTTGATATTTTTTAAACATTTTTAGGAATTACGGGATTTCAGAAATGATAAATAAATAATTTTCGGTTAAGTATCAAAAAATCTATATGCAAAATTAAAAAAGGTTGACTAAGAAAAAATTTATTTGAAAATCAAAATTGAATATTTGAAATCTGTGCAGATATAAGAAATCTGGATCGTTTTAAACATAGCGGACACTGTAAAGCGGCCAGTTAGGTTTACAAAGTGCAAACTCAAATTAAAATTGATTACACTGTGGAGGTTGTTAATTTGTTTGGAAATAAAATATAATATAAAATAAAATATGTCGATAGCTGAGAAATGAAGTTTTATAACTTCGAAAGCAATGAAGTTACGGAGCGTCAAAAGTTCAGTGAGAAATTGTATATGGACAGTTTTGAAATGTTTTCAATTGATTTGGAGAGGTATATCAGTTCCTAATGGGTCTAAAGTTCAATAGTTCCAAAGTTACGGAATTATTAAAAACAAAGTATTTTGGGAAAACTGTGTCATTTAAAATATCCATTTTAATATATATTATATTTTAATTTTTTCATCTCATTCCTTATTTGTTGATAATATAAGAATGAACTTCTGTTAAAAAATATCAAAATCAGAATAATTTAATAATTGACCTAAATTAAAAATTTTATTGAAAATACTTACCTTTTATTGCGTCGTGTCTCAGTTCTTTTTGGGTCTAAAATAAAAAAAGAGATTAAAAAAGCTTGTGCTAATAACATAAGGAATATAATAACTCAGGAAAATTACATAAAAATTTAGATATGTTAATTGAAATGGAAATAAATCTCTATTTTCCGAATGGTTAGACTTGAAATAAATCTATAAGTTTTGAACGAATGTTACATTACATTTTGATTTGATAATTCTTTGATACTACAGATCTCTATCACAAATTTTCACAAATTGTGTATCTTGTCATTCCACATAATTATTGTTCTGATCAAATAATTTTCTTTTTTAAAATTCCAAAATTCCAGATCTACTAGAATGACACATTGAGTTTTTTAAGGTATTTCTGTTTTGAAATTAAAGGTTGGGGATTTTAGAATATATAAATTAAATTCAACAAATTAGACTCTATGGAGTTTTTGGATACAAAATTTAAGATTCTACATATTACTTGAGATGAAAGGTCAAAATTAAAAAATATAATAATTTTCTTTTTAAAATTCTTTATTTTTGAACAGAGTAAGTCCACTCAACGTTTTGGTTTGATATATATTTTACATAATTAAAAGGAAAAAATAGGTAAGGTTAGCTTAACACTTTCGAATATTTTTTAAAAAATAAAGGTCTTTCAAAATCAAAGTATTTAAAATTTAAATACAAAAACTCAAAAACTGGAGATAATTATCACATGTAAACATGTTTTCGATGGCTTCAAATGACGCTATTAGACGCTGACAGTTTTTAGAATTTGATATGAAACAAAGAAAAACCTCCATATATCTGCTAATGGTTACAGATTTTCAAAAAAGTTGATTATACCCCAATCTGAACCCAATGATAGATGTAGGAATTTAAGTATGCCCCTTATGGACGTTATGGTTTTAACAATGTCCGATTCATAGTTTCGTAGTAATATTTACCAGGTGTTGAAAATTTTAATCCCTGGGGAATAGTGTTAAACTCGCCTACACCTTCGCTATCGCTGTGTAAAATTTCATTACTCCAATCACTCGGAAGTTTAATTTTTATAGAAAAACTGCTATACTTGACCCAATCGTTCTATAACTGTTTTAATTAAGAATTAATTTTATTCGTAGTTACCTTTTAATTTACAAGTTAATATTTCATTTTGATGTAATTTCGGAACTTTAACAACCAATTGGCCAGTTATTTGTGAACGCTGTACAACTGCATCAGATGGTTTAACTTCATCATTAAGAGCTATTTGAAAAATTTTACCCTTAACTGTGACTCTGACGTAATTTATTTCTACTTCAACATTAATTTGTGAAGTATCCAAAAATCTGAAAATCATTTTAATGTCATTTAAAATATACTTAGGAGATTCATACAGTCATTTACTTATAAACTTCCAGTTTTAATATGTATTCACCATCTTCATCATTTAAAGAAAATGGTAATTGAGGCTTGTTCAGGTTATAGGGTCGACCACAAGGTGCAAATAACTGCGGTTTTTTGGACTTTTTTACAGTTTCCGAACCATTATTTGTTTCACGTCCTTTGCGATGAAATTTAGCTATGTCTTCACGTATCTCTGGACAATTTTCGCTTTTTGCATTCCAAAACACTTTGATACGTTCATCCTCATCTTCAATATTGGCCATTTTAGCTTCTAGTTCTTCTTTATGCTGAAGATAACGTATTTTTTGTTCATCTCGTTTCATAGCATAATTGACTTGTTCTTGTACTATAACTGCACGATATTCCTTTAAAAGCGGTTTCACTTGTAATTTTTGGGTCAGTGTTATTTCTTGACAATCCAAATTATCCAATTGAGGTAGCGTTGCAATTACATATTCTCTATAATTTGGATAATCACAACATGGATTTCCTGTCAATATCAAAGATCTTAAATTATAATTATCTTTTAGACTTTCAATCGAAGTCAGTTCGCCAATAAAATTTAATGTCAAATCTAATTTATTTAATGATTCCAACTTTTCCAAATTCTCCACACGTTCAATATTGTTTAAGGCCAAATTCAAATATTCCAAACGTTTAAGTTTATGTAAATTTTCTATCTTCGAAATTAGATTTGATTGCAATAACAAGATCTTCAGGTCGCGGCACCAATTCTGTAAATTCTCTATACGTTCAATATCTTCTTGATGAAGTGAAAGTTCCTCCAAAGTGCTAATAAGCAATTCATTGTGTTCAGACTTTTTACGCACTAATTCTTCAGTAACTATATGATTTTTTAAATATTTTTATAAATTTATTCACAATTAATATTTTCTAAAACTTTACTTACTTTTCACCATGTCAAAATTGTCTATAATAAAATAAATTATTTACAAATGTTAAAGTACGAAAAATTCAATGCGTCTTGATTTCGTTCAAAAACTGTTATTCAATGTTCCCATAGTAACGCATTTTTCTTAAATATCATGCTATGAATTGTGTTTGATGTACAGTGTTCATTTGAGACACCATTGAGTATATACATATATGTTTTGGATTATTCCATAATTTGGTTAATCGTTATTATCCAAACTTTGTTTTTTCAACAATTTGAAAATGGGAACAGGCAAAATTTCTAAACTATTATTTGGAAAAAAGCATGTGACTTTTTAACCGTTAAATATATCTTAATAAAATTCCACACGGTAAGTTAGTTCAGAGAAAAGTGTCCTTGGTTCTATGTATAGCAGATCCCGTTGTGTTACTCATAAAGTTATCTGATTCGTCTGCTATTCATCGGACTACAAAAATCACCTTGCACAAGAGTATAGATTGCAAATACGGTATTCCTAACTTCTCTACGTGCGGAAAAATTAAACAGTAGATGAAAAACTGTCTTCTTAATTCCTCTAATTCGTAATGGTAACTATAACTATGACTAGCTTCTCGTATGGACCTCCAAAATACAATGTCCAGTTATAATCTACATCAGAAGACGAACCTGCTTTCTTTTGAAAACGGATAAATGTCTAGTACTTCGTGTCGTATCTGGCCAAATAACGCAAGAAGTACGTAATGTTAACTTAAGTAATCACATTGTCTAGCTAATCCTCAAAGCTTGTAGAAAAGCCTGTCAGAGGCAGTAGAATGCACTCATCACGAAGCATCGCACTATGTCTATCTAGACTAACTGCAATGTCATTCTTGAAATAGTTATTGTAACCAGGAATCCACATAAACCTAACTAACCGATATCAGATAATAACTAAGCCAGCAAGCCGCCCATAAAAATGTTTGCTCTAAGTTCATCTAATTAGTAAGATTTTTTTATAAAACAATAAGAAATATAAAATTCAGAACAAGGCAAATTTAGCAAGATGGTGTCATTAGACCAAAAAAGACGTATATCGTAGATAAAAAAAAAGTTGTGAAAATTTTGAATGTTTTACTAATGTACATTTTAGTCCAATTTATATATTGATTTTTGAATATTAACGCTCCCAAAAAACCTCTGTGTCCTGATAAAAATATTTTATATTGTAAACTCAAATTTCATTCCACAAACTCAAAAGGTTTTCTGTGTTTTTAAAATTCTAACATATACATTCTCAAAAACAGTTTTTAATTGAAATCCGCAAAAAATGTGTCAAATATCATCATTAAGTCGTTAAATTCTCTTTGATTCATAACAAACAAATTGTTTTATTAGTGAATAAATAAAAAATCGATTTGCTCAAAGTTCCAACTGCAGATTAATATAACTTTTTAACGGGTGAACATATTCATATGGTTAGTGCATCAAGATTTTTAGAATATATTAGAATAATGAACCTGTCTCATAATTAAACAAATGGGACCTTATCAATATAACTGAGATAACCAATTAAGGTATATTCTAACGGTTCAATACAGAAATATCCTTTCGGAGCCACTGTTGGATGAATATTTTTTATCAACCCTAAAAATTAAAAATACTAAAACACGTTTTTTTCTTAATACATATAAATTAAAAAAACTTATAGTAAAAGATGTTAAATTGAATAAAATATCGTTTAAAAAACTAACGAAAATCTGATATAACAACAGATATACAATAAAAACTATTTTATTCATAAAATATTTTTTATTTTCTTTCTCATATTAAATATGACAAAGAAAATAAAAACTGGATATAACGTCACATACAGAAGGAAAATATTTTATGGAATATTCTAATTAATATGATTGAAATTAATGGTATATTTTGCATAAATTCATGAAAATGCAAATGGAAGATCAGCTGATCAACAAACATGTAAGTAAATTTTCATCAGAAATACAAGCCAGTCGGCACACCACCGTCCTATTGACATTGCACTATTTTTAGTTGTCTCTTACATTTTCTACACTATTAAATTTAATCTAAAACTAGCTTTTATCCGGTGCGCTTTGCTGTGCAAAAATTCTCCTCAGTCCCAAATCACGATTTTTAGTAGATCTATTGATATTCGATAATCCATATTTGCTTTGTATGGAAGCTACTTATCCCCTGATCCTATCCGTTTTACATTTTGTCCTGTAAAACAGTTCCTTGAGGAAGTCATTGGGACAAAATTTTAAAATTCTCGCTGTTACAGTTCTTAAGATATTCGATAAT
Source organism: Cochliomyia hominivorax (assembly GCA_004302925.2). Lineage (NCBI taxonomy): Eukaryota > Metazoa > Arthropoda > Insecta > Diptera > Calliphoridae > Cochliomyia > Cochliomyia hominivorax. Next base: position 74,895,153 of record PYHX02000495.1, on the reverse strand, counting down.
CCAGACTTTTTTGGCAGTTTAAATAATACATTTTTATAATAATATTATTCAAATTAACCGCATTTTTATTAACGAATTCGATTAGTCATACTGACAATTTTTTGTCAATTTGAAGAATTTATGCAAGTTTTCTTTTCTTTTATGATGAATAAGGTTTTCGTTAACTGATATTTAACCTAATTTTCTTCAATTCCATACCTTTTTTTATTTAGTACCTTTTTTGGTTCAGCGTAGAACACACACATTTTGAGACTAGAAGACTATTATTTAAATCATGATAAAGTCATATAAATACATTTTTTCTCGGCATGGCTTAGGTATTGTCTTTCCATAGATCTAAGACATATATAAAAAAGGTGTCATATACATACCCCGAGCAAAAAGATTGAAAATGAAGAATAAATATTTTGCCCTTAAAATAGTTCTTAATAAATTTAAATTAAACAAAATATCCTTGAGTCCATAATGAAATTTAATTATTCAGGATCTAGAATCAATTAACAGATTCTAATATACTATTAATAGACAATTTATATTAATTTAAATAATCCTATAAATATATTCACCTTTCAAAATTTCATTCATACACAACAATTGCGCTGCATTCAGTTAATTATTTTTTACAATTCATTTTAACAAATTCACTCTCTTTTACGCTCTCTCATAATTTACAAAAATGCCGATTTGATATCAATTCAATTTATATAAAACTTTTTTAATAAACAAACAGTAACGTCTGTGATCTACAAGAGATCGGCACTCAATAAACTCATTAAGTAACGTATTTCATATAGATTTTTTTTATTTCTAAAACTATATAAACAAAAAAAAAACTACAGATAAGAGTCACCCTTAAAAACAATAGTTGAGCATGAACAATAATCATCAGGTGGAATTTTCAAGACCAGATGAAGTCAATGATATATTGCGGCCACTGAATGACGAAGAGTTTAAGGAGTTATTGGAATTATATAAAAATAAATACAATTCAAATGGATTTCAATATCTTCTATTAGTGACACAATACCAATGGAATAGACAACTGCAAGAATTAAACATAGATGAAAATAGCTATGAATGGATTTCATTCCAAAAAACGTTTTATACACATCGCAATGGTGATTTTCGTAAATATGGAACATTTGTCTGTATTCATCATGATTTGGTAGGTGTATGGTAATAATTGAAAATACAATTAAATATAATTACACAGCAGCTGGTTACATAAATATCTTATCAAAATTTTAAATTCGCTTGTCACTTATGCCTTGATTTATTATCTCTAAAATTTTGAAAATATTTGAAAAGGTGCCAATTGGGAATAAATGTAAGGAATATTTTCAACTAATTTTGAAGATCAATTATATCTGATATTTAAAATCTCAAGCTACTCCAAACAAAAAACTAAAGCAAACCAATGAATTGAACTCAATAAAGATCATTTGTTTTATTATAATTTGTCGCTCTGAAAAACTATCTATTTAACACCAGGAAATGGTACAACATTTAAGAGAATCTCAAAATTAAAAAGAAGACTTTTTTTAATCTTTATTTAAACAATAATAAGGCTACATTCGGCTATGCCGAATCTTCAACACCCTTTGCTTGATCTTAGAGGATATCAGACTATATTTTTTAATATACTGAATCGATTTTGTTGGTTTTAAATGGGAAATTTCTTTGTACTTTAACAAAAACTTAGGCCAAATTTCTAAAGCTGTGTCAATTATTGTGGACGTGAGCGTGCCAACAACAAACAGACGTACATAGTTAAATCGACACAGATTTTGATTTGATACAAGAATATATATACATTATGGGGTCTGAGATAATTCCTTCTTAGGGTTACACACGAAATGACAAAGTAAATATACCCTCTTAACCACTTACTTTTGGAGTCTTTTTAAAGATTAGACTGACATCTATGGTTGGGTTTCCATATAAATTCCGTACATATTATTTTGGGCCAGGGAAGGAATTGGTTATGTCCAGTATAATATTTCGGGTAGCTATTATACAAATGTCCTACCGGAATGGGGTTTTAAGTTCATGAAACTCACAAATGTAAAGATATCTTGAATTGGTACTAACTCACATGCCAAAAATAAAGGAGAACGGATCACAAATGACTGTAACTCCCATACAGAACATGTTTATTTCACATTTTTTAAGCTTTATGCAAATTTTGCAAGGATCACACTCTGTGCGACACCTTCTTATATCCTACACCACCATATTTTATGGGTTTTTAGATCCACATTTAAATATACCGTTCGACTCAGAATCACTTTCCGAGACGATTTAACGATGTCCGTCCGGCGGAAGTCCATGTAAACTTTGTGAACACTCACAATTTTGGAGATATCTTGATTATTTTTTTGCGTATTATTATTTTGGACCAAGGACGAAGCCTAATGTTAGTCGCTCCCAATGTTGGTCGCTCCCATACAAATACTCTCCCGGAATGAGATTGTAAACTCATAAAAAGTTTAAATTTGTAACAAAGTCTTTTGGTGTTCTAAAAGCGTATGTCAAATTATACGAAATGAAAAAACGTATTGTGTGTAGCATCATAGGACCTAAAGAAGATATACGACATTTGTATCTATCACCAAAAGCCCGGACACCACAAGCAATATTTAAATTAAACTTCATTTTTTTAAAGTTGCCATCTATAGTATAATTTTGGCAACAGAAGTTCGGTTGCCATAAGTAATTTACCCATAAGATAAAAATAAAAATCGGTGTGTGAAATACGAGGTACGGTCCATACTTTTTTCCCAACTTAAGAATAAATCAGAAAATTAAATTATACGAGGTTCATTCATAAATTTTTCATAACATTCATACTTGTTTTTTATAAAATTTCTAACTTTTGAACCATTAGAAATATCCTAAAGCAATTTGATACGTTTAGTGCAGAGATGCTTTCGAATTTTTTCTAGTCAGGAGCATAGTCGTCTTCCTATCAAGTACGTTAAAAAATCATTTATGACTTGTGACAAAAGAAATTTTGCATATAGACAGTCCTTGTTAATAACACTTACATTTGTAGGTTATTCATAATTTCAGAAATATTTAAATCGACATGTATTTTTTATCTTTTTTAGTCCTTCATAAGTTAACGGAAAAAATAAAAGTATAAATAAATAAAAATGAACTCGGGACACTCACCCTAACCAAATCCCGTAAATTCCGAAACAAAATTTTAAATATTTTTATTAAGTTCTCTAATCACAAAGTCTAGATCGCGTCCAAATATATTTATTATATAACTGCAATATCCAAAAAATATAATAAATAATATCAGTGGAAAAAGTCAAGTGATAAAACATGATGTACTTACTAAATATTTAAGCATGGAAAAGTAGAAATCACAATGTTTTTTAATTTAAATATTGCTTCCATTTTATTAAAGTTTAAATGGAAATTTTCTAAAAAACAACAAAAATTCAATATTTTACCTATTTTCCATACAAAGTCGTTTTTAACCGCACTATTATTTGAGTTTATAATTTTGGATTTTTCTGATCAGACTATATTGATTAAAATAAGTGACAAGTATTCTCTTTATCACTGCAGATTCAAAGTGTGGCTTTTCATACGTGGGAACCAAACTGTAACGAGCTATTGGAATGTTTAAGTAAAACAAATTTAATTCAATGGAAAAATGGTCCTCTTCTTATTAGTGTCGCAAATGACTATAGCAATGCAGTAAAAGAGATCGTCCTCTCAAAAGGAGCCACAATACAAAGAGCTCGACAATGTCAAGGTTTTATTTTAAACTATGACAATGCTTTAAAACTTAATCCACCCAGGTAAAATTCATTGTCACATATGCAAGTAAAACTCTATTAAAAACTCTTATTACTTTTCAATAAAAGTCTTCCAGTGGGTTATAAAGAAATTCGCATACAGGAACATAATGCCGATATGATTCATTCGCTATGGGCAAATAATAAAGAAGCTTCCGTAAACTACATTAAAGGTTTTATTAATTTGAATAGAAATATTGGTATTATAGAAGAGTCTACAGGCCATTTAATCGGTTGGATTTTTCAAAATGAATTTTCGGGTTTAGGGTAAGTAATTATATTATGAATTATTTTAGTAATTGTTTAATAAAAATATTATTAAGAATTCTTCAAGTGTTGCCATCAGCTCAAAGAATGGGTTTGGGTCAATACTTAGCGATGACAATGAGTAAACTAATAGCCAGATCTTTGTGTATTAATCCTTCGGCTTTTGTTGTTGTTGGAAACGTAAAATCTGAATCTTTGCTACAGAAAATTGGATATAAAAAGTTTGTTATATACGAATGGATTCAATTAGATAAAATTAATTGACATGGATTAAATAAAAATAAAATAATAGTAATAAGCAAAAATTTTCCGTAAATGTCGTCATTATTATTTTTTAAAAGTGGCCAGGTTTTGTCGTCCTACACCAACAACATTAAGGTCCATTGTGTGCTCTTCGTTAGTGCAGTAACAACAGCAGTCACCTTACAGGTCGCCGCTACACTAGTGAATGCCTTCCGGACACCTGAGGAGATCCATATCGCAGGGAGATAAGATAACAGTTGTCACAGTTACAACATTTTCCCAAAAGATCGCACCAAAAGCCATGGTGGAGACATAGCCTTCATAACCTACAATTCTATGCAGTGTAGAGCTCTCTTTCTTTGATTTGAACACCAGAGATTATTTTCTTGAAATTTAAATCGGAAATTCGTATCGGAAAATGTTAAGTTAGAAGTCTATTCAGCTGGTTAACAGGCTATCGATGGCAGGACTATTCTTGATGGCAACACTATATTAGTTCTTAGTTAATTTAATGCGCACTAACAACCTTGGCAGTCGACGATAGGGGAGGATAGAGGTGGTGCACTTTTAGAAAAACAAAATGATGAAAACACCTTCCACACATTTAATGACGGATTATGGGTACTTGTGCTAGTTGCTAGGTATCACATTAAAGAGTGCTGATCTGATCAACTTAACTTACCCATAATCGTCGTTGAACGCCCCATATACATGAACAAAAAATTAGACTGGCGCGACTTAAGAGAATTAACCAACCGCCATTTTTTTGAAATCAACATATTGTTAAATGAGAACAAGAGAAAGAAATGGCTAGATCATTTCGAGAACTGCAAGAGGTACTTTTCACCTCAATAAGATCAACTGTCATCTCATAGCTGCTCGTCACCAACATGGATTCCTCAAAATGCATATTACATCAGAAACATTAACATTCTTATCAAATCGCAAATGTTTTAAATTAGCAGAGATAATAATGCCATAACTTAACTTAAATTGTCGTAAACTTTTGACACTGTCAGCCATAATCTCTTCCAGGACAATCCGCAGTCCTCTTAACGGAACAAGAAATTGATAGGTAATTACTCGAGTGGACGTCAGTCATTCGTAGTGTTTCGTGTACGAAATCAAAGCCTCGTATAATAAAAGAAGAAGTTACAAAGGAGGCATCCTGTCTCCATTATAGTTTAACTTCTATCTCTAGAAACTCTCAACGACTCCACCAGGAGTTGACGTGATAACTTATTCGGATGACTGTACAATTTTGGTAGAAAATGTCGAAATACATCAAAGACTCCCTGAGGTATACTCCTAATAATCCCTGCGATTCCCAGAGAAATACATCTCCAGTTGATGCAGCTGTTGCTGAGTTGACAATCTTTGGCCGATGGGTAGTCGGATCGTTTCAGAACGGAGATTCAATTGTCGTCCTTTTACACCATGTCTCTTTTGTAGCACAGGAAACAGAACACCCACAGGTAAGCACTATATAATAGACTACAAAAAGATTTTGTTCGTACAGGTAAAATGCAGTTCAATATTTCATTAACCTTTTATTTAAGAACTAACCTAAATTTATTGCACAAGTGAGTTTTATGTAAACTCAAATAAAATCTATAAAAACTTTGTTCGGTATTAAACATTTCAATTGTTTTATTATTTTACCACCAGTTAATAACAAAATAAAAATATGTAATTTTTACTTAGAATAGATTGCATTTATTGTTTTAATTGTTTTTAAACAATTTTCATATTTTCTTAACGTATATTTTTTCCATTTTTCTCAACGATATATACAAAAAAGTTTGCGTCATTTTTTATTTGTTAATAAGTTTTATTCTAAAACATTAAAAATAAAGATGTTTAGTTTTAATTTTCAATATTTCGTTATTTTTTAATTATTGTATTTACATTTTCTAAAAGAATATTCTACAGTAAAAAGGAAAGTTTAATATTTACATTAAACATTGTATGAATAACATAAATAACGAAAATACTGGAAATGAAATAATCACATTGAAAATGTTTTACAAGATTATGGCAAAATATATAAAGGTAAATGAAATTTAGTTTGTAGTCTGAACAGATTACATATGTACATAACTATACACGTATAAACAAAACTATACACGTAAATCAAAATGTATAAACAAATTAAACTTAATTTTAAACTTTTTTCAATCGGTTTTTATGTATTTTTTATAAATAATTTCTTTTTTTAAGTTCTAAATTCAATTACATAGTTTTTACTTTTATAAAGTTATTAAAATTAAAAATTCAACTAAACGAATAAGAGTCGAGTTGTACTACCATTGGGTATTGTACTGCCATTAGCCAAAATACTATTTGTGACATTTTTCGAACTATAACCATTTGCAATTTTATGATTCGTTGTAATCGAACCACGATAATAATGATCAACATTATTTTGCAAAGATGTATATTTTATATTACTTCTTTGTGTTGTTGTTGGTATTATGGATTTATCTTTGCTTATTTGTTTTGCCTAAAGTAAAAATGAAAGAAAAAGAAAAGGAGAAAACGTTAATGTAAATAATAATGTTTAAATAAATACATACCCTGTTGTAGCTTAAGACGCCTAATATAGCTAACGCCATACCGAAACAATTTACCCATGTTACAGGATTTCCCAATATCAGCAATGATACCGCTATCACAAATATACGTTTTGATGCACTTGCCACTGCATAAGTCAATGGGGTAACTAGTGATAGCACCGAAAATGCGATTATATTTTGTAACCAATTCAAAACACCATCAGCAAATAACAATGCTATAACACGGTAATCTAAATTTATCTATAATAATATCAAAGCATTAAGCAATTTATTCTTTGCTTGAAGAAATTAAAAGTATTAGTTCTTACAATTGCCGGATGTTGAATCACTTTGAAACTATCAACATATATCCAAATAGGCAAGAACATGAATAAAGCTAATTTACCAAGTAAGTGTAATAATCGCAAATGATGAATGCCAGTGTCTTTGAGCACCTTCAAAAAAGTACAAAAAAATAAAATGTATTATTAACAAAAAAACTAAATTTAATTCAATAACCCAGACCAATGAAATTTATAAGGTTAATTTAAGCAAAAAATAATGTTTCTAGTTTTATTTTATGGGAACGAGTCCAGATAGTGAAGTTGTTTGCTGCCTTCACTGGTTAAAGTTTTAAGTCAACTCCAGGTGGAGGCGCAGGAAGTGATGATAGGTAGAAGATAAGGCTATGAAACTCCTTTTTTAATTTACGGGGTTTTGATTTTCGGTCACGAACCTCTACGAATGACTGATGTTCACTCAAGTAACTCACAATCCATCTTTTCTGATTGTTCTGTAAAGAAGACTGCAGGATGTTCTGGAAGATAACTTTATGGCTGACAGTGTCAAAAGCTTTTGACAGTTCAAGTTTCACAAGAATCGTATGTTCGCATGGTCTCTGCTGTTTTAAAACATGTGCTTTTTAAATGCATAAGATTGTCCCTCATTCGCGTCTTTCTCAGATTTTAGTATTCATATTGTTGGTTATGAATACTAAAAACGTCCCTCGTATAATTCGGATTTGATATGTGTTTAAGTCTAATCTTTGTGTTTTAAAAAGATTTTTCTGGTTAGAGTATGAAAAATTATGGACCGGCCCTCATAAAATTCCGAAATATGTATATATTTACTTATTTAAACGAATCTTTGTAATTCTAAAATATGTATGCTATTATGTATAATTGAAGTAAAAATATTTAAATTTGTATCCGCTATTAAGAAATAAATTAAATTTTGGTCACTTTTTATGATATTGTAGAAATAAAAAACTTTACATTTAAAAAAAGATATCTTTCTGAAATGTTCACAAAAATTAAAGTGTTAAATTTGATTAATTTATTGTTTTAAATTCTATTAAATTCTATTATAAACACTTTGACAGTTCTAAAAGAAGATTTGATTCAAATACAAACAACACGAAAACTGAATGAGACAAATAACAAATGTAATCATGTTTTTAAGGTCTCATTGAGGGCTATAAGAAATTGAATTAGAAACAAAGATTTTGCAAGCATTTAAAAAATTCCGTGCCTATTACTCCGCCCATGTAGCCCCAATATGGTCTAAAGTTATAAGGCTACTCTCCCCTGCTATCGTTGACATACAAATTCATGCAAGATCCAGACGATCAATTACAAATTTATATATAAAAAATGATTATATCCACCGTGAATTATTTAAGAATATTGCAAATATTGTTTAATATATAAAAACCCTAATCCGGTGGACATTTGCATAGGTTTCATATTTATACAATTAAGGTTATTATTCCTCTCTATCTTGTATCTTTGGCAACTCTTTTAGAAAGATTTTACAACACCAAAAAATCTTTTACACATTCTAATCTAACAAGATTCCTAAAAAGACAATTGGATATTTTTACAAAATTTAAAGCATTCAAAAATGTCATTTAATTGAAATTGTTGAAAGAAGTTGTAACAGAAATATATACTCTTTTTTCGGTTAATCAAAACAAAATAATTTTAAGAATAAATTCTGATATATTTTAATACTCACCTTTTTTGAAAATATATTTTGTAGGGAAAATCCCATAGTTGATATTAAAGCTGATATTAAGCCCATCATATTAAAGGAAATTTCGGTCATAGTTGCAATACCAACTCCTGTTATAATTGGTATTAAACTTAAATAAACTAAAGTTGGCTGCTTTTCACGAAATAATAATCGTGTCAATATTACCGTAAACAATGGCATTGTTGCTTTAACTTAAGAAATAATAAAATTCATTAATTAAATAATAAACTATAACAATTATTATAAAATAAACACGTCATTAAATTTATTTTGTTGTAATTACAAAACATCACATTTAAAATTTGTTTTGCCTACGTACCTGTATGAGCATAAGATACGGGTACTTTCCACAATGAGATATGTGATGTTACAGATGCTAAGAATTTCCCAAATGCCAATGGAATAATCAAACGCAAATAGTAGCCTCTTGGTATATCCTGATATTTGCGAATCCGCCATAAATTGAAAAATGGTCCACTGTACAAAGTGATACTGCACAGTTGGATCATTGTTACCGTCATAGGATAGGGAAATTCATTGAGTACCATTTTTCCAATAACATTGTTGCTGGATGATATAACGTACCATAGAATGCATAATGTTAGGACGACCAAAACATGTCTGGAGCCAGTACGTTTACTATTTCCACTATTCATATTTTTTACTAATTGAGTTTTGTTATTGTGATCAGCAGCCCAAGAAAAATTTTTATATTTTCTTTCTTAATTAAATTTGTTACTCAATTATTCCAATCTTGAATAAATATTTAATATTGACACTTCATTTTGATTTTGGCAATATTTTATTTTGGCAAATTATATTACCAAATACTTAACTAACTAGTCGGAAAAGAAGAAATTGTTTTGGTAAATATTACTTATAATTAAAAATATAGTTCTCTTTCAGTGACACGTCAACCAGTGACGCCAATTTAGCTACTTTAATGAAAAATGTAACGATTTTAGAAAGAGAAATTGTGAAATTTGAAATTTGGCTTAACTAAAACCAAAGAAATCATATGGAATGCGCTTCATGTGGAAGCAAATTTTTATGGCGAATTCCAAATATATGTGAATATGTTTTTCTGGTTTTGTGCTGTTTATGTTGTTTTTTGCGATTTATTTGTTTATAAAAATATATATTTTTGTTTAATGATCATGTTTGAAAAAATCTAATAAACGATATGTTTTTGAGATTTTTTACTAATTTTTTCACATTATATAGCGATCCCAATGCACATTTTTTGGAGATAAATCTGCATCTTTGAAATATTTTTATATTGACATTTTAAAGGTGTTTCACAATTGATTTGAAAAGGATAAGACCCTAGCGTTGGGAAGGAACATCCAAAACTGGTTACCTCGGGTAACATAAATTTTTCAAAAATCGCCAAAATAATATACATATACTCCTTTTAATTTTCACATGGACATTCCTAAGGTGTTTTTCAATTTATTACCAATACAAAGTTGGTCATCGCGGGTATTTGATTTTTTTTTTTTTTAATCACCAAAATTTCATTTTTGATTTGACTAAAAATATGTATAGATAGCCTTTATAATTCTCTACAAAAATATGCTTACATACGTGAGATATCTCTTATAACTAAAAGATATTTGGCCTATTTTTGAACATGCCGTTTTGTAGTTTTTTAAACTTAGTGGCTCAATTTGGGTCCAAAATGTTTTTCTAAAAATTTATCTGTATTCTGTATAAAATTCTAAACAAGTTTTGTGCAAACTTATTCAAAAGTGTAATTTGAATTACTATAAAAAATATTTGTAATTATTATAAAGTATAAATTGTTTTGATAAAAAAATAAAGATTTAAAAAAATAACTAAAAACCTTAATTTTTTTTAATAAAAAATTGTAGATAACACTTTAAGATTACATTTGATAATCCATCAAAAAATTGAAAATTTTAAATTAATACATTTTTTATTTGATTTTGCAGAAAATCATTTCATTGAGAATTTCAACAAGATATACTTCATTTAAATAAAACTATATATTTGTTTTTAGTTTTTTTATATGCGGGAAATTTAAAAACACACAAACAGCCATTCACAATAATAAATTCAACCGTTTAAATGTTATTCAAATATTTGACAGCTGTCAAACGCTCAATTGGTTAGTTGTTGATTAGTGCGGTAGACGTGAAATAATTTGCAATTGATTTTGTTGATATTAAATTAGATTTATCCGAAAAGAGAGCTATAAAATGGAACCAATGGCTTTGGGTAGTCCTGGTGGCAGTCCAGCTACTAATCAATATTTACCCTCATTTCTGTTGGGAGAACAACAAACACCCACAACGCCTAGAAGCAATACTTTGTCGCCAAATAAGGCGGGAACCAGGAATGTGTCTTTTGGTTTTGCAACTTCCCCTAGTGGCATAGCCACAAACTCTCCTCAAGAGTACAATCGATCAGCATTGGGACAAAAAACACTTTTTGGTGGATATCAGCAAACTCCTCCTTCGGTTCAAAATGTTACAAATTACCCAGGTACACCAATACAAAGTCATAACGCTAGTATGTCAGGTCCTCCTACACAAGGTCTATTTGATTCTTTACGTAATGAACGGAATCAAGTTCAGACACCAACAAGGCCTCTACCAACACAATCACAATTCGGCACTCCAATAATGGGTCAGCAGAATGTTAGTATTAATTCTGCATACGGCTTAAATCAGAGCACTCATCAACAACAACAGCAGCAACATATGTCTAATACTCCAGGTGGTCAATTTAATGAATCGTATATAGGACATAGTACTTCATTTAATATTTCTCGTATGGGTGTTATGTCTCCTCTTCTTCCCGGCACACCAAATGCTAACAGTGGAAGCGGTATGAATGCATCTCTAATGATGCAGTGTCCACCACAACCACGCTATACAGAATTTTGGATAACTGTATTCGGTTTTCCGTCTAGTGCTACTTCTACAGTTCTTCAACATTTTGCACAATGTGGAACTATTGTGGACAAAGTATTCCCTTCACAAAATGGCAATTGGGTACATTTAAAATATTCTTCAAGACTTGAATGCGACAAAGCCCTTAATTATAATGAAAAAATATTAGCAAACAATATAATGATCGGTGTCACCCAATGTAAAGACAAAAGTATAATTGATAAGGAAAATTTATGCGATAATAATACAACGTAAGTAAAATCTCTTAACAACACAAAATGTATAATTAAAACTTTTGTTCTTTATTATAGCTCTCTTACTCCAAAGGTTCGTCCTCTGGCACAAACCTCATATAAAATTGCTCAAAATGATACATCCGTTGTGACAGGAGTTAATGCACCTCAAAAAAGTTCCGGTATAATGAACAAAGCTATGGACTTATTTTTCGGTTGGTAATCTTTTTCAGCTACGATATTTCTAATTTGTACTTTCTTTACTATTGCAAAGCTACATAATACTTCAGTCTTTACATTAACTAGTTTAATTTAATTATTTACCATTTATAACTTTATTTTGGCACCTTAAAATAAAAAATAATTTATATTTCTGGTTTATAATCTAGGTTTTACTAAATACATGTTTTAAAATTATACAAAAATCTAATGTTCTGTTAAATGTAGCAGTTTTTCTTTTAAAACGTTATTTCCTATAAAAAGTATTCTACATATTCTGAAAAAGTTTTAAGTAATTTTTAAACTTTGCTTATTATTTTTCTGGTGTCTGTACCAAATTGTTAGTTTTAATTAAAGAATAAAAGTAAATTAATTTTTTTATGATTTTTATTACATTGCGTATTAATAATATATTTTAACATCTACCAGTTACAAATGAATGACATAAAATGTGTAAATTAAAGTAGTAATTAGGTACGACTTCTAAATTTTTCATTATGTATTTTTCTTCATCGTTATGTCTAATGTGAATTCTTAATCAAATAAACAAAACTTTACATAATTCATTGAAATATTGTCAAAAAAATATAAAACAAAAATAAGATTTATTTGGGTTCAATAAGTGCAGTTTCCAAATCTTTCATTTTTGGATAATTAACTTCATTAGCATCTAACTTCGATTGGGCCCACATAATTAGCTTTAATAAAAACATGATTTTTGGTGTTGAGTCTGCACTGTGTTCGCATTTCAAAATGGCAGCATTCAATTCACTGGCTATCTGTTGCAATTAAAAAAAAAAACTGAAAAAACTAATTCTAGAAGAATAAACAACAAAAAATACTTTTTGCCTGTGAGATTGTTCGAGTAGATATGAAAAAGGACTATCTTGTGGTTTTTCGAAAGCCAACAATGCCAATGTTCTTTCTAATTCGCTTAATACTTCTGGAATATCCTCTCCAGCTTCTGACAATTTATTTTGAGCAAATGTTAAAGCATCCTCAATTTTTCCAACTCTATTAAGAAAAGTACATTTAACAGAAAATATGTATATGAAGATCTTTATTTATTACAATAAACCAGCTAGTTAATTACTTACCTAATAAGTTCAATTAATTGTAATTGTTGTAAGTGGAAAAACAAATAACGATCATTGTCTAATAGTTCAGGATGTAGCTGATTTACCAAATGCGTTGCTTCCTGTATGCGACCATTTTGTACAGCTTCTCGTATTAAAATGCGATCATCCAATGAGTTTAGTTCAACACTTGGTTCTAAGCCCGCTTCAATCTGAAATTTTTCTGCTGCTTCCTTAAAACCCTCTAAAAACAATAAGAAACATTTTCACAATAATTATTTTGATTTTCTTTCATTTAATTTACAAACCTGTTACTAAATAGTTCATTATCAAACGATTCATGTCGGCTTGTTTAAATGGAAATTGTTCCAGACGCATCAACCACTCCTCCTTTGAAATCCCATCGTTCTTATCGTTGTAACTCATTTTTCTATTTTTCCTTATTTTGCCAATTTTGAAGCCGTTTTAAAACCAAGAAAAATATTATAAAAATGTTTATTTTCTATCGAGATTTTATTCTCTAGTGTTTATTTTATTCTTGCAATCGTTAAATTGATGATTACAAGCAGAAAAATTGTTAATAAATCCGCAAAAACGAAATTTTTCACCAAAAACAAAAGAAGTACAATTGCACAAAGAGAAATAACAAAAAATTTCAACTTCTTATTAATTACTATTCACTTTGTATTGTTAACTTAAAAAAGGAAAATTGCAACAGTGTTGCCAGTTCATTTGCATATTGTGTGTAGTTTTTATTTTTATATGTTTTACATGTGTAATTGACTATATGCGAATTTTAAAATATCATTATATTTCTGATTTTTGGCACGAAATATTTTATAAATAACCTAAAGGCATTTTCAAACTGAAAAGCTATTTTATATAATGCTAAAAGTGTATTCAAAAAGTCTGACAAAGATATTAATCTGATAATGCCTTTTCAAATTTCAATGGCTATTATATTTGAAGAGTTCTATATGAATAAGTATTTGATTTTATTGATCAAATTTATTATATTTTCTTTATTTTGAAACGGTTTTAATCAAAAGATTTCATTAAGTGGCGATAGAATGGTCTAATGGATTTCGCAAAAATTTCAACTTAATCCCAGTTTGGTTTTTTTTATAATAAAAGAGCATTGCAATGACGTCTCCTTATCTGCAAATATGTAATTTTAACTTTACCTCTCTGCAATGTTTCTGCCAAAAGGACATTAAGTGACTAAAAAATTTCAAAACAGATTTAGGAATTAAAATGTATCCCGCAACAGTTACACCCTTTATAAATGAAAGAATTTATAGAACCAGTATTTGAAATAATAAACCAAATTAAGAAATTATAAGATATATTGATCTCAGGTATGATGATTAACAGTAGAAATATTAATACAGAAAATTTTTTATCACTGTTTATATATGTGCAATTTTTTCAAATGTACAATAAAGGAGTTGCTTAGTTTCTTAATCCTAAGTGTTAACATTGCAAAGTACTGACATCTGTGTAGTATGAAAGCTGTATCTTTTGAAAACACTACTCTGTCACGGATGTTTTGAAGTCCCATCTCAAATACATTGATGTTTTCGGACTAAAATAGGAAGGTCGCCAAATCGCTTCAATCTTATAAGAAATGCATTGTGATTTGGCTTGACGAGATTTGACCAACATTTGCAAGTAAATTTTTCGCTTATATCTCAAACTGAACATACTCTTCGTATTGAACGTCAAACAAGTAAACGTTTTGTTTTGCTTTTTTGTGCGGCATTTTTCCGAAGAAAATTTTATTTATTCTATCGTGCAAATTATAATAAAATTCAATAAAAAGTTAAGTTAAATAAAGTAAATAAATTTACTTATTAGAAAAACTGTGTTGCAGAAAGTAACAGATTTTGTAAAATCAAAATGTCAAAAAGTAGTTCAGGGTAATATATTATCATAATAAATATAGTGTATGTGCTATTAATTTGTAATAATTATTAATTGAAATTTTCAGAAGAGATCGGGACCGTGAAAGAGAACGCGATAGGGACAGGGAATATGAAAGAGAACGTGAGAGAGATCGTGACAGAGAAAGGAAACGTCGCTATTCTAGGAGTAGGTCACGATCTCCAAAAGACAATAGGTTTTCCAGGAATGGCAACGGCAACAATCGCATGAGAGATGAAAGAAAACGTGATCGTAATGAACGTGATGTCAGAGATTTGGAACGTAGCCGCCGAGATGAAAAACGTAGAAGACAATCACCATCCAAATCAAAAGATTATGAACGGGAAAAGTTGTAAGTACATACAACATTTATGTTCAAGTAAAAAAAAAATATTTTTTTTCAAAATGTTTATTTAGTCGCCAAGCTGAACGAGATCGAGAGCGTGAACGAGAAAAGGAACGTGAAAGAGATCGTGAAAGGGAACGAGAGCGAGACAGGGAAAGAGAAAGAGAACGTGAGCGTGAACGAGAGCGTGAAGTTGAAAGTGCTAGGAATAAGACATCAACACCTCCAATAGTGATTAAAGCCGATTCGAGCAGTTCTGCATCGGAAGAAGAAGAGGAACTTGATAAAGAGGAGGAACAACGACGTTTAGAACTAGAGATGATTAAACGACGCGAACGAATTGAACGTTGGCGAGCAGAACGCAAACTTAAAGAATTGGAAGCAAATAAAAAAGAATTTAAAACACTTTTACCGCCACCAGCGACTACAACTTCTGCTAAGAAATGGAGTCTTGAAGACGAATCAGAAGAGGAAGACAACAGTTTTGCAGTTGACATTAAAAAAGAACCGGACTCACCACCATCGAAATTCCATCGTATTAAAAAGCCCAAAGATGATGATGATGACGAAAAGGTATATCGATTGAAATCGAAGAGCATAGTAATTGCTGCAAAAGCAAAAATCGAAGCACTAAGAGAAGAGGAGGAGGCTAAAGAAGAAAAACAAAAGCTGCAAATTCAGCTGCAACAGCAAAAGATTCAACAACAACAGTTAGAACAAAAGAAACTACAAGAAAAGTTAGAACTCGAACAAAAAGAAGAAAAGACAAAAGCTACGGATAATGCTGGCGACAAAAAGGCGGAAGAAGAGGATGAAATTGATCCGTTGGATGCTTACATGCAAGAAGTGGACAAAGAAGTACGTAAAGTTAATCATATTATTAGCCAACCTAAACAACACCAACAAGGTGTTGTCATCCTTACTGGTGTGGCGAAAAAAACTACAAAAGACAAAAATAAAGGTGAACTTATAGAACAAAATATGGACAGTTTGGAATATTCTAGCGAGGAAGAATTGGAAGATATAAAAGATACGGCAGCAAGCCTCGCAAATAAACATCGTAAAGAATTGGCTAAAATTGATCATTCCGGTGTTGACTATGCTTCCTTCCGTAAAAATTTCTACGTTGAAGTACCAGAACTGGCTCGAATGACACAGCAAGAGGTTGAAAAATATCGTGCGGAATTAGAGGGAATACAAGTTAAAGGCAAAGGATGTCCTAAGCCAATTAAGGTTCGATCGAAAAACAAATATTTTCTTATACGAAATACATATTTAATAATTCATTTTGTAGACGTGGGCCCAATGTGGTGTGAGCAAAAAGGAAATGGATATTCTACGTAAATTAGGTTTTGAGAAACCAACTCCCATTCAATGTCAAGCTATTCCGGCAATTATGTCAGGACGTGATTTAATAGGTATTGCTAAAACAGGCAGTGGTAAAACGCTAGCATTCATTTTACCAATGTTTAGGCACATTTTGGATCAACCAGCATTAGATGACGGCGATGGTCCCATTTCGATTATTATGGCTCCCACTCGTGAATTGTGCATGCAAATCGGGAAAGATATAAGGAAATTTGCAAAAAGTTTAAATCTGCGAGCGGTATGTGTATATGGTGGCACTGGAATTTCAGAACAAATTGCTGAATTAAAGAGAGGTGCAGAAATAATTGTGTGCACACCAGGACGTATGATTGATATGTTGGCTGCCAATTCTGGACGTGTAACTAATTTAAGACGAGTCACATATATTGTTTTAGATGAAGCTGATCGTATGTTCGATATGGGTTTTGAACCACAAGTAATGCGAGTTATTGACAACGTACGTCCCGATCGACAGACAGTAATGTTCAGTGCCACTTTTCCACGTCAAATGGAAGCTTTAGCACGTCGCATTCTTAAGAAACCAATAGAAGTTATTGTAGGCGGACGGTCCATTGTATGTAAAGATGTAGAACAGAACGTTGCCATTATGGAAGATGATGCAAAGTTCTTTAAACTTTTAGAGTTGTTAGGTATATATCAAGAAAAAGGTAGTATTATTGTTTTTGTTGATAAACAAGAGAATGCCGATATACTGTTACGCGACCTTATGAAGGCTTCATATCCTTGTATGAGTCTGCACGGCGGTATCGATCAGTTTGATAGAGATTCGACAATTTTAGATTTTAAATCTGGTAAGGTGCGTTTATTGATAGCTACATCTGTAGCAGCTCGCGGTTTAGACGTAAAGGATTTAATTTTAGTTGTTAATTATGATGTACCCAATCACTATGAAGATTACGTTCATAGGTAAGTTACCCTAAAGCCACAAATGTCTATGAATATGAATTAACATTATTTGTTTATAATAATAAATATTAATTATTAGATGTGGTCGTACTGGTCGAGCTGGTAAAAAGGGCAGTGCATGGACTTTCCTTACCCCTGAACAAGGTCGATATGCAGGTGATATAATAAGAGCGTTAGAACTAGCCGAATCGCCTGTACCTGAAGACTTGCAAAAACTATGGAATGACTATAAAAGTGCACAAGAAGCAGAAGGGAAAAAAGTTCACACTGGTGGCGGGTTTAGTGGAAAAGGTTTTAAATTTGACGAACAAGAAGCAAATGCTGCAAAAGAAAGTAAAAAATTACAGAAAGCAGCTTTGGGTTTGGCCGATTCCGATGATGAAGAGGACATTGAACAGGATATTGATCAACAAATTGAGCAACTTTTTGCTGCAAAACGTACTGTTAAAGATACGTCTATTCCCACCCCTGCAGTAACAATGGTGGCCAATACTACGGCGGGCAGTACGGTCATTGCTGCTGGAACTGCTCCGGCTGCAGCTGTCGCAACGACAGCCATTGCCGGAGCTATGGGTTCTGATAAACTTGAACTGGCTAAGCGTCTAGCTTCAAAGATAAGCTCCAATAAAAACTTGGGTGCCGATGGCAAGATTAGCACACAGGTGGCAGCTGATGCTATTCTCAAGGGCACCACAAGTGGTCAGCCAATGATTACTGCCCGCTCTGTAGTAGAACAGTTGGCTGCCAAACTAAATAATAAACTTAATTATCAACCAAAAGATGAAGAAGAAAGTTCTACTATATCGGGACTTTTGCCTAATCAGCCGAATTCCTTCACAAAATATGAGGAAGAATTGGAAATTAATGATTTCCCTCAACAAGCTCGCTGGAAAGTTACATCAAAAGAAGCTTTGGCCCAAATATCAGAATATTCCGAAGCAGGCCTCACAGTACGTGGAACCTATGTACCAACAGGTAAAAATCCTCCCGAAGGTGAGCGTAAACTTTATTTGGCAATTGAAAGTTGCAGTGAACTGGCTGTACAAAAAGCTAAACGTGAAATTACCCGTCTTATTAAGGAAGAATTGTTAAAACTTAGTTCAGCGCATCACGTCTTTAATAAGGGACGATACAAAGTACTTTAATTTAATGACTGCAATATAAACATGTTTTTTTCTAAGTGTTCTAAATTCTATTTAGGATTACATAATGAACTTTATTTTATAAAATAATCGTAAAGATTTTAAATAAAATTAATAAAATAAAATGAAAATTTAACATGTATAAATTATATTTTAGTCGTTTTAATTCAGTCGTTATTCATTACCCATAATTCAATAAAAATCAAATAAACTTAAAGGTCATCAAGATTACTTAATAGTAGATTTGTTTTGATTTATTGATATGAGAACAGTCAATAATAGTATAATCATTTAAATCGATTCTGCAAATGTCCATATTTGTTTCATCCGTTAAGTTTTTTTTATTATAAGTAAATTAAAATTTTTCGTTTCGATAGTTCTTTTTTGACTTTAAAGATGACTTTGAACCGTCAAACCTTGGTATTGTTTGACAGTTCTGGAATGGTGATCCAGTTTTTTTTGGAATTTTGATTTTATTTTTCTTGCTAGTCGAGAGATATTTACTCTAGCCAATCAAGTAATTTATTAACTGATATTAAAATAAAGTATAAATTTATTATTTTAAAATTTTATTAAAATATATGTACGACTGTATACAATAATATATAAAATAATTGAATATATTAATAAAAAATAATCTGGAATGATTTCTCATATTAAAGCTTGTTAAAAATAATGGAATTGCAAATAAAATATTAAATAATATAGGGATAAATTTTATATGTAATACTATTAGTTGAGACTCACTCTTCTACTTTCTTCAGTTTTGATTATGGAATCCAAGACATTTTCCAAATTTTGTGTAGCTTCAGAAAGTTCCGTATTGTCACTATATGAGTCTTCAACAATTTCTTTTACCTTATTTAATAAAAGTTTAAAATTGGTCATTTCAGTTTCACGAGAATTTATTATTAGGATATCTTCCTTATTATCGTCATAATTAAGTTCATCTTGAGAGGGCACTTCCGTAAGCACACCTAAATGAGGCTGAGGCAATGTTAAGGAAGGTGGCATTGACGAGGAAGATAAACGTCTTTGATTAAACCATAAACTCAAGTCATTTATCGAATAGTCTGATTTGTTGGCATCCAAATAACTTCGGTTGATATCAGCACCATTAACTATAAATAAAGAAATGCTATTTTAGACACACTTAAATATAATTATCCATACATTTTACTTACTAGAATGCGTTAAATTATCTTTAGGAGTATTTGACAATATATTTGTACGTGGAATAGCAACGTTATTAGATTGTGGATTAAGAAAGGCACTAAAATTATCTAATCCAGTACTTGGTGATTTAACAAAATTGGAACGATTTGGTGTACTAGATGTTGGATATGAACCTATTGTTGCTGAAGAGTTTTGCTGTTAAAATTTTATTATTTTAAATTTGTGTAATTTTTTTTATCAATAATATTAAATTACCGAAAAATTTCGCATTTCAGTTATAATATCCATCAAAAAACGTTGATGATCATTTAAAAATCTTGAAAGTTCATCTTGTGTTGAAGTTTGTACACATTTTAATTGCAGTTCCAGTTTCCTATTAGATCCAACAGAGTAAAAAGTGAATATATGTACCTTCTTATTAAAGAAATAAAAAAATCTTACTCGTTCTGATATAATAATTTGTCAATAATCATTTGTAGCTTTCCTGAAACATTTAAAGCATTTGTTGCTGTTGTTGTAAGACAAGATAAGGAAGCTGAAATATAATATATTTAAAAAATAAATTCACAAATTTTATTTTTCCTAACTTACAGTCAATTTTCTGTAGATTTGAGCTTTTTAGGTGTTTATCGCCTAAAGGTATTTGAGTTTGCATGGAATTTGTTACAGCACTTACAGCAGCAGCTTTAATACTTATCGTGGAAGCATTAGAATTACGATGAGTAGCTATAGTAATTAATTCTGTGTCATTATTAGCTATAGTTTCATTAGTATTGCAAAAACCTTTAGATTCCTCTTCATTTAACTTTTTTGAATTACAGAAAAATGTCGTACATAATTTCGCAAAATAATGCGAAAACTTTTTTGTGGGTAAATCCTAAAAAATTATAATAAAAAAACTGAAACAAACTTGAAATCGCAAAAATCATTACCTCGGCAAAAACTTCAAACATTTTATGAGTCACAATATGTTTATTTGTACTATAACCAGTTGCAAAACATTTCAAACATAGCGAAATATCTTTACAGGATTGACATTTAAATCGTATGCCAGTTATCTTTTCAATATGACAGGAAGCACAAGTATTCAAATGAATTAATTTCTCAGTATCTTCTATACGTTTTATTAAAGCAATTAAATTGGCATAAATAAGAAAACGCGTCTGAGTAGTTGTCCACAAACAATGGAATTGGTAATCGGTAAGACCAGATAAATTATGACACTAAAATATAAAATTATTGAATTAGAGTAAAAGTTAATAAAAAATTAATTTACCCTAGCATAACACTGATCCATAACTAATGATATATTCTGTGAGCCATAAGCGGTGCCTTCACCAATATATGAAAATATTTTTGACAAAATGTTCAATAAATTCTCAAAATTCAATTTAGACACACACTTGGTCTTTTTGTGATGTAGTAAATTATAAAATTCTGTAATTATCTGATCCGAAGAATATAATTTGCACAATAAAAGAAAAGTTATTTTTATTTCCAATAAAGATATTGAATGACGACGATGTCTAAAAGGAAACTTTAATTAAATTTCAACTTACACTATATCTTTAGCAAACTTACGGATCATAGATATTCCAAAAGAAATTTGATAATACTGCTGTAGAAGATTCCAATGTATATGTTGACAACTTAGAGAAATGTCCCAATTTCTCACAAGCATAATAAACATCATGTATAAGAGAAGTTAATTGAAATGGCAGTATCATTAAATTCACATCACCATCACTTATACCATGTCGGTCCATTACAGCTAATATCAACTTATATGGAATATTACTAGCTAAATATATGAAGCATTTTACAAAATTTTCATATTTAATGTATTATTAAAAAATTGTACTTACTAAAAAATAATTTTTGCAGTGAAACAAATTTTGCTGCACATCGATATACAGTATATTTATAGTTTTCAAATTCATATTGTAATTGATTTATAATTGAAGTCAGTTTAGGAAAATCATACATTTGTTCTTTGCCGCCACTACAAGTGTAATTACAGACACTTGTTGCCATGTTTACGTTTTACTTCTTATTAAAGGATAAAACTGCTTAGTAATAAATTTGGTTTGTTAGGAATAACTTGCGAAAATATTATTCTAATTTTAGACTTAATTACCGTTTAATTAAATATTAATTTAGGACTTTATTTTATCCCTAATGATGAATAACTTCGTTAACATTAATGTCAATCCAAATTTAAAAATATTTGTATTATTAAGTTGGCAGCAGTTTTTAATTAATCACAATAACAAAGAGAAATGTTGCCATATCTATTAAAAAATCATATCTAAACCAGCGATTTAGGTATAAAATGAGAATGTCTCCTAATATATATATAAAATTGCCGACGATATTCAGGAACAAATAGTGGAGATTTGCCAATTGGAAAAATTTCCTATCTTTTACCCTGAATATTCTAAATCGGGGTTCAAAATTTGTAAATTGATTTATTTAAAAATATTATTTACCAGCAATTAAATTTACCATTTGGGCAAATGTGCTATTTTTGGAAAATTACAGATAGGTGTAGTTTGATAGAACTATTTAATAGCTATTAAAATTAGTTTTCGAAATTCATAAACCATTTCTTTTATAAGTTTAAATCACAAACATTCTATTTCATAATTTCTTCAAACTTCCCATCTTCCTATTCAAATCAGTTTTCAAAATTTGGAAACCTTATTTTTATTAGTACTTTTTATTTATAATTAATATAATATCAATGACTTATGACAAATTAAGTTCCTGAGATATATTATAACTTACATCCGTTGCAAATTATAAAAATCCCTTGAAAATTGGTGATTATACAACATTTTAAAGTTTATCTCGTTTGTTAACATTTTTTGTCATTGTAAATAATTAAAAAATGTTGTATCAACCGCAGTCTATTTGATATTATCACATGCATTATGTAAATCTCCTAGCAGGTTGGCAGCTCCAACATATTTTTTCATTGCTATTGTGAATTTTTCAATAATAATTATAAACAATCTAATCGTACGGTCCATTCTTGAAAATAAAGGAGAATAGAATAATGGATAAAGTTGAAACAGTCCAACCCAATGGAAATGCGCGACGTAAAATTCTAAGTGTTTGTGTATCCCAAATTTTAATGGAAAAGGGTTTTGACAGTGTTGACAAAGAATGCTTAGAAACACTTACAGAAATGCTTCAAAGTTGTAAGTTTTTTTTCTATTTATGTGTATATGAATTTAAAAAATTGTTATTAATTTCAGTATTGGTGGAAGTTGGACAATCAGCAAGAGGATATTGTGAGCTTTCAGGCCGAACAATACCAGTAATAGGCGATGTTATTGTTTCTTTGGTAAACATGGGAATATCACTGCAGGGCATAGAAGCATTTGCTAAAAGGGAAGGTAGACAAATCATTAGCATGCCACCACAGCAACAACAGCAAAAACAATTAAATCTATTACAAGCAGGAACAAAGTCACAACACCCCCCACATATTTTACCATATTTACCATTGTTTCCAGATCCACATGCTTACGTCCGCACTCCGGTAAATAATGTTTCTATTATAACTCAATATTGGTTACAACAAATAAAGTACCATTTTGCAGACACATAAACAACCAGTGACAGAATATGAAGCTATACGAGAAAAGGCTGCTACACAGAAAAGAGATATTGAAAAAGCTTTAACAAAATTTTTAGCCAAAACTTCCGAAACTCATAGTCTTTTCGATACAGAAGATAATATGTTTCCTTGTATGTATATATTTTTTAAAGATGGATTAAAAAATTAAATAATTGTTACATATATTTTTAGTGATCGCCTGTAAACCTGCATTTCCTCCCTATTTAGCTGCTTTAAATCCTACCGATCAAGTGTTTGATTTTGAAGAACTGGAGTATCATTATTTAGTTGCTAATCGCACTGAAGATTGTAAAGGTGAGCATATTAAAAAAATTATGTTTTTGTCCTTTTTAAAAAATATAGTTTATCACAGATGACGAAGAAAATGAAAGTGGAAACGAAGAAGAAAATGGTGGCAACGAAGGTGGTGGTAATAATAATGGAAATGGAGGTGCTAGTGCTGAAGAAACAGAAAAAAAGTCGGAGAAAAATGAGAAAGATTCAAAGTTAGAAAATGATATTAAACCAAATTCTAGCACAAATAAAGCGATTTTGGAAAATCCTAATATAGATAACCCTTATTTAAGAGCAGCTACTCTGCCTAAACGTGCAAAACCAGATCCCGCTTTATTAGTAGCTGCGGCCACAAATAATTCCAATAGCACTTAAACGAAAAAAAAATAAATGTTAGTATTTTTATACAGAATGCAAAAATCTGCAAATAAATATAAAATTATTCTGGGTTATGTCAAAAGTAAGGCCAAAAATTCAATCTTATATGTACACAACTGATCAAAATATTAAATACACCTTGTTGAAAACATATTTATATTATAGAAGGAAAGGTATGATGTTCCATCATAGCTAAACGATTACAAATTAGGGGTAGTTTTTAAGATAAACAAAGTTAATTTAACATTGTTTCGCAGTAAATTCAGTTTCTTGAAAATATTCTTGAAATTTTAGTACTAAAAGTAATTTTAAAAATTTAATGTTGTACAATTTTATATATTAACTAGCTTATACCCGGTGAATCTGGTTTTCTATCAAGATCTTTGTATAAGAATTCGAATGCTTGGCAAATTTTTTGTAGGACCAAGTTGGGTTTTGGTGAAAATATATAAACATTTAAGTACGCATTTTTTCTGTCCACACATTTTGTTGTAACAGTTTTGCTTTTCTTGTAGTTTCTTCCTAAGGGAAAAACTTCCGGTTGATACAGCTATTGCTGAGTTGACAATCTTAGGCCGATTGGTAGTCGCATTGCTCCGGAACGAAGATACAATTGTCGTGGGAATGCAGCAGATAGTGGTATATCTTATTTGCTTTAATACTTGTTATATTCTTTTTTGCTTGGTTTATCTAAAACCGTAGCATATTCACGATGGAATATGGTTAAATACACATTGTGACGACCTGTTATAGCCAAGAAAAGAATATCTCTGTTTTTAGTTTATAATAGTTTATCATATTCATTGACTTTATTTTTGGCAAATAATTACAGCGAATGGCTGATATGATTTGTTGAATGACACTGAACAATTTAAAGAAACTGAATGTAGATGGGTAAATCGTCATTACTGTGTATTTTTAAATTATCCCATAAATATTGAAATCGTGTAGATGCGTTTTATTTTCTATGTGTTCCATTATCCACTGTAAATTCCAATATATTTGAAAATCTGTTCATCAAATGGATTTAAATAAGGTTTATCTTGTATATTTAAAACATTTATGGGCAAAAAACATTTTAGCAGAATATTTTTGTGGGGTCTACATCAAATTATGACTAGATCGTATGCTATTTCATTTTTAGACCAAATTTAACTAAGTGCAATATTTCAACAAGATTTCTAATAATCTGTACTTCCCAAACGATTTGGTAGTAGTACTACTTTTTCTACCTGCTACAAACATCTGCACAAACGCATAATACCTTTAAATTTGGAAATCGATTCATAAGTGGACAACGATTTTATGAATAAACTTAGAAATTTTTTAAAGATTGTTTTATAACAGCAAATATCAAAAAACAGCACGTTAATAATATATTAAGAATAGATTTTCATGATCAGTCCACAAATTTTTATGTTTAAAAACGTAAATTTTAAACATAAATAAAATTTCATATCAAAAAGATAAATTTTATTAAAAACAAAAACATTACAGATATAGTAAAAAACAAAGTTATGTTTAAAATAAAAAGCAAATCCAGTTGCTAATTTATAACATTTTCTTCTCCTTCAATTTATCAATCAATCAATCAATTAGATAGTCATCAGCGACGATCCGGTTCAGAAAGTCTTAAACGAAGAATTTCTAAGTTGAATTAAATTAAAAATAATAACATTGAACTTACCTGTGTATTTTTATAAAGCTTTCAGGAATTAATGTCATGTCCAGAGGTGTTAAAAATGAATATTGACGTTGAGCACGCTTACGACCTTCATCAATAAGCAAACGTGTCATATATTCGCGATTGACTTCATCCTTTTTTTAATGACAATATCAATTAATAATAAAATAAAATCCTTAAAACAAAATTAACTTACTGTAAAAACATCATATTCATCGAGAAAATAAAACGGATGATCAACACATGACCACAATGAAATTAAAAATGCAACTGTGCTGTATGAACGCTCACCACCTGATAATGCTTTAGTGCTGGACACTGCATTTCTATTATGATCACGCGGTATAACAGAAATTTTTAATTTCCTTTCCTTGTGATCAATGTCAATGGTACCATCGAAACCTCTTAGTTTTAAAATCATCTAAATATAATAGTAGTAAAAAAATAGTTTTAATAAAATTCTGTGTTTATTTTTTACTTTCTATCCAAACTTACATTAAAAGACAATTGTAAAATAACTGACATATGTTCCTTTAGTTTCTTCAAGAAATCAAAACGAAATTTTAAAGATTTTCGTAACTAGAAAAACAAATTGTATGTGAAATCTCTGAATGGGACAAAATTTATTAAAATACCCACCATAAGTATTGATGTTTTTAAATTCTCGAATGTCCCTGTGCTGGCTTCAAGTGCTTCCTTTTTAGTGATAATTAACTCACGTATGATCTGAGGATCTAAATTAACTGGCATGCCGTGTTTTAATTGTGCTTTTATTTTTGCCATCCTCTCTCGTACCTCTTCTACATCTTTCTTAGAATCTATCCGTTCTCCCTTTTCTTTGGCCAAAGCTAAAGTTTTATTTAAACCCTCTAAAAGATGGTTTCTGTCAACTTCAAGCTTATTAAGTTTATCTTTTAAATCGTTTAGTTTTTCCTGATTGTGAGATTCGTTGCTGTTAATGCTACGTAATTTCATTTTTAATTGATCCGATTTAGACTGAAATAATGTTTTTTTTTAATTTAAACCTTATATACACTAAATATCAAGATTATGATAACGAACATAATTATGTTAAACGAAAACATTATTTATATTATTATCATTATTAAATAATACACGTATATGATGGAAATTGATTCATTTGGATTTTTAACTTTCTTCAAGAATTTGAAAGCCAAAGAAAAGACTTTCCTCAATGCCATTTACAACATTAAATTGCCCACCTCCTGTTGCCATAGCTACTCTTTTATTTGTGAAAATTTTTTGCTTTATGAACGATCTATATTCACTTGCAAGCAAATATACTCTTTCATTTCAAATGTAAACCTTTAAACGTGAAAATATAATACATTATTGAATGCAATTGATTTTTTAATAGTAAAAATTTGGTAAAAAATTCAAGTCAACAGGTTTCCATAACCCTTTATTTAAAACTCTACCATTTTTGCGCCACAATATTTTTTTCTTCTGTCAAATATGCAGCTCTTGTTCTCATCTAAGAATAAAAGTTTTATTATAAACTCGTTTGCAAATTCCATTCATTTTTTCTATTTACTTAAAACTTGTATGGTTTTCCACTTGCTACTCGGCCATGATAATGAGCTTTTCTTGAAATATTGCGAATTGTATATTCGTGAATATTTTTTTTTTTTCAAAAAAGACACTTGAATATTTATACTAATTTGAATATTAATATTTCGTAGATTTTGTTTTTACTAAAAGAATTGAGAGGCATTGATAAAGTGAAACCCGAATATTTGTTATATACACTTCCTAAATTGGTTTTCTAACCTTTTATGAACAGTTCGATTTTGTTTGACTACTTGAGGAAAGTAGACCAAAGTTTTCACCTTTTCTACATGCTCTCCTTTAATAAAATTAATTATTAAGACTTCTTCTTGAGGTTGTTTATATAAATTTTGTGATTTTTTTTATCGAAAACCTTAATTATTATTCTTTTATTTTCCAAAATTTCTCAAAATTTTTTGGTTTAGAAACGGTAAAAATATAAAAATTTAATATTCCATCACATATTTTTAATGACTATTAAGATTTAATTAATCGGAAATCGATAATAAATTTTATAAGTAATCATTATTAAAAAAAACATAATATAATTTACCTTAAACGATTCAATTTCATTTTGTATTTGTTCCAAAATTATTTTTTGGGCTTTAACTTCTTCTTCGAATCGTTCTTTATCTCTTTCCAGATCGGAATGTAGACATCTTTTTTCGATTAAATTTTTTTCAATTTGTTCAAGTTTTACTTTTGTCTCATCCATTTCTTTTTTCTAAATAAAATGTAAACCCTTTAACAATGTAAATTTCTTATTGAAAAAATCGCCTAATTACCAAATACTCAATTTCATTATTGTAATCTGCATATTCTACATTTTGTAACTCCATTATTTTTTCTTCAAGTTCGCTAAGTTTGTTTTCATGTTGGTGTAATATATCACGTTTATCCGCTATATTTTTCAAATCTTGAGGTATTTGCTGTGACACATGTTTTAAATCGACTTCCAAATTTTTACATTTCTTTTCAAAATTTGTTTTTTCATTAACTAAATTACTGTAATAAATTAATTAAATCAATAAAAATTATTTAATTAAAATAATCAACATTACCTAACACGCTCATCAATGTTTACTTGTATGTAATTTGCTTGACGCATTTTTGATGTATACACTCTATATTTTGGCATGGGGAAATATTCAAAAAGGGTATTATTTTCATTTAAAACGTAAACTTTTCTCAAATTTCTTGGTACGTTATGCTCACTAGAAGTCAGTTCTTCTGCGATCTCCTTATTTGATGTTATGAGAATTGTCTCAATTTGTATTTGATCAATAAGGCAGTTCATAACAACAGGATCTTTGCATTGGATTTCGTTTAATGCTAAAATAGTACCATGCGGAGGATGAACACATCCCTTCCTAACATCATATACTTGATTACGAAAAGTTGTTGTGATTATATTTGGACGATTTTTGGAAAACTTTTCAAGAATTGCTCCCAATGTTTCACGATCTTTTTTATTGTTAACAATAAAGGAGTTTAACAATACACCACCCAAAATGCTTTCAATAACATCACGATACTGTCGCTTAGGCACTTCAACATAATTGCCAATTGGACCTCTTGGTAATTGTGAAAATTTTCCTTCAGAATAAGCTTTATTTATTTGATTGATTAATGCCGGCATGTGTTCGCCAAAAATTGATAACTTATTTTTTACGCTTGCCTTTACATTTTCTATCTGAATATTTCTGTTTCCTAAAAAATAATAAAAAACAATACCATAAATTACATTGTGCGTATAAAGCTAAGAGCTACTCTAGTATAATTCGGTTATATTGTGAACCGATTGTTGTAAAATTTCTTTTATAATTTGCACATAGTTTTAAAATAGGGTCCTAGGGTAAAAATTGATCATTCTTAAAAATTGTCATCTACATTTTGTTCCCGAAGATTTACATAGACAACTAGGCAGACGGTCTGACGATCGTCGTGAAATTTACACAGAAAGGGACTCAGACTTGAACGGTATACACTATTCTTTTTTGTCAGTTACAAACATCTACAAATACGCATAATACACCATTCACATATGGTGATGTATTTTATAAATAGTATGTTCGTCTAGACGAGAATTTGAAATTATTATTATAAAACAAAGAACTTACGTATTTCATCCATACATTCCCTTTGTTGTCGTTTGATTTCATGTACAACTTGTTCCTTTTGGGTTTTGGTATCGTTGAGGAGTTTTAATTCACGTTTTAAATTATCAATCTTTGGCTTCAAATGCGTTTCGCATTGATTTGTGTAATCTTCAATAGTTCTTAAATTTTCAGCACGCAAAGCATCAATATCATCTTGATTTCTATACAAAATATTTGTAAGTATTAGTTATCTAATTAATTTAATGAAATGTTTTTACAAATATTTACCCTTTAGAACGTTCTTCAATATTTTGATTTAACTCATTTATTTGTTGTTCAAGACGTGATTTTTTCTTTTTAAAGAATCAACTGTTTCCTGACATTCAACTAACATCTTTATTTGTGCATCAAGTTTTGATTTTAATTCTCTAAACTGTATATTTTCACGTTTATAATCAGTAGTTTTTATTGCAATCAACTCATCATTTTTTCTAAAATTTTTGTTTAAAGAAGTTAAATTTACTTTTGAATATACATATGTGTATTTATATAAAAAATACCTTATTTCTTGGTTAATTAGAAGATTTGCTTCGCCTTTATTTTGTATTGTTGATAGAATTTCTCTTTCTTTATTCTTGTATTTTTCAATTCTTTCTTCGATTTCCTTTAATTCATTTTCCTTCTGATGCACTAATAACCAAGAATATTCCAACTCAGCAAATAACAATTCATCCTTAAATAAAATTAAAAATAATAATGAAATATATTCCATAAGAAACTATGTTCATTGATTAAAATTACCTTTAATTTTTCAAATGATAAAATTTGTTTTAACTTCTCTTCATGTTCAGTTATGTCTTCACGTTGTTTGTCTAATTTCTGAAAAAAACAAATAAATTAATTACTTATACCTATTTTTTATTGTAACTTTTATTTATTTACAATTTTATAAATATTTAACTCATCTGTGTGGGTTTTATGTAAGTGCAAACACTCATTAAGTTTTTCCATTATAACATCAACTTGTGTGGCTTTAAGAAATAGAGTATAATTTTTAGACGGTTCAAGTCTTTAAAAAAACAATTGCGAAAACATTAATATGAATATTGTGTAATTTAATTAATATTTTGTCAAACTTACTCTTTAAGAAATTCTCGAGCACTATCTTGATTTAAAACAAATACTGGATTATCTACTTGTATATTATGATACATTAGAATACGATGAAGATCATCAACTTTTTTTGTAATTACTAAACCATTTGCAGATTTTATAGTATATAAACCAGAATTTGCAGATATGGTACGAGTTATAGTGATTTTTTCACCATAAATTAGTGGTTCATAGGGCTGTGGACCTGAATTGTCTATTTCAATTTCAATTTTTGCAGTCGTTTCTCCATTTTTTATGAAGCCTATATACAAAACACAAAAAATATGTACGCAAAAATAATATTGAATAAACAAATAAACAATCATTTACCTTTTACACTACTTGATCGATTAGTATCTCTGGCCTTTCCACCTAGACCCAAAACAAGAGCAGCCAATACTGCACTCTTTCCACTACCATTACTTCCAACCAAAAAATTAACGCGAGAATGGAAATCAATCACTAAATTTGAATGGCACATAAAATTCGTCAAACGCATGTGTAATATTTTTCCACAACGCCTAGAATCTTCATTTAAACGCTGACTTTGAGACTGCAATAAAAACATTGTAAAAAATTTTAAAGTAATAAAAAATAATAGCTTGACATTAATTAAAATTTAATATATACTTTAGTACCACAAATAGTTGATATTTTCAATATTAATATTTTCTATTAACAGTTTGGAATGTGAAGTTATAAAGCCAGTTGCGGCTCTCTTATTTTTATGAAGTTTCAGATAATATAGTTTGAATTCAAAATTTTCAGGTTGATGATCACTTCAGAAAAATAAATTCAAATTAAAACTAGTAAAAATTATTACGATACCAAATTTTACTTTAAAAGGTTAGATTTAAACCTTTTAAAGTAATATTTGGAAGAGGAGACCTTTAACAAAAAAATTTAGAATTTTTACGAGCTTAAAAGGTGGAACTTTTGTGTGTGGGTTACTTAAAATAATAGGCCCTTAGGCCACAATAATGAAACTTTCCAATTTTCATATATCTCTAAAACTGCAACAACAGTTTGCTAATTTGTATCGGTTGCAATATTATCCGAAAATGCCGCTCCAGAAACAACAATTCTATGCAGTAGCCATAATATTTTGAAACTCAAAGTATTGTGGTCAGATAAGGAAATGTTGACTTAGAGCTCTGTACACTAACAGCATTAACAGCCCTATTTTCTTTTTTTTTTTTTGTAATTTGTCTGTCTATGTGTAAATATGTTGGTTGATGTTTTAACAGCTGGAAAGAAGTATATTTATCAATTTTGGTTCATGATTTTGTTCAACTCCAGACAAAGGACTCAAAAGGAGACAGAGTGAGACTGGATTGGACTGGCAGTTGAATTAATGTTTAATATATTGAAAATATGCAGGACATAGGTTTGTGACGGCCTTCGTATGTTATGTCCAATATGTTGGTATCTAATAGTGGTGAACAGACGTTCAGAAAATATGGATAATTAAAGGATTTTTAGTTGAATTTCATTGCGAACACATATTTGACAAACTGTATGTATTATTAGGGTATAAAAATGTATTTTGCATAATGAATTGTAAAACTTAATGCTTTTTTGAGTCTTCTATTTGGGTTTATTTTTACAATTATTCAATCTTCGTCCTTACTAGTAAAATTTAATAATAAAAAATATGAAGGTTACATTTTTTATTTCTTCTTAGGCAGAGAAATATATGTAACAAAGGAATAAATGAAAATTTTATATTAAAATACTTACCAAAATAGAGTTTTGTGTTAAATTTTCATTAGAGATATTACGGCGCCTAGCAGGGACTTCATTTTGAGATTCATCCTCGTTCGGATTATTTCGTTTTCTTTTTAAACTTAAACGCATGTTTTTTTAACTCATTTAATAATTTTTTTAATTAGAACTATTATTTAGTTATTTTAATATAAACAATCCTCCCAGGCTGAGTAAACAAAGTTTATAAAAACATAAACAACGCAAATAACTTTGGCGGCTAGATAAACAACTGTAGATTGAAGTGATGTCAATTAAAACGTTAAAATTGTGTTACCAGATCGAAGACAAAGGTTTAATATCTACGTAAAGAAATCAAACCGTTAAGTCCAAAAAACTTTCAAAGTATTTGCCGCAAAAAAGCAAAACAAAAGTATCAATTGTTAAAAGCAAAAATGCCGAAAATAAAGAAAACGTGAAATTTCGCTATCGATTTTAAAAATTTAACTTAATACCCATATGGTAAATATGTACTAACAATATGGGTATTAAGTGAAAATATTGGATAAACATTTTCAACGATATTTAAATATAGTTATATTTAACTATTGGGAGACAAAATTAATTTTAAAATTTGTTATAATGACTTTTTTACAAATTATCAATATATTAAAAAGGCATCGATATAATTGTATTCTCAATTATAATGAAACTTGTAGGAAAGACTTCAAATATTAATAATTTTTATATATTATTTTCAAACGGTCCCATATTATTCATATATATTAACTATAAAAGGAGAAATTGATATCGAAATAATCGAAACTATCTGAGAGCAGAAGAAAATTTAGAATAAATCTCGATCACTAAACCTCTTTCGTTTTTATGGGAAAACTTTGGGCAATATAGGAATTATCATCTTGTTTCGTACTTATGGGAAAATACATATAGCTTTTTAAGATACCTCCACAAAAAATTTTAACCGTTCCCGTTCTTTGGCAAAAAGTTATTTTATGAATTTTTATCTAGACTTTTTACAAATGTGTCAATATCTTGAAAATGCAAATATACAAAGGTATTTTTATTCATATAAAACTTTTCAACATTCATTGATAGTGGCTATGTCGTTAATTCATTAAATACAAAATATATGGGACTAGAAAAGTTGTTAATTTAAAATTTCACGTTTTTTTCGCCAATAATTGGAAAATTAAAAAAGAATTTTTATAGTATTTGTATGAAATCATATCAGTGCAACTTATATATTTTTAAGTGAGAATTATAATATTTAAACTATAATTTCGTAAAGGTTACTTTTTCTATACGACACCATAATCATTTAATTAAGCGAATAAAGTTTCACTTTTTTGTAAATATTGACAATGAAAATACGATTTTTTAAGATTAATAATTTTTGTAGTTCCATATTTGGTACTAAGTAGGTTAAATGAGAGATGGAAGTGTTGATTATGTGTTTATAGTAAAAACTCTCTCTTTCACCTTTCTCTCTTAATGGGTAAATAATATAAAAAAATATTCTTCTCACAATGATAATTTAATGATATTTTACATTAAGAATTATTTGCTTAGTATTAAAAATCGATACGAACTTATAGATTTAGTTCATTAAATACTGCCTCCGATGATAACCAAAGTGTAACTGATTACTAAGCTTTCCATTATGTTCCTTAAATATTAAAATCCTCAATATATCGTCTACTCATGTAGATGTTGTATTTTCATACAGCCTGTTACGATTTAAGATCCTGCATATAGAATATTTCTCCATTTTGTATAACTTAGCGCATGAGATCATAATTTAACTCTGATAAGCCTTTTTACTTTACCCATATCCTAATTCCTGCTAGCTATTCTTTTGAAAAGGTAAATAGGCTATTTGCTTGTTACATTGCATAAATTAACACAAAACATACAGGATAAATTATTATTATTTTTTTTTTAACATTTAGTTCAAAATTTTATTGAGACATAATAACAGAAATAACTTTTTATACAAAATTAAATTTAACGCTTTTATTTTAATTTGACATTACATTACTGGCTTTTATATCAGAATTCATTTGAAGTTGAAAAAGTTTCTCTAAATCTTCCAAGTATTTTTGGTTAGATTTACTCTTTTTTCTTTGATCTAAAATTTTTTGCATTTGCTGTAATTCTTGTCTCAAAGCGTTCTCAAATTCTATAACTTGTTTCGTTTTATTTTGATCATTATGGTTATTTGTAATGGAAATGATATTACACTGTAGTGTTAGAAAATCGTTTAAAAGTGTTTTTATAAAAAACAATGTTTTATCTGAATTTTGGCAATAGATTTTCCATCTTGTTGCATAATGACCATTATCCTCTTCAGTTACATCTTTCATGCGTAATACTAGACTTCCAAACCACAAAGATGATGGATTATTATTGTAAAATACTACGTGAAACATTATATTATCTGGATATTTATCGAGAGAAGATTTAGGATTTAGAAATTCTAGATTCTTTTGTAAATAATATTCAAATACTTCCAAATCTTTATTATCGCCAAAAATTATTTTTATATCTGTTTGTTGAGATGTCATAGCTATTGTTAAAAAATCTTGATGTAGTGTGTGAGGTAAAAATTTTAACTGACAAGAAGATCTTTCTTCAAACAGAAGTTTATGAAAATCTAGTTTTTGCAAAAATAATTGCAATGGCATAGTAAATGTATCACTTTCAGAGACATTCTCCAAATATTTTACTACCTCATAATTAAGAAATAGAGGACTTTGCTTTAAATGAATTATTTGGCATAACTTTAACTTGATGAGTAAAACTACAAATGATTCCGGTATTATTTTCATCTCACTATTAGAATACCAAATTCCGCCCTGCAGTTCTTCATCTTCGCTTTCTAGAAAACTTGCTACGTCATCTAATTGGTCAAATTTCAACTTTAATTGAAATATGCGGTACTCCAGTTGTATACACTTATTTGGCGTTTCATCTCCTTGTAGTATGGGTGTTAAATTTCGTATTATACATAGATTAGGTGCTGAACATTGATTAACTAATGGCACACCAATAACCAAATCTTCATGGGGAGTGAAACGTTTCCAAATATCACCACAACGGCTTAATATTTGTTTCTCCTCCAGCTTAAACGAACGCAGAAAAGGTTGTCCCATTGTTAGAATATTTTGAACTTTATGAAAGGCCTGGGCAGTGATTGAATTATGAAGTTGTAATTCTGTTTTTGCACTTCGTATACGCTCCAGTAGTTGGCTCATCTCAATTTGTTTACTATCTAAATCTGCACTGCTGTTTTCGAGTTTCTCTTCAAAATCAGTTTTCAAAGTGTTATGGTTTTTAAATGTGAATTCTATTTCTGCACAATATTTAAGTGAGCCATGTACAATTCTATAGCTTAGAATATCTTCATATTCCGCTTTTATTTGAAACCCCTTATAATCAGGTAAACGCCATAAGACAATACACTTGTCCCAACACTGTATTAATATGTAAACTTTTAAGATATTAAGAGCGTGGAATACATATTTACCCATAGAAATAGGATTTTTGGAATCCTCCAATGTTGTTGGATGAGTAATATTAGATGCTTCGTACCATTTGCCTTTGGGACCATTGTAATTTTGTATATCATTTCTGATCTTAGTCAAGCATGTCGTTTGGAGATCAATGCTGGCTACAAGTTGCTTTTTACAAAATTCAAAAAACTTTAAATTTTTTGTTAGCACCCAACATGTTTTTTGTCTCTTAATATCAATAAAACAATCACAGAAAATTAAATATTCTTCAATAAATTTTGGTATTTCTCTTGCCACACTAGGGTACATTACTACTTTGTTTTTGAGTTAAATATAAATGTTAATATAATTTTTATTCAATGGGAACACTTATACGGATGAAAACTTTTATACAACAGGTCTCCTGTAACTCGTAACAAATTCATCAGTAGTATAGTTAGGTTAATCCAGTTTGAGCAATTTTGATAATTTTTTTTCAGTGATCAGTGTTTGTATGAAGTAATTATTAATATTTGATACTATAAAAAAAGTTGACACCAACTGCTAATTTTGAAACTCCAGCTGATTGCGCCAAAATAAACCAATTTACATATGTGAAGAAAACGTTTATGAGATTTTAATAAAAAATGGGAATTTAAAAACAGGGAATTAGAAAATTTTAATTTTAGTTAATTCGATTTTTACGAAAGTGAAATAAAATTAAAATAAGTAATAATACGTTTTGATAATATAAGGGAATAGTTCTAATTCTAATAACAGTATTTTATTCTACTCTATAGAGATTACAAGTCTGATAATCTGGATGGAGATTGTAGATCCAAAGATGTAAATTTGTTTCAAAACCAAGAAATTTAGGTTAGGTTAGGAAACACCATAACCCCTCCACTCGGAGGAATTATGAGATGACCAAGGCAAGATACGCCTGCTATATAAATCACCTTGTTTTGAAATTTTGATATATATTTGTAGTGGTTCAGTTATGGAGAATGTAAGGTAACAAACCAATATATTAAACTATCAATTTAGAGCCTTTTTGAACATAATTACTATCTGGGGCAAGAAAGCCATCTACTTTTACATCTGATATTTATTAGTATCACAAAAATTGTAAGGATATATTAATAATATAAATATCGTTTGGGAGATCTTAAAGAGATCTCTATTAATAATAAGGTATGGACATATTATGATAGCTTGAATTAAATTTGAAGTATATTTATATAAATATATTAGCTTTTACCCGGTGCACTTTGGTGCACAAAATAAAAAAATCACGACATATATTAAAAGAATAATTGACACCAAATTTGAAAATATTAGGATAGGGCCCTTTGGTCCTATCCTACATTTTTTCAAGTATAACGGATCCTTAAAAAAGTGATTAAGACCAAATTTCAGAACTTTCGCTTGCATAATACTTTAGATATTCTATAATCAATATTTGCTTATTGGGGTACCCCTTATTTGGACTTATTTATCTTACGTTTTGTCCAGTAAAATAGTTTTTTGAAAAAGTAGGACCAAATTTGAGAACTCTCGCTGTTATAGTTTTGAGATATTCAAAAATGCATACATCCTATTATATTTAGAAAGAAATATCTTTTAATAGATTTCAATGAACGACTATCCTGTTCAGTTTTTTTTAACTGATGATATAGAAACTTTTATATTTATTTAGAAGTTATGTTAAAAGTAAAAAAGGCGATTTATTTTATAAAAGAAATAAGTGTTGAAAAAATTAAAACTCAATTTCGTTAAATATCAAGAATAATAAATAATGTTTTCATAGAATTTTATTTGTTTAGAAAAGGTTAAATTTATACGTTTTTTAAAAAATGCATATTAAAATCTTTAGTTGTTTTGAGGAAAAAAATATTAGTATTTTTTAAATGTTTACTTTCACGCCCAACGCTTTTGAGCCGCTGCAGATAAATGTTATATTAGACGACGTTGCATGAGAAATTGTTCGCCGAAGGTCTCCGCTTCGTAGCGAGTGCAAAAGAATTTTCCGCAATTGTAAGAAGGTAGAATTTAATTTAATGTTATAAATAAAAACAAAAATGTATAAATTACAATATAAAAATTAAAATAAAGTGATATTTTAGTGAAAATGATAAATATCTTTGAAGTCGAAGAAAATTTCTATGAGAAAATCACACACAAGTGTAATGAAAATTTATGAGAAAATAGAATTTACAGGGTGTGCTTTCTTTAGTGTTTAACCGAAGTTAAAAATTGTAGTTCTTAAATATTTTGCAATTATTAAAGTAACGTTTACTGCAAATAGATTTTATTTTTGGCATAAAAATTAAAATATATACATAAATAAATTGTTTGTAAGATAAAATATTTAAAATATATATTTCTTGACACGCAGTATTTTAGTACTGCCAGTAAAAATTCTGTGATTTGTCATAATTATTTGTAATAATTGTTCTTTTGCAAAACGCGTGTAAAGTGCGTAAAAACAATAGAAAAAATATATTCTATACTTTAATTAGTTCAACTACCTGCCAACAAACAAGCTAACGAGCCAGCAAAACCTAACGACTGCCTGTAATTCACGCATAAAGAAAAAACACAATGGTGAGTTTGATTTGTTAATTTATTGTCACCGAAATATTGTTTCTTGTAATGTGCGATGAGATCTATATTTTATGCTTTCTTTGATTGATATACATATGTTTGTGTATATAATCAAATATAGGAAATATTTAATTATTTTGTATATTCCCATATGGAACATTTGGCACTTCGGTAATCTTAAATCAAGATCCCAATGCTATTGAATTTAAACGGTTTTGTAATATTCTGCTATCTGATAATTTACGAGATATCTGAAGTATAACGGATAACTCTTGTTATCCATTATTAAATTTGAAATAAAGTTTATCCTATATAACTCAAATGGAGTGTGTTATAAGTGTAAGAAAACAATTAATTGGTACTGCAAAGTCACGATAAAACATTGGGTTGGAATGTTATGGTTCAAACTTTTTTTGGCCAGTGGAGGTGGACGGTTTTATTTTCAATTACATTTTGGACAACCATATATTGAGTGGAAAATCTCCTCTGGGTATTTCAGTATAACAATGACATTAATTAGATTTTAGTCTTGGATGGGTCATTGCAGTCTTCAGTATTGGATCCATAAGAGCATATATTTCATATTTAGGACTGGTTATGAAGAGCATATATTTCATATTTAGGACTGGTTATAGATAGAATCGTGCCTATAGAAATCCAGCTAATCAATATTATTCACTACCGTATTAGGTTATCCAACTTGTATCCATGGATATCCACCTCGAAGTAACGATTACCTAACCACTCCTGCCTACGGACCTGCAGACTTAGACAGTGACACAGGATGTGATACATCGTCTCTACATATCCTCCAGAATTCGGGTGTATTCCTATTCCAAAAATGCATTCTGAAGGATCCATTACCCGATATAAGTAGTCTCCTGCATTATTAGACAAGACGTGACTTAACTAAGTAAGGGATACTAAGGCACTTAAGGAATAAAGTTCATCTCTGTGAACGTAGAATGTGTTTTTTTAATCGTCTCTCTATCTATCCTTTTAAAAGTTTGAATAAGTTTAGTAAAACCTATATCGTTAAATTTTGATGTCAAAATAATTTATATTAATTAATCCAGTGCCTTATCTGAATTGTGGCTTAAAAGTTCGTGATGCTATTGACTTAGCTGACCCAACTAAATCTCTACATTGGATATGCCCGAGCAGTAAGAAGATTAAGATTGATTTTTATACATTATTTAAGAATTATATAGATTAACTCAATAAAATAAGTTCTGAATTTAAATCAGTAATTTGGTAAACTTTTTCCTAAATTTCCTAATTTAAACGAATTTAAAAACTCTATTATACCACCGTCATCTAGTCTTAAATCAATTCTGTCCTAAAATTAAGAAAATTTCATTGCTGCGTTTAAACTAATGGTTCTTACGGGAATTTTTAATCGTATCATTGATCCTCGGTTGTCCTGAAAACACACTAATTCGTGAATTTATATTTACTGATAACCAACGATATACGCTCATCAAATATCTCAAAATTTTCATTAACAACAATGGCAATCAGTTAGATATTATATTATATTATTAGAATTATTATATTATTAGAATATCGAAACTTTTGATCTGAACCATAATATTTTAGCTTTTTCTTAACCTTGGTAAAAAATATAGAATTCGTTGGTGTCAAAATATTTCGTAACATGTTCGACATTGTAAAAACATAAAATTTGCAACTCAGACTAATGACTTAATTTTCCTTTATATTACTCGGTTTGGCCTAATGATCGACATATATATATATATATATATATATATATATATATATATATATATATATATATATATATATATATATATATATATATATATATATATATATATATATATATATATATATATATATATATATATATATATATATATATATATATATATATATATATATATATATATATATATATATATATATATATATATATATATATATATATCACAACTTTTTACGTCCCCAGTTCGACCAATATTGATGTATTATTCTGTCATTTATGATCCTTACTACCAAGTAAATAATGATCATGTTGAATTTCTTCAGAATAAATTTATACCATTTATTAAACGCTTTTCTCTTCATTATCTATATAAGTTCATCTTTTAAAGTAGGCAGCAACAAATAAATCTTCCAAAATCTATTTTAATAAAGTATTTTCGACATAATTATGCTAATGAGAATTTCTTTCGAAGAATTTGTTTAAATTTTAATCGATATTATAAAGTATTTGATATGTCTTAAAATGTAAATGTAATCAAGTGTATGGCTAAACATGATTTCTTCTGACTTTTAATTAATTAATTCCATAGATATAAATATATAAATAAATAAAAGGCCTTGAGTGCTGCTGTTATCGACAAAGATCGTAACGCTGGAATTCACCGAAATGTGATTCCAAGATCTCCGCCTGGAAGACGCTACGCTCTGTTGGTAGACTCTAGACCATTCTTACATCATAATCATCCGTTTTCGGACGTGACCAACATGCTGACCGTAGCCCATCTTCCGAAATGACGAGTGCCTATCCTACAGGAATTCACAAACTCTGACTAAATCAGCCTAAAAAGACTTCCTGATGCTACTCCCCTCACGTATCATTCTAATGCGTCTATGATATTTTAGAACAAATGCTGATGAACGGCCTAAACTTAGAGTGAGATGCTATACAAGAGAATATATAAGAAAATGAAACTTTAATGCATACAGTATCTTAATTCGCGAGTGTATGTACTTTTATCAATTGGGGCTTACGATATAAAATTTGTAATAATTTAAGTAAGAAAAGGTGTAAATTTTAAAACTTTAACATGGCTAATGTTGAAGCAGAATATTTTTTCGATAGTGTTTTGAACATTTTATATTTATTTATTTATTTATTTTATTTTTTAACTTAA
This sequence comes from Cochliomyia hominivorax, assembly GCA_004302925.2. Taxonomy (NCBI): domain Eukaryota; kingdom Metazoa; phylum Arthropoda; class Insecta; order Diptera; family Calliphoridae; genus Cochliomyia; species Cochliomyia hominivorax. The sequence continues at coordinate 74,853,387 of PYHX02000495.1, read as the reverse complement.
TTAAATTTTTAATCTTATAAAAGGGAAAAAAGAGATTCTTTGCAAAAAATTCAGTCGTTTAATATATAGTGAAGATTTTTATTTAGTCTAGAAAGGGTTCTATATTTTTTTAATTTCTTTCAATTTTAATTTTTAAAATCCAGAAAAATTTATTGCAAATTATTCATTTATTAAGTAAAAAAAATATCCAGCCTTACTGGACAAAATACATATTAATTATCAAATAAACAAAGAACTATTGATGTGAGAGTATTAGGATTTTATCTTTATGACTTTCTTAAGGAACAGTTTTACTGCACAAAATGTAGGATGTTAAAGATCAGGAGGAGAGGTAGTCCCATAAAAGTCCCCTTCAATATCATCACATTGAAGGTGAGAAATCTTACATATACGTTGGTATTGTAATAATAAATGGTCAAATTTAAATAAATATAAACAAAAATCGATGTGAAAATTTATACAAGAGTCGGTCCATATTCTTTTTTGTAACTCCCATATAAACTCCGAGAACAAATTATTTTAAAACTCTTAAATTTCAAAGAATATCCTTTGAAAACGTTTATGTTTTACACAAGTTGGAGTCATCATACATTATTATGCCTAAAAAAGAAAGTAAAGTTATACGATTTTTCATAGCTATCACTTATAACTAAAAACTACTATATGATTTTTACTGGTTTTTGTTTCACTTTAAAAGGGAGGCCAAGCGCAACGGGTCTCAGCTAGTCATTATATATAATAGGAAATAATGTGTAACATATAAATATTTCCCAAAATTAAATTGATAAATAAATATTTTGTTATATCTGTATTTATTAAAAATTAATCAATAAAATATTTGTGCTATTTTATTGATTAACACTGTATTTATAATATAAACATGCAATACACAACAAAACTTAACGCCTAAACATTGTGGTTCCAAGTTAGCGGTAATATTAACAGATGATTCACATACATGCAAACACAAATATGTGTGTACTTATGTATATTACTCTCACCTGGTTAACTCACAGTAGCCCATATATAGTAGGTGGAAACGTACTCAGTTAACTAACAAACACAAAAAGTAAACTTGATTTAAATGACTTGAATTATTAAATGGGGAAACAAAATGAATCAGTATCATTTTGGCTTTTAAACCAACTAAAGATAGTGTTTAATTTAATAAAAATAAAATCAAATAATAATTTTAAACAATATTACCAAAACTATTCTTGCTCTTAAAGTAATTAAATAAAAAATACCTATTTTGTTTTTTTTTATAAAATTGTTTGACTCAATTTGTACAATAAATTTAATATATACTATAAACATTATATATGTATATGTATGTACATCAATTCATATAATTGTAGAACTATTTTTTGTATACTTATTTGCTAATTTTGTTATTTTATTTAATTAACTCAAGTCTTTTTTTTAATAAAATCTTATCAACATTTGTTATAATAGAGTTCGCCAATTGTTACACGAAGAGGTGCTCAAAAAGCTAAAATTCAAACTCGAGCAATGGTCAAATCAGCAGTGACAGCAGCTACAGTAAATTCAGTAGAGAATCGCAAACCGAGTGCGGCACTTCTAGAAGCAAAACGCAAAGCAAAATTATTAAAAATGCAACAACAAAATCAACAAGACGCAGTAGTTAAAGATATATTTCAAAATGTAAGTATATTCAAACATGAAATGTATGTAAGTATTTAAATTATATACTTTTTTGATTTATAATTTTAGGCAGTGAATGCAAAATATATGACACAACGTCCAACTGGTCTCATTTATGATGAATCCATGTCTCAGCATCGTTGTCTTTGGGATAGTGAGCATCCAGAATGCCCAGAAAGATTTATTCGTGTTTTAGATCGGTAAGTAGATGTATTAATAATATATAAATACCAATATTTTTGTTTGTTTTATATTAAAAATGTTTGCTTAAGAAAATATTTGCCTTAATTTTGGTTTAGAAACTTTAGAATTTTTAGTTTAATTGGCAATTACTTATTTAAATACATATATTATTTATTTAATAAGCAAATTTATTTTAAGATATTATGCGTTTATGCTAATATTAGTTTATTATTTATATTATTGTAGTTTTCTCTAGTAAGAATGTAGTGATATTTTGTTTATGGGAAACATTGTAATATGAAAAGCATAAGTTTTAAGGTTCCTCCAAATTTGTGCATCCTATTAAGGAATATTTTTGAAAAATATTTAAATATTCATAATAATTACTTTTCATATAAATATGTATTTTTTTATTTCATTCTGTAAACAATCTGATTAATTAGAAAATGAGAATTAGATCTCAATGTTGAAGTATCTATAGAAAGGTCTGTCTTTTTAATATAAATGTTTCTTTCGAAGCGAACATTGTTCTCTTATGTTTCGAATAAAAGTGTCTATCCAAGTGGTCCCATAAAGTGCAAGGAGTGTTATCTTTAAGGATATTCAAATAAATATATTAACCATTACTTATCAATTAATACGAGTTCATTACAGTATTATACGTACAGTACGGATTTGAACACCTGTAAATATGCAAGTTATCCTTTACAGCAATTTTGGACGATGAAGTATTTGGCTCCTTTTTAATTGTTTTTACTATTCTCCTTTTTTCCTGAACAGATAGTGCTGGTGGTCGTCCACTTCTTGTCTGATATTCACATGTTGGGTTGTCTTTCAAACGCTTAATAATACCAGCAATGGTGTTACGTGGAGGTCTAACCAATGTGTATATTTCCCGAATCGTTTTGTTTGTACGCATTTAAAATAGTTTTCTTTCTACAATTGTAGTTTCTTTTCTTTTTCACTCATTTTTAATAGAAGTGACGTTAGAAAAGTCTTTTTTTAATCAGGTAGCGTTACCAAACTTTGACAGATCATTTTCAAAAAGTTTGCTAATTTTTGTCCACTAGAAATATGAACTTCAAGTAACAAATACTTATTTTTGTTAACAAAAATAATTAAAACAAAAATAACAAAAAAATATTTAAAATAAACCATATTTTATGCAGAGTTAAATTATTTTATTAATATATATCATTTGTTTTATGACCGCAGAGGCCCTTCAAACAAACATAAATACAAATGACGGTGACTTTTGTTCACATGTGTACGTACCCTACAAATTGTTACAGTGATCATCTTAATTTAAATGTGTATTTTTTTCTTTAAACTAATGTATGATTATCCATAGATAAACATTATTTTATGTTATTTTTTCATTCATCAAACAATCTAAATTTGTTCTGATATGGTATAGCAAAGCGGCGCATTGTTTTTAAACTAAACAAATATAATAAAACTTATTAAATAATTTTGTTTGTTTCAAATATCTATTTTAAATAAATTGTTGTGAAATCTAAATATTTTACTTTGTTATCATTATGTTGTTGTTGTTGTAACAGCTGGAAATAAATAGTACATTTATCAATCAATTTTGGTTCATGTTATTGCTCAACTCCAGGCCTAAGAATCTGGCAACCTCGACTGTTTGTGTCCAAAGATCTTCAGGACAAAGTAGGGTTGGATTGGACTGGCAGTTGAATAGATGTTGTGTATTATGTGGTCCTTGACCACATGCAGGACATAGATTTGGGATGGCACTGTCAATACGTGACCAGAAGGCATTGAGCCTATTGCTCCATCCCGATCTCAATTGTGCCAGAACAACTCTTGTCGATCGCGGTAATTCTGTTCATTGTCTGCTATGGGTGGTGGGCGGCCTCCGAGCACGACATTCATACGGTAACTTGAAACCGCGGAATTTGAGGCGTCACTGTGAATGTCGTTCAAAGCTGTCATATACGAATTTTGATCCCAAGGATCTTGCATATATCTTTGTATGCTATGTTCGTATATACGAATATCCTTTCTTACATGCCTCGGCGGTAACTCCAATTGTGTAATATTGAAATTGGGATGGTCTCTCCGATAACACCCTAGAAGGAACTGCTTACTTAGCATTTCATTATGTTCCCGTATAGGAAGGATCTTTGTTTCCTCATGTAGGTGGTGAATTGAGGACATTTGTAAACAGCCAGTTATGGTTCTTAAGGCTGCATTTTGACAACTTTGGATATTTTTCCACTGCGTATCACATAGTGATGGTGTCCACACTGGAGCAGCATAGTTCGCCACTGGCCGGCAAATCGTTTTATATGTAGCTAATAAGGTTTCTTTATCCATACCCCAAGTGCTGCCGGCTAAAGCCTTGAGGACCTTATTTCTACTTCGCATTTTGTGCGTGATTGTAGTAGCATGTGCTGAAGAGGTGAATAGGCTATCAAATGTAACCCCCAAAATTTTTGGGTGGTTAACTGTCGGAATTTGTACTCCATCGACTGTGATGCCTAAAGTCATATTTACCTCTTTAGTCCAGGTGGTGAAGAGTGTTGCAGTTGATTTCATTGGTGAAAGTTTCAAGTTTCGTACAGTGAAAAAGTTATGTATTTCGCTGAGATAACCATTTACCAAACCACATAGGTCATCAACTCTATGGCCCGTAGCCGTTATCGTACAGTCATCTGCATATGTTATCACGTCTACTCCGGGTGGAGGCGCTGGGAATTTCGACAGGTAGAAATTAAACAAGAGTGGTGAGAGCACACCGCCCTGTGGAACTCCTTGCTTAACTCTACGGGATTTTGACTTTTTGTCCCGAAATTCGACAAATGACTGACGTCCACTCAAATAATTTACAATCCATCTCTTCATATTGTTCGGTAATGTGGACTGCAGGATGTCCTGGAAGAGAACCGTATGACTTACCGTATCAAACGCTTTTGATAGGTCAAGAGCCACCATGATTGTACGTTCACAAGGTTTTTGTTGATTTAAACCATGTGCGATTTGAGTGGTTACGGCTGTTAATGCTGTTGTTGTGCTGTGCATTTTGCGGAAACCATGCTGATGGCGAGCTGCTGTAAGATGACAGTTCAGCTGGGGGAGGAGAAGAGCCTCAAGAGTCTTTGCGACAGGAGACAAGAGGGAAATCGGCCTGTAGGATTGTCCCTCATTCGCATCTTTCCCAGGTTTTAGAATGGGGATGACTCTACCCATTATCCAGGCATCGGGTATTAATAGGCTCTGCATTGACAAGTTAAAAACCATTGTCAAGTACTCAACTCCCCGCTCGCTTAGGTTCTTTAACATCAGCATCGATATACCGTCGGAGCCAATCGCTTTAGATGGTTTGGCTGCGTTGATGGCCTCTGCAACTTTAATAGGTGTAAATAATGGTGGTGAGTCCACGACTGGAAGGTTGTGAAGTTTGCGAACAATACTTCTTTTCGCCTTATCTCTCTCCGGATGCTCAATAAATTGTCGGCAAAATGCTCGTGAGCAATCCTTAGGGTCGGAAATGGTTTTATCTGCAAACTTAATCGCAACCCTATCATCCTTCTTCTTGGGATTAGAGAGAGATCGGACAGTCGACCACAATTTATTTACACCAGTATTTAGGTTGCACTTGCTATGATGATCTAACCATTTATTCCGTTTATCCACATTTACCAACCTGCTGATTTCACTGTTCAGCTGAGCAATCCTAGGGTCGCTAGGGTTGGTATTACGGATATCATCACGCTCATCTGCGAGTCTCGCTGCTTCGGCTGGGAAGTGTTGACGCACTACGGATATTCTCCCTGATGGCACAAAGCGAGCGACTGCTGCGTTGATGATTTCTCGGAACTTCCTCTCGGCTATTCTTACATTTGAGGGAACAGGTAGTTCACCAAAGCGGCGGTCGGTAAATTCTCTGAAGCCGCGCCAGTCTGCTATCTTTTGGTTCATATAAATGCGGCGTTCAGAGACGATAAAATCGTTAGGTCGCTCCAAGGAAACGATTATGGGTAGGTGGTCTGATCCCAGAGATACTACAGTTTGCCAGGTTGTACAGTTAATCAGACCATCACTCGCTAATGTTATATCTGGCGAACTAGCGCAAGTACCCATAATCCGTGTGGGGGCATCGTCATTCAATGTGCAGAAGGTTGATTCGTCTATCTGTTCCGCTAACAGCGTACCTCTTTGGTCGTCCCCGAGCCTCGAGTGCCAAAGCTGATGGTGCGCGTTAAAGTCCCCGAGGACTAATCGGATGTTGCCATCCAATATAGACCTAATATCGGGACGGTAGCCTGTTGGACAGCTGGCTACTGGTGGAATATAGACATTATAGAGCTCGAGATCCACATCTCCCGATCTGACTGCAATACCTTGAATTTCAAGGTATTGATCTCTGGATGTCAAATCGAGAGATAGAGCTCTATATTGCACTGTATTATGTATTATGAAGGCGATGCCTCCACCGTTACTCCTGGTGCGGTCTTTTCGGAGAACGTTGTATCCGTTACAACAATGCAGACTGGAATTAGTCGTCAGTTTTGTTTCCTGGACCGCAGCGACCACGATGTTGTGTTGTCTCATAAATCGGGTTATCTCAGTTACTTTACCTTGGAGACCATTACAGTTAAACTGTAATATTGATATCACCTCAGGTGTTCTGACTGCAATCACCGGTGTAAGCGGCGACTGATGAGGTTGCTGCTGTTGTTGTTGCTGCATTTGGATTTGTGGTGATTGTGTTGGAGAGGATGGTGAAGTTGCGTAAGAAGATGATGAAGACGCATCACTATGTTGCTGCTGGCAGTATGGTGCAACAAAGTTCTCCGACCATTCCCTGTGATGACTCAGTCCTGAACAAGTCCTGAGGTGACACCAGCCCAAACAAGAGTTGCACCTTAATTGAGTTGACATGTGGTGCAAGCGGTTCTGGCACACTGAGCAGAACCATGGTCCGGGATTTCGTTCAATTCCGGCGCGGACCAGTAATATACGGAGCAGTACTGCCGGAATATGCTGCTCCAATGATAAAAATGTACTTTTTTCTTCCGTTGCTGAGGTGACAGCCCTTGGCCGAATTTCGGGTCATTCCGGTACGAAGAACCGGCTGTCGCGGGAATGTTGTTATCATTATAATTTATTTATTTATATAATATAATTGTTATCATTATAATTTCAATCTGTTGTTGTAGAATTGTGATTATTAAAATTTATCTTTGCTTTAATCCAATGGAAATATTTTGTTGCATTTTCTTATAGAAGAACAGAAAACAATATTATTGAAAGTAATCTTATCTAATTTGTTTAAATCAAAATAATATCAAGAAAATATATAATTTTTAATTATTAAAAATTTGATAATTTAATTCGTCTTATAGTTGTCGAGAGTTGAATTTAGTTGAACGTTGCCAAAATTTACCTTCAAGACGTGCTACCAAAGATGAAGTTATGCTACTACATAGCGAAGAACACTATCGTTTACTTGAGAAGACTTCGGGAGTTAATGATGATGAAAAAATGGAAGACTTAAGTTCACAATTTGACTCTGTTTATATACATCCGGTATTATTTAAATTACTATCTAATTATAATTTTAATTTTAATTAATTGTATTTTTATAACATTAGACTACCTTTGATTTAGCGCTGTTGGCAACCGGTTCTACAATTGATTTAGTTGAAGCGGTTATCAATGGTAATATTCAAAATGGTATGGCTATTATACGTCCACCTGGTCATCATGCTATGAAAGCTGAATTTAATGGGTACTTAAAATTATCTTTCTAAATATAATAAACTTTAATATAACTAACTAATTTTCCATTTAAGCTATTGTTTCTTTAATAATGTGGCAATAGCAACTCAATATGCCTTAGATATTTTAAAATTAAAAAAGATAATGATAATCGATTGGGATGTGCATCATGGCCAGGGTACTCAAAGATTCTTCTACAATGATCCAAGGTAAATGGTTTACAATTAATTTTTTAAAATCATTTTAATAATCTTTTATTATGTTTTTGTAGAGTATTGTACTTTTCGATACATCGTTTTGAACATGGCACATTTTGGCCCAATTTAAAAGAATCCGATTTCGATGCTATTGGTCATGGTCCAGGATTGGGTTATAACTTTAATTTACCCCTTAACAAAACAGGCATGGGAAACGGCGATTATTTGGCAATATTTCAACAGATATTAATTCCTGTAGCTGTTGAGTTTCAGCCAGATTTGATCATAATTTCTGCTGGTTATGATGCTGCTTTAGGATGTCCTGAGGGTGAAATGGAAGTAACACCTGCTTTTTATCCCCATCTGATTAATCCTTTAATAAAGTTGGCTAATTCCCGTTTGGCAGTAGTTTTAGAAGGAGGCTATTGTTTAGACTCATTGGCAGAGGGTGCTGCTTTAACTTTAAGAGCATTGTTAGGAGAACCTTGTCCTTTGCTAGTAGAAAAGTTGCAACCACCTTCTCTTTCCATTCAAGAGTCTATACTTAATTGTATTTATTCACATCGTCCATATTGGAAATGTTTGCAAGTTCAAGACACCTACACTATGGAGGATTTGAATAATGTTAATCCTCAGCCGAATTTACACAAAGTCAGTAGGTTATTTATAGGTGGTGATCCATTACCGGAACGTTTCCCTACACGTGGTACTGGTCCTAAAATACCATTAGATGTTATTGAACATAATTCTTTACGCCTTAAGAGACTAAAAGAAGGTAATTTTCTATAACAATAAAACATAAAAAAATTAATTTCAAAATGAATTGTTTAATTCCTTCTTGACTTTAGAAACAAAATTGTTCTCTCCACATGTACGTGTATGCTATGTTTATGATGAATTTATGCTTAAGCACTCGAATACCTATGAAGAAGGACATCCCGAACAACCCGAACGTATTAGGAAAATATATGAGATGCATCAAGAGTACAAATTATTAAATCGTATGCAACATGTACAATCACGTACAGCAACCACCGATGAGATTTGTCTGGCTCACACTCGATCACATGTTAATGCTATACGTCGTATTGGTGAGAAGGATGCTCTACAGGATATGGGCGCCAAATATAATTCCGTCTATTTCCATCCTACAACATTTGATTGTGCTACTATGGCAGCTGGTTCTGTATTGCAAGTGGTGGATAAGGTGGTTAAAGGGGAGGCTCGTAGTGGTGTATGTATTGTACGACCACCCGGACATCATGCAGAATCTGATGTTCCACATGGTTTTTGCATATTTAATAATGTGGCCATTGCCGCACAATATGCAATTAGAGATCATGGTCTGAAACGTGTGCTTATTGTTGACTGGGATGTTCATCATGGCAATGGCACACAACACATATTTGAATCAAATCCTCAAGTATTGTATATAAGTATACATCGGTATGATAATGCCACATTCTTTCCGAAGAGCAAAGATGCTGATTTCGATGCTGTAGGTAAAGGAGCTGGTGTTGGATTTAATGTTAACATTCCCTGGAATAAGGTAAATATTAATATTGTCTTTTTCCTTATGTAGCAAAATAAAAAAGATTAAATGCTTATAACAGAAAGGCATGGGTGATTTGGAGTATGTAATGGCTTTCCAGCACATCATAATGCCCATTGCATATGAATTTGATCCAGAATTAGTTTTAGTTTCTGCTGGCTTTGATGCTGCCATTGGAGATCCCCTGGGTGGGTGCAAAGTAACACCCGAAGCTTATGGTCTTTTTACACACTGGTTATCGTCATTGGCTAATGGACGCATTATAATTTGTTTAGAGGGTGGTTACAATGTCAATTCCATATCATATGCCATGACCATGTGTACAAAATCTCTATTGGGTGATCCCACACCGGCCATCAATCTAAATGGTAGCGCATCACGACCACCAACTGTTGCCTACATGAGTTGTATGGAAACCTTACAGAATTGCATTGGAGTACAACAACGTTATTGGAAAAGTTTAGCATTTGGAAAGAAATTACCACAGACATCGGGTGAAAACAACAATGAGGATTTTCTTTCTGCTACTTTACAAAATTTAGATATTACAAGGGATGATGTCCAAGGCGCTGCTGGTGGTTCTCATGAAACGGACACCAATGTATCTCTAGAGGCAAGTGGCAGTAAACCGAAGGTAAAAGTAAAAACCCTTACAGAATTTCTCACAGAGCACATGCAGGTAATTACTAGTTGTTCATGAAACATGTCTAATGTCTATTGTACAAAGAAACAATGAAATAATAATGATGAATTTAATCATATTATTTTAATATTTTGATTATTTTCATGTCTGATCTTCCTATGCATCTTGTTTAACAACTAATGAACAATAATAATTGTATAAATGCCACCTGACATTCTAATAATCATCAACGTTAAATAAATAAATTTTGAATAATAAAAAAACATTTCATACAAAAACAGGCTTTCGAAAATAATGAAATGTTTGCAGTTGTACCATTAAAAAATTGTCCTCATTTGTCCCAGTTGCGTCCCGAGGATGCACCAAAAAGTAAGCAATACCAATATGTCCTGTGTTGTTATTTGTTGGTTGGTTAATTGGTTTCATTCGCTATTTATTATATTATTGTATATTCATTTGAGCATTTGAATTTCTTTTTGGCTTTTTTATTTTTATTTTGTGTTTGCATTATTATTATTACATTTATACATTTTTTAACGCTATTGCGTTATACATAATTTTATTTCGTAATATAATTTTTAATCAAAAATAATTTTCACGTTTTCAAGGTTTTCGTATAATTTATAATATTTTTAATATGGGAGTGTTATAAAGTTTCGTAATCTCTTGAGAGTTTATTTTCTATATACTTTATTAAAATTGTTTAAACACTCCTTGATGATTTTTTTAAAACAACAATGCTTTAAGATCTGAAATTTTTGGAATTTTGGATATTAATTTTAATTATTAATATTTTATAATATACAAACTTCCTCTTATGTGAACTTTTGTTCGGATAGTAATTAATTATAAAATAATATCGATAAATATAGAATATTTGATATTAAAAGGTGAATTTTTAAATTAAACATTGATGATTTCCGAAAAATGATTCTTTTCTTTATGATAAAGCTATTTTCCCAGCCTTCTAAATTAATGAAAAATTCAATCAATAACTTTTAGAATAAGTTCAAGAGATACTGAGAGAAATGAGCTTGACTTTAAAAAAATTAAATTTATATAAACACATTCGAATTTTATGTTTTTCCTTGAGCTTCATATGATTTTCCTGATGACTGGAAACAATCTTTTATTGTTTCAAGAACTTGTGATTAATAGTTTTCTGAGCAGAATACTAAAATTTAAAGCAGCAAATGAGATTCGTAATTCAATCTGAGTGACAGCAGAGGTAACGAATTTACAGCATTTTCTAAAGCAGAAAAACCTTAGATAAGTTATCAAAGTAAATTTAACTTTTCTTTTTAATAAATAAAATATGGGCAGCTAGTACCAAGGACAGTGTCCTGCACACATCACAGTATATATATTTGATACTGTTGTGTTACCCTAAAATAACAGTAAACTGTAATTCAGCAGTCTGAATGTTAGCTTCTCCAAACCAGCCAGTAATTGAAAGAAAAGAAAATAGCGATCTCTGATTTAAATTACAAGGTATTCTTAAGTTTAAGTGCTGGACAGTAACTCATTAAGTGAAAACATGTCTTTACTCTAGTTTGCTATGACAACCGTAACAGAAACTATTGTGGCAAAACCCATCCTTCTGGCATGGGCTCCCAGACCACAATATTTAGTAATGATCGACACCAGAAGCCTAACCTGTTTTCTATTGAAAATATATAGTTGCCTGGTACATCGAATGTCGTACCTAGGCCTATCTAGGTCAAAAAATGTAGAAAATTTAACATCTAAACTCAGTTAACCATCTCATCTGTGCTATTTCACATAGCTTATTCTCAGAGCTTCTCCTAAAATAGGCAGTCCAAGCAGTTGGTCTATGTAATCATCATCAAGTATTATACCATGTCTGCCTACACCATCTGATATCTCCCGATATTCGATTATACATGAGCTAGTTGACCATCCTCTTGATGGCAGAGATCTCCTCCTGTAGATTGTAAGAAATATATGGTTATAATCGATACATATTTACAATGCACGGTTATCATCTGTGTAATCAGCCTATTAGAATCAGCAATAAAGAAAAATACCAAGAAATCCCCTTTTAAGCCAATTTATTTTTATTAAAAGTTATGTATCCGATAAAAATCAATCAAAATTTTCATCTTTACCAACTAGATAACTTTTCCACAATCACAATTTTTCTTCAATGATTAAAATTAGCAAAAATTTTACAATGTTTTTGGTTTTAATTTTTTCATTAACTTAGTTTTGCTTTCATTATTAATTTTTCTGTTTATTTCATTTAATTTAGTGCTCTGTAAAATGTGCTTTATTATTTTTCAACCAATATTTATAATCCAAATTATTATTTTCAAAAACAAAATAAAGAATATTTTTCTAATTTTATTATTTTATGTTTTTAATTTCAATCAATAGCAATAAATACATCAATGCCCTGCCATGAATGTTCATCAACGGCTGAAAATTGGATGTGTCTTAGTTGTCATCGAGTTTTATGCGGACGTTATGTTATGGAACATATGCTATTTCATAATTTAGAAACATTACATCCTTTAGCATTAAGTTTTAGTGATTTATCCGTATGGTGTTATCCTTGTGAATCTTATATTGACAACAGTAAATTACATACTTACAAGAATTTGGCCCATCGTCATAAATTTGGTGAAGATATGCAGTGGTCATATGATGATAATGATGGTGATGGGCATCAAAAATATAAACAAAACAATTGTAACAGTGATACGGATAGTGATGACGATAGCAGTGATAGTTTGAGACAGCAACTTGATAATAATTATTATATACAATTGAATTATGATTCGAATAACTGACATTTGCTTTTGGTACTGCTTGAGTCAGTACAGCATCAAATATGTTTGCTGTTTCCTTCTTTACGTCCTGTTTTTCAATATGTTTTACAATATATTTGGCCTTTGATACAACGCTTATGTGCGAATATTATACATTATTTTATGGCAAATTGATTTTATCACTAAAAATTAAAAAAAAATATTTATGAATTTTAATTATAATTTATTTATATTCTAATTAACTGTTCTAAATTATGATGCACAAATTTTCAAATTATAAAAACTATACATTCTTTTTAACTACATATACCTTGCCAAAGTCCTATTTTCATTATAATCTAACAAAATGACTAAATTTATTTCCTTTAACTAACTTCACTTGTTAGAAATAATTATAAATTGTGCACTCCCAGAAATAAAAACAAAATGACGACTTATTCTTTTCACAAAAAGAACAAAAAATGTTAAAATATTTATATACATATATTTTATGTCTTGTTATGTCTATTAATTTAAAAATATTTTTTAATCACATCTATTTTGACTATATAAACTTTGCTTTAGCCCTCTTAAAATCTAAACTAATTTAATTAATTCTGTTGAAATCTTGTTATATTAAATAAATAATCAAATCTATCTTGTATGAGAAATAATAAAAAAATATTCTAAAATTAAATTAATATTAATATGAAATGAATATGATTAAACTAATTGTAGGACTGTATGTAAATTATAGCTTAAGCAAAACTAACGTAAAAAAGGTAATGTAATATTATCATTTTCGTAGTTAAAAAATAAATTATAAATATTTATGTTTATGTAGAAATGCATTCAATACAAATATCATTATAATTATCTATGTTTAAGTATTAACATTAATCATAGCATTAGGTCTAGTTTAATGTGCAACACAAGCAAATCGGAAACAAAATAAAAATCAAATTAATATTTAATATTTGTTGCCTTCAATTTTGCATTATTTTTATTGTTTTATTTCTGCAACTTCTTAGCGACAACTGTGGGACACATCTTGTTCTTCGTCCTCAATACAACATCTGCTTGAGCAGACGAAATTCTAACCGATTAAGAGACATAGTGAAATGCTCAACAAACAGTTTTTTATTGCATCTCATCGGAGGCATCATCCTAACTTCATTATAACGCAATTGGAGTTACCCCCTAGAAAAGATCTTCAAATATATGAACAGATCATACATAGGTATGTGCAAGATCCTTCTGATCAGAATTTATATAAAGCAATTTTGAACGACATTCACTGAGACACGCCATAAATCCGCTATTTCAAGTTACCATATGAATGTCGTACTTAGTGGTCTCCCATCGCAGACATAGTGCAAAATCTGCCGAGATCTACAGGAGTAGTCTAGCACAGCTACGTTTGGGATGGAGCAATGGGCTCAATGCATACTGCACTCGTCCAGCATGTGGTCAAGGACCACATGATACACATTTTTTAACTGGCTTGCCAATCCTGCCACTCTTTGTCCCAAACATCTATGGACTCATTCTACAAAAGTTCTATTATACACAATTCATATTATTTTTTCAACTGAAGCATCGAGATTCTCAGACGAGCCTTCTGACATCCGAAATATAAACCTCAGTGATACAAGATATACTGTGAAAAATTTTGACAAGCGATGTATACAATAGTTTTTATCCTATCAGTATGGAGTCTACTCACCCGATGCAGCTGGAGTGTTACTCAGTGGATGGAATATGAGATGTTTGCAAAGTGTTGCAATGAAATGTTATCCGGTTAATAAACATAGTGAAATTTCTAGTCGAATGTTCCTTTTGGGATGTCTTCGGAGGAGCAATTCAAACTTCCAAATTACATTTGAGCATTGATAGATATTCTTAGTGGCTTCACAAATTCCGCGAATGGCACCTTTTATAATAGTTCTAGCACAACTAAGATCAGGATGGAGGGCCAGATTCCAACGTATTGAACCTGTATCACATGCCAACTATGTGACCAAGAACCATATGATACACTGTAGTATAACTGCCTATTTTATATTGTAGATGTATTCATTTTCAGTCCCGCACCAGTAATAAAGCACGTTAAATTATACCCAACAGTCAAACAGTGTCTTAACGGTTGCAGTCCAAAAAGAGGTGTCTAGTAATGTAGAAAGGATGACGTATGTAGGATGTATGCTTGTCTTCGGAATATAACTTTGTAGTAATGAAGATCAGATTTTTCCGTGTTTATCAACGGAAAAAATAAAGAAATGGGATAAATTAACGACGGAATTGTTGGAATGATTCCTTTGTTTAAAAAATATAATTACATATTGAATGATCTTCATTTTTTAGTGGAGAAACAAACTCATGGTTAATTTAAAGTACATGGAAATAATTGATGTTAGCGTTAATAAATAAATCTTTATTTAGTTATGTCAGAGTTTAAAGTCTTATAATAATTTGGACGACCTATGATGCCAAAATGATGTAAATATATTTTATATTACTTCGAGAGTGGCTTGAAAATTTTGTATGGAATATAATGGTCAGTGAAAAAGTGACAATAATGAAGATTATTTATTTTTAAGTTAAAGTGTTAAAAATAGTTTTGGATAGGAACAAATCTCCTACCTAGAGGTTGTGACAATGATATAGAAGCTGCTATAAATCAGTGTTTTTTTATTCCTTTTGTAAAAATAAGAATAGTGGAGAAATATTATTCGAATGAGACCAAATTTATTAACTACCTGGTTTTACTGTCAAAAATTTTTGGGTGTTATGAATTGGAGAACTTATATTTATTGATGGAATAATGGATAAAAATGTCTATAATAATATTTAAAAAGAAAATATTAATAAAGAGTGCATAGAAGTCATTCACATTTCAACACGATATATCACGATTTGAAGATATGGTTACCATATAATACGATTCATGTTTCCCCATATCCTACGCAGTTTCCATTATCCTAAAGTTCTTTATTATTTATCATTTTCTGGAAATTCTTAGAAACGAATGTTGTGCATTGACCGAATAAATGTTCTCCGGTACTTTAAAATTATGAAATACCTGCCTTTTTCATTGGTTTAAAGATGATAAATTCAGTCAAATAATCCATTACAATATTCATGTGATGCCTTTTTTTGGATCGGGAATATTTCCCTAAATATATTTGAATATTTTCTGAAATGGTCTGTAAGTCACTACTTTCTTTCTTATTTAAAGTATAAGTTGGAAATTATGTTGAATTGTATTCCTTATGTGTTGCATACACATTCTCTAATAAAGTTCTTAATTTTTAGAATCATGATATGCAAATAATTTTTATTCCTTAAATGACTTAACTTTTTGTTTATTTCCCATGTGATCTTTCCACTGATTCATGGGCTTTCCTTAACAACGCGTATGTAAAAGAGCTAATGACTCAAAATTTCTGTTGTTACTCATCTAACGGATCTTTTTCATTCCTTAATCTGTTTCTTTAAAATACTGAACCATTTCTAAATATTATATTGTGTGGTTTGTCTGAATTCTGCTCCACTGTTTTTCTCAAATTTTCTTTTTCTTCCCACTCAAATTCCGCAGTTTCAAAACCGAATATATTTTTAGGCCATTCAGACCCCTTCTTATGTTAAAATCGAAACTCTGTAGTTTTAATGCCTAAAATGCCAAACATCCATTCAAATCCTTAAGACTTGCGTGGTCAGTAATAACAGTGAAAGGCATTAACTTTACATAAAACCACATCGCATATGTTTTTTGTAACTTTATAATTCTTAAGTGCGGTGTTCAGCTTCTGTAAGAATTAAGTGATAGGCCTTACGTTATTAGCTTTACTCTTCTGTAAAATGAATGCTCCAACTCCAAAACTTGAAGAGTAACACTACAAGTAGAATCTGTATTTAAAATTTGGAAAGAATAATACAAGAGTTATTGTAGAACTTTTTACGGCCTTTGGAGTAATCTCGTATTTTGCTTTTCTATCAGATCTGTTAAAGGTGCTGTTAATAAGGAAAAATCTTTGATAAAAAGGCGATACCATCCTACTGCATCAAAGATGCTGTGAATTGCCTTTACGGATTTCGAAATTGGTAATTGGTAAATATCGGATTTGCTTAAAACAAACCTCTTAAACATTCCCCTACTTCACTCATTAAATTCAAATGATATCCGGAATTCGCTGATATTACTAAATAAAGAAAGCGTTTAGTCTTTCCGAGATGTTCATTGGCCTACATAAACTTTGCCACGCACTGCATAAACCGAATGGCATGATATTAAAGAGAGCGCTCTGGAATTACAAAGGTTGTGTAGGGTCGAATTTAAGATCGACACTTCATATGCAAAATGTTTCATCTGACTTACTTAATATTCCTTCGATGTTCTGTATGGAATAGACGTCTTTAATAGTACCCTCATTAATAGCTCGATTACGTATGACAACCGAACTTCAGTTGCGTTGTTAACAGCCGTAGTATAAAAATTTGAATTAAATATAATTATTTTATAAAAAAAACTTTAATTTGGAGATATAATTCCCTCATACTCCGTTGCTAAAAATATTGGTTTGTCTTACTCACTTTGGCGCTTTAAATTATTTTTTTTTAAGAATTTATTGACAAGGGCATTAAGCCAAAAAACCAGGGTATATCTCGATGATTCCGGTTACACCAGAAAAAAAACCAGGGTTTATCTCGATGATTCCGGTTACACCAAATCATCTTCACCAGTAGTATTCCAATTTAAAACGTGGTAAATGCATGAAACTCCGGACAACGGAAAACGAATACCGCTATGCGACGCTTCAACATTAACCAATTCGTAAAAGCGAGACGCAAAAATCTCGAAGGCAAGCAAATGAAGTACAGCCTGACCGCCTTTAAGAGATAACGACGATGATGCGATAGGTGTTTACTCATCCAGAGCTGCTTAACGACTGAACGACGAGCGTAAAATATATTAATATACTACACCAAAATTTTTACTATTTTACAACTGCCAGTTGCTGTATAATATAATTTTGGCAACTTACAATGCAACTGAAGTTCGGTAAACGATCTTAAGTTTTTTTTGCATCCAGACACAGTCGCTTCTTTTCCCGTCTTCTAACTAATGTAGACCTACTACTCTAGGGACTCGGCACTATTACACCTTGATTTAATATATTAATTTCGGCACACAACAATTCCTTAGCTGCCAGAGATACTGGTTTAAAGCTTCTTATAGTAGGAGTTGCACTTCCTTCCAATAGTTCAGATGTTAAAACAAGTTCATCGTACTTTAACAGAAAATTTTTTAATATTTATTTCCTCGTTCGAAAATATTTTTGAGCAAGTTAAAATCTAATCCAAAATAAGATTCTTGTATCAGAAATGGATCTTGTCTATAACAAATATTTTTATTAAATAAACTATTTCATTACATTTTTTACGTATAAACGCTTTTAAGTTTATTAGGCTATTTAATATTAATAATGAGTGGATGATCCTTTGTTGTGGATTACCTGTAAAATACGTTCGGTATTGATTCACCTAATTTTTTTTTTTTTGAAGGCAGGAATAAATTTCCTCACACGCTTTGTAGTCATTTTTTAAATAAACTTTACTGGTCATGTATCCCTTTAAATCCAACTATAAGATGGCGAGTTCAACAGAGGTATGCTGTGCTCGCTAAACCATGATTTAGACTGCTTTGAAACATGTGCCACCGCATAATCTTGCTGGATGATTAAATCTTCATCCATCAAAGAGAGATGGGCATCATCTAGCAATTCGTTATAAATTGTGCTGTTCATTTTTATTGAAACAAAACAAATTTTAGATTTGCCAACTGCAGAAAATGTTGTCAAAAACATTACAATACTATCGCCGAAGGAATCAGTGCCATCTAAATTACCTTTTTCCACTTCTTTGCCCAATTGTATTTTCGTGAGAACTTTATACGATTTTCTTAAAACTGTTTAATGTTTTCATACCTTTGTAAAATGTGTGTAATGTGTTTGGAAGTCGGTTTGATTCTTATTCTTATAAAATTAATTCATCTTTCTGTTAACTTTGTTATTCTCTTGGAAGATTTCCGAATACCATAATTCTGTCCATTTTTAAAGAAAATACGCTTTCGAATATAATTTCGAATCGCTTAAATCGAATAAAAATCCTTCAATAGAGAAAACTTTAAATTCGTTTATATAATATTCATCAGTTTACATTATGGGCTCTTAGCAGGGATCTTTGGTGTTACACTCGGAATAATACAATTAATATACTCTTATCACTTATTGTGGTAGTGAAGAGCATAAGAGTTGGTCTTTAAGGGAAGAATAAAGTTCCATTAAAATACAAATTCTTACGAATTGAAGAATGAATCATATAATTTAATTTTATACATCAACATAATGAGGTAACTATAGCAATATGAATAATATTTCTAAAAGCATTCATCTATTCATTCATCCATTCATTTATGTTAATTAGAATTCATAAATGCAAAAAATTAATAATTATTGTTTTTATATCAATTTAATTAATACTAATTCAATATCTTAAAAATCATTTCTGAATATATATATGAACACTTTTTTATTATATTACAGATTTAAGGTAAATTTAACTTAAGTCTAAATAAATATACAGTTCGTGAATTAAAATGCACATCATTATAAAACAGGAATCAGACTTCTTTTTTAATTTGAAAGAAACCAAATCCAATAGAATTAGAACATTGATTTTTTTATTGTGTTGTTGGATCAGAAGGCAGTGAAAAAGTTGTTCAACCACAAAATTCGCCGCAATAAATATCCACAGACATGCGCTCATTTAAATCGGTTTATCCACTACAATTAATACATACGGCATTATGGACTGAAGCTGCCATATGGATTGTCATTTCGAGTCTTGTTTTAAATAAGTAAAGATTTACTTCAAACATCTAAATCATCAAAGCGATTATAATTATGCTAAATTTCAGATTAGATAAAGATGTACAATAGGGAACATTTTCGGAAACCACAC